>CM077303.1:17557500-18757500 GCA_039655065.1 Glossophaga mutica
AAATCTTTTTTTATTCTAACTGTGGTTTAGATCCTGGCTCCATTGCTCAACATTTCTGAACTTTGGTGGAAAATAGGATGATGTAAAAATGGGCATCATGATAGTACCTTCTTCAAGGGGTTGCTGTAGGGATTTAAAAATACACATAGCTCATATAGCACGATGACTGGCACATAACTAACACTCATGGAACCAAGTGAGTGTTCAATTAATTTTAATGTGATTATTGAACAGGACTGTCTGGCTCCAGCATTCTAATCTTGAATGGTTGACTTTATTTGTCTGTACTTCTTGCCAACTCTGTAAATGGAGATTCTAGGCACCTCTATGTCATGAGGATGTTGAGTGTTAGATGAGTTGATCCATCCAAAGCTCTTAGGCCAGTGCCTGGCACTGTTTAACATCATTTGATGTTAGTCATTATTGATGAAGATGTTCTGACCAGTTGCTAGCTACTTCTATCACTCTTTTTGCTCAATGAATGTTTCTCTCAAGCAGAACTCCTGTGCCTTTTCTAGCTCTCACTCTTCATGAGAAACTCTTTAAGAGTGGGGTCGAACTGAAACAGCAGGTTTAAGTTCCACATTGCGCATGTGCCTCCCAGGAGTAAGAGTGGGTGTGAGTAAGCCTATTTCCAGGGACAGCTAGAAAGACAAGCCACAGAGAAGGCCTGAGGGAGAGGAGGTCAGCAGCTGCAGTGTGGGACAGAAAGAACATGAAGTGCTCTGAGAAATGTTGTCTTATCCCCTCACCCTGGGGGATAAGACAACAGGGTTTGTCTGGGAGCCTGGCAACATGGCAGATGCATGAATGGCTCTGGACACGGGGAGCTTGCTCTGCCACGTGCTGATTGCCTTTCATAAGTGTGAATTCCACTTAGGTTAACACTCAGTACATACCCTTCTGCATCCACAGCCTGTTCTTTACTAGTTTTGGGCAAAACATGGTCACACCCGAAGTACTCTATATTTATTTTAAGTGTACAAGACTAATGAGATAATCATACCCTGAGGCTTAACTGGTTGAAATCTGTAAATTTCCTAAAGGGTAATTACCTATTCATAATCCTTCTTTCCAATATTGTGTAAATCTCATTAGCACATTTTTTTTTTAATTATTATTCGTGTTATGACAAAAATTGCTTTTTTGCCATTGGATGAACAGTTGGCAGGGGAAGACCTGGCATTTCATTAGAGCTACTTTGTTTTAGCTCTGTGGTCAAATAAAGGAATGTGTCCCCAAGTGTAGGAGAGTCCCTTAGCAGTAGTTCTGTTAAGCCTTCTGCTTTTAGAGCAAGGACCCTCTGCTGAGGCCTATAGGCACTGGTGTGAGGTTGGATCATTGCAGAGTGAGGACTAGGCTGACCTGGACTCTTAACTAGAAATGGCTCCTAGAGGGACATGGACCCATGCAATATCATGGGATGGGAACCCCACAGAGGACAAAATTAGCTTTGATGGAAGTCTGTATACAACCTAATGACTTTTTGCATAACACATCTGTCTTGACTGGGCACCAACCATGTAAGATTATGTTTGTATACAAAGACTTATAGGTAACTGGAGATTATAGAAGTGTTTTTTTTCTGGTTACTTAATTAAGTGATTTTTCTAGGCAGAGATGACATGCGCATTAATGGAACTTTCATGACATTCTGGTTTATTTTATCAGTTGTTTGATTCATGACATATGGTGCAACTTTATAGCATATAAAGTGGTTCTGTAATCTTCTTCGAAGTTTCCAAATAACTTTTGAGGGGGGTGCTGACAATACCAACTAAAATAGCTTGAAACCATGACCCCTTCCTACTATGCAGGATGAGGAAGAACAATGTTTACCTGTGTGTTTATGAACTGATACTCCTTCCTATACACCTTCCATTTAAGGTAGCAGAGCCGAAAGAGCCCTGTTAGAGAAGCAGAAAACCATGATTCTCCTTCGGTCATTGCTACCAACCAGTACGCTGTGGTGGGTAGGCCACTTCTCTGGGCCTCAGAAAAGAGGAGTGAAGACCAGATGATCTCTGGATTATACTTTAGCTGTCTGGTCTGCAGCAAACCATGGCCCTGCCATGAGGGGATGATCAGCCACGGCCTGTTTGGTGGAGAACAAGGCAGTGGGAAGAGGGGAAAGAAGGAGGGAAGCTGGGGTATGGAGTCAGCATTCAGCCTTTGCTCTCTGAATGTCCTCACCTGCCCGTTCTGAAGATTAGAGCTAAGACTGGAGAAGCTGGCTTTGGCTTTCCTACCTTGACCCCATCTCAGCTCCTCCAAGAAAGAGAGTACAAATTCTCTGTAATTTCCTGTATATTCACTCTTAAAGGCCATCAGTCTAAGGGGATTTTTGCTAGAGGACCAAATACATTTAGACTGAGTCTGATTCTGCATTTTTATTCATGCCATATCTTAATATATTAGACATATAGATAAAAATAGTAGTTTCTCAAACTTCCTTACTCTGTAAGTTTCTAAAAACATGAAGTCCTGAAAACTAAATATCTGAATAATAACTTAAAATTTCCCTTTTTTCTTTGACCACTTGGGTTTATAGCTACATGAGGTCTGTACAGAAGGTATCCAGCCATGTAATATGAAAAATAGAGACATTTATTGAAGAAGATACAAAATACAAGAAACATTGCACATAGGACAATGATGCCTCAGTCCCCTTCAAAGTAGGCACCTTGGAACCTCACACAATTTTCCCAGTCACCATCAGCTGCCCCATCATATTTTCCTGGATCTCGTTGACAATCTGAAATCTCTTTTCTTTCAAAGGTGATTTTAATTTTGGGAAAAGCCAGAAGTCATGGGGTGCCAAATCTGGGCTGTAGGGGGACTGAGTCACCCGGGTGATTTGATGTTTTGCTGAAAAACTCTGTATGAGACGTGATGCATGAGCAGGCATGTTGTCATGATGAAGCTACCAATCACCAGTTGCCCATAGCTGCAGCCTTCTGAATCATCCAAATAGTTTCTGCACAGGAATATTCAAGCTTAATGCAAAATCTGATGCAAATTTATTGCTCTACCCTCTCAGTCATTTCAAATGCAATAACCACACAGTACACATGCTCACTCAATGGCATCTACTGCTCCCACTGACTAGTACAGTGAAGTCGTCATTGTTCACACATGCACATTCCAGTCCACTCTCTTTGGTTGCCAGGTTACATTGATGTCATGCAAACTGTTCTGGTTACATTAACAATGGCTGGACTTATTCCAGACAGACCTTATAACCTTTTTGGATCCAGCCTGTATTCAGTGACACATTAGTGATGTACAACAAGCCTTAGGTGACTTAAAAATTTTGTTTCCCTATAACACTTTATCTTCAAGTATCTTAATGAGATTTAGACTTTCTACCTTAATGTACTATACTAAAAGTGTGCTGATATCCAACAAATATAGATAGGAGGCACTTTTATTTTCCACTCCTCTATCTTTCTATATTTCCTCTAAACATATTGTCTCTCTAGACAGCTTTCTTGGGTAAATGACCTTAACCAGCTATAGCACAACTGTTTCCCACCTGTGGTGAACCCTGTGTAGTACTTGGGAAACATTTATATGTTCTTGTCTCTGTCATCAGTGCAAACACAGTTTGCTCTTCAGATAGCCCTCAAATCATGCACTAAGGGCAGCTTCAGCCAGCTTCTTGCCTGAAGATTTTTTTCAAGTGTGGGTCTTGCATTATACCCTATACCTTGACCCCCCACCATAAACTCTGAAGAGATGCAGGCCGAGATTCCCAAGTGGTCCTCTTGCAATGTCTTTCATTTGACATGACGAAAGGAGGGAGGACCAGCCCCCCACCTCCCCAACTTCTCCATTGACGGAGTAGAGCATGTAGAGATAAAAATGCACAGAATCCCAAGAAATCCCTCCCTAAATGTGTCTCTCCCCTTGCCACTTTAACCACAACCCTTTTATTCTTTTGAGGAGAGTGTTGTACTAGAACTACAAAAGTTTTTGTCTCTCTCCTTTACAAGTGCTTTGTAGGTAGTCTGATACCTCCTCTTGTAAATATTTTATTTTATTTTTTTATTGTATTTATTTATTTTTAGAGGCAGGGGAGAGGGAGAGAAACATCCATGTGTGGTTGTTTCCTCTCACCTGGCCCCCACTGGGGACCTGGCCCGCAACACAGGTGTGTGCCCTGACTGGGAATTGAACTGGTGATCCTTTGGTTTGCAGCCCATGCTCAATCCACTGAGCTACACCAGCCAGGGCCATATTTTATTTATTAAATAAAATGCCAGTGTCGCCAGTTGTTCATGCAAATAGCCTGCAAACCCCTTAAAGGTAGAGGCTTTTGGTAAGCATATTTCTATTCCTTGTAGTACCTAGCTCAGTGCTAGCTAGTGCATACTCAATAGCAGCTCTAGTTGGTACTCAATATATGTGTGATGAATGAATGAGTGAATGAGGGTAAGTAAGCCTCATCACCAGCTGCCTGCCTTTTTGTGAAGAAGAATGACCAGTTTCTGTTAAACTGTGCACACTTTCAAGTTACTCTCCTGCATTCTGCTTCTCATGTAAGTACTGTTATTAAACTTCTAAATACTTAACAGAAGGCTGTTTTTTGGCAGTGAATGAACTCCTTTTGTCTTCTGTCCCGTGAATATCCTAACCACTTTGTCACTTTGATCTAGGGGGCATTTCATCCTCAGAAATGCAAAGGAGTTGGCAACTGCACAAAATGTGTCCTATTTCCTATTGCCATAAAATCCACTGCCCTTGAGCCTTTGCCCACCCCACTTCATGATAATGCATAAGCCACTAAATTGCAGTTACTGGCTGTGGCCATGGCCATCGAAAGAAATCGTGAATGCCATGTAGATTTGAGGCTTGCTCTACTAAAGAGTCCACAATGGCTTTACTGTAACTGGGTTAACTAGAACTTGGCAAAGAGCTACCCAAGGAGGGTGATACCAACCTCCCTTCCCCCTTCCAGGATGCTGGCCTGATCTTCTTGTATTTGTGCAACTGGCCCATCCAGAGACCCATTGGAAGTGGGAGGAGGGCCCTGGTGAGGGCTAATCTCTCTGGGTCAGGTTGTCCTTTCTCAGCTCTCTTTTCACACAGCTCCTCTTCCTGCGAAGCGAAGTAGGTTAGAGGATAGCTTGTTTCCTTTGACTGTTTGAAATACAGCATTGAGGGTCATGCTCTGAATAATGTGTGCTTGTTAGAAACGACTGTCGTCCTCTTGAAGCAATAACAAAGAGCTACATTTAAATTAAATTCAGCCAAACAAGAGCCTCTCCACAAAAATCAGTGGAGCTAGGCATTTTTCAAAGAGTTATGATTTTTTCTCTCTGTAATATTCTAGGATGTAAATCAGCAAAGATAACCAAGAATCTAAGAAGTGCTGGGCTGTATAGTTCATAACACTTTAAAAGTACTTGTTCATATTTGGGTAGGCATGAGAAGGTAAGGTAAAATATTACATGCAATCATCTTTAATATCACTTCTTTTTATATTTGGCAAACTTTATTCTTCCTCCATTTCCTAGCTTCAAATTTCAAGTATGGATTTTTTAAAAGATAGCTTCATTTAGTTATTAGATCTATAGGATTTCCACATACCAAAGCCATGTGGAATATAGTTTTTAAAAGTTCATTTACATAAATATACTCATATCCATACACACAGCTGTGGTCTCCTTAACAAATGTGGCATCAGGAGTGACAAGCCACATGGTGTCATGTGCTGGGGAGAGGACTCATTACATCAACACACAGAAACATACCTGTTTGTTTTAAGACTTTATTTTTTTTAGAGCAGTCTTAGGTTCACAACAAAACTGAGAGGAAAATAGGGACTTCCCACATACCCCTGCCCACCCCCCGCCACGTCACAACCTCCTTTATTATTAACATCTCCCAGCAGAGAAATATATTTATACTTAAAATATTCTCTCTTCCTGGTGTCTGTATTAAACCCTACTTAAGTACTCCAAGCATTTAGTCTTTACTTAAACATATCGAAGCAGTCACACTTTTAGTTCTCCAAGAGCAAAAACTCCCCACTCTTTTCTCACACTAGACATAGGAATATCTGGAGCCGCCAAACTTTATTTTTTCAAGTTTAGAAAGAAAGTTCCGTCCATTATTTTAAAAATTTGCCTTGCAGTTGCTCTGTTCCAATTAGGGACTAATACTGGCTAATAATCTTAATGAGCAGATTAATTATTAATACACACTGAAAAATTCAACCCTTCATGTATATTTCAACTTGTCCGTGCGACAGGCACCGTCATTGTGCAGGCGTGCACCTCTTCACTGCAGTGTCTGCTTCCAAAACCAAGACGGGATCCTTGATTTCGGTCGCTGTGGCTGCTCTGAACAGAGCCATTCTATCTGGGTGTTGCCTCGTCTAGAGCACAGTATCTATTCCGTGCTTGCTGTTCTCATTGCAGAGTTCTTCCTGTGTCGTTTTTGCATCCATGTTTCATAAACCCAATGTATGTCTACTCCTCAGGTACACACTTTATGGCCACAGAGGAAATACATCTAATTTTCTATTAGATTATCCCCTTTTCCTTACTTCTTTCCTCGTGCTCCCTCATGCCTTCTCCCAGTGACTTTGGCCTCCTCTAGTGACTTTGACCTTAAGGAGCCTTGCTCTAAATCAAGGGTGATGTCTCTTGTAATGTGCACATTACTTCTTCAGGCTCTAAAGCATGTGTGAGGAAAAGACCCCTTTTTCTTGACTGAAGAAAATGATAGATTATGATTTCCTCTCAGTTCAAACATCACAGTCCCCATGAATCTTTTCTCTCTGCTCTGGTCAGTTACCTTCTACCAACTTCAGCTCCACCTCAGGGCTCCCTGCTGTCTTTGCTGAAGTGCCTATTATTAATTCTTCTCAAATTTTATTATTATTGGAGTCAGCAAGATTAACTTCCTGAAGCCTACCCCCCCACCCCCACACACAAAATACAGCCTTCAGGAACCCATCCTCAGAAATTCTGACTGATTCCGTGTCTTAGGTGCAGTTTGGGAACTATTTCACAACTGTGATTCTGAAGTGGTTACATTGACAGACACGGGTCCAATGAGCCTTCTGGCTTCTATCTGCTCTCTCTGTGGTAATGTTACATTTGTTACCAAGTATGAGTTAAGGGAAACTTCTTGTTGCTGTGCCTGCAAAACTGTGAAGGGGAGGGGAGAGTGGATGCGGAGGGTAATTGAGAGAAAAACACTTTTGTTTATTTTTGAAAGCATTTGGATTCTGAAGTTTCCCATCTTACCATCTTTCAGAAAATGAATAAATTGTTCTTTTTTTTTTAACTGAAAAGATGCAATCACCAATTAGCTCATACTAGACTCATGTTTAGATACCATCCCCCACCCTTTTAATATTCTATCCAGAGTGACTCCAGCATGGCCAGGGAGGCTGTGATCTATGGACCCGCGAGTGTGCCATTTGAGGCTAAAATACCTCAGCCATGACCTCAAAGGACCTGTCTTCAATTGATGAGGCCACTGCTATTCAATTAGTACTCTGATATTTGTCCTTAGCATCCAGAACTTGGGAATAACCTCTCTTCTGAATACTAAACAATTTATGGAATAATTTATATGTTTAATCCTCACCTAAAGATTTGTTATTTTGCATGTTCAAGTGTCCAATTTTTATTCAATGAAATAACTGAAATATAGCCATTACTTCTCTGTCACAATAGTGGAAAGTTCTAATAACCATTTACTTAGATATTGCTGAATTTATAGGGTACGATGTTATAAACTTTGGAAAGGAATCAGTAAGTGAGCTTATCTAGGGGATTCTTGAGTTTGGAATGGTAATCCCGTTTGGGTTTCTGCCTGTGCTTGTAGGTGTGGATTGCATTTGGAAAGGAAATTTTGAGCTCAGGAGGCAGCCCGATAGCCAGGAGGGTGAGGCCCCAGGAAAACAGACTTAGCTCCAAAGTCCCTGCCTCTTGATCTGCCCACCCAGGTGTATGGATGGATGGGCAAGGACTTGGTATTTCAGAACTATTCTAAACAGATGGGAAAGATGTGCCGCCAAGCAAGGAAACATGCTATTTGTAGAACTTGACAATTCAGCTGCCAGTCAGGGTCAAAGTGGTCCAGCAAGGCAGGATCTTGGCAGTAGTTAGTTATAAGGCTGATGGGGATTTAGTCAGCATGGCTCCAGCCTTGAATGAGGAATTAAGGAGGAATCCCATATTTAAAAGTATTGCTTGGAGGACGTGAGTGTCATGTCCTTTTCTGTGCCTTCCTGATGAGCTCTAGACCAATCACAAGTCAGTGTCTTCACCAAGTTAATAAACTTAAGAGCCTTTTTCCAAACAAAGTGATGGCAAGATTCATAAATTGTGCAAAAGTGGGGTTCAGCATTTTCTGTCCTTGTACTGAAAAAAATCAATTTCTTTTGTTATTCTTTGATTTGGAAATTATATTCTGTTTGTTTTCCTTAAAACTGTTAGGACATCAACACTATACATCATGAAGGTTTCTAACACAAATAGTTCCAGTACATTGGATCTTATATATAAATGAGCTTTACTGCTGAATTTTGCCTTTTGTATAGTACTAGAATTTTTATTAACTTTCAGTTAAAGATGTGAAATCAAAACTTACTACAGCTTTTTCTGCCATCTTGGAGCCTGGGGAACCTGCTGGGAACAGGGCTTTGCAACAACAAGGAGGCCTAGAAGGCTGTGGTCCAAGATTTTTTTTTTTTTTTTGCTGGCTATAAGCAGGGTCTCCAGAACCAGAGGGAGCACACAGCTCTTGTTAAAATTGAAGGTGTTTATGTTTGAGATAAAATGGAATTCTATCCAGGCAAGAGATGTGCTTGTGTGTACAAAGCAAAGAACAACACAGTGACTCCTGCTGGCAAACTGAACAAAACCAGGGTCATCTCGGGGAATGGAACTCGTGTTCATGGAAACAGGCTGGTCTGTGCTGCATTCCAAAGCAACCTTCCTTCTGAGGCCGTTGGACCCAAAATCCGTGCAACGCTGTACTCCTCAAGGATTTAAACTTATTGAAAAGTAAATAAATAAAATGGATTTGTGAAAAAAATCAACTCATCTGAGCCCATGAACATTTTAATTAATAAAACTAGCAAAACCTCATAAAAGGATAGAAGAGTTTCCCTTCTCACTGTTCCCCTGTCTCGCAGTTATTTTGATGTATTCAGTAGCCACGAGTGCTTCATGAAATGTTCCCTGTACTGTGAACAAAGCTAAGCTTTACCCAGTGTCCTACAGCCCAACACTCTCCAGTTTATCAAAAACTTGGCATCAATAGGATTCCACCTGAGAACAAGGTAATTGCCTTGGAGTAGTTGCCTTTACCGGGCAATAGTTTTTTAGAGATGACACCGAAAGTACAGGCAATCAAAGAATAGATTAATGAGACAGACTTCAAAGTTAAAAGCTTTTGTGTATCCGAGGACACTGTCAGGAAAGGGAAAAGGTGACCCACAGAATAGAGACAATGTTTGCAAATCCCCTATCTGGTAAGGGTCTAGTATCCAAAATATGTCAAACAAACAAACAAACAAACAAACTATTACAACCCAAGAATGAAAACACAACTAACTTGGTCAAAATGGGGAAAGGATTTGAATCAACAATTCTCCATAGAAGATACAGAAGTGGCTAATGAACACATGAAAAGATGCTCAACATCATTCGCCATCAGGCAAATGCAAGTCAAAACCACAATGAGATACTACTTCATATCCCTTAGGATGCTTGTTATAAAAAAAAACAGAGATAATAAGAAGTATTGGTGAGGGTGTGGAGCAATTAGAATTCTCGTGTATTACTGGTGATAATGTAAATGGTATGGCCCCTTTGAAAAACAGTTTGGCAGTTCCTCAGAAGGTTAAACGTAGAGTTATATGACCCAGCAATTTCACTGTTAGATACATACGCTAGAGAACAGGAAGCATATGTTCACAAAAATACTTGTACGAGAATATTCACAGCAGGACTATTTGTAGTAACCAAAAGTAGAAACAACCCATCAACTGATGAATGGATTAACAAAGTGTGACATCTCTGTGAAATACTATTCAGCTATAAAAGAGAATTAAGTGCTGATTCAAGCTACAATGTGAATCTGTTTTGTAAATAATGTGCTAAGTGAAAGATGGCTACGAAAGGCCAAATATTATGTGTATGATTTTATTTACATAAAATATCCAGAATGGGCAAATCTATAAATCTAGAAAGTGGATTACTGGTTGCCAAGGGCTTTGGGAGAGAGGAATGGGTAGGGGATTTCTTTTGAGGGTGATGAAGGTTTTCCAGAATTGGGCAGTGGCGATAGTCGCACAACTTTGTAAATATGCTAAATATCAATGAATCGTACACTTTAAAATGTCAGTTTTATGGTATGTGAGTCATGTCTCAAATACATAGGGGTGAGTTTTCCTCCATCCTCCAATAACTATTCACTTCAGTTATTTTTTTCCTTTGTCTACCTTTTCACAAAGGGTGATATTATGCTGGTAAACTAAAGTCATAGATGAATAAAATGTTAAAAAGCAACAATTGTTTTTGCTTTATGGTTTTTAATATAACCTTTTCATTTCGAATGGTTTTAGATTTGCAGAAAAGTTGCGGGTAATACAGAGAAATCCTGCACAACCTTCACCCACTTTCCCCGATGGCAGCATTTTACAAAACCATGAGAGCAAGACTGAAAACCAAGTGACTAACATCGCTAGTAAACAGACTTCACTCAGATTTTACCTGTTTCCCCACTGATGTCCTTCTTCTGTATCAGGGTCCATCCAGTCCAGGATCCCACTCTGATTTTAATTGTGCCACCTCTCCAGTCTCCTCTTACCTACAACTGTCTGTCTCACCCTTCCCCTGTATTTTATGACCTCGACAGTCTGGAGGAGAATTACTCATTCAGATATTTTATAAGTTTTCTCAGTGTAGGTTTGTCCGATGTTTTTTTCATGAGTAGGTTGGGGTTACGAGTTTTGGGGACAAACAGCACCGAGGTAATATACTCTTCTCATGGCACCGCACGAGAGAGTACGTGGTACCAACCTGACTTATCACCCAGGACATTAACCTTGACCATCTGCTTAAATTAGCATTTGCCAGCTTTCTCAAGTATAAGTTTATGGTTTTTCTCTTTTCATACTCTACTCTTTGGAAGCAAGGCATAAATCCAGCTGGTGTTCAGAGCAGGATGTGAGGAGACTGCCCTAGAAGACAGTCCATGCAGGTCAATATAACAAAATACCATACAATGGGTGGCTTATAAACAATAGGAATTGATTTCTCACGGTCCTGGAGACTGGGAAGTCCAAGATCAAGGCGCCGGAAGATTAAGTGTCTAGTGAGAGCTTGCTTCCTGGTTCGCAGACAGCGATTTTCTTTCTGTGTCCTCACATGGAGCAGAACAGAGAGATCTGGCTGGAATCGCTTTCATGAGGGCACAATCCCACCCATAAGGGCTCCATCTTATCACTTCCCAAAGGCCCCTCCTCCTAATAGCATCCCGTTGGCCTCTAAAATTTTAGCATATGACTTTTGGGGGGACACACACATTCAGAACCCAACAAGGGGGGAGCATTTATAGATATTATTTGTAATTTTTCTGTAATAAAGAGATAAAAAGATTTGTCTCTTTTGTTCCACATATTTATTCAATCATTTATATCAACATGGCATCATATATTTATATTTGTATTATAATCCAGTTCTATGTTACTTATTTTGCTTCTCACATTGTCCCAGCAACTTAGCCACTGGAGCTGTTTTATTTATTTATTTTATTATTTTATTGTTTTTTGTTAATCCTCATCTGAGAATATGTTCATTGGCCTTAGAGAGGAAGAGAGAAAGAGAGGGAGAGAGAATAAATGAGAAACATTCATTAGTTGCCTCCCATACACACCCCAGCCAGGGATTGAGTCCATAGCCTGGGTATGTGCTCTGAGTGGGAATCGAACCTGCAAGCTTTTGGTGCATGGGACGATGATCCAAGCAACTGAGCCATCTGGCCAGTATGGGAGCTCTTCTAAGGCTGGTTTTCTTGTTCCTTTGGTAGGCTCCATCCTTTTTAAGTACTAATTTTTTTTTTCACTGAGCACTTACTTTCTGGCACTGCAAGAGGCTCTAGCCTTCTCTTGTGCACCCTCTGCAGCAGACTAGAATCAGCCCCAGTTTTCTTTTGTTTTTGTTTGTTTTTAAAGAATGATATTAGAAACCAAGGTCTAGGTGCCCATGTAAAGGCAGCAGTGTTTGTATACTGGGAACATGTGAGCTGGAGATAATGGAAGGGGGGATCTGTGAAGGGGAAAAAAGAGGAGAAATGAACTAAGGGACCAGGTTAGATGAGAACTGAGGACCAAAGGTGTGTTGGAGCTGGAGTCAGTGTGGCACCCGCTGGGTGAGCCCTGGGAAGCACTGTACATGACTGCGCATGGCAATTCCACACAGGTGTTTTAAATTGATAATAAAACCCCGAGGTAAATATAGAACAAGCCATCTTTGCAATTGAATATGATATGCAATTTTACTTGAAAAATTCATAGCTGACCTTCAGACCCAGCTTCATTTGGATTTTCCAAAACGAGTCCTGCCTGATACTATCTTTGCATTGAAGTGCTTTTTTTTTTCTTTTAAATGAAGTAAACTCAAATGGTTACTGAAAATGAAGGTCATAACGATAATGATAACTAGCGAGTGTGATTGTTTGGGATTCGGAAGCTCCTGCTTGTGTTTTATTATTATGACTTTTTATTTTGTCCTGGGCAGGGAGAGACTGGATACCAGGCATGCAAATAGCTGTGGCAAAGAAATTGGAAGAAGCAAACAGTGTTCAAGTCACGGTACAGCAGGCAGGGGAGGCGTTGCAATTCTGTTCTCTCTCGACCCGAAGTGCAGAGGCTGGCTGTTTGGGAGATTGTAAAGGGAAATCTGCTTAATAGGAGAGCGAGGTGGACAATCTTTGCTATGCTTATATTAACATACGTGCACCTCACAAAATACGTTTTGAAAATGCTGGCAGGCACTTTTTTTTTTTTCAAAATAAAACTGGAGAGAGCAGTTTTTTAGCAGCTAAAGATTTTGAATTGTACTATAGATTAGGTAGAAGTTGCAAAAAGTCCTTCCTGAGTCAGCTGAATAGCACTGTTGGGGAACATAATAACTCAGGAGTTGTTGATTCAATCCATTTAGGGGATAGAATCAATGTTTTGATTCCACCTCCCGATTTGTGGAGCGTACCTGAAAGGCCTGCTGTAATTAACAATATATTGTCATACCTATAGAATCCCTTTTATCTCAGAACCCAGGATCCTGGAGGAAAAAGACCTCACAGTTTGCCTTAAGCAAAAAATAAATGGGGTCTTTTCATTTGATCTATAAAAACTATTTTCCTACTGACGTCTGCCTGGAGGCGGCATGGCTGTGCCACCCTTCCTGCCTCTGCTAATTACTTCCCTCACGACTGTTGGTTAGACTGCTGGTTACAGTAACCTGTGCTTCCTCCACAGATTCTTCTGCTGAGATTCTCGCCCTCAGTGCCTTAGAATGTAACTGTTTTTGGAGGTAGGCTCTTTAAAGAGGTACTTAAATTAAAATGAGGTCATTAGGATGGGCTCTTCTAAGAAGAAGAGCCCTTCTAAGAAGAAGGGGAAAGTTGGACAGAGGCAGGTAGGGGGTGAGGCAGTATGAAGAGACACAGTGAGATTTTCACTTACAAGCCAGGAGGGGCCTGGAACAGATCTCATGTTCTCAAATGGACCCAACCCTGCTGACATTTTGATCTCAGACTTCCCAGAACTGCGAGAACAATCATTTCCTATTGTTTAAGACATCTGTGATACTTCATTAGAATAGCCCTAATACACTAACGTGGTGCTTTATGGAAATAGCATAGAAATCTTTTGGGGGAAAGAGTAAACAAATATTTGTTGAGCGTTATTATATAAAGATATAAATAAACTAAAGATCTTCCTTAATCGTCACAACTACCCTTAATTTCACTATATTGATGAGTAAATAGGAATTTGGAGAGATTGGGTAATTTGTGTAAAACTAAAGAGCGGCTGGTGGAATAGATTTAAACTCATCTTTTTCACTTCTAGTCCTCATCCTTTTTCCTCTGTGTCATTGGAACAAAACTACAACTGGTAACCCAAGTCCAACCCGTGATGTACTTCCTCAGTGACTTCAACAAGAGATGTACTTCCTTACATAGGAGTAAGCCCAGGAAGCTTTAATCAGGAAATAACCCAAACTTCTAAACAAAAGGAACCCCCAGGATGGCAAACGACCCTCTTAATAATTCATGAGTTACTTTGGTCTCCCACTAGATGGTGCTAGAGCCTGTTTCTAGGTCATTACACAGTATGGTGCCGGGATCTCCAGCTAGTGTTACTTTTTTGGTGCCTTGACTATAACCTATTTAGTTTAACATTTCTTTCCTGTTGATGTTCATGTTTGATATAATTGGAAAAGGGAGTTCATAAAACGTGCCAAAGTTGGAGACTCATCCACCATATTGGCGTAGCAGGAAATGCATTCGTGTTCATAATGTGAGTAATACCTTATCTAAAGAGCATAGGACACTTTATTTATGGATAGGTCTTTATTACACCAACTCGTGGTTGAATGCATAGAGAACAAGGAGTTTAAAATTGTTCTATTTCAGTTCCTCTAGTGATTGATTCACTCTGGGGAAAGGCATATAACTGTTCCCTGCCCTAGTTTTTCCATTTATAAAATAGAAATAAAATATGGGACACTTACTTCAAAGGGCACTCAGAAGATGAATGAGGTAGTGTCTCTTAAAATACTCTGTGGTTGCTGGAGAAATAGAGTTATATCCTCTTTGCAAATAGTGCCCGAATGATGAGGCCTACAACTTGACTTTGACCCATAATGCTTATTTGAGTCTTGTAACCCACTTGGTCACAGAGTCTCCCCAAGTACTTCCACTGCTGTTTCCCTCAGTAAGATAGAAAGGCATCCACTTGATGAAAACTACCACTTGAGGGAATGGATGAATAGGTGCATTTCATTTTCTCAATGGAGAAATTCGTTCTGCCCTCCAGAAGTCATTTCATCTCCATTTTTCTTCAAGCTCAAATGCTTGGCTAAGGGTAACACTGAAGTAAGGTTCCTAGATAGTCTCCTTACTCATAATCAGTGGGAGAAAGTTTCCGCTCTACTTTATTTTCAACCTATTTTTCCAGAAGTGTTTAGAAAGGCACATCGGAGGGAGCATGGGGAAGAAAAAGCCATGGATATTTTAGACTAAACCACGCATTGTAGGTTTGAAGTACACTATACACTGAAGGTGTGCCCCCCCAAAATCCCGATGTTGAAGGCCTAACCCCCAGTGTGACTGTATCTGGAGATGGGGTCTATAAGGAAGTAATTAAGGTTAAATGAGATTCGGGCCTATTTTGGATATTTTCAGTCCCTGAGCACCATAATAAAGGGAGTATTGAAATAAAGCTAGTGGTAATCATTTTGTTGGTAGAGGTTCTTGCCTTCAATTTGTAAAATACACAACATCTGTGAAGCTTAATAAAGCAAAGCACAATAAAATGAGGTATGCCTGTAACAAGGTGAGGCCCTAATGGAATAGGGTTAGTGTACTGAAAAAAGATTCCCAGAGAGGTGTGCTCACTATTTTCTTCTTTCCATTTTAACCCCCCCCCCAAAAAAAACAAAAAACAAAAAACAAACCCACATCTAAGCACACTGTGAGTGGCAGCCTCTTAAAAGCTAGGAAGAAAGCCTACTCCGGAAACCAACCGGGCTGGCATCCAGACTTCCAGCCTCCAGACCTGTGAGAACGTACACATCTATTATTCAAGACACCCAGTCTGTGATATTCTGTTATGGCAGTCCAATCTGAGTAAGACACAAAACTTCCCTTGTCGCTCTAAGATAGGAGTTAGTACGCTTCTGTTGTCAAGGGCCATGTAGTAAATATTTTAGACTTTGTAATTCATGCAGTCTTTTGCTCAAAAGCAGGCCTAGCAGTCTGTAAAAAAGGGAATGAGGTCGTGTTCCAATAAAACTTTATTTCAAAAAAAAAAAAAAAAAAAAGCCCTGGCTGGTGTAGCTCAGTGGATTGAGCACGGGCTTGCGAACCGAAGGATCGCGGTTCGATTCCCAGTCAGGGCACATGCCTGGGTTGCCAGGCCAGTTCCCGGCAGGGGACATACAAGAGGCAACCACACATTGATGTTTCTCTCCCTCTCTCCTTCCCTTCCCCTCTAAAGATAAATAAATAAAATCTAAAAAAAAAAAAAAAAAAAAAAGGAAAAAAAATCTTAAAAAAAAAAAAAAAGACTACGGGCCATATTTGTCACAAGCTGTAGTTTGCTGGCCCTTACTCTAAGAAACATGAAAATAAACTAAAGTAAATATATTTAGATTTTTTTCCTCAAAGGCAGATTTCCATGATCATTAAACAAACACAATGTAATGACAATTAATTGTTGTTTCCACTTTTTATTAGACTCCCATTAGTAATACTATAGTTCCTTTTAGGCAAGAAGCACATGGGCTAATGCTTATTTCTACGGCTAAGCCACAGGAATTCTGAATCTCCTAATTTTTTATTCCTCCTAATCCAATAAAAATAATTTCTTTAGGGTTTCATTTTTTTTCTGTATGACACATTCAGACTGAGTTTATTTATGGCCAAACAATGTAAGTAGCCTGTCTTTGTTTGTTACACATAGCGAGTTTGCTGTCAAGCCCTTTTGGGTCTTCCTGTGTGGCCATTCTGACGGTCACCTTCCCTCCCCCCCTTCCTCCCATGCTGCCAAGCACTGAGCTAGGTTTCTCCTTTTCCTACTCGTGGGCTGTAATTATTTGAAAATGTCGCCTCATTGGCCTCCACCACTCTAGTATGGCTGCCAGCGTTTTCTGCTTGATTGTTCAGCTACAACCACAATCACCATTTACAACATACTTATTATGACCAAGGCACCAGGCCAAGTATTTTCCAAATATAATCTCACTTAATTGTTATAGCATTCCCATAAATAGGTATTATTATGTCCATTTTCTAAGTGAGTGTACTGAGGTACAGAGTAGTCGAGCAAAGGACCCATAATTGAATAAATCAACAAGTACGCAGTGGAACTTGGTGTGGAACTCAGGAGCGTCGGAATCCAGAACTCGTAGTTTTGTTCGCTCCTCCCTGTGGGATTTCTGTAACACGTATGCTTTGAAAATGCTCTTTTTCTTCTCTTATACCCACTTAATAGCAAAAAAATACAATCTATATGTAAAACTTCCAACCCTCCAAAAAAACCCATGAGCACTGGAGGTAGGATTTATCATACACCTCATCTTAATGAAGAGAATCTGGGTATTTTACTTTTGTGAATTTTACAATCAAATTTTTTTGTGAAAGATGGATTTTTTTAGATCCATGCATGTGCCATCTTAGTGTGTTTTTCTCCACTGAGTTAAATATGGGTCGGTCAACTCTGCATCGATTGCTTTTGCCTACGTTGTTTATTAAGACCATCGACATGTAGAAATAGGGATGATTTAGGTTTTATTACCTAAATAGAGAACCTACTACCTGAGGGAACATACTACCATCTGGGAAAATGAAAAGACCATGGGCTTCTGGGTTAGGCAGAACTTGTGTTGCCTTTTATTTGCTTCACACATTCATTACGTGACTTCTTCTGACTTTAGTATCTTTATCTATTAAGTGAATTAGTAATATGTCCTAACCAGGTGATTGAGATTAGACTGTAAAGTACCATATTTTCACGTCTATTATGTACACCCACATTTTTGGCCCAAACTTTCAGGAAAAAAATCTTTTAATTTTTTAATTCAATGTTTTATTCATTTCTATTTAGACACTTTTTTTATTATAAAGGAATTTTAGCATTTATTTTTGAACATTACAGTACAAGAAATTTTGTGTAACAAATAATTACAAAACACAAGAACAGATACAAAGTATTTCAGGTACTGCCATGTATAATGCGCATCCTTATTTTTCTCTCAAAAACTTGACTAAAAAAGTGTGCATTATATACAGCAAAGTACAGCACATAGCCCAGTATCTGGCTGTGTGCTTTTAATTGCCAATGGCATTGACCAGATGACAAGTATCAGAAAAGGCATAAATCAATCAGTCAAAAATAAATTATTATTGTATTATTTTGAGATGTGAGTTAGAACCCTGTGTATGTATTCTTGAGGCTGAATGTTGTTGTGTGTTTAGGGACAATGTGGTTTTCTCATTTGGAATAAAAACGACATGTTGGACGTCCTTGACATGACAGTAAGCTTTTGCAGAACAGTTAGCTGTTAAAGGGAAGAAGTGAAACACATGGCTTAGATTTATCTCTGAAATACACAATTTAACTTTTAAATGAAAGGGAAATGCTTGAGGAAAGTGTGCTTTTGGTTTTTTTGCAGAGTAAATGCCATGAGCTCCCAAACACACTTAGGATATGCTTGGACTAACACATCAGGGCAGGGCCCCATAAATTAACTGAGCCCTGATGTCATTCTATTTCTTATTTAAGCCACCATGTTGGGTCAGCAGCTCACCATTGCTGACCTCTAAGCAGTCCTCTGAGACAAGATGAGGCAGATACATCCCAGATTTTTAAAAAAAATTTTTTTGCCTAAACTGCACCTTATGTACGAACCAACCAGGAGAGATTAATTGTGACCATCACTCCTTATTTGCTTTGTAGATTATCCAAGGAAAAACAAAAATATGAGGCAAATTTCCTCTCCTCCATCCAATTTCTATTGACTTTATCTGTCATTAATTGATGTTGCTCATGGAATACTAGGCAATTTTGATATTTATTGGACTACATATGATTAAAGAAGCAAGTCTAGAAAAAACAGCCTTACATGCATTTTAAGACCAATAATATAATGCAGGGTTTTTCAAACATTTGGGGACTCCTATACCAGCAGAGCATGTGAATACTTCTCCGTTGGGGCCTCAGGTGCTGGCCTCTGTGCTGAACAATGGAGGGTAGGAAGGATGAGAAGGAGAAAGTCATCTAGGCTATCTGTCCCCAGGGATGGGGCTACCAGATTTAGCAAAACAACAACAGCAATAAAAATAACAATAAAAACAGGATGCCTAATCAAATTTGAATGTAAGATAAACATGGCTAACGTTTTAGCATAAGTATCTTCCAAATATTGAATTGGACGCATCTGTACTAAATAAAAACTTACTGTTTGTTGGAAATTCAAGTTTGATGGGGCATCCTGCCTTTTACCTGGCAGCCCTACCCTGGGAATCTGACAAAGGCACAGGTGCAGGCAGAGCCGTGGGCCCAAGGCAGACACACCAAGGAGCAAGCAGAAACTGACACAGTGAATCGGGCTAAGAGCATCATGAAAACCAGGAAAAACCTGTTTCAATACAGGGAAGCTGTTAGATCTCCTGGCTGTACCAGGAACCAGGAATTTTGGTTTTTTTAGGGTGTGCCCTCCTTAGATCTTACTGACATTTCTGAATCCACCATTTGCCCACAGGAAGGACCACCCTGCAGGCCCTTCAGATTAAACAGACTGTGCAGTGAGAAATGCCTCAGGCTGTGAAATGGAAGCTCAGTGATGGAGACTCGCCTCTGCCACTTATCAGCAGCATAACTAGTGGAATGAACTAATCTCATTAATTCTAGGATCCTTGCATCTAAAACAGAACAGTGAGGATCTGGAGCACTCCTTCTTCAATTGGTTACTGGCTGAGTATCTAAAATTCATCAGAATCCCTCTTCTTGTGTATTCCATCTTTTCCTCTCTACTTCTTTGCTCATTAGTAGCCAAACCTCTCTTAGTGTATTGAGTTACCTAAATAAATAAATAACTAAATGTCTTTAACCTCTCATCCTCTGTTCCTCCCACTAATGACATGTCTCTTTCCTTCTTCACAGAGCCAAACATCTTGAAAAAATAATCCCCACTGGTTGTGTCTCTTTGTCCTCTCTACTTCTCTGTCCACTGTGACATGGTTAAGATTACTAACAACATCTTAACTACTGAATCAAATGGACATGTTCAGGATTTTTCATCCATGACTTCTCTGTAGCATTTGGCACTGCTGGGATACCTCTCTTCATCTATGTATTCTGCACATTTATTTCCTTTGGCTTCTGAGATAGGCTATCTGCCTTTGTAGGCTCTTCATCCTCCTCTGTATTTTCAAAGTGTCCCGTAGGTGGACACTTAGGAGGGGTTTTGCTGGGCTTTCTATTCAGTCAGCAAATTATTCCTTCACTCGCTTATGCATTGCCATGCTTCATTTGGCATTCTGACACGAAGGAATCAAAAGTCCAACTCTCCAGCCAGGTTTTTCTTTTAAGCTCCATACTGGCCTCTCCAGCTATCTTGATACCAAAAGCTGATACCCTGTGGCCACCTCAGAGGTTAAGACCTACACCTCCATTATTCCTAGCAGAACATTAAAAGTATGCCATTTTTTCTATCTGATAACCAAGAATATGGCAAGACGTAACTTGTTCAAGTACTATTCCTCAGAAAAATGTTCTCTGGATCCAGACACACAGTAGCTTTTTGTAATTACAGCGATGAGTTTTTGAAAGATAAATATGCTGATTATGGCTAAAGTTGCCTAGTACCCTGTTGTCTGACCATACAAATATGTCTTCACAAGAGAGATCCCACCGTCTCAAGTTGTTTACTTATTATCCCAGAGGTATATCCTGTTGACAATATTCTATATGCTTTTTTTTTTGTTGCATAGATTTTTTGACATGTCTATTTTATCACGTGCAAAGTCATTGCTATGGTCACGGTGTCGTCAATGCTTGGCATAATTTGGGCTCATGAAGCAGAATGTCGCAAGAGGCATATGGTAATTCTTTCTTCGTGTGACTTCTGGCAACTAGACAAGGGACATATATCAGAGACCTCAGTTCAAGCTACATACACTAGAGTGATTTTGTGCATTGTGGGTGCACTTCATTTACTAAGGGTTATGCTTCTCAGGGGCTGTTCTGAACACATTTTGTTTAAAAAAATCGTATTTTCTTAGTGATTTACATGATCATTTCAGAGATGTGTGCCCTCATTAAAAAAATTGGCACTAAAGTTAATTAAAATCAGTCTGAAATATGAAAAAATCTGCAATAACATATTCACTATGAAAAGGGGGCTTCTGAAAAATTATCCACCAGTTACCAGAAATAAGTAAAATATCTTGTTAGATCTTTTCTAATTTCATAAAATTTCAAGATAAGATGTTACACAGGAAACAAACAAAAATAATATTCATCTTAATTTTCACAGTTTTGTTTGTATTGTTCTATTTTGTTTTGCTTTCAGAAAGGAAGAGTATGTCTTAAGATGGGGGGAAGGTTATCGAAAGGAATTGTCTCAGTCCGCAATAACAAAATATGATAGACTGGGTGGCTTAAAAAGCAGCCATTTATTTCTCATAGTTCTAGAGACTCAAAGTTCGAGATCAGGATGCCTTCACGGTCAGGTTTGAGTGAGGACCCTCTCTCAACCTTGCAGATAGCTCCCACCTGCTGATCCTCATAGGGCAGAGCAACGGAGAGAAAGAGAGAGAGCAAGAACGAGCTTTCTGGTCTCCTCTTGTAAGAGCACTAATTCCCCTCATACCTCATCTAAACCTGATTACTTCCCAAAGCTTCACCTCCTAATATGATTACATTGGGAATTAGGACTTCAACATAGGAGTTTGGGGGAGACACAGCATTAAGTCTGTAAGAGGGACAGTCCACCCACCAGGAAAAGTCTCTGCATATCTCTAAGTTGGTAGCAATTTTTTTTTTTTTTCTGTTTTGAGGTAAAGAGTATTTGGCTGAGTATGTCCTGGAATATACTTCATGAATACTGGGAATCTAGTCATAACAGATTTGTTGTTCTGTTTATCTCAAGATTTTTGGCATTGAATGCATTGATGTCAGAGAAGGTTTTATTGTGTTCTTTATATTATTGTGTGCCTGGAAGAAAAAAAATCATAACCCTGGATAAAGGCTACCTTTTTCTAGCGTTTCGAGTTGACCTTGTGCCATTTCTCTGTATTTACTTAGGTGGGCACAGAATATAGGTAAAAAATAGTACGGTAAAGAATTTAGCCAAGTGAAGTGGATCAGGTACAGCTTTTTATTTTTTAAAAATCTTGCTGAGGTTATTATTTTCTGTGATTATTGACCATCTAATAGAATTCAGAATTATGACACTTAGGAAGCAAAAGCTAATTTTGAAGGGGAAGGGTTATTTTAATTTTCAGCAAGAACTTATATCCACACAAAGACATGTATATGAAGATTCATAGTAACATAGCCTAAATGACTATTAATGGTGAATGGATAAACACATAATGCAGTACTACTCAGCAAGAACAAGAAGTGTACTACTGATAAATGCTGCAATGCATTTGAACTTCAAAACATTTTGCTTAGTGAAAGAATCTCAATGCATTAAGACTATGCATTTTATAATTTCATGCATGTACATTGAGAAAAGACAAATGTATAGAGACACAAAGCAGATTTGTTGCTAGGTGGTGGGGTGGCAATAAGGATTAACTGCAATTAGGAGCACAAAGGGATGGTGCCCCTCATTTGTAGGTGATGGAAATGTTCTAAAACTGTACTGTGGTGATGATTGCAGAGTGTATAAATTTTCTAAAAAGCATCAAATTCTACACTTGCAAGGGGTGAATTTATGCTATATAAATTATGCTTCAAGAAAGCTGTTGAAAAAGTTAACGTCTAATAAATGTTTTTCCTTACTATAAAATTCTTGAAAGCCCATATCTTAGGGGTTATCTTTGCTCTGGTCCAGCCCAGACTTCTCTGCTTTTAGATTATGCTGATTTTAACACCATGGTCTCTTCCCAAATCCTTTGGAGTCCATTCAGAAGCTCTGCTGGCTATTTTCCTCAAAAGGATGGGGTGGAGGGGTGAGCCAGGGCATGGTGGAGCATGGGGCTAGTCTGACCAAGGAATTATCTGTAACTTCCAGGCACACACGTTGCTTAGCAGAGTGACAAAAACTGTAAACACATTAACTGGCAGGTGCTGGGTGAGGAGCTCTGTCTTTTTTGGCACTCTCAGCCAGGAAAACGTGAAGTATGGCCTCGGCAAACCAATCAGATAGCTACACTTGATTCACATTATGAGCCACAGGGGTACAGTTCCTGATGTACCGGAATTCTTGAATAGTGTCCATCAGCACTTTGCTATCGACATACTGCACATTGAGCATGTTCTCGCTTGAGGAGGATTCTGCTTATCTCTAAATCAGATTCTTCGGGAAAAAATTCAGAACACTCTTGAAAACCAGATAATAAACAACAATGGAGCTAGAACTAGGCAGTATTAGTGCTGTTAGTCACAGCAAATGCATTCGATATTTTTTCCCTAATCTATAATTCTCACCATTACTCCTTTGTGCAGAGAGCAAATGATGTTTTATAAACTTGTCTGGATAGCCAATCTTTCAAAAGGTTTTCCACACACTAATTCAGTTAATAGAATCAAATGCCTAAGTATTGTTTACAAAGAGAACATCAAATCAAAATGCAATTCTTGGTGTTTGTTTTGCAGTCACTAAAAGGTAGGAAATAATTTCTAATTTTCTGCAACTGGCATGAAAGTCGAAGCAAATGGTACGTATGGAGACACTGAGTTCTTCTTTGATTTGAGAACTAATGCAAAGAGAAGGAATACGGTCATGCAGGAGATCTCATTAAACCATTGCTACAAGGGGGCGCAGCTGTGCCTTTCATAAAAACTTCACCACCTTACACGGCACTTCACTTGTGCCTTTAGAGGATGTGATTAGACTGTGGCACATTGAAGTCTGTCTGAGACCAAGTCATTCTATAATGTAAACCTTTAGACAAACACAACCACAACATTAGGAGCTGTAAGAGACAAGGTAAAAATGAAAGCTCCAGCCTTAAGGAAATTGAATTTGGTTTCAGAGATAAAAATATACTACTCATTTTTTAGAGCTAAATGATCAAAACATGATGAGCACCAAGATGATAACTGAGTGGTTTGAATGTTGGTTAGAAGAGTTAAAGAAAAAATCCAGGAGGAGCTGGTACTACAGGTCTACCTTAAATTGGGTGACACCTGGCCAGTTAGAGCAGAAAATGGGGGTGGCTGTGGGGGGAGAAGGGTTCCAGGAGGTATTGAATACGGAGGTGGAAAAGCTTAAGTATGTTTTGTGAACAATGAGGGGAGTGGTCTGGCTGCAGCAGAAAATATATCTTGGTGAGTTAGGAGATAAAATTGAAAAGTATCTTATACTTTGTTCATTGTCTCGAATGCTAGAATGCCAGGGTTCGATATATTCCATAGATGGTGAAGCAATGATAGTTTTTGAAAAGCAATGTGACATTAATGCAGTTGATACACTAAAAACAATGTGCCAACTGTATACACAATGGATTGAAAGGGAAAACCCCTGAATGCTAAGGGGATCAATTAGAAAATGATAGGAAAGGACAGATTTGAAATAAAAAAAATGGGTAGGTGTAAAGTGAAAACTAAAAAAGTCTCTCTTCTTTCTTCCTGATATACAAGTTCACCCACAGTTACACATCTGGATGAGCAGGTGAGTGGTTGTAGCACTGACCAAAAATATTAATCAGGAAAGGGAGCCAGTATACATGGAGAATGTTGAGTGTTAAGTAATGAATATTGAATGCTATGTGTTAAGCAGATATCTAAGGACGTCATCGATGGGCAATGCTAAAGGCACCACCCTGACTGCGCGATGTTCTGTTCTGTCTGCAGTGCCTGTGGCAAGGCCCAGAGACAGTAGGGGTCCTATACATATCAGATGAGTAAATGTAAATAAATAAATATATATGTATGTGTATACAATACAATAAGGGAGATTTGGTGTAAATGTCAAGAACCCACAGATTTCTCTGCACAGAGGTCACAGTTCAAATTGTGGAAATGATATGTTTTTCTTTTCTTTTTTAAAGTAACTGTCACACATGCATGCACATGCACATACAGAAGGCAGGAAATGACCAAGAGCCAAGTCTTGGAAAAATCTGGTGAGGGAGTGTAGTAAGACCAAAACCCCACCAAGATCAGAAAGATGGTAGCTTTGATGCATAAATTTTCTACAATTTTAAATAGCTAAGCAAAAACATTCCAGTGGTGGTTTTAGAAGAAAAAAAAGGTTTCTTGAATCCTTAAATAATAACTTTTAAAAATTTGTTTATCTGAGAGTTGAGTACACTTGGTTGCTATAAAATTTTATATGGTAGACTACGAGGAAAGCAAAAGATATAATAGTACCCAAATATCAAATCTATTGTGCAGTTATTTTTGTTGTTTGCCAAAAGTGAAGAAAATGCATTTTATGTGTATGTTGAAGGACATCAAATAGTGACATGTGAAGCCTGTTTACTTCCTCTGGAGTGATATTTTACTCCACTCATGATTTTATAAAAATTAATTTTGGAAACTGAATGAAGTATAATTTAAAAAATCTCTATTCTGAGCAGTTGTGTACAGTCCAAGCCTAGAAAATATTTCTTATGAGTTTCCAAAAGGGATTTTTGCCACAATGTCAAAAAAAATACCATCCATATTTTTCCTACAGTAGTAGTAGATGAAACTTGGTATTTTCCACTTTAAAATAGTTTTTAAGATATTGTCCTTGAAATCTTCAACAAGTTGAGACAATTAGTTTTTTTTAGCTGTATCCATATCTAAGTTTTAGCTATAAATGCTTAAAATTTAATATAATGAGAAATGAGGTTGGAAATTTTCTCTTGAAATTTCAGATTCAGTATACTGAATGCTTAAAGTATATCTGCCAACTAGCCAACATCCACTTATAATTTTTTTCAAGTTTGACACAGTTGGTCTTTTCTCTGGTATTCCAAAAATAGGCCACTTGGTCTTTCAGCTCATAAATTTAGCCCAGCATATTTCCTTTTGAGAATCAAAGAGCCTCAACATGGAACACAAGCATTTTTTGATCTGTATTCATATCTTCACAAAACAAAGGAAAAAATCTGGTATTTTATATACTGTTATCCTCCTACTTGATTATGTCATAAAGGAGGTGAATTCCTCTCTAGGTGAACTTCACAGCATTCGGAAAAGCATTGCTTGGGAACAAAGTGCATGGAGCATCAGTGCTTTTTCTTTTTTTCCAGCTATTTTCCTAACAATCTAGATTACCAACCCAATATTTCTAGGATAGCAAAAGCTTATACTAAAATCCTCCTTCTCCCTAATTCTGCTCTTTTGCTTAGAAAATCTTTGACAGAACCATAATTTATCTTTTTGGTAGATTCCAAGGTTTGAAGAAGGAATATTTTTATTCCATAAAATATTTAGCTAAAAATTCAGAATAAACTAATAGTTGAATAGACTCTCCTATTGGGAGAACCATCACAAGTCAACCAAAAAAATAAAAGGTAATGATTGAGTTTTTGCCAAACTTTAAATATGTTATCCTCTGCTGAGTTACCTGTTTGAAGATTAACTACAGAAATTACACAAAGAAACACCATGATGTTATTTAATAAAGAACACTGCTTCTTTCATAAATAAACATAGGGTATCTTTAACAAAAGTTTTAGAAACATTAAGAACATAAGTTTTAATGAAAATCACCAAAGAAATAACATTTAGCTTTGCAATTAAAGGGGCTATTTCACCTAAAATTTTCGCCAAAGAAATAACATTTACCTTTGCAATTAAAGGGGCTATTTCACCTAACCGATTCTTAGTTATAGGTTCTAGTAATTTCCAACCTCATGTGTGGGGCAGAGGAAAGTTTTTAAAAAAAGATTTGCATGGCTTTTATTTAAAACTTTTTACTTAATTGTCATTCAAAGTAAAATGCCATTACTTTGTATTTTTAATTAGACTATACTGAGAAATCTAGACATCAGACATCATCTTTTTACAATGTTTGTGACCATTTACTTGATATCAGCCTTATCACATTTTGGAACTTTAGTTTTACCCACATTGAGAGCTACCATATTCTTTCTCCTCAAATGAAAACACCCCATTCCTCAAAAAAACCTGTAAAGCAGGACTTGCTGACCAGAGTTTAGCATTACTTTCAGAGAGCTCTAGAACCTAAGCTGTGTGAGGGACAAGACTCTTATTTATTCTTTCACCTAGAAGAATCAATGAGTCAATTCTCATAAAATACTTATTGAATGAATTTCTTCAGTGAATATTTGTTTACTTAATATCATCAGTGGCATCATGGTGGACAAAGAATGGTGGAGTCACTACCTCAGTTATGCATGAGCTGCAATCAGCAATGTTTTAGATTATTTTCTGTGTGTAGCTACACATTTAGGCCCACTAAAAGCTTCCTGGGGTCAAATCCAAATGGCGTTATTTTTAATTTGTGTTGTAGCATGTGTAGTCAAATGAACTATGGAAAAGGAAATGGATGATGCATCGTTAAAGTTTTCATCAGATCCATAGTCCCATTTTTGACATTATACTATATTCAAATATTATGTTTAGTTTTTAATCATTTTTATTGTTATTCTATTATAGTTGTCCCCATTTTCCCCTTTTGCCCTCCTCTGCCCATCCCACCCCCACTCCCACAGTAAATTCCTGCACTGCTGTCCATGTCCCTGGATCATTCATAAATGTTCTTTGTCTAGTCCAATGGTGTCAAACTCATTTTCACTGGGGGCCACATCAGCCTCACAGTTGCCTTCAAAGGGCTGAATGTAATTTCAACTCCTTAACAATTAAGGAGTAGTTACATTTATACAGTCCTAAAATTACATTTGGCCCTTTGAAGGCAACCGTGAGGCTTATGTGGCTCCTGGTGAAAACAAGTTCAACACCCCTGGTCTCGTCCCTTCCCCTTCTTTACACCATTATCCCCCTTCCCCCACCCGTCTGGTCACTTTCAGTCTGTTCCATGTCTCCATGCCTGTGGTTCTATTTTGTTCATTAGATTCCTCTTATAGATGAGATCATAAGGTATTTGTCTTTCACCAACTGACTTATTTCATTTAGTGTAATATTCTCCAGTTCCATCCATGCTGTTGCAAAAGGTAGGAGTTCCTTCTTTCTTTCTGCTGTGTAGTATTCCATTGTGTAAATGTACCACAGTTTTTTGATCCACTCATTTGCTGATGGGCACTTAGGCTGTTTCCAGTACTTGGCTATTTTAAAAAGTACCACTATGAATGTAGGGGTGCATAAGTTCTTTTGAATTGGTGATTTGGGATTCTTAAGGTGTTTTCATAGCAGTGGAATAGCTGGGTCAAAAGACAGTTCCTTTTTAGTTTCTTTAAGGAAATTCCATACTATTCCACAGTGGCTGCACCAGTCTGCATTCTTACCAACAGTGCACTAGGGTTCCCTTTGCTCCACTTTTTCACCAGCACTTCTTGTTTATTGATTTATTAATGATGGATGGCCATTCTGACAGGTGTGAGATGATATCTCATTGTAGTTTTAATATGCATTATTCTGATGGCTAGTGATGTTGAGCATGTTTTCTTATGTCTCTGGATCCTTGTTATGTCGTCCTTGGAGAAATGTCTATTCAGATCCATTGCCCATTTTTTAATTGGATTGTTTGTCTTCCTTGTGTTGAGTCATATGAGTTCTTTATATATTTTGTGTTGTGGACCGTTCAGCCTGGTTTCAGGAGTTGTAACCCTCACCCCATGGTGGGCTGTGTAAGAGCCCAAGGGACCCACTTCATCTGGGTCTGTTCTGTCACAAGGACGTGACCTACTAAGGAGACAAAGCTTATCTCCCTGGCAGGAGTACTACTTCTGCCTCATCTATCTCTGGCCCCAATGCTTGGTTGGCAGTCAATGATGGGTAAGACTCCTCATGGGAGGGGCAACCTAAGCCAGATGCGACCACTTGGGAGGCCTCATGGAAGGACTCAGGTGGCTGTAGCAAAGAGGATGTGATGGACCCTCACCCTCCGGCTATTCTGACATAGCCCGAGTCCTCATCTCCGTCTGGGAGATGTCTCCTGCTTCCTAATCGGCTTAAAGCCTGAAACTGTGGGGGCGAGTGGTGCAGCCCTGTACCGGCCAGGACGGCTCCCTGGGTGATTGGGCATAAGAAAGAATTCCTAAAGTCCTGTGAAACCTGCTTTGCTAAGAGTGCTCTCATTTAAATGATAAGGGTCTGAGGAGGAAATGGATATGTCTCCCAAAGTTTTGCAACCCCCTTTCCTGGCAGACACTGACTCAGATTAAGCCCTCAGATTTCTTTGACATGTTAAACCTGTATTCCAGTGTATTGGAACCCAATAAAAGCCTAGTGAGGAAGGTGCTCTGGGTCATTCTCCTCAGAGAGTTTGACCACCTTTCCTCCCCAAGCAGTCATGTCTTGGTAGTTTTTATTTTCATCCCTGACGGAGGGATGGGGCTCTGCGCGCAGAGCCACCCCCCCACATCTGCTGCCCAGGACAGGGGCCCCTGCAATTTTGGAGATCAAACCCTTGTCTGATGTATCATTGGCAAGTATGTTCTCCCATACAGTCAGTTACCTTTTCATTTTGATGATGGTTTCTTTAGCTGTGTAGAAGCTTTTTAGTTGGATGTAGTCCCATTTATTTTTTCCTTTATTTCCATTGCCCTAGGAGATATATTGGCAAAAATATTGATACATGAGATTTCTGAAATTTTCCTACCTCTGTTTTCCTCTAGGACTTTTATCTTATTTAAGTCTTTTATCCATTTTGACTTTATTCTAGTGTATACTATAAGTTGGTGGTCTAGTTTCATTTTTTTGCATGTATCAGTCTAGTGTTCCCAACACCATTTACTGAAGAGGCTATCTTTATTGCATTGCATGCGTATGCCACCTTTGGCAAATATCACGTTTATTTTTAACACATGAAACATTTATTATATTTAATAAATAACAAGCTTATCAATATAAAATATATCACACACATAAATTACATTGAACATAATTAAGAAATAATTATGTTTCATTAAATGTAGTATTTACCATAGAAGGAGGCATAGGTAAACATGCCTCACCTCCACGCACAACTATAGCAAAAAATACAATTAGGATGCAAAACAAATATCACCCAGAATTGTCAGAAAATTGAGCTCTGTCTGGCAACCGAGGATTTAAGGAAGCCACATTCATCCAGATGGGTGGGTAGGGCAGAGTCACAGAGATGTACAGCTAGACTTAGAGAAGTGAAGAGGTATGGAGACACAGAGGGTGTGGAGAGGTGTGGAGATGGGAATGAGCAGTTCCACATCCACATGTGGTGGATCATAAATGGAGGGGTACCTTGGGAGCAAGAGATCCCAGCCCCAGTCCAAACCACCGAGCCCAGGGTTCTAGCACCAGGATGATAAGTCCCCATAATGTCTGGCTGTAAAAACCAGTGGGAGTTGGGGTGGCAGAAGAAACTGTGAGATCCTTAAGAGACTCCTCTTAAAATGCCCTCATAGGACTTAGGACTTGTGCAGACCCACACTCTCTGGGAATCAGCACCAGGGCAACAACTGGAAGGGCACCAGTGGCATACGGGGAGAAAGTGAAGTGTGAGTGCCAGGAGACAGCTTTCTCCTGGGCAAATTCCAGAGGCCATGCAGTGGTATTATTCCCTCTCCAAGTTCTCCAGAGCAACAGAGTAATGACATGCCCTGGCAAGTACCAAAGGCTCCACACCATACAACTTAACAGGTTCATTTTTCTACAACAGGCCATACTATTAAGACAGGGAGTTAAAGCAACTCTGTCTAATACACTGAAATAAACAGGGAGGCCATCAAGATGAGGAAACAAAGAAATACGGTCCAAGTCAAAGAACAGAACAAAATTCCAGAAAAAGAACTAAATGAAATGGGAATAAGCAACCTATCAGAAGCACAGTTCAAAATACTGCTTATAAGGATGCTCCAGGTACTCATTGGGTACTTCAACAGCATAGAAAACACCCAGGCAGAAATGAAGGTTACGTTAATTGAAATAAAGAAAAATCTACAGGGAACCAACAGTGGAGGGGATGAAGATGAGGATCAAGTTAATGACTTAGAACACAAGGAAGGAAAAAACATTCAATCAGAATAGCAAGAAGAAAAAAATTTAAAAAACCAAGTGTAGGCTAAGGTGCTTATCCTTGGGACATCTTCAAACATACCAACATCTGAATCATAGGAGTGCCAGAAGGAGAAGAGGAAGAGCAAGAATTTGAAAACTTATTTGAAAAAATAATGAAAGAAAGTTCTCTAATTTGGTGAAGGAAATAGACATACAAGTCCAGGAAGCACACAGAGTCCCAACAAGATGGACACAAAGAGGACCACACCAAGACACATCATAATTAAAATGCCAAAGCTTAAAGACAAAGAGTGAATCTTAAAAACAGCAAGAGAGAAGCAGACAGTTACCTACAAAGGAATTCCCATAAGCCTGTCAGCTGATTTCTCAAAAGAAACTTTGCAGGCTAGTAGGACCTGGCAAGAAGTATTCAAAGTGATGTGAAAAGCAGGGACTTACAACCTAGATTACTCTATCCAGCAAAGCTATCGTTTAGAATTGAAGGACAGATAAAGTGCTTTCCAGATAAAGTAAAACTACTGGAGTTCATCATCACCAAGGTATTATTTTATGAAATGTTAAAAGGAATTATATTAAAAAAAGATCAAAACAATGAACATTAAATTACAATAAATTCACAACTATCAACAACTGAATCTAAAAACAAACTAAGCAAACAATCAGAACAGGAATAGAATCATAGATATAGAGATCACAGTGGGGCTTATCAGTAGGGGGAGTAAAGAGAGAGAATAGGGGAGAAGGTTCAGGGATTAAGAAATACAAGTTGGCAGGATCAGAATAGACAGGGGGATGTTAAGAACAGTATAGGAAATGGAATAGCCAAAGAACTTATATGCATGACCCATGGACTTGAACTAAGGAAGGGGGATTGCTGGAGGAAATGGGGGTAAAGGTGGAGGGGGTGTAGGGGGAAAATTGGACATCTGTAATGAGCATAATCAATAAAATATATTTAAAAAAATAAGACATTAATAAAACAGAGAAATTCTGGCAAAAATACAGTTCTTTTTATGAATGTGTTCTGATTCTGTTTTGTGCACAACCCCAAAATCTATTTTGATATTAATTTCACATATTTCATATTATGAAAGTTACCTGTATTAATTTTTTCTTAATTTTCCAAATTTGAAGTTCTATTATTAAATATATTTCTTTGAAGAGTACCTTCCCTGAGTTATCTACCTGATTCACATCTGAACTTCTAAGGGGATATCTTGTCTCAGCCTCCTCTTTCCCAGAATACTGTTAAATGTAAGCAAAGGGAGGGGAGATTTTGTATTTGGTTATCACTAGGATGCCAAATGCAACTGAAGTCAAACAGAATGATGAGTACAATGATTTAAGCAGAAGGTGATTATTAGATGTCCATGGAAAGAACGGTTTTACATCTAAATGAGGAATGCAACCAGATTGGAAAGCACCGATAAAATACATTTTAACCCATCAGACAGTAAGAAATGTAAAAACCTGACAATACCAATTGCTGCAAGTATGTGGGGAAGCTTCATACATTGATAGTGATAGTAATAGAGCACATAGAAACAACTACTGTGGAGAGGCAATTGGTACTATTTACAGTTTCTAGTGGAGCAAAAATGCACCTGACCTAAGATATTTCACATCTGGCTAAGTACTTTAGAGAAACTTTTCCCATGTCCACAAAAAGAGGTGTACTAATAAAATGTCCATTCTAACATTCTACTTGATAGTGAACAATTAGAAGTAATGTAAATGTCCATCAATAAAAAGGAAAGATAAATAATTTGTGTCCCATTCATATGATAAATAGTACTCATTGGCTAAAAGAACTGAAACCATATGCATCAATGTGGATACATCTCAGGAGTATAGATAATATATTAAATATATTTAATGCCCAAATTTCAGAATGGGGTAGTGTGATATAGTGTACTTTAAAAAACATTCAAGAAAACACTATATTAATAACTATGTATACATATAGTAAAACTACATAGACCCACATGTATGAAGCAAAAATATATCAAAACTGAATGGGAAGGACTTAGAATGATGGTTACTTGATTGGGGAGGAAGGGTTGAAAGAGATGTTAGGTAGGAGTGGGAAACTTTAACTGTTCTTGAAATGTTTCATTTATTTTCTGTCTGAGTCAAATAAAACACTAACATGTGATACTTAGGTTGTTGGTGACATTATTTGACTCTTTTTATATATGTTTAAAGTATTTTATTAAAACATCAAAGCAAAAGTAAAGATTACTTTTCAATTTGAGGAGGCATATTGTATTTGAAGTTAAAGAGTGCTAAAGAAGAGGGAGAATTTTAAGACTCTGAAGAGACTGGTTATTAAGCACAGCTTTCTTGAAAATGAGGTGCATAGGGTCTCAGGCTCTGAGCCCCATGCCCCACCTTGCTCTTTGTGCATATCTTAAGCCACCATCTCATGCAGCAGTGTCTTGTTCATCATTGTGTATCTGGTGCAGAGCACAGGACCTAATAGCTAGTTAGTATTTGTAGGAAGAAAGGAAGAAAGATTGGGAAATATGAAAGGAACAAAACAAATTTGAAACTGTACAAGAAGGGAAGAAAAGAGTTGGAGGAATGCAATAAACAACACTGAAGAAGAACTAAAGGAGAAAATAAATCAGAGATAAATTAAAGACAGAAGAGGATGGTATTTATTCTATGTAGCCAAGAAGAAGGTACATGCTCCTGTTGAGAATGGAGGGATTTGAGCTAGGATTTATCTTCTTTTTGAAGCATTTAAATCATGTTCTTTTGGTACTGGAGCCTAACTGGATTCCTAAAACTTAAATTCAATTATGTTATAAGGGAAAAGTTACAATTTGGAAAAAGTAATTGCCAGATCCACTGAACAGAAGTATAAATAACTTCAGTGGTACATTAAGGGAAAGCAGACATAAACGGAATTTTGTGAAGCTTTGGATAAATCACAGAATTGGAAAACACTTGTTGATTGATTAATTAATTGATAGTATTGATCTAGGTGAGACAGCTCTTTAGCATTAACATGAAGAATATGCAGCCATACACATTGGAAAACTTACACACATACAAACAGTGCCATAGCAACGATGGCTAGCGTTGCCTTGGACAATGAATCGCACTGTGTGGATAATGGTAATGACTACATTAAAATTCCCACTGGAATTATCCCCAGGGTCTGCAATTAGAGTCAACCTTAGCTTCATTCTTTGGGTTTATCCATTTCATAGGATCACTGATATGGGAGGATGAAGGGCAGCGCAGATGTTGACTACAGGTCATTAGTAATTGTGTTATTGCACACGATTCATTATCAAATTCTCAGCCAAATAACTGAGATAATTTCTGTCTTTAGGAAAACAAATCTGGGGGTTTAATGACATTATGCAGTATTCCAGTATCAAAATAATTGTAATGGATAGGTAATCAAGTTATTTAGGACTTTCAGACTTTCTGCATTGTATTTTATTCATGGACTAGGAGCTCTAAATGCAAGTATATAGAACTATAGTATATTAGAAAAGGTTAACTTCTATTAATATTTCACAACATTCAGAAATGTGCATCTGGTACCAATTTTATATAACCTTAATCAACTTTTATTATGTTTTTATTAGATATTTAATCTAAAAGTAAAATCATGTGCTATATTCTGGAAACACATAAACTAGTGTAAGTATGGAGTGGGACCCTCTTGGCAATTAGAACTCACCACCTGTTTTTGTATGGATGTGAGCTGAGAATGAGTTTTACATTCTTAAGTGGCTGAAGGAGATCAAAATCAGAACAACATTTTACGACAAGAAAATTGTTAAGTTCAAATTTTTGTCCACAAATAAAGTTTTATTGGAACACAGCCACACTCATTCATTTATGTATCCTCTGTGGCTACTTTCACACTACACCAGAGTTGAGTAGTTTTGACAAAGACCATATGGTTCACAAATCCTAAAATATTTACTCTATGGCCCTTTACAGAAAATGTTTGCTGACCCCTTGTCTAAATATGTTATTTTGTAATTATGTAGTACTTTTCCTCCCTGAGATTGGCATAAACAACTCTGTGTCACTTGACAGTTTTGGGGTTTGGCTGATCATCAACCATCACTTCAGAAATCTTCCCAAGGCCACAAGACAGAGGATGGACAATTATATAACAGTCATCTATGTAGAAAATAATGGCAATAATCATGCAGAATTTCCTGAGTGCCGCCAGAGTTGCTACTGAAAGCATACCTCCATTAAAGCTCTGTCAGCTCTTGCTGGAAAGAGATCTTACTTAACCAACTTGTTAAGAATGCTTTACAAATAATATTGGTAGTCACAGACAAAGAAAATCAAGTTGGTGTTTCCTTAGAACCCAGAACACACATTGCTGGATGAGTATCTGCTTTCTTCTTATTCATTATTTGGATGCCAGCTTGTATAGCTGAACTTTGTCCTGTGTATTCAACTCTTGTTTTTTAGTGTTTAATAGCTCAACTAAAAAAGAATTCCTACATGAAACTGGCCATAGAGGTCTGTGCACAGAGTTTGCTAGTGTGTGTGTGTGTGTGTGTGTGTGTGTGTGTGTGTGTGTGCTTGTTTAATTGCCTGGCCCCTCTGGCGCCCTCCCTAATGCTTTTTACTATAAAGTCTACAACAAGTTGGTCTTTGCGCTTTATTTCAACACGCCGATGTTGGTCTGTGTCAGTGGGCAGTGAAGATGGAGTGAAATGCCCCCACATGCTATAAAGGAGCCATAGAGTCATGAAGGACACAGGAAAAAAACTTCTTGGGATTTGACCATGTCAGAGTACTTTCTCCGCCTTGCTGAGGGGACGTCCAGAAATGATGTTTTCCTAATAAAACTTATTTTCAATTACTGAACTTTATTGGAAATTCTAACATTGCTATTGGCTTACTTGTCTCTTTCGAACAGATGTGATTTTGTCTTTTCCTAGTTGCTGGACTCAGAAATACCTACATGAGGTAAAGGCATTTTTTTTTTTTTTTTAATGTCATGGCTGTGGAGCGCTTGCTTCCTTTGATGGCATTGGAGGCTGTTTAAGCAGCCAGGCAACTAGTGAAACTCAAAAAGTCTTAAAAAGCAGAGTGGAAACAGCAATTTCTCCATTGCTTCTGGAGAACTTCAGAGAAGTTCGATACCACTGTGCTGTCTGACAGACATCAGTTTGGTTTCCAATAAGGAATTTTACATTCCTCTGAAAACCATTTTTCTTTTACTGTTTCCTTCTCTTCTCTTCTCTCCTTTCCTTTCCTTCCCCTCCCTTTTTCATCTTCCCTTCTTTTCTTTCCTCCTCTCTTTTTTCCCCTCTACTCTTTGCTAATGTGTACTGTTTCCCTTCTATTTTTAATTAGATTATGTTTTCCTAGGTGGTATGGATCATGATTTCAACTTAATTGTATAAAGGGTTGCACACTCTATTGTCAAATTCACTGTCATCACTCCAAGCAAACAGGGGACAGTTGAAGAAACAAATAGAAGCCTGGTTTAGCTCTGACCAAGTGGAAATAGCTAGGGAAAACCTCATGTATCTTATCTCCTCCCACCTCTATGTCTCCTCAGTTCTTTCCTTGGCTAGCTCTCTGTCCTACATGGTTTTTACCTGGTTTCTTTCTCCATTCCGTTCTCACTTTTCCTTCTTCCTCGTTTCTCTTCTTTTTTTCTTACCATTATGTCATAATATGCTCGTTTTCTGTTGCTGTGTAACATATCACTGCAAAATTAGTGGCTTAAAACAAACCCATTTGTAGCTCAAGGTTCTGTCGGTCAGTGTCCAAGTGGCTTTGACTGGGTTCTCTGTGTAGGGTCTCAGAAGGTTGGGTTATCTGGAGTCTCTGGAGGAGATTTTGCTTCTAAGCTCATTCAGCTTGTTGGCAGTATTTAGTGCCTTGCCGTTGGAGGACTGAGGCCCCTGTTTTGGGGCAGGCTGTTGGCTAGATACCTCTCTCGGCTGTTAGACACCCCTGTCAGGTTCTTGCCCCCGTAGGCCACTCTCACACTTTGAATCTTCCTTTCTCTTCAGCTACCTGTTGGAAGAAACTGTTTAAGAGGGCTCATATAGTTATGTTAGGTTCTCCTGTATAAATGGCCCAGTGATAAAGTCAACTAATTGGCAATCTTAATTACAACTGCAAAATCCCTTTTGCTTTGCCAGGCAATAATCACAGGGTTAATTAACACTAGGAAGTGCAGGTCATGGGGGTCATTTTAGAATTCTGCCTACCACAAACATAACACTTTTCCTCTTCCTGGGACAGATTGAGACATTAGTGACCATGAAAGTTGCTCACTAATGACCAAGAAGGTCAACTTTTGTATATGAGGAAACTCACTGATATCTTCAATAAGATCAGCTGAATCAGCTGTTATCAGACACGTGAGATAGGAAAGGGCTTTATGATTGCTGCTGTAGTGTTTTCTTGGCTACACAATGGTGCTTTTCTTATGAAGGTTGTAGAATGCAGAATGCCACTTTTTTTTTTTTTTCAACTTTCAACCCCAACACTTATCAAAGACAAATAGGTATTAAGGGCAAAAAGGTGGGGAAACTTTTGAGGAGAACTTTTGATTTATTCCTTTATTAAAAGTTGTAATGAGTTGAATTGTGTCTTCCCTCAAATTCATATGTAGAAGTCCTAACCCTACAACCTCAGAATGCGACCTTATTTGGCAAGAGTGCCATGCTAGATTATAATTAGTTAAAATGACATACAGAAATAGAATAGGCCACTAATCCAACATGACTGGGCTCCTTAAAATAAGGGGAAATTAGGACACAAACACACACAGGGAGGACACCATATAAAGATGAAGGCAGCGGTTAGGGGGAAGATTCTACAAGCCAAGGAATGATAATAGTTGCCAACAAATCACCAGAAGCCAGGGGAGAGGAATGCAACGGATTCCTTTTCACAGACCTCAGAGAGAAACAGCTTTGCTAACATCTTCATCTTCTAGCTCCAGAACTGTGGGACAAGAAACTTTTCTTATGGTAGCTACCCAGTTTGCGGTACTCCTTTACAACAGCCCTAGGAAACGAATACCAGAGCCTATGAAGGTGATCCAAAATGTGAGGCTGCAGCTTATCCTATGCAAAAGCTACATTTTAAATAGGTGCCATATGAGTTCAAAACACGTAATTGCTAAGTAGTCCAGTAAAACCTTTTTGGAAATTAAAGTTACTTGGCCTGGGTGAAAATATATTCTCTCTCTTTTTTTGTGTGTATTGAATTCTTACTTAGTGGTATGATATTAAATAATATCCACATCAAAACCTGTCAACAATGGGAAGTAAGCGACTAGGGCTCATCTTTGCATCCTGCACTGGCTGTGACAGGTTTATAGCAGATACTCAATAAATGGTTGTGGAATGAAGGAATGCAAAAGAGAAAAGTTGACTTATGTCAAGTATCATAGTATCAGTTTATAGAAGGCTCTAAAGAAAAAAAATTAAATGAAAATGTTTTTAATGTAAGAGCCAATGTCTTAAATGTTTAGGCCTTTCTTAGGGGAAACCCTAAGTTTATCCAATTCAGCAAATTTTTGTAACACTTCCATGACCTGCCAGGTGCAGAGCTGAGAAGCGGCAGCAGAGTGGTGAATGAGAGGTCCAGAACCAGTCTGTTGGAGCTCACAGCTGGGTGAAGATTTGAAATAAATGCACTCTAGCAGACATTTATAATTATATATCCTGTTAAGTGCTGTGAAGGAAACAAAGTCTTCCATTTTTACCCCATCTTGGGTAAAAATGAATAATAAAATATATTGCAGTTCCTGTTGCAATAACAAAATACCGTAGTCTGGGTGGCTTAAAACCAGAAATCTCTCTGCTCACAGTTCGGGATACTAGAAGCCTGAGATCAAAGTGCCAGCGTGGTTGGGTTCTGGCATCCTTTTCAGTGTGCATTCACATGGCCTGTCCCTGGTGCCCGAATGCCGAGAGAGAGCTCTGGTGTCTCTTCCTCTTCTCATATGGCACCAGCCTCACCAGGTTAGGGACTCGCCCTTATGACTGTATTTAACCTTTATCACCTTCTCACAGGCCCTCTTGTGAAGTACAGACATGTTGGATTAGGACATCAACATATGAATTTTCAAGGGACACACACGTTCATTCCATAACTTTCTCTTTCAGATTATTCCCCCAAGGAATAATGGTGTTATCATTTCACAGTGCAAGGAAGATCATATCACTCTCCCCTCAAAAGCTGCCGAGGGCTTTGCTTCCCATTTCAATCAGAGAAAAAACCCAAGACCCTTCTATGTTGTCCAAGGTCCACCTGACCTTACCATTGCATCTCCAGCCTCATTCATCCCTTACAACTGTCCCCTACCTTGGTCTGTCTCAGCCACTCAGCTCCTTGCCTTCCTCAAACATCCCAGGTATCTTCCTGCTCATGTCCTTTCACCTGATCGACACCCGCTCTGCCTGGAGCACTCCTCCTTGGATGGTTCAATGGTTAGTCCTCCCCTCCTGACTGTCTTTTCTCACATGTCACCCTCACAGTTAAACTTTACCTAGCCCTTTTATCTGAAATAAAATGAAGTAGGCCCTGGCCAGGTAGCTCAGTTGGTTAGAGCACCATCCCAATACACCAAGGTTGCAGGGAACTGGGTCAGGGCACATACAAGAATTAACCAATGGAATGCATAAATCAGTGGAACTAGAAATCAATGTTTCTCTCTCTCTCTCTCTCTCTTCCTCCCTCCTCTCTCTCTAAAATCAATCAATAAAAAATAATTAAATATAAGATTAAATATAAGCTTGAAATGAAGTGAAGTATCTAAATGTTTTTGATACTCATTTACTTTTTAATTTTGCTTATGGTCTGTTTCTCTGACTAAAATATTAGCTTCACAAACACACACATTTTTTAATCTGTTTTGTTCACTGTTGTATCCACAGTGCTTAAAACAGTTCTTGGCACATATAAAATACAAAAATAAATTTGTTAAATGCATTTGAAATAAATAAATAAGGTCTTGCGATATGGGAGAGTGGGTGAGATCTGCCTAGGCTAATAAAAAAGGTCTGTCTCGGCATGGGTAATAAAGTTTAAACCTTCAAAATAAGACACTATTTATGGGAAGAATCAGAGGGAGGGCAGTCATCTGTGTGGGGGGTGGGGGGCGGGTAGAGGAGATGTGTTCCAGGAAGAGAGACACATTGTTCGGGAAGTTAAAGGAGGTGAGCATTGTTGTAACACATGAGAGAAGTAAAAAGAGAGCTGAAGAGGAGGTGGCAGGGTAGGAAAAGCCAGCTGATACATTGCCTTGTAGACTGTGCTAAGGAATTTACACTTTTTTTCCTTTGAGCAATGGAAATCCATTGAAAGTCTTCAGCGGGGCAGAGATATAATCTGAAAGAGTTGTTCTAAAAATAACCCTGGTCTACAGGCAGGGAGAGAATTGGGGTGGGCAAGAATGGTGGCAGAGAAGGTACCACAATTGTCTGGGAAAGAGATGATGGTAACTTACCCTGATGTTATCCTCCCCTGACTTTGTTTCCCCGCTGCTACTTATCTAGCTGATTACTGTTTTATAGCTGTAAGAGGGACGACAGTCTACAGACCCTTCTACCTGTCACCACTCCTTGGTTACAGTATAAAGATATTTGCAGCTTAATGACAATTGTAGAATTCTACAGTATTTAGTTTACTGGAAATGCTGTTCCCAGTGCAGTTGGTAACATTAACACGATCTGAGGGTGAGGATTATTTTTGAATTGGCATTCTCCAATCATTACATGGGTTCTTTCTGTGCCACGTAATTTCCTGGAATACTGATGATGTGAGAAGAGAAGAACCAATCAGATGCCCATTTTCTTCATCTGCCAAGTGGGGGCACTCCCCATGTTCAAGGCCATACTTTCTGTTGAGTCAGAGACAGAGGAGAGGATGAATGAGTCAGCAGGGACAGCTCTCGAGATGAAAGGTGATATGCAGAATGGAAAGTGTTCTAAGGGCTATTTAAGAACTTCCAACTGAAGCTCTCAAAGGAGTTGCCCAGTTCCGACTGAAGACAGAGGTAGCTTGCGACAGTAAAGATCCCAGGGGTAACGAAGTTGAGTTCCCCAAAGTGCTTGGCTTGTTTTTCAAATTTTAATAAATATGTAATCCAATCCACATATTCTAGGACAGAACTAACATTTTATTTGGATGCAATACAGTGTACAATTGCAATGGTTTTGAAAATTTTAGTTACACAGGAGTTACTGAATCTTGCTACTGTCCAGAAAATAGAAAATGGATACCCCTGCTGAATCTTAACATCTAGATATAACCAATCCATCTAGATATCAATCAAATCCCTTTGAAATAATCAATACATTTAGATATAATCAAATCCCTTTGATTTGATACAAATCAAATCCTGTTAACCACTTCATGCACACACATAAAATACATGTGAGCAGAGTTTTTGAGAGCAGTAACTTGCTATATGATAGGATTGAAAAGACCTACAAGTACCTGGGTGCCCACAACACAAACTGAATGGAAGATTCTGTGTTCCCTATGTCAGTGGCCAGCTTCAATAATTTTTATCCTTTCTTTCCATGACTCAAGTGTATTGCTCAAGTATATTATTAAGCATAGATGATCACAAGAAAGGAACTGCTAGTGAATTGCAGGTTTAGCTAGGAAGCTTTAGGGAGTTCTGGCTATGCTTCACAACCTCCCGGCTCGTGTCCGTAGGTCTGCCCCATTGACAGGAAATTTGGAAACTGGGATAAAGAGGTCCTTAACAGCATCCCATTAGAAATAGGAGTTTCTGCTGAGAGCTAAGGATGAACTGTGTTTCTTTTGGGAATTACATAGTGGAATATGTGGTCAATGTTGCCACCTTCCTCAACTTGGCGTGTTGGCCCTTGGCATATTTGTGAGTTAAGCAGAGTTTGTCTATAGGATGCTGTAACTCTGCCAGCAGATCCCACACTGTGTGTGCAGAGCAGACCTGGGTATGCAGCCATATATCCGACAGATTTATTCAGATAGAATGTAACATACAAATACTGCATTGGTGGTGCCTGTAATAGGCAGCTGGAGCTAGTGCGTCTTCTGGGGCATATGAAATAGTGGTGAAGAACCCTGGAGTCTGCTCCTCTGATTTCAAATATCCCTGCACCTCTTCCTACCTCCATGACCTTTGCCAAGTTATTTGAGTCCATGTGCCTCAGTTTCCTTATCTGTAAAGTGAAGAGAGTAGTGGTAATTTTCACATAGGTACTAATTACATCATGGAGTTGTGAGCATTCAATAAATTGATTCATGTAAAGTACTTAGAAATGCGCTTAGTACCTAGTAAGCTCTCAATAATTGTTACTTTTTATGATATAACATGAGGTATAATGTGATCAAAATGAGGTCAGAGGCCTAATTAACATCATGTCAACATAAAAAAGGAGTATGTGCCCTGGCTGGCGGAGCTCAGGGGATTGAGTATGGGCTGCAAACCAAAGGGTCACTGGTTCCATTCCCAGTCAGGGCACACGCCTGCGTTGTAGGCCAGGTGTCCAGGGGTGGGGGGCATGTGAGAGGTGAACACACATTGATGTTTCTCTCCTTCTCTTTCTCCTTCCCTTCCCCTCTCTCTAAAATAAATAAATAAAATCTTTAAAAAATAGTATATGTTCACTGAAACATATGGCGACTTTGCTCTATAAGAATTTAAAAGAGGAAGCACACGTTTATAAACAGCTATGAAGATGACCAGTGTATGTTGTTGACACTGTGAAACATTGCTATTCTAAATTATTATTCCTTCAGTGCTGCTTTGAGACCTTTATTCTATTGCCCTACCAAATGTGATGAGTTTTTGAAAATGTGCTGGGAAAAAAGAAAGATTGAGGTTAGTGCTTCATGTGTTCTTAAGGCACTGCCCACTCCCACCCTTTGAGTCTCCTCGTGTGGCCAAAACACTCATGATACCCCTGCAGTCTCCTTGTTAATTCTTCATTAGTTGACAGATTGATTCATGGACTCATTTCTTCATCAAACTTTTTGAATATATAATAACAACTATTATAGTTTTTATTAAGTGCAAACTCTGTGTCAAGTACTGTAAAAGCACTTAAAAGTATGTCTTAATCCTCAGAAGAATATTTGAAGGAAGGCTTTATTATGCCCATTTTAGAGATTAGGCTTAATGAGATGAAATATCTTACCCTATGTCACCTAGCTTGTAATTGACAGAATTTGAACTCAAGCCAAGGACTGTCAAATCAAAGCACTGTGTTATCAGGCCCTGTGCCAGCTGTGGGGAAACAAAAACAAATGAGGCAAAGACCCCAATTTCAAGGAGATGAATTTAGGACAGGCACTAATTATGAACACAAAATGCTAACATAGTGGGATAAGTGTTAATGTAGTGCTCAGAGACTTGGCTCCAAAGTTTTCCTCCAGTATCAAGTCTGTCCTTCCTCCCTTTTATTATATCTGCCTGTATCTTGTTCCATTCGGTCAGGGCTCTAATCTCAGGCAGGGACTAGGTAAATGATTGGTTATATGGTTGCAGTGTGGTAGATTCCTACATCCCAAGTAATTTTGCAGAGTGCTATTGGAGGTGGCATCTCATCTGAAAAGACCGACTTCTGCAGGCATCTCAGGTACAAGGGAAAGAGCTGTGAGGTGAATGGTGGGATGCTCTTTGAGTCAATTACATCAGACCACCTGGGCTGTCATCTGTGTGGCAACTGTACATATGGCCCCTTTATTTGCACAAGGGAGGACACTTCCTTACGTCCATCTGTCATCCTTGCCCCAAGCGAAGTTTTTCTACCTTTGCTTCTTCACCACCTGAGTTCACCTTTGAAGAAAGAGAGGATGAAAAGTCTCAATAGTTCATAAAATTGGACAATTTTCTTCTGGAGTCAAATCTGGTAATGTGACCAGAAAATCTTTTGTTAAAAAAAAAGTGCTTGGTATTTCCTGCTTCTTTGCAGATAATGAATTCAGAAAGAATGACCTCCCCACCAAGCTGGAAAAAAAAAAAATGTTTACCTACCCTTCTGTTTTCCAATCCAAACTGGTATGATAACATTCAGGAGGTCAACATTTGAAAGTGGGTTTTGAAAAAGAAAACCACACGCACTCAAAAAAAACTATTTTCCTTCCTAGTAAATGTAATTTTAAATTTCAAAGGCAGGATTTAGGTCAGTGGTTTGGGTCATTTTTTATTTTACCCAAACTGGGCCACCCTTCCCTTATTGTGCAATCCAGAGGCATCAGAAAGATGTCAGGTAATAAAAATCCAGCAAGGAAAAAAAATTGGAATACATTCTGCTCAAAGTTGCACACCCTTAAATTCTGCTGACTTCAGCAGGATTTGTACATTAGTAATGAAGAACAGAATCTGGTCCACTGATTTTATTATCATCGATGAGGAGATTTTTCTGACTGTAAAATGGAAAAATATCATTTATGATTCAGACTCAGGCTGACAGGATGAGCAGGAGATGGAAACTTACCTGCTTGTGGCTTTAAATACAAAAATATGCATATGCAATGAGGGGAGACCAGGAGCACCCACACATGACCGAGAGGCACTCAGTTCCAAAATGACCTTTCAGCTCCTGGAGCACTCAAGGCATATGGATGTGCTCTCCGGCAGGGTCTGCAAGTAAAGTTTATTGTGACATGGAGACAAGATGAGGTGTGGTGAGCTGACTGGACAAATGACCTTTTTAATGTGTCAGTCTCTGTTATCCTCACAAATCATTTCAGTGCAAGGCAGGAGCCAAGAAGACTACTTTTCACCTCATACATAAAGCTTTAACTTGCCAGTGCTGACACTTAACCTGAACTAATCACCTTGGATGGATGATGAAAATATGGATGAGGTGCGAAAATGATGTTCCTTTGAAAACCCTTTGCCATTTTCCTTCTTTATTACCCCCAACATGCTGTACTCCGCTTGAACTTGTTCACTTTCCATTGCCTGAATTTACTTGACCTTTTGATTTCATATGAATGTGCTACTTTTCTGTACTAAATGTTCCAGTGCTATAGCCTTTTGGCTGATTGGTGACTATATTTCAGAGATGACCAAAGTGATTACAATTAATTGATCTATTTATATTTGGTATTTATGATGCAATTAACATATAGACTCTAACAAGTTCAACTTTAATGAATATGTTTCCCTTAATCATGCCAGATTTCTCTTCATATGACTCTTTCTTTTTTAGAAGCTCATATGTTTATTCAACAAACATAACCCAGGACTTATACGTAGTAGATATTTAATTAATGTTCACTAAATAGATGAATGGCTCATTATTTATGGACGATGTTATATTTGAACTAGATTTTGCAGTGTAGGTGGAATTAAATAAGTGAATGGAGAGGGGTGGGAGAGTAAAACCAGAGGGACAGGAAGTGCCTGCATGTTTGTGGCATGGGCCCAATGCCTGGCATTAGGTACATAATCAGCAAATATACATTGAATGAATGAGTGATTAATGGCATCAGCCACCAAATAAATAGAAAGATAGGTACAAGGAGGAATTCCAGTCAAGATGGCAGCATAGGTAAACACAGTTCACCTCCTCACACAACCACTTCAAAACTACAACTAAATTTTAGAACCCCCAGAACCATCAGAAATTGAACTGAATGGAAGTCTGACAACTACAGAATTATAGAAACCGCATCCATCCAGACTGGTAGGAGGGGTGGAGACATGAAACAGGCCGGTCCTACATCCACATGTGGTGAATAAAAATTTGGGAGGGATAGCTCAAAAGTGTGGAGTCCCAGCCCCATACCAGGCCCCCCGACCTAGAGTTTCAGTGCCAAGAAGGTAAGTCCCCAAAACTTCTGGCTACAAAAACCAGTGAGGATTGAATTAGTGGAGAAACTGCAGGAGCCCCAAGCAGTTTCTCTTAAAGAACCCACACAAGGACTTGCTCAGACTTACTTCCACTGAGCTCCAACACTGGGGCAGCAGCTTGAAAGGCACTAGTGTCATACAAGGAGGAACTGAAGTGTCTGGCATCAAGGCAAGAACTGGGGGACAGCTTTCTCCCAGACAGAAAGGCAGGAGGGGGCCATTGTCCTTTTTCTGAATCCTCCCCCAACAGAGCCACAGAGCTGGCAGGTGAGTGCCATATCCGAGACTCCATCAACCTGGCTAACACTGTTTGCCCTGTCCTGGAGAGTCCTGAGGCTCTGTCCCACCCAACTTACAACTGTTAACAGTGGCTATTCCGTATGAATGGCTGGTTTTGGCCCATGCTTCACAACTGCTTAGATCCTTTGGAACAAGCAACAGCAGGTCTCAATGAATTTTTAGCCCCCCTACCTTTTGCTAAATGGCCCCAGGCACAACACTAGCAGCAGCCAGCCTAAATTCACAGCTTGGTTTAGCCTGCCAATCTCTGAACCCAACACAAGTAGCAGCCATCTCAGATTGCTTTATAGCTCAGGCAGGGTGACCCTGGGCAAAACACAGGTGGTGGCTGACCTTGGCCTGCACCACCTGGGAAACCCCAAGGCCTGCACACCCAGTAGACAGCTACAGACCATGTCAGAGCACCACCACCCTGCCCCTGCACAGCTGATCCTCCACAGAGGGTGGAGGTTGGTGGTCAGTATCAGAGCCAATCCTTGAAGCAGATTAGCCTGGTTAAGTCCCTCCCGCTGACCTGCCAACAGCACCCAAGGCTCAACAACAAGAGGAGGGTATACTCAGCCCATGTGAAGGGCATACCTTGAGCACCAACTTGGATGATAGGGGAGGCTGTCCCACTGGACCCTACAGGACACCTACTATATTAGGACATACTACCAAGACAAGGAGTTACAGCAGCTTTACCTATGACATAGAAACAAACACAGGGAGTCTGCCAAAATGAGGAGACCAAACCCCCCCTCAAAAAAAAACCAAACAAACCAAAAAAAAAAAAAATCCCCCAAAAAACAAAACAAAACATGGCCCAAATGAAAGAACAGACCTAAACACTAGAAAAAAGAATGAAACAAAATAGAGATGCCAAAGATACAAAATGCTAAAGGTTAAAGATAAAGAGAGAATCTTAAAAGCAGCAAGAGAAAAGCAGTTAGTTATCAGAGGGGAGTTCCCATAAGCCTATCAGATTTCTGAAAAGAAACTTTGCTAGAAGGGATTTGCAAGAAACATTCAAGGTCATGAAAAGCAAGGACCTACAGGCAAGATTGCTTTACCCAGCAAGCTATACTTAGAATTGAAAGGCAGATAAAAAGCTCCTCAGACAAGAAAAAACCAAAGGAGTTCATTATCACCAAACCATTGTTGTATGAAATTTAACAGGACTTATTTAAGAAAAATCAGATCAAAACTATGAACAAAAGTGGCAATAAATACATCATCTATCAACAACTGAATCTAAAAAAACAAACAAAACAAACAAGAAGAACAGAGACAGAAGCATGGATATGGAGAGCATTTTGATAGTTACCAGATGGGAGGGAGGTATAGGGGAACGGGGGAAGAGGTAAAGGAATTAAGAAGTACAAATAGGTAGTCACAGAACAGCCATGGGGATGTAAAGTATGGTATAGGAAATGGAGTAACCGAAGAACTCATATGCACAACCCATGGACATGAACAGTGGTGTGGGGATAGCTTAGGGAGTGGAAGGTGTTGGGTGGATGAGGGGGGCAAAGGGAAAAAATTGGGACAACTGCAATAGCAAAATCAATAAGATAGAATTAAAAAAAGAAAGATAAGTATAAAGAAATACAAGTATTAAAGTTACAGTTCCTTTAGTGAGCTTAGAGTCTGGTAAGGGAATTGTATGTATATATAATAATAAATCATTTATTCATTCAATAAGTATTTACTGAATGCCTACCATATTAGTCAGGGTTCTCCAGAAAAAGAGAACCAACAGGATGAATTACTTTTTCTATCTAGATAGAAAGATAGTTAGCTTGCTAGACTGATAGACTGATATGTAGACATAGGTATAAATATTTATACCTGTACCAATATTTATATGTAGCAAAAATATCTATCTAGATAGATAGATATAGAGTGACTTAATTTAAGGAATCTGCTCATGAGATTATCTGGCCTGGCAAATCTGAAACTGGCCAGGCAGGCCAGCAGGCCATAAGCCTGGAGAAGAGTTGATGCCACAGTTTGAAAGCTGGCCAAGAGCAGAATTCCCTCTTCCTTGAGGGTCTTAATCCTTTCTCTTAATACTTCCAACTGATTGACTGAGACCCACTGGCACTATGGAAGGTCATCTGCATTACTTGAAGTCTATTGGTTTAAATGTCCACCTCATCTAAAAAAATACTTTCGCTGTGACATCTAGATAGGTGTTTGACCACATTTTAGGTTACCATGGCCTAGCCAAGCTCGCACATGAAATTTTCCATCACACCACTAAGTGGTGGGCCATGTTCTGGGCATCAAGCATACTATAGTGAAAAAGATGGATGAAAATCCCTGATTATGGAGTTTGTAATGCATGAATATGTAAAATTTACATTATAACATGATAAATATTATGAAGAAAAGTGAGATAAAAATGGAGAAAAGGAGCTACAATATTAAAGAATGATGAAAGAAGGCCTTATTGAGAAGTACCTGTTGAATATTTGAATCGAGACCTTAAAAAAGTAAGGAAATGACCATACAGATGTTTGGGAAAGGAGTGGTCCAGGAAAGAGAACAGAAAATGTAAACTTTAGGCAGGAGAATGCCTCATATATCTGTGGATTAGCTTTTGATATAAGTGCTTTCATACATATAAAACAGTATCAGCAAAAATGTGGCAGGCAAAGCTTACTATTGGATTACTGTGGAAAGAGAGGGTTATTTCCAACTGGAGATTTCTTGGAATAGATGCCAGTGTCTAGTACTTAGTAGATATTTAATTAATGCTTTCTGAAATAAATGAATGGGATATGGAAGAGAGGTGGAATTAAACAGTGAGCATGAGGGATGTAGGTAAGTCCAAGGTATCTGTGAGTCATGGGCACTAGTCCTGAGTGACTGAGTCACCAGGGCTTGGTGGATGGGGGGTGAGGAGTGTAAGGAACACAGGATCAAAAGGAAGATTGAAGCCAGAGTGTGAAAGGCTTTACATCTAGGCTACAGAGCTTGGGTGTCATTTCATAACCGACTTGGGCCTATCAATTTTTTTTTGAAGGAGAGAAAATGTGAAGTTATCTTGAGAGTTAGGGCAGCATTTACTAAAGAATTTTCTTTATACTCTCATTCTTAGAGTATTGGTAGTTATTATAAGAAAAAACCCCAATGACTTAATTTTCAAACAAATTTGGGACATGCTAGGTTTTTATGCAATAATCCAAATAACTCTTAATATGCCAATATGCATTGTAAAGCTAAAAACTTCGGAACATGCTAGGTTAAGCAAAGTTAAACAGTTTTTTCCTGCAATAATTCAAATAACTCTTAATATCCTAGTATGCATTGTAGAGCTAAAGATACTGGATATAGCCCCAGTGGGTGTGGCTCAGTTGGTTGGAGCATTGTCCTGGCACAGAAGAGTCACATGTTCAGTCCCTGGTTGGGGAATGTGCAGGAGGCAACCAATTGATGTCTGTCTGTTTGTCTCTCTCTCTCTCTGTGTCAATAAAAAAAGAGATGGATGTAACATACTATGTTTTACAAATATTTTTGCCCACAGAAATACCTTTTGATAGTGCATCCCAAAGGACTAAGACATCATTGTGCACATTTAAGCAGAAACCCTGGTATAGGAAAATAACATTTGCTGTAAGACAGGACTGCAGGAAAAGTGAAAGGGGAGAGATTGGAAAGCTGATGGAATAGCTTCCCTGGGACTAGCTTTCCCTCTCCTGGGAATAGTTTAGAAGGGCCTGGACTCGAGGGGTAGAGGGATCATGAAATACTGACTGTCCAGAGGCAAAAATCCCACGGATTGGCAATGGATTAGACAGGGTTTGGAAAAGGAGGTTTTGGGGGTGGGGAGGGAGAGTTAAGAAAAGAGTAAAGAAGTTTAGTGTCTTAGAAAATGGGAAGATGGCGATGTCTTCTGAAATAGAAACCTCAAAATAGGTTTAGGTTTGAGGAGATAAAGGATAAATTTGAGAGACTTACAAGAAGTAACTTTGTACAGTTTCTAAACATTTGGGTATTTTCCTGATATCTCTCTGTTTTTTTTGTTATAGTTTAATTTCATTATGGTCAGAAACTAATTTTTGTATGATTGCAATTCTTTTGCATTTGTTGAGATTTATTTTAAGGGCCAGACTACCATATGGTCTGTCATAGTGAATGTTCCATGACCAGAGAATAAACCATATTCTATTGTTGGGTGGAGGATCCTATAAACATTACTTTGAGAAAGTTGGTTCATAGCGTTGTTGAAGTTTTTTATATCTTCACTGATATTTCCATATATATATTCTATCGATTACTAAGAGAAGAGCATGGAAATATCCAACAAAAATTGTGGATTTCCCTTTTTCTTTCCGTTCTTTTAGTTTGTTTTATGTATTTTGAAGCTATGTTTAGGATGCAATTCAATTTTATCTCTACTATGGTCTTATTAGTTATATCTATTTGTTCTTATTTTATTGCTTAACAGTAATTGATTATCTACAGCAAAAATAATATCTTGCAGAATTTATAACACGTAGAAGAAAAATGTATGAAAATAATATCACACACTATGGGAGAAAAGATAAAAGTATATTGTTGAAAGTTGCTTATACTACATATGAACTAACATCATATAATTTCAATATAGACTATTATAATTTAAAGATATATGTTTAAACCCTAGAAAATCTTGAAAAAAATTAAAAATATATAACTAATAAGACCACAGTAAATATAAATTTGAATTGCATTCAAAAGCAGTGCCTCAAAATACACAAAACAGTGTTCCTTTCATATATAACATCCTTTTAAAATTTTTCTGCTAATCTCAATTTTGAAAACTAACATTCTGACTGGGTATCATAATTTTTTAATGGAAATATTTTATTTTCAACTCTTTGAGTACACATATACTGACAATTATTTCAGCTTTGCTTTGTAAGAAAAAGACTTTCATTTCATGATTGAAAGATATTTTTGGTAAGTATAGAATTTTGGGTCAGCAGCCTTTTTTGTTTATTTGTTGTTTTGTTTTTATTCCTCTTGAACTTTAATTATATAAGTCTAATGTATTTTAGCTTGTACAACTTCTAACAAATTATCTGCTTTAATTCTTATATTTGTTTCTTTGTATGTATATTTCTTTTGTCTCTGGCTGTTGTCAAAACATTTTCTTACTTTTTATGTTGTTTACTTGAATTTATTGGGGTGATATTGGTTAATAAAATTATATCAGTTTCAGAGGCACAATTCGATAATATATCATCTCTATATTATATTATATGTTCACCACCAAGTCAAGATTCCTTCCATCACCATTTATCCTCACTTGAACCTCTCTTATCTCCCCCATCCCCTCTTCTGTCCGGTAATCACCAAACTGTTGTCTGTGTCTATGCTCTGTTTTGTTGTTGTTGTTGTTGTTGTTGTTGTTTGCTTAATTCCTTCAATTTTTTTTCAGTCAGTCAACCCTCTCCCTTCTGACAGCTGTCAGTTTGTTATCTGTATCTATGCTTCCGTTTCCGTTATGGTTGTTAGTTTATTTTGCTCATTAGATTCTACATATGAGTAAAATCATACAGTATTTGTTTTTCTCTGACTGGCTTATTTCACTTAGCACAGTGCTCTACAGGTCTGCCCAAAGCTGTCACAAAAGGTAAGATTTCCTTCTCTTTTATGGCCAAGTAGTATTCAATTGTGTAAATATACTGCAGCTTTTTTACCTACTTTCTACTGATGGGCACTTGGGCTTCTTCCAAATCTTGGTGATTGTAAATAATGCTGCAATGAACATAGGGGTGCTTATATTCTTCCAAATTAGTATTTTGAGTCTCTTCAGATATAGTCCCAGCAGTGGGATTGTTGGGTCAAAAGGCAGATCCATTTTTAATTTTTTTGAGGTAACTCCATATAGTTTTCACAGTGGCTGTACCAGTTTGCATTTCTACCAACAGTGCACAAGGGTTCCCCTTTCCCTACATCCTTGTAACACTTGTTGATTTATTGATGGTGGCCATTCTGACAGGTGTGAGGTGACATTTCATTGTGGTTTTAATTTGCATTTCTCTGATGATTAGTGACTTTGAATATCCTTTTGTGTCTGGATATCACCTGGATGGTGAAGTAAGTTTCAACAGTTACTAAGTCCCTTTTCATACTTTTACAGCAAAGGCCTAACCAGGTGCTCATGAGCTCGAAAGATGTTCTCATGGTCTTGTAAGCTCTTATTGTTCTGCAAGGACTCTGTAAATTCCAGCTGCTGGGTTGAAAGCACTATCTGTCATGCTCACCAGTGTACCACCAGCACCTAGCATAGTGCCTGGAACATTGAGGTGCACAGTCAGTATTTGCTTAAGAAATGAGCAAATGATAAATTGACCCGCCAGGTACGTGTGAGGAAGGAAATCCAGTGTTCTAAGGAAATCACCTAGGAGCCAGGCCTGGGTCACTTACCTCTTCTCCCCCTCCTACTGCTTTTCCTCATAACCTGCTGGAAACCCAAAATTTCAGAGAAATCAGAGCCTTCTGAGGAAATCCTGGGGATCTTTTATCTTAGAGACGTGAGAAATTGTTGAAGCTTGAGGTCTGCAATTCAGTGGTTTTGGCTTTAGTACCTAAGAACACTCTTTAGTTTGTTTCTGGAAAATAGAACATTAATAAACTCTTTATGTCCTAACAGCATATATGGTTCTGTGTAAAGAGAAGAAAGTTTGTGTATTAGTGCTTCTAGAGAAACAGAACCAGTAAGATATATGCATACACACACACACACACACACACACACACACCCACCAATCATATAATATAAATATATTGGTATAATATATACCTATATATAATATATATGTATATATCTATATATCTATATATGTATATATCTATATATATGGCAGGGGGGAGAGAGAGGAATTGGCCTGGCTCACAAGATTGTGAAGGCTGAGAAGTCCCAGGCTGTGCCATCTGCAAGCTGGAGACACAGGGATGCCCATGGTATGTTTTATTCTGAGTCTAAAGGACTGAGAACCAGGGAAGCTAATAGATATCAGTCTGAGAACCAGAGAAGATGAGATGCATGTCTAATTCAAGCAGGCAGGCAGGAAGCAAAAAAGGCAAATTCTTTCTTCCTTCTCGTCTAGTTCTATTCAGGTCTTCAATGGATTGGGTGAGGCCCACCCACGTGAGGAGGGCAATCTGATTAATCGAGTCTCCGGATTCAAATGCTAATCTCATCAGAAACACCTGACCCTGGCTGGTGTAGCTCAGTGGACTGAGCGCGGGCTGCGAACCAAAGGGTTGCCAGTTCGATTCCCAGGCAGGGCACATGCCTGGGTTGTGGGCCAGGACCCCAGTGGGGGCCACGTGAGAGGCCACCACACACTGATGCTTCTGTCTCTCTTTCTCCCTCCCTTCCCCTCTCTCTAAAAAAAAAAATAAAGAAATAAAATATTTAAAAAAAAAAAAAAACACCTTCACTGACACACCCAGAAATAAGGTTTAATTTGGGCACCCCTGCCTGGTCAATTTGACACATAAAATTAACCATCACAGTGCATTTCCTTTGCTTTGAAAAATGCTAAAAATACCATTTTTAATTTTTGGTTAATTTTATGGTTGTAAAAGTGAAATAATATTCCTTGTGAAGTTGATTGTGTTGCCTATTAACTTGAAAATATTTTTCTATTGCTTTGTAACAAAATACTGGGTTGGCCAAAAAGTCTGTTTGTTTTCTTCCCTAATATGGCTCTAGTAGCACTTAGTTGTCTTCAACTTCATTTGAAACAATTTTGTTAGATTGTTTTGTGACAGCTGTCATATCAGCATGCATTTAAAAAAACATCAAAATTGGTGAATTTTTGTGTAGCCATTTTCATATTGAAGATGGAAGAAAATAAGCAATAATTTTCAGCATATTATGCTTTATTATTTCAAGAAAGGTAAAAACACAACTGAAATACACAAAAAAAAGATTTATGTAGTATATGGAGAAGGTGCTGTGACTGATCAAATGTGTCAAAAGTGGTTTGCAAAGTTTCATGCTGGAGATTTCTCACTGGATGATGCTCCATGGTCAGGTAGACAAGATGAAGTTGACAGCAATCAAACTGAGACATTGAGAACAATCAACATTATTCCATGCAGGAACTAGCTGACATATTCAAAATATCCATATCAATAAAGTTATTAGTGAAAATTAAAAATGTTCTTTATTTTATGGAGAAAACTAAACTGTCTTTTTGTCTAACCCAATACTATAGACTCAGTGGATTAAAACACACACACACACACACACACACACACACACACACACTTAGTATCTTACAGTTCTGCAAGTTGGAAGTGCAACACAGGTATCATTGGACCAAAATCAAGGTGTTGACAAGACTGTTTTCCTTCCTGGAGGCTCTAGGGGAACATCTGTTTTCTTGCTTTTTTCCAGCTTCTAGAGAGTGTGAGTGTTCCTTAGCTTGTGGCCCCTTCCCTCCATTTTCAAAGCCAGCAACATTGCAACTCCCTGGCATTCTGTGCTCACATTTCTGTTTCTGACTCTAAACCCATATGAGAAAGTGTCTCCTACTTTAAATACCCATGTGTTTAATTTGACCTACCTCAAAATCTGGGCTAATTTCACCATCTGAAGGTCCTTAAAATTAATTGGATCTGTAAAGTCCCCTTTGCCATGAAAGGTTACATTTTCACAGTTTCCAGGGATGAGGATGTGGACACATTATGGAGTCATTATTCCACCTATCATAGACCCCATAGGGCACCTACATTTTAGGAATGTTTTGGAATATGGATGAATGCCAAAATGCTTTTTTTTTTCCATAACAGAGTGCCTTTGTCCTACAACTAAATCAGACAAATGTTCGTACTGCAAATGCCAGAGGTTGCAAGGAATTTACTGCTTAGTGAGGGAAAGGACTGAAGGCTTTATTTATAAGCACGATGCTTCATTTGGCCTAAGAAAGTTGAACTGAGATTCTTGCTGTGAGGATTTGACAGAGAAATAACTGTTTTAATGTAAACCAGTGTGCTCCTTACTTCAGTTACAGAATCTGCCACCGTCTTCTCTCCTAGGATTATGGAGTTCAAGTTGATGTTATACATTTGAAGTTTATGGACATTTCAACACTGGGGGATTGGAATCTTGAGATTTTTGGAGTTAGATGTTATGTATCATTGGAAATAAATCACACTGACTGTATTTGTTTTTTCACTTTTTAAGGTGGCAAGGAAAGATCTCTGACTGCAATATTATTGACATATATTAATGATGATCCTAAGATAAACCCAAAACACAAGACTCTGAGCAAGAAGGCTAGAATTTAATTAAAACTCAGGAAGGGGTTCAGTTGCTATATTTACACACTCAGTATGTCAGTTATTTGCAGAGGAACATTAATAATCTGAGGAGAATGTGACCTATATTTGTCCAAGTATGTAAATAATAAAGTCCTTTTGCCAGAAGTTAAAACTGTTAATAGCCTGGGGAGAATTTCATAGTAACTATTTTTATCCTGTCATTTCTCTGTATCTTATGTAAACATCACTCAATGAAGATTATCTGTAAATACAAATTAGCATTAAAAATAAGATATACTCATCAAGCTTTCAACAGATACCATTTTCCAAGTTGCCGTGCTGTTGGGGGCCCCCTTGACTGCAAAAATATCATAACGAGAAAAAGGGGGCACAAACTTAGGTGATCCAAGCGTTCTTGCTGTCAGCACAAATCTCTCTTGACGAGTGGAATGAATTCCCATGGGCACTTCAAGGATCATGTGTGTTGTGTGTCTCTTCTTGCCAATGACCAGCCAATTTAACTTTAAGTCACTGTGTTTTCTTTTGTACTCCTGAACAGTTGGGCAGCTGTTGATGTGCTTACCCACCTGTGATACTAGTTAGTATAGAGGCAGCAATTTAGCTCTGGGAACATAAAAAGCAGGACTTGAAAGGTTCCAGATGTGTTTGCTGCCTGCTGACATCCTGTGGTTTTCTGGATCCCTGCTTCCTAAACTTGGGGGTGAGAGGCCATGTAATGAGATGGTTAAGAGTGAGGCCCCAGATCAAAAGGTCTCGTTTGAAATCTTAACTGACAGCCTCCAGTTGTGTGATGTTGGGGAAGTCATGTAACCTTCAAGGACTTCAGTTTTCTCATTTATAAAAATGAGGACAAAATGGTACCTATCTCAGAGGACTGTTGAGAGAATTAAATCATTTTGATGTATATGGACAGCTTAGAATAGTGCCTGACACAAAATGAGGACTAATGAGTGTTACCATAGTACTATTCTTGTTTGAGGCCATTTTGAAGGTGAAATATTTTTATAAAGAGTTGTACAAATCGCTTTTAATAAACTGAATTCTTTCTAGAAATGCTTTTAGAGCTAGGTCTTTGAGAGAAGGTATAGGAAATGCATGGAGCAGTGAAAAAGCACCTCACTCTCAGATGCTAATATCGCTCATTCTCTCAGAGAGTGAGGGTGCACCTGTGTCTCCACAATATTTGATCAGTGGGCTATGTAATCAGAGAAGTTGGTCTCTTCCCTGCCTCTTTTACTTATGATCCTTGGGGCTAGGGTGCAGCACTAGGCTTATGCACCAAAATAAAAACAACCCCAATAAATAACATTTTAGTAAGATATTTAAAAAGTCAAAATTAATGCAAAAATTTTAATGACAAACAGTATCAAAATTTTAAATACATACAGGATCAGTCTTATTGATTTTCCCTTTCACCTTGTTGTCCAATATAGCTTGTCATGACACTGGGTAATACACTAATACCATTTATATGAAAATTCAGATTATTCTGAAATATGTGTAACAACATTGGTTAGCATCAGTGGGTGACTATGTGGTAAGCACCATGCTAAATGTTTTAAATGAAGTAACTCAGTTACTACAAGTACTCCCATTTTAGCCCTTGCCAAAATGAAAAAAGGGACTTGTGCCAAGCTAGTGATTGGTGGAGTTGAGATTCAGTCCCAGATAGTCTGACCATAGACATATGGTCCCATCATCTAAACCACTCCATAGTGCCCTCACAGTGTGATTCATCACCTCATTTACTTGTAGGCACCTGCTAGAGATGCATACTTCTATACACATTCCCACCTAGTGAATCCATCACTCATGGTGAGGCCTGGATATCTGCACTTAACCAGCTCCCTCTTCCTTTCACTGTAGTTTACCTTCTCTCCCAACAATTCTCCCTGGATTTAATCACTGTTAAGAGTTTGTATATCCTCACAACCTGTATCTCTGTACAGATAGTTTTTAATTTGCATATTCTTACTTCAGGGGATAAGATCTACAAATATATATAAATATAATGCCTCATGCTTAGCTTCGTGAACTTTTACTTTACAATTATGTCATCCATGTATGCTTTATTATGGAAACACTGATTTTTAGCTTGTCAAGTTTTTTTAACTTCACAAGAATAATATTATGACCACTTATAATTAATATAATTACTTATGATTGGACTTAAATCTACCATCTCTGTATTGTATTCCACAAGAAACTGCAGAAAACAGTTGCTATCTTTTCTATTTTTTGTCCCATATCTACTTTCTGTTGTGTTAATTAAATATTTTATTATTCTGTTTTTTCTTCACCATTGACTTTGTAGGTATACTCTTTTTTCAAAGTGCTTGTTCCTAGGGTATATAACATACATTTTTAATTTATCAAGGACTTTCTTTAAATAGTAATATATCAATGCACATATATTGAAGAGCCTCCCTCTAGTATACTTCCATCTCCCTGTCCTTCATGTGAGTGCCATACACTTTACTTCCGCATATGTTATGAAGTCCATACTACATTATTATTAATTTTTTAAACAGTGAATCATCATTCAAATATATTTTTATTTTATTTTTATAGATTTACTTATTTATTTTTACTTGGAGGAGACAGGAGGGAGGTAGAGAGGGAGAGAAACATTGATATGAGAGAGAAACTTTGATCAGTTTCCCCTTGCACGTGCCCCAACTGGGGACCTGGCCCACAATCCAGGAATGTGCCCTGACCAGGAATCAAACCGGCAACCTTTCGCTTTGTGGGACAATACCTAAGCACCTGAGTCATGTCAGCCAGGGCTGAAGATATTTTTTAAATGCAAAATGTTGTTAATATTTATTCATATATTACTGCTTCTGATACTCTTCATGTCTTCATGTGTAGATTCAAATTTCTACCAGTATTGTTTTCCTTCTGCCTAAAGAAATTCTAGTGATAATTCTTAAGTCTTTTTTGTTTTTGGTCTGGCAGTATCTTGAATTAACCTTTATTTCTGATATATATTTTTGCTGGTTATAGAATAATTGGTTGAAAGTGTTTTTGTTTCAGTACTTTAAACATGTCACTTTATTGTCTTTTTGTTTTCATAGTTTCTTAAAGGAAGTCTGCTGTAATCATTACCTCAGCCTTTTATATGTAATGTATTTTTCATTGAATGTTTTCAAGAGTTTCTCTTTATTACTAGTTTTCAGAAATTTTAATATGATGTGAGTTAGACTGAAAAATATCTATTTTTCTTGGGATGTGTTGAGCTTCTGGGATCTGTGGGTTTAAAGTTTTTATTAAATTTGGAAAATTTTGCTAATATCTTTACGTGTATTTTCCCCCATTTTGTGCATTTGGAATTGTCCCACCATCACTCATGCTTTGTTCACATTGTAGCCTTTTTCACTCTTGTTTTATTTTAAATATTTTCTTTTGCTATATGTTCGAGTTCACTGATCTAGTTTTTTCTTTTGGCATTATTTAACATGTTGTCATCCCTTCCAGTGAGTTTTTCATGTTAGAGATTATTTGATTAGGTTCTTTTTTGCATATTCCATTTTTCTATTCATCATGCTCACATTTTTCCCCTCTACTTGAACATACTGAGCATATTTAAGGTAGCTATTTTAATATCTTTGTCTACTAATTCTGTCATCTTTTTATTTCTGGATTATTTTTACTGATTAATTCCCCTCTTAAAAGTGGGTAACTGTTTCCTACTTATTTGCATGCTTAATAGTTTTTGACTGGATGTCAACATTGTAAATTTTATGCACTTGGGTGCTGAATTTTTTTCTTTGAATATTATTTGACTTTTTTTCTGGGTTGCAGTTAAATTGGATTTAATCTGATGTTTTTGAGGCTTTTTCGAAGTTTCACTAAGGCAGACCCAAACTCTTTAGCCTAAGACAAATTTAGTCCCACTTCTTAGGTAATGTTATGCTGAGGAGTCTACCTCTTTCCCCATGAATTTGGAGGTATTTTCACTTAGTCTGGTTGAAAAAGAATTCTACTCACCCCTTTGGGAGCTTCAGGAATTGTTCACCTTCTTCTTCTCCTGGCCTTGTATAATTTCCTCTCACATACATGCACATTCGTACTCAGACCAGCTCAAGACTTCCCTTCTTCAGACCACTGGGGGATATTTCTTTGTGGAACTCCATCCTCTACTGTACTCTGCCCCAATAGCTCTAGCTGCTTTTGCCTTCTCAAATTCCAAACTCTGTCTCCTTAATTCAGCCTGAAATTCCAAATTCTGTCTCCTTCATTCAGAAAGACCTCTGGTTCTATTTGGGTTTCCCTTTTCTGCACTGCAGCCTGGAAACTCTCCAGGAAGTAATCTGGGGCAATTATAGAGCTCACTTTGTTTCACTTCTCTTAGGGATCGCTGGCCTTTTCTGCCAGTTGTCAAATAGTTGAATATCATTGTTTCACATCCTCCTTCCCAATTTTATTGTTGTTTAAAGTAGAAAGAGAAATTTGGTCTGCAACACTTTATCATGACTGGTGTTAGAAGTCCCCTTAAGGGTAGCACTATTTAAAAGTTAAGGTAATTTTATCTATTATTTAATACTATCACAATTCTTCCATTCTCACAGATTAGAAAACTATGGCTAAGACAAAGAAATTAAATAGTGCTGAGGAATGGTATAACATAGATTAAGAGCATGGCTAATGAGCTAGCACCATGGGTTCGAATATTGGCTTTTTCACCTATTAGCCATTATGTAGACTGCATGGTTATATACATGTCAGAGGCTCAGACAGTGCCTCGCAAATACAAAATTCTTTTTTTTTTTAAAGATTTTATTTATTTATTTTTAGAGAGGGGAAAGGAGGGAGAAAGAGAGGGAGAGGAACATCAATGTGTGGTTGCCTCTCACGTGGCCCCCACTAGGGGCCTGGCCTGCAACCCAGGCATGTGCCCTGACTGGGAATCGAACCTGTGACCCTTTGGTTCACAGCCCGCGCTCAATCCACTGAGCTACGCCAGCCAGGGCGCAAATACGAAATTCTTAGTAAATGTTAGTTTTTGTTCTTTCCAATGTCACATGGCCTGTGGTACACCAGGGTCTAAAATGGGGCCTCTGTAGCCCTTCAATTCATATGCTTTCTACTATTTCGTGCTGCTTCTGAAGCGTGAGGCTCATGTACATGCTGTTCTCAAGGCTTAGCTGATAGGATCTGGTAAAAAACAAAAGTCTTAACATATACATGCTGAATGCATTGTTTTAGGTTCCCCAGTATTCAAATAATAGAACTAATTTTTTATGATATAAATTTAACACCCTCCCCCCCACCCCCCAAGATATAGGTAAATTCATGGGCAGTGACTTCGGTCTGGGAATGTAAAAATCAAAGCTGAAGGGTGACAGATGTCTCTGCTGCCTGTAAGAGACCAATGCTCTGGTCACTCGGCAAGCAAATGATGCACATATCTTTGATACATGGTTTTTCTCTCTGCTTTTCCACTTCAGGCCACTCTTTTGCCATATACCTACACTGTACCAATTCAAGTCAAATTCAAGTCAGAGCCCAGGCAAATATTTGGGATGGCACCCTGTTTGAATTACAATGCCCATGGGGGCTGGACTGTTTTCTATAATTTCCTTTCAGGTTCAAAAATCTGTAAAAGACTATTTCAATGAAAGATTAGTCTTTTTCAGGAGGCATGTTTCCAATTTAGATGTCTTGGGAACATAGTAAAAAGGACATTGGACCTTTTTTCTTTATGCAAAGAGAGACAGAAAGAGGGAAGGAAAGGGAGAAAGAGGAAAGGAGGAAGAGGAGGAGGGGAGCAGAGAGAGAGAGCATGTGTAAAAATAAGTGAACCAATACAAACTTTTATAATATCCAAACATTTCTAAGAAACAGAAAATATCCAGGTTGCCTCACAGTGATTCTACCTTGAACTTATTCGATAGGACTAAGACTGGTGAACTCAGTGTTGGAAACTCCTATAAGACTCCCAGGGCCCTAAAGAAGTTAAGTAGTGAGAGGACTTCGGAGCCCCTTCCTTTTTCACCAGCTTATCTACATGGTTAAGCTTTTGCAATTATTGTTATTTTCATACCAATATGGCCTTTCCTTTTCTCGGAATTTATTTCAGTTTATGTCACTTTCCTATCAAAATGATAATTCTTTCAAGGGCTATCTGTTTCCCTTATAATCTGAGGTCACTTCAGGCCTTCAAGGGTTTAGTGGGTTTAATTTTTTTTAATGTCTTCATTTATTTTGTGTCTCTGTCATTTCCCTTTATGATTACAGCTGAATGGAATTTCTTCTCTTTAATTATAAGTCACTGATGTTCTTCACACTCGCTTCCCAAGCAATGAGGAGCAGCTGGTGCTTCCAAGAGGTAGGGAGGCCCTGAGATGGCCTGTGTCCCCTGTGCTGAGAAGTCCTGCGAGGAATGCACCCTGTTTAAATGTAAGTTCCTCTGTTTGTTTATCTGCGATTGCATGACTGACCTTAGCTAAGTGAAACCTGATGAAAGAGAAGGGAGACTCTCATCACCATCCACTGTTTTTGTTTTCTTGGCCCACTAAGAACATTTTCCCAAGTTTCTGGCATTTCATTTAAAAATTTATTTGGAACAATTTTTTTGTTGCATATTTAAAAACAAAGGCATTGTGAGCTCTTTGGGCTTTGCAAACAAAGCTTTACAAAATGGTTAACTTCGTGATAGGAGAACAAAAGTTTTGTGTTTTTATAACTATTTTCCTTTTGAAATGGTGAAAGTGATGGTATTTTAAACCATCAAAGCTGTAATCTTGAATGAAAAGTGCACCTCAGAAGCACTGGTAGACAATGATGACTCTTCTATTGGAACTTGGAACATCGTTAACCATTTTGCCTTGATTCTCAAAGAAATTCCCATTTGATCATTTTAATGCCCCGGGGACCCAATCTAAAGTGAAGTAACTCATTCTCCATACACCGATCAATGCTTGGACAGATGGAGGTGGCCAAGCAAATTGAAGCAAAATGTTAAATTATATAACATCACCCCCATCACTGTAGAGAACATGACATGCTACATACATACAGTTACTTCCCCATTCTCAGAGGTGTGCTTCTCCACACATTTGGAGTAGAAGTCAGTGCATTATAAATGGCAAGATATAGACCCATGCAGGTGGTTAAAACCTGGAGCACATTTTAGAGAATGGGTATATTTGTTTCCACAGTCTTCCTGATAGGGCACATCTTGGTTTTACAAATGAGTATAAATGTAGAGGAAGTTTCAGTAAATAGTTGCAGAAAAGAAACAACCTTGTAACTGTAGGTCTTAATTTGATAAAGAAGGCTACCGTGTTGAATGTATATTTATTTCCCTACTGATGTTTTGCACAGATTCAGGATAGTGGTGGGATGGAGGCTTACTCTGCCAGAATGCCCAACCTTATGTAGTTTTTATAACAGCAATTCTCAATCTTGTTTGGGCATCAGAAGTCCTGTGGGACTTATACAACAATATAGGTGTATGAACCCTACACAAGACCTAGTGAAAACAAATTTGTGGAGGTCAGGCCTGGGGAGTTGATTTTTTGAAAAAGCTACACAAATGATTCTGATAAGCATCCAGGATTAAGAATCACTGTGTACACAAAATAAACTTTCAACTTTTATTTTGGACAAATTTAACTTTCTATCCATGCATTATAAATTTATCAGAATAGTTCAATTAGTAGTCAATTAAAAAATTCTGGCATATCAAGATAGACTTTTTAAAATAGAAATTTCTTAAAACTCTTGTTTGAGAATGATCTATCAGGGAGAACATCACTTTTTCCCTCTTCAATCTTTTACTCTAAAATAAACAACAATAATCACTACCACTTTTTTTTAAGCTGCTCTGTGAAACTCCATGTTGGGTCATTTCATTTAATCTTCACATTTACTCTACAAAGTTAATATAATTGCATCCACCATAGAGATAAGACAACTTGGACAAAGACACATGTCACAAGTCAGAATTTAAATCAATGCACAGCTGGTATCAAGACTTGTTCTTTTCTGTAACTAGCCATCCTCTGTCCTCATTTCATTTCATGTGTTCTACTCTTTTTCTCTCAGCTCCTGTGCCCTTTAATTCTTTTTTTTTGTTTTGTTTTCTTTATCTTTCCATGTCATAATATGTTTGCTTGGAATATGAGAGAGAAGGGTGCATATGTCTCAACAAAAGTTTTTGGTAACAATGATTGCCTCAGTCTTCTTTCTTGTAAATATTTCCATTTGGAGAAGTTCTCACAGTCTCTGATTTGATGAACTTTGGTTTGGTATCCTTTGACTAATGGAAATGTTTATGTTTTTTGACCACTTCATTTTAAAGAATGTCCTGGCCTTGCTCAAGAGAATATAAAAACCTGCTGTCCTTCTTTCCATTTCCAGACCCAGACATGACCCTGGTACATTGCAGCGTCTGCATTTAATTTCACATCTTGTCTATCTTAAGGGCCATCTCTCTGAACTAGGGTTTAAAGTAGCTTCACAAACAGCAAATGTAAGAAGAAGGTGGCGAGGGCAGTGGCTTTGATTACAAAGTGGCAGAAATTGCAGAGCTATTCGTGCAACCTGGGCTTTGATGGAGTCGTTTGTATTGATGGACTTCTACCTGCACTTGCTGTAGACGTGGGTGCATCTAGCTGCTCAGCCACCTATGCGTGTCTAATACCCTTCTCCTCTGATCCGCTCACTTGTCTCTCCGCAGGTGGCAGCATGGGTGAAAGGAGACAGGGCTAAATACTACTATTGAAAATAAGAATAGAATTTAAACATTGATACTAGTTTTGGAGAAATTTCTTTTTCTGTGGCGCTAAGGTGAGCATGTCCTTGAGAAGTTAGACTCCAAATAAAAGTTTATAACATTTGTTTACAAATTGTGCAGGAGACTAGTTCTAAATTCAGGAAACACAGAGATGAACAACTTTTTTTTTTATCAATTTCAGAATGGAAAAAATTGACCAATTTGGCAAGGATGGAATACATCTGCCAGGCAAAATCTATTGCACAGAGTTGATGCTCTGTAAATATTTGTGTGACCAAAAACTAGAAGGAGATGTTAGGGTTTATAACTGGAAGCCACAGTGCAGTGATATGGAGTCAGAAATGCCATTTCTGCTCATAAGATCATGTATGATCTTGGGCAAGTGACGTAGCATCCCCGAGGTTCAGCTGCTGCTTCAATAAAATGATGTTTATGACATCTACCTCACACATTGTTGTGAAGATTAAGTGAAATGCTATATGTGAAAGTACTTTGTAAATTACAGACTATGAATAATCAATCAGGGAAATAGTATTAAATTAAGGGATTGATAGAGAGTCATGAAAGAGAAATTAATTGGCAAAACACTTGAGTACCTATGTTTGGACCTAAGTGCTAGTGTTGTTCTTGAAGATAAAAACTTTGGTTTAACATTAGATAATTGAGTCAGGGCAAGGACTGTGCCTTGTTAACACTTATAGCCAGAGTTCTAGTGAAGTCTGCCCTAGAGTAGATGTCCAGTGTATGTTTGAGGGGGCAGATGGATGGGTGAGCCTATGGGTATGTGAGTACATAGCTCTGGATTTGTTTTTATGTTCAGAAATGGAAAAGCGGTTTGTGATATTTTCTTTAGCTCAGACAAATACAGTTTTTTTTTTGAAATGCAACATCATGACTTTTACTAAACATTTTGGTAAAACGTGCAGCGTTTTACCTTATTGTCTAGAAAGACAGATGATGGCATGAAATACTGCTGACAGAACAAGCCTTGTTCTGTGTGATTGGAAACCACTTTTCTGAATTAGTGTTATAGTCAGCAGATGAGACTGAGCCAACTGTTAAATGTTTGTTTATGCAGAAAACAGATATAAAGACTGTGCCATCCGCCTATTTTCGCACATGCCATGGAGTGAACACTTGTAGTGCCTTCTGACAATGAGAACCAATATTCTTATTAGGCATGGGGGGAGGTGGGAAGAAGGGAATGATCTTTGTTGGGGTGGCAGGTTCATAAAGAATTAGGGGCAATTATGAATATGATACTTACACTAAATTCCAAGACTTAGTTAAACCAGTCAAAATTTCAAACACACCAGTTTGGCATATCTCATAATTTGTGTGTTCATTTTGTTGGCCTTGAGCTTGTGTGCCCTTACAGTTTGCCCATTAACATTTTGCACAGAGAATTGTTTGTGTTTGTAGAGAGGCACCCAAACTATTGATGAATTCAACCGAGGTAGCTCTTTGGTTGCACAAACTTGTTTTGATAATTTCAAGTACCCCATAAGGAAGCAAGATACAAAAATTTGACCCCTGAAGGCTGACAAGATGGACATGAAGCTCTCTGAAAACTATCCAGTTTCTGTCACTGCTCCCGTGGGGAAACTTTCTTGGGATGTCCAAATGCAACAAGTTTAAGTCCCCTCAGGAGAAATAGAAGGAGCAGGTATAGACAAGGAGGCACAGTTATTGGGCTTATCTATGTCCGTGGGTCAACACACATCAGCAAAGGATGCTTCCTGATGACTGGAGACCCTCCAGTCATAATATCATAGTTATAATGCCTAATCTGTTCTGGAGAGAAAACCTGGGATTGTGGGAAGTAGAGGATGGCTTCAGGCACATGGGTAATACTTGCAGCCCACAGTAGTGTACTTGAGCTTAACAGGTAAAACCCATTCCCTTCTCTTTCCCATCTTGAAGAACTTAAAGGATCCCTAGGGCATTTGGGAGCAAATATGTGATCCTATGGTATTATTAGGTGAAGTGTGGGTATGTGGAACCTCTCCACTATTTATTCATTTATTAACAAATATTTATTGGCCAGATACTATGTATCAAATATTATTCTAGGTACTTGGGTTACAGTGATGAACACAACAAAGTCACTGTATGTAGGAAGCTTATATTCTGGTGGAGAAGACCAGTGGTGATCAACCAACCAGATAAACATGTATTATAATGTCAGATAGGAATAAGTATGGTTCAAAAATACAAAGTAGGCTATAAAGAAAGACGTAAACTATCACACATTTGGGTGGTCATTTCAGAAGAAGTGATGAAGAAATGCTTCTTTGAGAAGTTGACATTGGAGGAGAAAGCTGAATGAAATAAGAAAGCATGTCATATGATGGTAGAGGGGAGAGTGTTAGAAGGTGAAGCATCAGATGCAGAAGAAGCCTTGAGGTGGGATCAAGCTTAGGCTCTTAGATAAGCACAAAGGAAGTCAGTGTACCATACATGGAAGGATCACAGGGAAGAGCACAAGCTTGCAGGCAGCAGAGAACCAGGGACCCCCATGTAGATCATGGTTAGAATTTAGGTATCATTCTAAGTGTGATGAGACACTATCAAAGGGTTTGAGGAGGTGAGCAATATGATTGTTTGGTATTTTCAATTCATTTTTGTGCTGCCATGTAGAGATTAAACTTCTTGGGTCAGCCACAGTGTGCAAGCAAGACTAATTATTTATTCCCTTGCATGATGTCTAACCTACAAAGAATATGAGCTCTTTAAGAACAGAGAAACCATCTCTACATATTGTAGTTCCAAGTACTTTGCTTTAACCTGGTACTTCATAGGTACTTGGTAGATATTGAACATATTCTGGATGGGTGAAGAAGGGATATTTCTAATTTAGATTGGGGCAGAAATACCTCAACCTCACATGACTTAGGACACTTCTTACAAATGTGTCTATTCCCATGAAGAGTGAAATGGGTTCCCTCTGCTTTCTAGAGTCTCCTAAGTGATTCCCTGGGATCACAGGAAGATAATTATAGTAATGGCCATGTAAGACATACAGGAATACTTTGGGGAAGCTGTGAAAGCATCATATGAAATGAGGATGAGGAAGAGTTTGAGTCATACAGAAAGTTTGGCTTGAGGCTGGAAACCTAGACTAGATGGGGCAGCTGGTTAATTTTTTGTCATGACTTGAAAGGTACTTTGCAGATTTAAAACATGAAATCATTAAAATTTTTCTTCACCCTTGTCAGTATAAAATGTATTTGATAAGATCAGTGAGTGCTGGATAAGAAATAGGTCTTCAATGGGCCCTTCTGGAGACTTGTCTTGACCTGTGTCCATACAATCACCCTTTTCTAGCTAAATAAAAGAGACAAATCTGTGCAAGCCTCCTCATAATTTTGACTTGTGGGTGTCAGACAAGTCTGAGCTACTGCCCTTATTATAAACACCATCTCCAGAGGAGGTGAATGTCCTTAATGTTTACAGTCATGATGCAGTCATGCTTTGAGATCATCTGAGAAGTGCTGTAGAAGCACAAAGCATTATTACTATTATTATGGCAGTAATGACTATGATTATATAATGCAGTCTGGGGGAGCCGACAAGGAATGACAGTTAAGAGTGAGTAAGTTTTAACGCCCCCTCCCCATATATCAGTAAGATTCGCAGTATCAAATACTTCGTGTGTTTTTGTACACATCTGGGTGTGTGTGAAGTGGGCCCAGGGAGGCAGATGTGGGTATTGAGATATTATTACTGGAAGAGACATACTCAAATCCATTTTAGTGAAACTATGCTTAGAAAATATCATTCTGTTCCATTTACTTAAAACCTAGAGCACAGCTTTGCCTGGTTTCAGTAAATGTAATGGTGTGAAATATGATTTCCCTGCATTATCACTTGGGATGTGATGGTGATCTCAGAAGGCCTGGATGCAGCAGGAAGTTGCGACATGAAGTATTCATCTCACATATTACTCTAACTGCTCTGGGGAACAAGAAGATGTGACAGAAGGTCTAAAGTTAGGCATCTCTGTTGTGTCCTATGCTTTTGCCTTCCTTCATCTTCATTTTTGGGAATCTGTGATTCTGAAAAATGAATACTTACTAATTCAACAAGCATTTACAGAGTACCTATTAAATGCCATGCCTGGTGTTAGGTGCAGGCTTAATGGGATGAATATGATTTGTTCCCTGCTTAGAGGTTTAATAGGTTGGTGAGGGATTCAGATAAGAATATCAATGGGTCTGTTGTCTTCAATTTCAGCTGTCCCATTGCTTGAGTGCCATGATCAAATTTGCACCTTGGTTGTCTCCCTCTGGGGTCAGTGCGTAGATGAACTTAAGTGGGTTGGACTAGAATCAGGAAGAGCCTGAGCAAGGCCATTACAGAAGTACAGGTAAGAGATAGGTATCTAACTGTCAAGTCCTTTGAAGGATTTGATTTTTCATCTCTGAAACGCAAACATTTGGCATTATTTATCATGACACCAAGCGGAGGGAATGACTGGTTTGCAGGATTCGAATACTCTGTGGGGTTGGAATATTCAGTTCCCTGATAGTGTGTCCTGGCTGTGAGGGGAAGAGGACAGGGATCATTTTGCAGGGGCAGGAAATGCCTGGACATTTACTTTGATTTAAGGGACTCTGTGCAGTTGACTTACTCAGCAATGTTTTGTGAGACATTCTTATAGATGGCTAGAGTTGCATGTGACATTTTGTATATGATCCTAAATGTTGCCTAACAGTGTGTGCTCAGTGATAATGACCAACATTATTATTTCTTTCCTACCAGAGTGGATTGCCAAGGGAAATATTAGAGACCTTCTTTTGGGATTTGAGAATTATTCTAATGGGGAGGGGACTGAGAGGGAGAGAGAGAGAGAGAGAGGGAGAGAGGGAGAGAGGGAGAGAGGGGGGGAGAGAGAGAGAGAGGCTACATTTGCCCTGTCGGGGGTAGATACAGTAGGTTTGGGAGAAGATGCTGGTTGTTCATTTCAGGCATAGGATTCAACAAGTAAACAAACCCACAGGGTTATACGAGATGTACTCTATAAATTCTTCCCTATTGTGAGAAAGCTATAAAGCCCATGACTTTATGATTATAGAGTAAAGAAGTTCATTGTTTTGAGTTTATTATTTTGAAAGGCTGAGTATGCCTTTGTGTCACTGGGAAGACTATAATCACTATGAATTAATGATGCAGAGTACATTTACAGGGGTCATGTTTTACCCACTTAGAGATCAAACAGCTTTTGAGGGACTTCTGGAACTTCGCTTGTGTGCAAATATTTTCTGTTAATTACAAAAGAAGCGTAACTGAAGTCAGTCTAACTTCACACCTGACCTGAGTTGCATAGTATGACCAGCTGTTTTCCATTCTCTCTGCAAGTATGGGAAAGAGGAATGACTTTAAATTGAACCAGGAAAGATAAAGCTAGGAAGCCTCTTTCTTGGTACAAGAAACATAACAAACAGGCAAACAGTAGAGGACTGATACCAAGTTGTCAAGAAAAATCTTGATGGCTATTGCAGCGGGACGTGAAAAAGCCTACCTCCGTTTTGCCACACTCTTCATTTCCTAAGAGTTTCCGTAAGTTTTTTCTACCTTTTAGGGAACCTTTCAGGTATGGCTCAGGGACTGGAAAAACTCTTTAAGTTCTGTATTAACCTAATATTATATTTAATTGGAAATTATCGTTGCAGCATTTACAGATGCTTGGGCCATTTTAAATTTAAAGGAGATATCTATTGTCTCTAAGTAAGAAAAGGCCTTCCAACGCAATTGTCAGTAAACACCTGTAGCAGAGCAGAAATAATATGGATTGCATAGGGACACACTCCATGACATGAAATCACTCCCTCCTACGGCTACCTAAATGATTTTTTTATCTCTTTAGAAGAAGCAGAACATGGTCCCCCTTTAAGATGCTAAGTGTAGTTCCATTGATATTTATTAATTGCTTCTTATAATAGGCACCATGCTAAATATTTTCATGTGCATGCTCTCATCACATCATATTCCATTAAATGAAGAAACAGGTATAAGGGACTAGAGTTTGTTTTTTTCAGAGACAAAGAACGTGAGAGAACTGAGACTTGAAGCTTCTGACTCTGAGGTTCAAGGTACTTTCCTGTGCATGTGTATAGTTTTCTATTCTACTAACACACTGCTGGTAACTCCCTGGCTGTCAGACAAACAGGCAACATTTGTACTCCACCCACCAGCACCTTCAACTCTCTCCCCAACCCCCAAGCTAAATTCTGGCCTACTTATTAAAAGTGTCTACCTCTGCTTTTAATTCCTCAACTGATTTTCATCCATGCCGATATTGAGTGATAAAAAACTTCAGGATCCCCTTTACTTTCAGAAATGTTGGTTTCAGAGGTCTTCTTCACACACTCATAGCTGTAATGTTAAGAGTCATACTATAGAAAATCTGTTTCTTCTAACTCCCAATATATTTCAAATCTGAATTTCCTTTATTACCACATTTTTCATCCTAGCTCAAGCCACCATCTTGAAACAGACAAAAGTATGGACTATTGTAAGAATATTCTCATATTTTACTATCCAGAGCATGGTCCATGGACCAATAGCATTGGCATCACTGGGGGGCTTGTTAGAAATGCAGAATCTCTGGACCATCCTGGACTCGGAGAATTAGAATCTGCATTTTAACAAGCTCCCGAGATATTTATGTGCACTTTAAAGTTAGAGATCTGTGAGGACACACCTCCCCCACTTTCTTTGTCTTCTTCATTACATTCTCCCCTTTACATTCAATGTGATCTTCTAAAAATGTATGTTCATACCATTTCTCCACTTTGAGCCATTTAGAGGTTTCCTATCTCACTTAAAATAAGGCCCAAATGCTTTACAATAACCTACGAAGTCTTCCAAGATCTAATTTCTACCTACTCCCAGGCACGTTGACTTCCTTTCAGAACCTAAAACACACCAACAATACTTGTCTCAATCATTTCCTCTACTCGGAACCTTCCCCTTTTGCTCTTGGCATAATATTAGTTTTCTTAACCTTCCTCTCAGTTTAAATGTCACTTCTTGGAGAAAATTCACTCTTAGGTTCCTCTAGTTTTTCTCTATCATAAACATGCTGGTTTCCTCCAGAACTTATATTTCAGTTTGTTGTTATATTATCTATTTATGTCCTAACCATTGTTTACTTCCTTTCCCAGGCTATATGAGGGTAAAACCCAAACTATTTCCCTAGTACTTAGCATATTGAGTGGCACAAAGAAGATATTCTGTAAATATCTGTTGAACAATTGAGTAAACAGTTATGCTTCTTGCTTATTGAATTCTTTCAGGAGGATATAATTAAGGAGAAATCGTTAGCATATATAATTCTTGTAATTATTACTAGTTATTTGCAGTTTTGCCTGAATTGTGTTCATTTGGCTATACAGATCCTGGAAGGCTCCTAATACAGACTTTCAGCTGTTACCAGTGTAGTACTTTTTGTTTCCAAGCTATTTGCAGATGTGAGCTAGTTCTCATTTATTTACTATAACCAACAAAAATTGCCCTTGTATCAAATATCCAGTCATCTTCTTAGTGGAAACCCAAGAAAAGGTTGTCTATAAGTATAATTGCTTTTGTCCAAAGTGAATGAAGGAACATAGTGGACAAATTTCGTTCTGTGTTTTGTTTTTTTTTTTTAATTTTGAGAGAGAGTGGAGGGAAAAAATGAAGTGATAATGACTTCAAGGGTGATGTTTGAAACTTCAGGCTACAACTGATGGCTAACCCAGGGTCAGAAAAAGGAAACTCCCTTGTGATGCATCATTGCACAATTACATAAAGCAGATGTGTAATAGAGGCTATATCTTTCCCTGAAACATCTGGCATTAGTCATTATGAGAAGCAGGTGCCTAGGTTGAACAGATCACATGCATATTCCAGGATGACACATTTCTGTTGTTTCTGGGTTGCATTTGAATTTTCTTTGGCTCCCATCAACCCAAGCACATTAATTATCAAAATGATAATGCAGAGAAATATTGCCCAAGAAAGACAGTAAACAAGGTAGTTGCTTCTTATGGCATGATGAGGTTCTGGGTTTCAGAAAAATTAGCGTGTCTCCCTGTGATTGACAGCCCATGACAGTCCGGATGTAATGTTTGTATGCTTATTGCAACAGGTTGAGTCACAGCTTCCCTAGATGGGACTTGTTGCAGAAGACAATGTCTGCTAGTTAGCCAAATTCTTTGTTAGGATTTAGCCAACCATGGGTCAAGGCGTCATAAAAGTTTACAGAATTGTACCCTTTCTTGTCACATCACCCTTTGTGTCTCACAAAATAAAGTTCTGCAAAAGTACTGGAACAAGGTTTACAAATGCATAAAACTTAAACCAGAGCACATCTGTAAAAATTCACTAAGAGGACATGGTGAAGTCACCTGTTCTGTTATGCCTTTTCCCCTTGCTTTCCTCCAGCATGGTGTTAATTCACTGATGTATTTCCAGGATGAAAACCATCTGGTTATTCAGGTCCATGCACATGGCTTGAATTGTGATCTTCTGGAGTCTCGTGCAGAGTTTGACAGGAACTTGTGAATAGTTGAGGTTCTAATAGTGGCAATATTTCTCAAGGTGTGATGTGCTGATGATCTGCTTCAGAATTATCTGGCATGCTAGTGGAAAATATAGATTCCTGGGGCTGTCCCTACAAATCTACTGAAACAGTTTGTGACAAAAAGTTTAACAGTATGTGTTTTTAACAAATGCTCAATGATCCTAATGAATTTTAAAATTTGAGAACTATTATCTTCTGTTGAAGGTAAGTGTGCAATTTTAAAATTATTTCTAAAAGACATTAAAAAATAGGGGATTAAAGTAGTAAACTCTAAAATTAAAAATTTTATGGATCAGCAGTAATCTCACTATCCACTTTTGGATTGTGAACTGTGGTGCTACTGGAATACTCCTATAGTTAACACTTGGAGATTTAGTATATGAGTCCTCAGCAGTGACTCTTCATAGAATAAACTTGTTTTCAGAGATAGTTTATATGGAGTGGAGTGCATGTGTGTGTGTCTTTGTGCATATGGGCACATGCGTGTAGAAGAAAGGAGAGTTAACTGGGGGGCTCTTTTGTATGATTTTAGATCACTCCTTACCTCTCGTATGGAATACAAGGACGAACAGGATTTGTCTTCTTTTTTCCTTCAGTGAAGTGATTTCAAGAGATTTTCTTTTGCCTTTTTCTTTTGCAAAAGAATAGATATCTACCATTCCTAAGTTCTTCTCATGACAATCCTTATTTTTTAAAAAATCTGTAGTGCAAAGATGCAAACAATCGTCATTTAAGAAACATTCAGTATGTTTTAGTCCGCAGTGTTAGAAGTCATTTCTCATAAATATTTATTGAGCTGTAATAATAAACAGGAAACACACAGACTGCCATCACGTAACCGATGCTGAGAGCACTGGCACCCAGAAAGTCCCTCTTTTTCCTAATCCCAGTCTCTCAGCCTTTCCAAGAAGAAAATAGTCTCCTGATGTCTTGAATTCACTTTATTTCTAATAAATATCTACTCACTTTACTTATTTTTCTGTAAATATTAGTCTTCCTGTATATATTGGAATCTTAACATCTTAATGATCAATGTTTATTCAATTTGAACTTTCCTGACTAAATGCTGACCTTTAAAAAATACTTTCCTTATGCTAATTTATCATTGTAGAGTTTTTCTTTTATTGAGTGAAATTCTCCAGGTTCAATTTGAACATTTCTGTTTACTCTCTATTTTGTTTCTAATCTAAAATTTACAAATTAAAATTTCAGGATGGTATTAAGTAGTCATTGTCAATTATGAAACATTCAGGGCAATTATTTGTACTACATTAGCTTAAAACAACTAGTTGACTTTTTTTCCCATTTTATCCAATGGGACAATTTGGTCAACAAGCAAACAGATTGGTTGAATATAATGGATTTGACACAGTAGTTTATTGGGACTAGGGAAAATCTAACAGGAATTGAGACTTGGTAAATTAGGGAGGTACAACTAAAAATAAATATGGAGCTATTGGGGACTTCACATAATGTTTTTCTATTTTAGTCATAAATCAGTCATAAATCAGCAAGGGATAAGCCTATTGTCTGCAGAATTAAAAAGAAAGGTGTCATGTCAATGTGAAAAAAAATATTTTGTTTGGGGTCTGGCACCTGGTTGCATGACCAAAGGAAAGCCATACAGTTCACTTTAAGACTCAGTTTTCAAATACATAAAATGAGAATAACAATATTTTTTGACAGATTGTGCTGAGAAGTAAATGAGATGAATGTTTCTAACCATCTAATAAAATGCCTGAATACAGTTATTGCTCAATCATTGTGGGCTTCCCCTATCTTTCAGCATGGCAGCGTAGCATTTTCAAGGGAATTTCAAGGGAGGACTATTCCAGTAGAATATAAAGCAACATTGTACTATACCCTTTTCCATATGTATTATTTATTTGTTATTCCAAAAGAAATGCATGCTAATTACATAAAATTTCAAAATAGAGATATGAAAGAAAACCCCCAAACTCACGTAATCTCACGCTCTTGGAGATAGACATAGTAAATATTGGTTTTTATAGGCATCTCACTTAACACTGTATTTCCTTAGTAGCCCTCAGAACACCCTGCTCCGAGTAGGTGTATTCAACATTTTAGAAACTGAACATTTCCAAGAAGACAATGAAGTGGTTGTAAATCCTTTATATATATTAATTACAGGCTTAGAATTGAATCCAGCAGACTTTTGGTCTACTTGTTATTTTTTCAGTCCTCAAGGACAGATACTTGTCCTATTAACTTCTCAAATAGCTCCAGGGAAAGAGATTACTACAACTCTTTTTACAGCAGGGTAGATCTAAGAGCAGATGTTAATAAATTAAATCATTAAAAAGCTCTATTTTATTAGGCTTTCATTGTATTTTAAAATTAATGGTGGGTTTTTCTTTTCTTTTTTAGGTTCGCAGGCTCACAGTCAATCCATTGAGCTACAGCAGCCGGGGCTTTTCTTTCCTTTTTTAAAGGAGAACGGCACAGTGGGAAAACTGAATTAGGAATGTCAAGAGCTGAGTTGTAGCCCCTGCTAATTCATTCATTCATTCACTCCTTTGTTCATTTCCCTGCCTTAGGATCCAGGTAAGTAGTAGTACAACTCTGCTACCTTGTAGTAACAGGGGAAATAATGTCTGTGCTGCTTTGCTTGCATGTGGCAGTTGTGGAAATCAATTGTGATGATGTATGGGGTGATGTTTTTCATGCAGAATAGAGCTATAAGCTTTTTGTATTGATGTGGTAATAATAGGAAATTAGTATGTATAACATTAACATAAATATTCTGTTGGGCTCTAATTGAAAACAATGAGCAGAATTGACTTTATTTTCTGACTTTATTCACAAAGCAATTTATATTTAGGTCCTTAATTATTCTAGATGAGTGTAGCAGGTTGGGAGCTATACCTAGAAGTACAAAATTCCCCAACTGCCTAGAACTTTTGTGGACTATCATGCCATCTCTTTACTGAGTTCCAGTCTAGAAATTCAGAAAGCATAATTAGAACAACAACAACAAACGGATAATACATTTTCCAGCCCTCATGTTATCCAGGACTAAAGAACCATTTATATTGCCATTTTCCCCCAGTTTCTATCCTTAGATATCACATGATGATAATAAGAACTGTTATTTAAAGCATTAAATGGGCTATATAACATTTGAAAAAAATAACATTAACCCATGCATCCTTTAAATATGTGGTAAGGCTTCTCTGTTTCCATGCAGAACGAATGTACATTTTGAAGTTAGAACAAACTGGGTTGGCACAATGCTCCATCTTCAGCTATGTGACTGTGGGGGTAAGTCATTATCCTCTCTAAACCTCAGCTTCCTGAGGATTCAATGAATGGCACATACAGTGCATCAGGACAGGGCTTAACCCATTTTAAGCATTCTGTAAGCATCACTTCCCTTTTCCTTCTCATCACAGCACCAAAATGTTTACTTATTTTAACAGATGTTATTGTTTGATCATTTAGAATAATAGGAAATATCTATTATATTTATTTTAGCTAGGAATAGTGTAAAAATCCATGCTTTTATCTACATAAATTAAGAAGCCAGGAGTTCTATTTTCAAAAAATGTTTTGTTGGAAACCTGCTAGCATTGCATAATGCACAAACATAAGCTATGGTTTCGTTAATCACTCAAATGTGAAACTAAAGCCACAGAAAGCAGAGGAGAAAATATGGAGGGGTAGTTCAATGATCCTGCATTGGAAAAGTCTTTCTTCTCATGATAGCAACTCAGGTGTCATAAAAGAAAAATATGTCATGCTTTATTGTACTAAAATGTAAGACCTCAGTTTGGCCAAAACAGAAAAAAAATAGTAACCATAAAACAAAAGTAAGCTGTGTATATTTATTTACAATTCAGAAGCAAAGGCTAATATTTTTAGTATCTTGAAAGTGTTTTGTAAAGAGCTTCTACAAATCAATAGGGAGAGATAAACAACATAGTACAGTAAGCAGAAGTTATGGAAGGGCAGGTATTGCGGCGACTCACTCTTTCCACCTGAAAGCCCACTTTGGTAGTCTTGAGTCAAGGTGCAGAAAGAAAGGATTAAACCATCTTTATATGTGAATACAAAGACCGTAGTCCTATATTAGAGTGTCGTGATTAGCTCTGTTTTGAATGAGTGAGTTTTCTTGACTGGCTGAGTGCTCATGCCTACAAGTTTCCTGAAAAAAATTGTTTAGAAATTCTAGTTCCTAAAGTGGTGACCTTTCTAAACATTTATGTTTACTTTGTCTTCTGTGTCAGAGCATTTGGTAACATACAAATAATCCTTTCTTGATGGCTTAGCTCATCATTAAAAACAGTGATGATTGTGCTTTGCTAGAATGCAGTGCAATGAGGTTAGGAAGGGCTGTTTACTCTTATGCAGGTTAGGTTCAGAGTGCTATGCATTTTGAATTCTTAAGATATCAGTGCTAGCAACAAAAGACAACCAGATAAACTAAAGTTACCCTTGAAAATCCCCTAGGAAGCTTCCACTTGGGAAAGGAATGTATAATCCATCTCTCCAGAATAGCCCAGAAATTCTGGATGGTAAATCCAGAATAGCCCATTTTTCTTTTGCATTGGAGAGGATTGCTATTTCTTTGATTCAGGCTCAGATAAGGTAGTTGGTTCAAAATGTGGTACCAGGTTCTATATCAGTACATATGAAAAAAACCTGTATTTAAACTCTGGGGTACTCGCTTTGTGTTTATACTGTATGCGAATGTGATTACATCTTCATACCTATCCTATACCCATTTTGCAAGTGAGAAAATGGAGGCTTTGAACAATTAAATCCCTTACCACCTAATACATGGGAACTAATAAATGGAAGAGCATGTGATTTAGATTTAGGCTGATCCAGTGCTATACCAACTTTTTTAGAATTGTAGTAAAATAAAAATAAAAATGCTCTGAGTGAGAGTCTAATGAACTCCTCACCGACTGACATATGGCAATTTGAGGTCTGAGCCTTGGGAGTACATGCGTGTGAGCTACCCAGAAGCACGGCTGTCTTAGGCTTCTCATCAGCATGCTGCATATCTGTCGAGATAATAACTACAATATGAGGTGCCATAGTTTATAGAGTTTTTGGTCACATATGCAGCTTGCCACACTGTATTATATAAAACACATTGTGATTGAGCAATGAATAAAAATAATTTCATCTTCTAGGGATTTCACATTTCACACCTCTACCCTGGCATTGTCCTCATGAATCTTACATTGTGCCTCAGAGTTGGGTAATAGAGTTGAGCATATCAGGGACGGAAGCTTTCCTGAGAGGGATGTGTATAATCAGCTGATGACTAAATACAATTGACTATGCATGAGGTAACTCCGATCATATACACCCCACAGAAAACCCTGAGTAAGGAAGACAAAGTTGCCACAGCATGCTTACTATTTATTCACAATTGCACAGTTTTTGACTTCAATGCTCTGGACTCAAAAATGGTGACGTAAATAGCAAGAGTTACAGTGAGGCTCTGAGAAACAGGGAATTTTATATAAACCTCTCTTGTAATGATTATGATCAAATTACTTAATGTTCCTCTTTTTTTTTTCTAAAAAGAGATTAGCTAAGGAATCATTTTCCAAACCTTACCTTAAGCAATTAAGTCAAATACTTGCCCAAATGGTTTAGATTTTTATGATGTTTAAACTTTTCCTGTCCTCTTTTCATTGCTCTCAGTGAGAATCCTTTCCATTACTCTTAGGATTTGCTGCTTTTCCTTCCTTCTCAGCCTGCATCTCCTCCGTCCTCCTCCTTGTCTCCTCCTCTCTGCTCTCTTTTCCCCTTCCACCTCCCAGCACCTAGCTGTTCCACAGAAAGAACCAACTTAAACACATTTATTAAATTATGCATTTTATCTACCTCATAAAGTCAGTTTTATGCTTTTTATTGGCCCCATGTTGCTACAGAACTTCCTTAATTTTTAATTTATGAGCTGCAATACATTACTCCAGTTTTTTCAACATTTTACTTTGAATTCCCCTAATTTCTTTGTAAAGTCCCATGGACTGACAGCTCTTCGTTTTATCCTTCTTCCCACTTTCCACCTTCCCTTTATGCCTGAGAAAATGCCGCTGGTGGCCTCACATTGGAAATCTTGGCTAAAACCACCAGGTGACTTTGGGTTCTTGCAGAACTTCTCTAAATCTGAACTTCTTATCTACAAAATGCAGATGATAATAATAATACCTTAGGAGTTGATGTGAGGATTAAACAAGGTGATGCATGTGAAGTTCTTGACACATCGTATGTGCTAAATACATATTAACTATTATGATTGTCATCATTTTACTTCTCAGTTATTTTTTACTTGAAATGCAATCTGTGTTTTCTAGTTCATATTTGCTTGATTATACACACACACACACATATATACACAATGTTGTTTTGATTTCAGTGTTCCTACACATTTTGATTGTTCTTTACTGACATTATTTTCTTCAAGCTACCAATTTATTTTTCTCTTTTTGTTGCCATATACCTTGAAGGAATCTATATTATCAGGTCTTGGTTCAGAATTTTAGAAGCCCTCAGCTCTGAAAAGACTGTGGTACCCCTAATGTCAATATCCACCCACATGTAAATAAAAATAAAATAGTATATTTTGAAATGACACAAAATTTTCTAATAACTACCTCTCATTTAAAAATGAGAAATATGTGCTTTAAGTCATATTTAAGTTTAAATATGAGCTTCTAATTTAACATGAAATTAAATTAGATTTTTAAATTTTATGTTATAAATTTCTGAATCAATTCACTGTACCTGAACTTTTTACTTATTTAGAGGGGCAACTATTGAGCTGATGTTAGTCTCTGTATTAAATAATTCAACAATGTAAGCCATTTCTTTAAGAAATACACAATCATACATACATGCACGCATACTACTATATGTATATGTAAACACATATATTCATATATATGCACACACATATTATATATATAATTGTGGTATATTTTAAAGTACCTAAAATCTGGAAGGAAATGATAAGGACATAAAGACAACTCTTGCATCTGTTATTTCCTAGCAGATTTTTTTATAGGTTTCTCAAAATGTCTGTGTCCTTTCCTCATTTGTGAAAATGGGGTCATAGCAATATTTGCTTTTCAGTGTTGTTAGGAAAATTAGGGAAGATTATGCAAGTGGCCCCACTTGAGAGGTTATTAAGCAGTACATAACTTCGGTGAATTAAAATTAAATATGGCATGCTTTCTTCTTCTCATTAAACCATTTAGATGTGAGATCAGGGTCAATGCTGAATAATTCTCCCTTGCCTATCCCCAGCTGTTTGGTAACACATTCCTGGATGCTTAGTGAGCACAGTCTCTTTTCCACCAAAGTGTTGTTGCCAAGATAAAATTTTATTTCATGACAAGGGAAAGGCCAAGGGGCAGGTATAAAAAGTTACATCATCATCATACACTTGTTGGGAGGTTTAAATAGAATTATTTTTAAAGTATTCACCATACTGCCAAGTGTATAGGGAATGCTAAGTAAATGAGACTATGCTAGATTGTTATTGATAATGTCTTTGGAAGCAGGATCCAGTCTGATTTTTGGTCAAAGTCAGACATGAGGTATAAGAATTAGAGAAAGTGGGGATGAGAATCAAATTGAAGAGATGACAGCCAGAATTAATATAGAAACAGGCACAGTATATATAAACAGTAGTGTCAGTCTACATAATTTTCATGGACAGTGATTTTTGGATAGCCAAGCTTATTTTTAAAAATACTGCAAGTTCTCATTGGCTGCTGTGGAGGGTGGGTGATATAAATTAGAAGGCCTTTATTTTTATGAGTGTCATGGGGTTCGGGGTACAATTTTGGGGCAGTACCTGAGGAAGAGCTGAAATTTTCAGCAATCTAGAGGGGAGAGGTGTTTGAAGACCCTGAGAAAACTAGGGAAGGAATAGAAAAGAGTCAAGTTTGGGCAGCCTGTAGCAAAAGAGAAGGGAGAGAGAAGTCCCAGGATTTGGAAAAGAAAATAAATATCTAATGGAAGCCTTCAAAACATTTTGGAGAGATGTGTAATTTAGATCTTCCTCTTCCTCCATCTTTGCTACACAATCTTCGGTAAAATCTGCATGGCTCACGAATGATTTTGTGTTGATAAATTCTTTAGAGGAACCGTGAGGCACAGAGGTTCCACGGACACAGCTAGTGCGGAGCCAGTGTGTTTGAGAACATCTAAGTCACGGTCTGCCTTCTCCTGGTCCCTTTTACTCTAACAACCGTTGTTCTCCGAGGCTTCTATTCTGCAGAGCAGGATTCCACATTCATAGCTTCGAAGTCTTCACGTTAGGCTCTGATCTTTGGAACCCCCAATGCTACTTTAAATTGCCCCAGAGTATGCATACTACTTTGATGTGAGGGTTTAGATCTGTAGTTTCGAGGATATGGAGGCAAGATCACGGGGATGGTGGTAGTGGTAGTAGCAATAATTGCTACTGGCTGTAGAGAAAATCATGGTATAATGATGTAATGAAAAGATCCATGTAATTTTTGAGTTAGATCCACTTGAACTTGAATCAAGTTTCTGTCATTGTTTGCACTTTGACTTCAATTAACTTATATAACTTCTCTAAAACTTAGGTGTTCTCATCCATAAACTCATTCTTTATGGAATTGTGAAAGATGCACAAAGGCAGGTAAAAGTGGTAGGAGAGCAACAGGTTGGAAGAGTCCAACAGAGATTGGCACTGCCCAGTAAAGCTAATGTTTTTCTTGATTTTAATGAAGTGATATTTCTCTTGGCTTAATATTTTACAGAACATGGTTAGTTCTACAATATACCAAATGAAACATGTCCTTTGATAAGTGTTTATTTACTCTCTTTCATTAAGAAATGCTTGTAATAATCAATAAAGTATTTAGGTATTCTAATTTTTATTTTAATTGTGAATAGTCTGATAAGTATACATAAGATTCATAGATTCATACTAATAGCTACTGACTGCCTAGGTATGAAATTCAGTTTTTAAAAATTACCATTATTAAATTACCAAGAGGATAAACAACTTGTCAGTTTCTTTCAGCATAATCTTTTAGATATTGGTAAATTTAACATTTCCAACACCAAATATATACACCACAAAATAGCAATAGCAATATTCAAAAGAGCAAATATCAATATTTGCCAATGTAGTCTTAAGATTTTTATTATTCTGTTAGCACACTGACTTAAGGTATAGTTCAAATACCAAGGGGAGGACTACTGAACCATTTATTAGACAAAGAACATGAAATTATTCCTTCTTCCCAGCCAGGCTTATATTTCTAGTACATCTGGAGCTGCAAAATGCCAACTTATTTGAAAAGGAAATAATCACCACCTCTCTGCCAATATTTTCTGTCTTAATAGAACTAAGGATTATGGCTAACATTTTTCATTTAGCTGTGGTTGGGCAAAAATTTACCTTCTATAAATCTTGGTCACATAACAAACATAGTTTTTATTAAGAAAAAGGATTGTTCTAAGTGTTTAAATATTTTTGGAATAACTAAGGGTGTAACAAAGAAAGTTAATTTACAAATTTCTCAAATCTTGATACTCATTCAGCTCTGAGAATATCTTTAGTTTCTATTCCTATTAAAAGGGATAATCAAATACTGAACATAACTAAAGACTCCTCTGAACAGCCAATATACAATCATTTAGTCAGTAAAAGGGAAATTGGGAGGCTTATGCAATAAAACACTTTTTTCTAAGTGGAATTTTAAAAATACTTTTAACAGGGATGAGATAGTAATTAATAGAATTCATTGCTAAGAATAGATGACCTGATCCAGTATTTTTATAAGCGTATTTATTCATCTTCAAAACCAAGGGAAAATGCTGTTGGGACTAGGTTAAAGGGTGAAATGGTTTTTCTTAGAATATTGTATGATCTAATATTGATTGACTTCTATATTGTAGAGTAACAGACCACAACAAAGGTATCATATGATTTGTTTATATTTCAAAGAAACAAATAAAAGATTTTATTTCATTCTGCAGAATTGAGACTTTATTTGATTCATTTACAGTTGATTCCAGAGCTTGTTAAGGACGTTTAATGACAATAAGTTTTCTGATTTCTTTCAGGTCTTATCCCAAGTAATTTCTGATGTATTAAAATTAGAATGATCACAAATTCTATCAAATTTTTAATCAAATAAGCAAAATCTCTGATATAACATTTTTAAATAACCTTGGTTCATCATGTATCAACTCATATAATTACAACTTAATGTTGTTATATTGATATATAACCATTTCAAGAGTTACACTGCAATTGACTAGTTGTCAATGTAGGGGAGGGAAATTTTTTCCTCTATCCTTCTAGGTTTGTTGGCTGGTCTAAAAATCGAATTGACCTAAAACAGGTTAACAGGAGAAAAATAAGTTTAATTTCACATGTATGGGGACCTTACAAAGACAACGAAACCCAAGGACAAGTAGAGCAGTGGACCTTGGGTGCCATTCTGAGTTAAGGAATGGGATAGGTCCCTGGGCCTTCCAAGAGGAAGAGGGTGATTTACAGAATGGTAAGAACAGATGTTTAGTAATTAAATGTTTGTTCTGCCATACAGATATGTTATTTAGAGAAAAAGTTCTCTCTCTTTCTGGGCCATGCTCCCTATCTAAATTCTTCTAGGTAATTAAGGGAGAGGGAAATTTTTTTCTTGATTTTGCTGGGCCTTGATTGCCTTCAGCTCAAAATAATCTACATGCCAAAGTATACATATTGGGGAGGCTGTTCTGACCCCCTTCAACATAAAATTACACTTTTTGCTTATTAAATAGAGCATTTATAAATTAAATATTTTCACTTTACTTATCATATTTTGGGACCAATAGATTTTTTTACATCTTCAACATTTTTGTAGTCTATACATCTTGTACCTATGAATACATTTAAAAAAAAATCCTTCTATCCCTTGTATGTTTCACAACTCATTGCTCTCTATCTAACAAGTGTTTGTTATTGCTGACAACTGCTTATAATATGTAACCATATTTTAAACTTTTCATCAAATTTTCAATAATTAGCCATTTACTGCATAATTTATCATGATAGTTTGTACTTCATGAAAGGTATTAGAGTTAACCTCCTACAGATTCAATGTAATCGCTATCAAAATCCCAGCTGCCCTTTTTGGAGAAATTGACAGCTGATCTTAAAATTCATGTGGAAATACAAGGGGAGCAAAATAATTAAAACAATCTTCAAACAGAAGAACAAAATTGGAAGGCTGTTTTTGAGGTTCATTAATGTTGTAGCATATAGCAGTATTTCATTCCTTTTCAAATTTCAAAACCTACTACTTTCCAGTTTCAAAACCTATTACAAAGCTACAATAATCAAGGTAATGTGTTACTATCAGAAGACAAACATATAGATCAATAGAATAAAATTAAAAATCAAGGGAAGACTGCTTAAGTTTTACTTCACGAAAATTAAAGATGTTTGTGCTTCAAAGGATACCATCAAGAAAGTGAAAAGACAAGTCACTAAATGGGAGAAAATACTTCCAAATCATGTGTCAAAAAAGGTAGTTGAATGTAGAATTCAAAAAATACTCTTCCAACTCAATAAGACAAGCAACCTAATTAAAAAATGGGCAAAGGATTGGAACAGGAAGTTCTCTAAAAAAGATATGAGTGTCTAACAAGCACATGAAAAAAAAGCTCAACATTATTAGTCATTAGGGAAATTCAAATCAAAGCCATAATGAGATACCACTTTATCCTGACTGAATGGCTATACTAAAAAAGAGAGACTGTAATAATTGTTAGTGAAATTGTGAGAAATTGGAACTCTCATATATTGCTGGTGAGATTATAAAACATCTACTCTGAAAAACAATTCGGTAGTTCCTCAAAAAGTTAACACATGACATAGCAATTCCATTCCTAGATATCTAGCCAAGAGAGATGAAAACATATCTTCACACAGAAATGTGTATATAAGTGTTCATAGCAGCATTATTCATAATCACCAAAATAATGGAAACAAGCCAAATACCCAGCAATTGATGAATGGAAAACCAAATGTAATATAGTTGTACAATGGAATGTTATTGTAACCTTGAAAAGGAATGAAATACTGCTACATGCTACAACATTAATGAACCTCAAAAACAGTACACTAAGTAAAAGAAGCTAGTGAGAAAAGATTGCATATTGTATGGTTCCATTCATATGAAATGCTCAGGATAAGCTAGTCTACACAGACAGAAAGAACGTTAGTAATTGCCTGGGGATGGGAGAAGAGGTAATGAGTAAGGAATGGGGAGTGACTGCTAATGGGTGTGAAATTTCTTTATGGAGTGATGAAAATGTTCTAAAATAAGATAATGGTGGTGATTGTACAATTCTATTAATATACTAAAATCCTTTGAATTATATATTTTAAACAAGCGAACTTTCTGGTATGTGAATTATATATCAATAAAGCTGTTAAAAATGAGGTAATCTCCAATAAACTAAGTGGTTATGAGTATTTCTCACAGTAGTATTCATAATAATTTTTAGCATTTATGTTTTACATTTTCTCTAGAAATAGTCAGAATATATCTAATTTCATGATTTTCATCTCTGTTTCTATATCTGTTTTATCTCTACCCCTTCCTTAACTCTGTCCCTATTTTTATGTCTCTCTCTATGATTCAGTCTCCAAAATTAAAACACTATCGTAAGACATGTCTTAAAATCTGGGTAATATAGTTAGGTCTTCTTCTCCTGTTTTAATAAATATTGGTTTAGGTTATTTCAGTTTAACGTGCACTAAACTAATAAAACTACTTTCTGTTTATGTTTAATATTAGCAGACACATTTGGTGATTATGGATCATAGCTGATACTGAATAGCCTCAGATGAATTGTTGCTTTCTCAATCTTGACATTTCTTATTAAAGTTTAGAAGATTTAGATTAATTTAGGAGACAAAATGAAAGACATTAGAATTATTTCACCAGGGGAAAGAAAGTGTATTGAAAATCTTCTAATATTTGAATGATAGTGGCCAGTTAGTCTCCACCTACTCTAAGAAATACTCTTAAAGATCAGCAAGAATAATTTTGTTAATGTCTAGGAATTCCTGAGAGCAAGGATTTCAAACACTGAAATAACTTACCAAATATAAGCCTGGTATTTTTGTTTTTAATCCTTAGAAAAAACCCATGCTTTAGAGTTACTTTGGGCATGATAGCTAGAGGCAAAGGAATTCCCAAAATGAACCTGTGCCCCACCCCGCCCCCCACCCAAGCACTCCCCCGCCAGAAAAAAACCCACTTTTTTTTATTGGGAAAGTTCAGTATGGACTAAATATTTGAATTAATTCTGATGTGTTTCACATCAGTCATTTCATGATTAAGAACAATTTCTAGTGAAATGTATCTGTTGAATTGATAACCTAGGTTAGTTTTGGATAAAATTTAAAAGTTGATAAGGCTGCTCTTTGGTATTCTCTTTCTTTCTTCTTCTTCTTTTTTTTCCCCCCTCATGAATTATTTCTCTTCCTGGTAGGTAGCATGGTGTAGTAGAAAAGCACCAGACCTGAAAATGAAATCCAGTTTCCCACATTGAAGTTGTTCATCTGGTCCCAGTTGCCGAACCTGTCTGAGTCTCCATTTCCTCACATTCAGGAAGAGGATTATCAGTCCTACTTTATGGAGCTGATATGAGTGTTAAATGACATAATGTCACAATGTACTAGAAACAGAAAAATGTTTCCTCTCCTTTCCTCTCAAGGTCTCTCCTGGCACAAAAGAAAGCAGTACATTTAAATCATCCTGGGATGGTATCATCTTAAGTTATTCTTTTCTCAGGAATATTTGAGTTTAAATATAGCCTGTCTAGAATTTTAAATATGTCAGAGGTGAGGAAGGGAGACATTAGCAGGCACAAGAAACACTCTAAGTTCCCTTAAATAATATTATGGAGGTTATCATGTAAATCATCTAGACAAAATTTTGGCCAGCCTGCTCATGGTATTATACAAGTTATCAGCTGGTTTGCCAGGATTTTGTCCTGATGGTTTTGAAGTAATGATCATTTATATGATATTTTAAAATGATGACATACAGCTTCTGGCCAAGATGGAGGCGTAGGTAGATACCTTCAATTCCTGAACAACCAAGAGAAGGATGACAACCAATTTAAAAACAAATGCAGGGGCTTTGTAGTCATGGCCTGGTGCCCAAGGCTGCCCCAGCTCCCAGGGCCACTGAGCGCTCTGACTCATGTGTCTGTGCTCAGAAGGGTGCAGTCCAGGACCTTCCGTGCAGCATGGAAGACACTACCCAGTGAGTTAGACTCAGCCTCATTTTGAGCTAGCCCCTGACCAGGTTTGAGCTAGCCCTCCCCCTGTTTAAATTTCCTGGCCCAAAATTCCTTGCGCTCAAGAAGTGCTCATCTTCCCTAGGCAATTTGTCCTTTTGCCAAGCTAGACTGGCAGGTCTATACCTCCCCCTGTCCACCATGCTCCGGAAGGGAGTAGGAAGGTTCTTACCCTCCATCAATCACCCTCACCAACCTGCACAGACTCTGCCCTTGGCACTCCCTCTCTCCATGCCTCAGCCCTGGGGTAGCTGCACTAGCTTCATCCTAGCCGCCTCCATTGTTTTCTGAAACCCATCTGTCACTCGGAAACGGAAACCCAGCCTTTTGTGCAATGCCTCAGGGCGCCTCTCCCCACCCTGGGGCTTCCTGTATCAACACAACTAGTTGTGCATGTGAGTTCTGATTGCTCTGCATCTCCACTAGCCTCAGCAATTTTGTTATTTTTTCTGTCTTTTCAATTTAGCTGTTCTGGTGGCTAAGTGTAACCATATCAAGTCATATCATTTTGAAATGGTTTCTTGATTGCCTCAATCATACATGTTTGTTGATTAGGTTGATGCTCATATTAAAAAAGAAGAAAACAACCCAACACCCTTTATTCTTTTACCTTACACCAGAATTCTTATTTTACATCTTTATTCATACATAAAACAGTGGATTTTTGGTCTAGATCCCACTTCGTTTTTCTTGCAAACACTTCAGAGTCTCTGGCAGCATCAAGGTCCGCATGTCCTGGTATGAATAAATGAATGATTGTCTCTGCAGAGTTAAAAAGCTAGCTTCATCCTTCCAAGATATTTTGACAACTGTTTTACTGATGTAAGTGATTTGGACAGCCTGTTTTTACGGAGCTAGAAAATCAGAATAGCTTGAGATCTCACATGAGTGAAATAGCTTGAGATCTCACATGACTGATACTAACTGATAAAGGTTAATTGTATAAATAGTAGGTTACAGGATGTATAGAAAAAAATTGCTCCATATCAACTAGCAACTAAATAAGAATCATGTCAAATCTTACTAATTCAGAGTAATTGAGAGACAGTCAGATAAGGTTAAATTTAGTTCTGTTGAAAATTCAGTTTTATATCTTCGTAGTATATACTATACAACTTGTCAAAAAAGTATCTGAGGTAATTTAGGAATTTGCTAAATTTCTAAAAAGTGAATGGATAAGAAAAATTTCATAACACATTATTTGTTTAAGCAGTGATAAAAATAAAGTATCAAAATTTATTTTTTCTAGTCAGTTAAACATAAACTTTGTAGTACCATGCATATTAGTGATTTAATATACCATTTCCCTTTTGTTTTAGTCTTTTTCTGATCTATCACAGATTCAAAATGAGTAGCTTATGAATTAAATAATAAAATGTTTTATAATACTTTAATCTTCAGGGATTCCCAGGATTAAAATTACATGCTTCCAAACCAAACAATTATTTGTACATCAACTTATTTATATAGGTCAATAACATGTGCAAATAAGTTTCTACCAACCAATTAACCATTATTATGCATTGTTATAGCTGCCAAGCAGCATTATACTATTGGTAATGTGTTTCTAGATACTCAACCATGTTACAAAATCCATTCACATGGTCTGTCAGTGTCTATCCTCAGCTGTCACTTTAAGAACAAGCAGTTTTGAGATTGAAGATGGCTTTTCATGTTTACACTAGAATTCAAGCCCAGGGCCATACCACTCTAGGATAGTTAGATCTCTCTGATTTTGACAGGAGAACCATCACATCTTCTTAGCTATCCTTGAAGGCCATAAAAGGATGCCCTTCAGGTATTTAACTAGATGGATCCATTCTTTTGGAAAACCCCTCTAGGGTTATTGGGGGTTTACCAAAAGAATATATACTTAATTGACACTTCAAAAGGCTGTGTGCTGGTTGAAAAATCATGCTTTACAGTTTTCAGTTGAGCGAGAAGTTCACCAACATTCCCGGCCATTCCATTCACCACAAAACTGCCAGAAGTGCTCATCAGTTGCTATTTCCATTTGTTATAGTTAAAGTCATTCTTGTTATTCTTTCCTGTGATTTTTGAGAAACTCCATTCCTATCCCTAATATGATTCTAGGAGATACTCTCTTTATTTTTTACTTCTTTCCATGTTAATTTTCTGATTTCCATAGGTCATCTATATGCTTATATTACACTAGGATAATGCCATTTCTCTTATTGGCAGACATTGTATGCTAGAATATAATCTGAGACTTTTGTCTATTTTGTTCATTGCTATATGAGTCTGGATTAATGCCAGGCAAATTAGCTCCCAGCAAAATTTGTTGAATAAATGAATGAATGATAAATGTCAGTTTTAGCTTTAGTTAATTGTTGCAATTAAAAATAAAATTAAAATAGTAATTTAAATCCAGTTTTCTATATATCTTTGATAACAGGATACATTTATTTTTACTTAAAATTTCCAGATAATCACAGAAGGAAAAATTCATGAACTCCTCTCTTCTTTTTGTACCTAGTCCTCAAGCTGAGACCCTACCTTTCTTATTTCCGTTATTGCCAAAGTCGTTTTCTCTTTTTTATTTCTTTTTTAAATATATTTTATTGATTATGCTATTACAGTTGTCCCGTTTCCCTCCCTTCATTCCCCTGAACCCTGCACACCCCCTCCCACCCACATTCCCCACCTTTAGTTCATGTCCATGTGTCGTAAGTTCTTTAGCTTCTACATTTCCCACATTATTCTTGCCCCCCGCCGTCTATTTTCTACCCACCATCTTATGCTACTTATTCTCTATACCTTTTCTCCCTCTCTTCCCCTCCCACTCCACTGTTGCTAACCTTCCATATGATCTCCATTTCTGTGTTTCTGTTCCTGTTCTAGCTGTTTGCTTAATTTGCTTTTGTTTTAGGTGTGATTGTTAATATCTGTGAGTTTTCTGTCTTTTTACTGTCATATTTTTTATCTTCTTTTTCTTAGATAAGCCCCTTTAACATTTCATATAATAAGGGCTTGGTGATGATGAACTCCTTTAACTTGACCTTATCTGAGAAGTGCTTTATCTTCCCTTCCATTCTAAATGACAGCTTTGCTGGATAGAGCAATCTTGGATGTAGGTCCTTCCCTTTCATGACTTGGAATATTTCTTTCCAGCCCCTTCTTGCCTGTAAGGTCTCTTTTGAGAAATCAGCTGACAGTCTGATGGGATCTCCTTTGTAGGTGACTGTGCCCGTATCCCTTGCTGCTTCTAGAATTCTCTCCTTCATTTTAATCTTGGCTAATGTAATTACAATGTGCCTTGGCATGTCCCTCCTTGGGTCCAACTTCTTTGGGACTCTCTGAGCTTCCTGGACTTCTTGGAAGTCTATTTCCTTTGCCAGATTGGGGAAGTTCTCCTTTATTATTTGTTCAAATAAGTTTTCCACTTGTTGCTCTTCCTCTTCCCCTTCTGGTACTCCTATAATTTGGATGTTGGGACATTTAAAGATGTCCTGGAGGTTCCAAAGCCCGTCCTCATTTTTTTTTTTTTTTGAATTTTTGTTTCTTTATTCTTTTCTGTTTGTTTGTTTCTTTCTTCCTTCTGGTCCACTCCATTGATTTGAATCCCAGTTTTCCTCCCATCACTATTGGTTCCCTGTGCATTTTCCTTCATTTCACTTATTGTAGCCTTCATTTATTCATCTAATTTGTGACCAAAATCAACCAATTCTGTGAGCATCTTGATCACCAGGGCTTTGAACTGTGCATCTGATAGATGGGCTATCTCTTGGTTGCTTAGATGAATTGGCTCTGAGGCTTTGATATGTTCTCCCGTTTGAGCCATTTTTGGGGTTTTTTTTTTTTTTTTTTGGTCTGGTCAGGACTGTTACATAGTGAGGGGCGGGGCCTTAGGTGTTCCCCAGAGGGGGCAGCCCAGTTGCTGGGTTGTGACGCTGTACGTGGGGGCGGGGTCCAAGAGGTAACAATGGTGCTTGCTCCACTCTCTCCCTTACTTCAGTCCTCTCCACTGCTTCCCCCGAGTAAACTGGGCCCTTCTGGTGCTGATTTCCCACTGGGTGGGCTTGTGCACATTCTAGGACCCTGTGGGTCTCTCCAATGAACTCTCCTGTGAGGCTGGGAGTCTCTCCCAGCACCTCAATCCCCAGAGGTGTTTTCAATCGGTGTTTTGAGGCTTTATTTTCCAGTGCTGGAGCCCTGGGTTGTGAGGCCTGTCCTGCTTCCCATTTTTGCCTGGTTTATCTGCGCATGAATGTGGGACCACCTGGTCAGCCAGCTGCCTCAAGCGGCCTCACTGGGTCTGCCTGTTGCCACCCGTGCCCGGGGTCCACTAGCCGCTGCCTGTGTGCCTAGGGCCTGTTAGCTGCAGCTTCCTCCTGCTGTGACTCCACCTCTCTTGCCGGTCTGGATGAATGGTTGTTGGACCTCCATACAGTTCAATTTTCTGTAAGTTCTGATTGTTTTCTTGTTTCTAAATCCTTTTGTCCTTAATTTTGGTTGTGCGAGGAGGCACAGTGTGTCCACCTATGCCTCCATCTTGGTCCTATTGCCAAACTCTGAAAGAGCAAAATACCTCTATTTCTTTCCTGATGGATCGACCTCCTTACTTGCTTCTCCTTATTGCGCTCTGACTTCTCCCCTCCCAAGTGTCCTGGAGATCCTCTCACTAACGTCACTGGTCTCCTGTTTATGAGATCCAATGGTCTCCTGCTAGTCTTTCTCTCTCTTCCTCCCCACCTCTCATCTTCTAGAGCATTGGTTCTCCTACTCTGCTCCTTTTTGTGAAACTCCTTTTTAGTGAGTTGGCATACTTGCAAATGCAGACATTGAAAGTACTTAGGATCAACTGTACATTTAAAAATTCTATTCCTTCAGCTCCATTGTTTATTTCAGACACCACTTTTTCCTGAGTAATTATAGTATTTGCCTAACTATTATCATTATCTCAGGTCTTCATTGACTTGAATTCCTCCTTCCAATGTTTTCAAGAACTCATCACTGGTTTGCCACATTGCAATGTAAAACCTTTCAGTGTTAACTCCATTAGGAATATATTTAAATATATCAGCACAACATATAGATTAACCCCAACCTTCCTTTTCAGTCCCATCCTTCATATCCAATGTGGGACCTAAAAAACATAATTTTTCTTGTCCCTTCTAAATTCTTGTAGCTAGGCTAAAGGTCACATTAGCAGAGACAGATTAGCAGGAGAAAATGTCCAAGTTATTGTACAAAGAACATTTGGGGGTCCATAAGAATATGAAAACCCGAAGAAACATTGGATAGTTGAACAAATTAGAAAGGAGGGAGATAGGGGTCTGGGACTCGAAGGGGAAGTAGGCAATTTACAGAGCTGAACTTGTGTCCAACAAATTCTTGCCAGGCAACCCAGAAACAATGGGACGGGGGACCACCTATCTAACACTCTCCTACTTGGATCCCTGCTTCCTTCCTATCTAATGCTAAGGTGACTGTCCTACGATTCCCTTCCTGGAGCATACCTTCGCGTCTTGACCTCTTAGGCAGGAAATGGGGAGGGTCAGAGGTTCTTTCTGAGTCTTCTGTTTCTTAATAACCAGCTTAAAAATCAATATCCCAAAAGGAATGGAGGAGACAAAATTTTGGTCCCCTTCACCACATACACTATTGTCTTTTTGCACATAACTGTTTAGTGCTTAACAAAAACTACATTGTTATTTTATAGCTATAGGCCTTTTCATGTTTTCTACATTTTCAGTAATAACCTCATCCCTCTTCATTGTTGGATAGAGATAGGTCTCAGGTGTCATCTTCTTTGAGTAGCCATTTTAATATTTGTCAGGAAGGTAGTTATCCCATCACCTTGCTTTTATAGATTATTGTAATAAACCTGAACTCTATTGTTTGCTGTATCTTCCTTAAAGATAAAAGCATATATTATTCATATAATTTCTCTTTTCCCACTGATATCCAATCGGTTATTAAGTTTTATGAATTCAGCTTCCAAAATATCTAATAGTATCAGGTTTAGCATCTGACCCTTGATAGCCTAACAATAGATGTTTGCAGATTAAATGAATGAATGAGTAAATAAACAATTACATGTTGGTCAATTTATGAGGGATTTCTGATTGGTCATATACTTTTATTAACAGTTCATAAGAGAACATAAACTAATAATCCGGAACTACTATATCCTAAAAGTAAAGCAACTAGAGTATATAAGCATTTACTGACATTTATTCCTGGTATAATCTGTCTTTATGATGCCATCACATTTCCTGTGAAATGAAAACAAGATGGCAGACATTTTGAAATTCACTCTAAGCTGGTACTGCTTGCATTGAGCTGGAATGGGTCAATTACCAACTTTTTTTTTTTTTTGCTAACAGAATTGTTTAAAGAAACAATGAGAAACAAAATGTGGTAAGAGCCTGAAGAATATTGACTTACACACATTATTTATAGTTAGTTTCTCAGAGGGAAATCATAAAACAATAAATGATAATATCAAGAATAGTTCAGTGAAATAAATTGTGAATGATAGCATGAAAAAGTTGACTTTAGTTTTTCCTTGGTAAGTAATAACATTCAAAATCATGGATGTCTTTTGCTGTGATCCATCTTTACACCTAGAAAAGTCATTTATATGCTGATGAATTTAATACCTTTTGCCGTCATTTTTAGATGAACATCATTGGCTTACTTGGATGTTAGTGAGAAAAATTAAACTTCTGAAATGCTTCAATCAGGAATAAAAAGTGAGTGATTTATTGTATTTTTCTGTAATGAATGAAAAACTGGAAAGGATACATTTTTATCTGAGGGAATCTTGTTTTTATATCTAAAATGTGTTTTACTATTGCTTGGAAGCTATAATAAAGCTTTTATCTCTCCCTGTGTTCATAGACGCTCACGAGTATGTGCCTGTAACAAGATAAACACTTCACACGTCTTATATTATGTGTGTTTATCTATTCATTTCTTTCTCCTTCTGGGACTGAGATTCACAGTCAAATACTGAGAAGGAGAAGTAGAACTGCATAGTATAATGGAAAGAGCTTTGCCCTTGACCTTGGCTGTAGTCTTGCCTTTGCCTTTACCAATAAAACTGTGTTACTTAGAGCAAGTCACTTAGTGTCTTTGGGCTTTATTTTCTTACCTGTACATCGGACAACACGGTTTCTAAGATTACCATATTTTTTTCGGACTATAAGACTCAGTTTTTTACCACATTTTTTGCTTCAAAATTATTTCTCGTATTTTCCTCCTCTAAAACCTAGGTGTGTCTTATGGTGTGGACCCCAGATGCACCTAGGTTTTAGAGGAAAATTGGGGGGAAAATTTGAAGCAAAAAATGTGTTTAAAAAAAAAAGTGTATCTTATAGTCTGAAAAATATGGTACTTAATTTTTAAAATTCTTTGATAAAAGATGAAAATTCAGTGACTATGGGGATGTTGACAGAAAGATTTATTCCAAGCATGGGATAGACATTTAATACATTGACTGACTACTTGTTAAATGAAGGAATTCTGTGTAGTGGGTAATTTTATGTGTCGCCTTGACTGGGCCATAGGATGCCCAGACATTTGGCCAATATTATTCTGAGTGTGTCTGTGAGAATGTTTCTGAATGAGATTAACATTTCAATTGGCAGACTGAATAAAACAGATTGCCATCCCTACTGTGGGTGGAACCTCTCCTGACCAAATACTTGATCTGGACATTGGTCTTTACTGGCCTAAAAATCAGTTCTTCTTAGGTCTCAATCCCACCAACCTGTGGACTGGAGTTATACGCTGGCTCTCCTGGGTTTCTAGTTTGTGAACTCCAGAGTTTGGGACTTCTCAGCTTCCATAAGTGTATGAGCTAGTTCCGTATAATATCCATCCATCCATTCATCCGTCCACCTCTCCTGTTGCTTCTGTTCCTCTGGACAACCCTAATACATCTTGTCAGTAGTCCCCTTATGCTTTCCTTCTCTACCTATTTCCAATTCATCATCAATATTTATGAATTCTGTTTCCAAAATATGTGGCATCTTCCCAAGCTAGATTTTACTGAAACGAAGCTCTTGTTATTTTTTAAATGAATGCACATTGTGTCTTCTTCATTCAATTTCTCTTTTTACAAACCTGTGTAAAAGTAGACTAACAATTTTCTAAAGATACATTTCATTATAAATATACATAAGTTTTTGAGATTTTTTTCATGGCATGTACTCTAACAAAGTTAAAATACAGGACTACTGTACAGATTATTTCATTTATTTAAAAAAACACAAGTGATTCATACTGTATTTAAAATAAGAGGATATCGGGGAGGAAATAGTGAATAGTCCAAACTATTAGTACCAGGGTATTTAAATGTAAGAGCCATGAAGATGTGTTAATAATAATGGGGATCTTTTCTAGAATCATAATTTCCTTTTGGCAACAGCATAATTAAGTAAGTAATGTTCTAGTACTGCAGAAATATGAAAAAAAATTGTAGTCCACATTTTAAAGGAGTTAAATCTAGTGGAAAAGAAACAGATAGGATATATCATAAGTCCTGTAAGTAGAGCTGGTTTTATCCATTGTTAAATGGGATAATAATAATAGTAGGTACCTTGTACCATCACGAGGTTTAGATTAATGGCATTGTGTTAGCTTTTGCCCAATATCTCAGTGACTTTCTAGAATCAAGTTGTGTTTCTTTCTCTTGTTACATGAGGTCTGCAGATTTTCTGTGATTTTGCTGGATTTGATTGATCTCTGCTGGGCTTCATGTCTTCTCATTCTGGGAATCATGTTAAGGGAGCATGTTGAAACATCCCATTCTCATGATGAAGACAATAATAAGGGTGACAGGGCCAGACTATGTGTAGGCATGTAAATCTTCTGCTCGGACATAGGCTACATCTGGTTTACTCAGATATTACATTTGGGTTGACCATATGCCTTGATTTGGCATAGGGAAATCAATGGGTAGGGAAGAATATTTTGCCTTCTTGGAACATGACACAAGTGGGAAACAAATAAATGTTTATGAACAAATGCAAATCTACCACAAGATATAACACCTGTAAAACATGTAGAACAGTACAATATCAGGCACAGAGTTATGTGTATAATATTTGGTAATGGTACAATAATAACACCACCAATGATAGTGGGTAAATTCTATAGAAAACCCAGATAGTGGAGTAATTTCATTCTTGCAGGTGAATGTAAGACAATGTTGCAGAGGGGTATTGGGCCAGTAGTTCAGGGGAGAAATGAAAGACATGCTAGAAAGAAAGAACACAATGGAAAAGACTTGTAATATAGAAAGGGATTCAGTTAGAGGCTAAGTAGGTGTAGAGTTTATAACCCTTCCTGCAAATGGTGCCTAGTGTTTAACCAGTTCTAACGTATGATAACTTTCACTGCATATAACAGAACATTTAATTAAAAGTATCTTAACAAAACAAAACATGAATTATACTACTAAACAGGAAGTCTTAAGGTGGTGAATTTCGGGATTCACTCAGTATTATAAGGATGTTGTCAGTAACTTAGGGTTTTACCTTTCCATCCTGCCACCCCTTGGTGTGATGGTTTTGCCCTTGGGTCTGCCTCTCTTCTTGTGTTTATAAGTTGGCTTTTGTAAGTCAGGGTATCAGGTCCTCACTCAACAGCATCTGTATGTAGGATGAGAGTTTCTTCTTTTGAATCTCTTTTAGCAGGTTTGAAAATATTTTTTTCAGAAGACCCCTTCAGAGCTGAATTCTTATGTCTAAATAATTACTGGAGAAAGAGACAGGATTGCCATGATTAATTTAGAATAATAATGAGTCTAAGGAAGTTCTTAGCTTCTCTGAATGCATATTTTTCTCCTAGACAAGAATAATATCAGGATTCTCTTAGCAAAAAAATAAACAAATAAAAGGAGATAACTAACATCAATGATGGCTACTATGCACAGATGCAAGATATGTGTTTTCTATTCAAGATTAATTATTTGAGATGGTGACTATCTCAGCAAAATTACCTTTACTTTAATAATTTATATTGTATCTTTGAGTAGCTTATGGCACTAAATTATAGTTGAGAACTGCAAACCAGTTAGTGATTCAAGAATGAGGCAAATAGATTTTTTGCAGACGGTCTGGATGTCTTGTTAACATAGAGACACAGTATTGGGTCCAGGGCTAAGGTGTGTCCTCTCCCTTTACCTTTAAAACTTCCATGAAGTTTGGCAAGTGTATCATCTGGTATATATGCTAAACTGAAATAAACATTATTGGGAAACTTTTATGTTACCTGCCTCTATTTCTTAATAATCACATAGAATAAATCTCTTATTCTAGTATTTTTTTGTTTACTGAAGTACTGAGCTTCATCAATATTGTCAACTGCTGCTACAACAAAAACATTGTAGCCTGGGTGGCTTAAAAACATTTATTTCTCACAGTTCTGGAGCCATATTACCAAAGGTAATTTTGCACTGAACATCAAATGTTGATAAAATGATATAGGTCAGTATATAGACTCACTCAGAATTTTAAAAATGTTAAAGCTTAATTTATTTACAATGGAAAGAACTTCTGAAGCAAAAGGTGGAAATTCATTTATTTTCCTTTCTTGATCCGTATTCTAATTTGAGACAGCATGGTTCTGTGATTCACTGGGATAATCCCCCTGTTTATGACATATTTCAATGCCCATACATTTTTAGTTCTCATGACTTTCTTTTGTTCATATGTTTGAGTCAATTATGTTAGCTATTCATCAGTGTATCAGGTGAATGTATACCACTTTATCCTTCAGTGTCTCTCATTATAAGATTTTTGGCCCCCTGCCTCAACTACTTGGTGGAACTTAAATCACAAAATGGAGCAGAAAGGAAGAAATCAGGAGGCTTGGGCTTTATGGGAAAGATTATTCTTCAGAGAAGAGCTGAAAAAATGATGAGAACAAAGATACAACACTGGCTGTATTAGTGGGTGGGTCCCTTAAGGAAAAGACCTTCATAGTAATAGAGATGTAATGGAGAAAGAAGAACCATAAAAAGGTTTAGCCAACATAGTTAGTATTTGCTGGACAGATCCTGCTTTTCCTCAGTTTGAATTGGTAATTGAAAAATTTTAAAACATTGAACAAATAAAGATTTTTTTTAAACATTTATGTCAGGATTTATGACCTATCTCTTCATATTTCTTGCTGAAAGAAAACCAAATTAACAATAACAAAAAGAGGCATAACAGTTTTTAGATTAATTCAACAACTTACCAACATATTCTCATTATATAAATAAAAAAATACTATGAGTAGAATATGTTTAAAGTAGATGAAAGTTTCTCTAGGAGTAAAGACCTACTAAGAATCAAACACTGTGCTAGGCAACTTCTGTTCATTATCTCATGTGGTCTTCGCAACAGTATTGAGATGCCTCCTTTATGCTCATTTTACATGAGAATGAATTTAAACTCAGAGAGTGTAAGTAAATCACAGTTTTCAAATAGGGAACTAGGACTAGAACCCACTTCTCTCTCATTCTAAAGGGTGTCTGATTTATTCTCTGTAATGTTTTTAAAGGGCTATATGAGATTTAAAAGAAAGCTTTAGAGAGCATTAGAACGAACTTGTGAATAAATATGTCAATTTTATGTACTCGCTAGTTTAAGAAGAGCTAGGCTTCCTTCTTTTAATTATTATAATTTTATTGCTTTTACTTTCTTCTTGTTTGGCTCTAGCTAGGAGCAGACACTGTTATGTTGCTTTGACTTAAGAATTTATGCTTTGTTTTTCAATCAATGTAGATTTATTGTATGCTGTTAGTGAAAAGACAAGTTGGTACAACCTTAATTGGCAAAAGTTAGCAATATATATCACATCTTAAAAATGTTTGTATCCTTCAGCCTAATAATTATCCATCTTTGTACTTAGTCTAAAGAAATAATATGATATATTCCCAAAATTATGTCACAGATGCTTATTGCAACATTATTATAATTGTAAACAACTAAAATGACTAACAGTGAGTTAATGATGGAATAATTTTTAGGTATAGTAATACAAGGAGATCATATGCAGCCATTAAAGAACACAATTTAGAAGAGTAATAACTCAGGTAACTCTTTAAGACTATCAAATGAAAGGTTAGTTTACAAAACAAAGTATAAAGTATAATTCCAATTTTATTTAAGTTTACATAAATCTATGAAAAACATAAACATACATGTTAAAAGGTTAATGATGATTATATGGGTTGAATCACTATGGAAGATTTTAATTTTTCCTCAATTTTGTCTGAAGATCCCATTTATACAATAAACATATGTTGCTTTGTGGTCTAAGTAAGTAATTAAAAATATTAAGATTGCAAATTTTAGAAAATGTTTTCTAATTTAAAATCAACAAATAAATCACACAAGGAATCATATCCTTTGGCATTTTTTTAGCTCATCTTTTCCAATCTATTTCTAGTTTGGACTAGATGCTGGAATATATATATTTTCATTCTTTTAATCCAATTATTATGCCCATGACTTGCATAAGATTTCCAAATTAACCATGAAGAAAACTCATTCATTCCTTAAAAATGTTTGAAGTTGCCTGACATAAAGGCAACAGGAAGAATGAGCTGAGGATTCTTTTGTCTAAGAAAACTGACACTCCAGTTTTTTAAAAAAGACAATTCTAGGTATTGCTCTGCTCATTGTTATGCTGTTTGAGGCAGTCTAGAAACACTGTGTGTTTTGCTTGTACATCAGACTTTTCCCCCTTGGGGTCCTATTGTTGGGATTGTAACACATCTCATAATAGATGGGTACATTCCATGTAACTGTGCTTGAGTCCCTCCAAAACACTTTTTTAAATTCAAAACTATTTTAAATATATAAAATATATACTTACCATCTACTTTACTGATATTCCATGACCTAGAAATATATATATCTTAAGATAGCTGCAATTCTAGATTCCCTGTCCACGTTCCAAACAGGAAGTTTAAATTGGAAAATTGGAGGGTGGACTTCCAAAGTACACTGCAGAGTCTCATACCTTGACTTCTTATCAGTCAGTCTCTAAGCTTCCCCTTGCCTCATGCATAGAGTGGGGTCAGGCTGGAGGGGCAATTGCCTCTCTCTTTTTCCCCCGGCACATTCCCCTCCTTGCCATTCTTTAAAACAATTTTTTGTTAGTTTATTTTGTTCATTGATTCCATATATGAGTGAAATTATATGATACTTATCTTTCTTTGACTGGCTTATTTCTTTTAGCATAATGCTTTCCAGGTCCATCCATGCTATCACAAAGGGTAAGATTTCCTTCTTTTTTATGGCTGAGTAGGGTTCTGTTGTGTAAATGTACCACAGTTTTTGTATCTACTCATCAATTGATGGATACTTGGGCTGCTTCTAAATCTTGGCGATTGTAAATAATGCTACAGTGAACATAAGAGTTCATATATTCTCTTGAATTAGTGTTTTGGGTGTCTTCAAATATATTCCCAGAAGTGGAATCACAGTTCTAGTTTTAATTTTTTAGGTAACTCCATGCTGTTTCCACAGTGTCTGCAAGTGAAATTTTGTCCATTGGCTTTTTAAGAGGGTGCCTATGGAAAATCATGCCAGACAGATTGAAATCTTTCCGCTTTTCTCAGCCAGTATTATGTGGGTGCCGCATCCCTACTCTGGTGCTCTGGACTGGGGAGCCTGGCTTGGGGTTTAGACTCCACACTCTTTGGGGGCAACCACATGCAGCTGAGTTATCCCTCTGGAATCTCATCTGCCACCTGTGGAAGTAGGGCCAACATCTTTTTGCATCTCTGCCCTTCCTACCAGTGTCAATGCAGCTTTTTCTGCAAATTTTTGTTTATAAGACTTCTCCTCAACTAATCTTCAGTTGGTTATTCAGGATAATTGTTCTATAATTTAGTTGTAATCTAGTTTGGTCCTGGGAGGAGATGAGTGTAGCTTCCACCTACTCTGCTGCCATCTTGGATTTCTCTCTAAATCATTTTTTAACTGTAATATGTAAAACTTATGTTTTTGTGTTTATTTATGCATTATATATTTTCTCTCCCTTCCTCACAACAGCCCTGTCCCCCAATTAAAATTACCCTGGACACCTGGGCTAGATCTCAACATTTGGCAAAACATGGCAGCAATAAACTGAAGGAGCTCACTCTACTTAAATAACCAATGAATCTAGAGCCTTTCATTTTTTCAATGTAGGAATAGAATCAGGGGAGCTTTCTCCTATTGAAACCAGAAAAGAGACTGGCATTTGGGCTGCCTGTCACTACCAAACCCAATAAGCAACGACAGCAAGTGAATCTTTATGGGCGCTTTATTCAGATGGCCAGCAATCCGAGAAGATGGCAGGTTCATACCCTAACAGACCATCTTCACTTCTCTTTCCAGGGCGAACTTTTTATACCAGGGAACAAATAAGGTGCTGTGAGGGCTTTGAAATTCAGGGAGAATTAGAGAAAAGAAGCTGCGACATTCCTGTCCTGGGCAGTTAGCTGTTCCCAGAGGCTGTAGTCATCTCTCTCTCCCTGGAACACAAAAGCCTGGATGCCTCCAATTTGTCCCCAGGCAGTAATCTTTAGCCACGTCCCAGGAGGTCGGCTGTTTTCCCAGGAGCCTGGACGAGCCTTATCTGTACTTTCTGAAATAAAAGCTTTAACATATACATTACTTGCTAGGTTTATAACTTCTTACCTGAAACTAAAATTCTAACCCTTCAGTCCCCATCACTATCAGCTCTGCATTCTTTTTCAGGGATCAGGTGTGGAGGCCAGTTGTAATATTATTCAGGTACCTTGTCTAGTATCTAGTCCAGAATCTTTGAGGACTTACTGCCTTAGTGAGGTGTTCAGTCTGACGGTCTCTAGGGTTTGTTTCTGTTCCTCATTGGTGGCTGTTGACTTGATCATCACCGGAAATCAACTGGGTTACTGGACGACTTTCAAATCTTTCCAGCACTGTGTTGTTGAAAGTGGTGCTTTGAGGTGCACTTTCTAACAGAGTCTGGATGGAAACAGAGCCCAGCTGCTCGGACTCTTCTACATCTCAGGTGGAGACAGAAGGACAAAGGTGGCTGTGAAGCACCTGGCAAGCACAAGCTTTACATGTCACAGTAGGGATATGAGGAAACCTGTCTGTTTTGTTTCGGATACTTCTCCTTCAAAGGCCAGTATATTTATAAACAGTGATTACAAATGGATTACAATTTTTTTTCTAAGGAACACCCTTAATAATCCTTCATAACTATTATGAAATAGATCTTTTATACAGCATATTCTGTATAAATTCATTTAATCCTCACAACTGTATGAGCTAAGTACTGTTATTATCACCATCTCTGTTTTATAGATGAGCAGATGGGCTTAGAATTCCTAGCCTAGGGTTATAGAGCCAATAAATGGTGATGTCAGATTTGGAACTTAGGCAATCAGGCCCCGTCACCTATACTGACTTTGGTTAGCTAAGATGTGTTTCTAGTAAGCTGCAATACGGATGGGCCTGTTTTTTGTTGTTGTTGTTTTTGTTTTTAACAGCAGCAGCACCAAAACAAACACCTTGTTAAAACCAGAGTTGTCATTTGGGGTGATGATACTGAGTTGAAAGGCAGACAAGTTTGCCTTTGCTAAAGGCTCATGTAAAAGGCACTGATCACTTGAAAGTTCTAGGCAAAAAGAAAGTTATGTCATTCAGGAGATTGTCAGCTAAGTTTGAATAAAACCATCAGAATTTGAAGTGAGACCACCCAAAATCAAGCCAGGTGTGATCATGCCTTTCAGATTATGCTAATAGGCTTGGACTGAGATTACAAACTTCCTGCAAATGGCAGGCATCAGATCCAGTGTTTAACCTTCTGCTCTACCATTTATTAACTGGCTGACTTTATTTATTTAGTTTTTCTGATTTGTTTTAAATGTTAGTCTTATGTAACTCTGCTGCTTAAAACCCTTCAATCTCTTCTAATTGCTTGGTGAGTAAAATCTACACTCTTGAACATGGCTGAATAAGGACATGCAAAATCTTGTCCTTGCCTTTTCCCAGGAGAGGTTATTTCATGTTCAAACAGAATCTACCACTTTCTTCTTGTACATTACTCCATTTTCGGTCCATACCCAGTGCCCAGCTCAGTGTCAGAAATGTAACAGGTTTTTAAATAATGTTTACTAAAATAAAATGCCATGAAGATTAGAAACAGACCTGGAAATGGGTTTCACATGGGGAATGGGAGGAGAAAGCAGAGCCAGGGAAAGAACGAGAACTGCTGATAAAACAAAGAGACAATAGCTATTAAAATGAGAAAAGACAATGGTAGGCATTGGAATTAAAGAAGAAAGACAAAAGTACTGAGTAATAAAATCTTTGCTTTTGGTTTTCAAAGAAGAGGAGAAACTTGAATACAGCAGAAGAATCAAAGAAGAGGAAGACAGAGAAAAGATATTTTATTTGAGTCATTAGGAAGCCATTAATAACTTTTGGGAGAAGAGTTTCAAGAAAGTAGTGGGTAGAAGGTAGAAGCCACGTGATAAACACTGAGAAATGTGGGCAAGGAGGCTGGCGTCAGGAGGCTGAGGCGAGAAGTACCTTTGAGAATTTGAACCATAAAAGAACAATGTTGTGGAGTTCCTGTGAGAAGCTGGAGGGTAGAAGAGAGGTGAATGGTGTCCCTTTTACTCCCCAAACAATGTGTGCTAAAACACCATCCTTTCCACTTGACTTGGGAAAGTTAAGGAATATGGTGATACAATTGCATTTTACACATTTCTCTCCACACCAACTACTTCTGAATCCTGGAGAGACTGTTAAGATAAATGTTGAGTATGGAAGGACCTGGGTGTGGATAAAAACATGTCCAGCCTAGAAAAAGTTTTATTTGAGCCAAACTGATGACAATTTTTGGAAAGCAAAATCTCAATGAATTGAGAAAACACTCCTGAGAATGGCAGTTTTGCAGCTTATTTCATTTCTATATCTATCTATCTATTTATTTTTATTTCAACCCTTTTTAGAATCAAAGGAAGAGAAGTTAGGGTGGTTACACCCAACTCAGTGGTGGTAGATCAGGGCGGCAGGAGAAAGCCAAGTGGGGAAACTCCAAGAGCGGAGAAAAGGTAAAATAGAGGCACATCTTTTTCAGTGGTGGGTACAGGACAGTTGACGTTTCCGGTACATCCGGAAGGTTTGTGGGCAACAAGACAACAGTGTGGTCTGTGCTCTCGTGCTGGCGGTTGTGCCTTGGAGGGGTCTGGAAAAGAAAATTACTCTGACGTTTCAAAGACATGTTTTCTTAGATGCGCAAAGACAACAGACAATTTCAAAAATAAAGATTTACCTTTGTCGAGGAAGCTACTGGCCTAGGACATGACTACCCACTATGATCTGCTTGTAGTTAGGAATTTCTACGTTCAGATCAGCCCGTGTGGTTACTTTAGGTCTCTTGAGTATGTAAGGCTGCTGTGTGGGCCTCATCTGAGCTTGTCAGGTTTAGTAGGTGGCCCCTTTTTTATCCACATGGGTCTGCCTAAAGAAGAGTGATACCCACACAGAAACACATAATGGACAGAAAGAGAAAGACCTTAGTATATAAGTTAGTTACTTTTTCAATTTTTCATGGCCTTTGTACAGATTTTTAAAGTAATGCGCATTCATTATCATTATAATATAGTCCTATGAAAAGAAAAAAATTGCATAATTCCTCTGCCCAGAGAAAACTATTAGCATATCCACATTATGTGTATGTGTATAATAAATATGCCTATTGAATAAATTTTAGCATCCTAACTTAAAGTTTTAAAGATTAGATAGGAGGGTAGTGGGTTTTTTTTATTTTTATTATTGTGGAGTGCATTTGCTGTTAAACAGGTTAGAACTGCTTATAACTATATTTTCCCTCAGGTGGAAGCTCCCAATATATTTTTACATTTAATGATTATGCTGTTTGGATGTAGTCTAACAACACTGAGGAATTTATGACAAAGGGTTCTGAATAGCAACCTAAGGGCAGAGGTTCTGGGCTTAATGACCCCAAAAGAGATGGTCAGTCGATAATATGTTGTAAAAATTCTGCAGAATAAATAATTCAGGCTTTCCTCTTCTACCAAAACAAATACACCATCTCAGCAGTTCTTGGTGGACCTTTGATACCCCGAATGCTGCCCTCCATGATGTCACAGCTGCTTCGTAACCAGGCCAGGACTTTTTGATGGGATTGTAACCAGGAGTGTCCTAAAACCCTCAGGGAGGGTCTGTTCTGATAGTCCTTGGAACTGGCACAGGAAGTGAAACTACTGGGACAAAAGCTCTTGCCATTTCTTGCCATATTTCTAGTTGACTGCTTTGGGACCTAAGCTTTGGCTCTCTGTTGAGACTTTTGGGGAAACTTGAACTCTGACCTTAAAGAGTCCCAGCAGGTCTGAAGAAGAAAGAAAGCAATGCTGTTACATTTTCCTGGTCTTTTATGAAAACGGTAGCTTCAAGGCACCACTTTTTAGCGTTGTTTTGAGACCTCCATGTCATCCACAGGGAGGTGACACTGGCCTGACTTCTAATGCCAGCTACACTCGGATGCTGCTCTTCTCTGGCTTTTACAATGTTCTTTACATGTCATGCCAGAAAAATAATAATTCTGTGAACCTTTTTGCCCCTGATAAGTGCTCACACAATGAATTTAATTAAATTCCCCTTTATCTCTTATGCTGAAAACAAGGAATTAACAATATCCATTAAAATGACTATTACATTCACATCAAATGGATTTCAACACATGACTGAAGTGATATGAAGAAAGTCATAATCATGTGAGGCCCAATATGGTGTATAAATTTTCAACCTTTTGAAACCCCAAATTATTTTAATCTCCAAATGTAATTATCATAAACGTCAGTCAAACTTTTTCAAGGCTTCTTTCTGTTGAACAAAAAGAAACAAATGAGTCTGTGAAGTATTTAAGCTTTACAAACTCATAATTAACTCTTCCAGGACCAATGGGCTCTCAGGCTCAGAAGAAAGAAGACATTTCTAAGCATCTCATGGGGCCTGAGATATGTACAGTTTGCAGAAGCAATGGCAAGGAGATTCTGATCAATGGGTTATAGCATCCCTTGAATTAGAGTTGGTTGGCTGACAGTGCCACTCAATTTTTAACAATAGCTACAGATTCTGCTTTTTGCTACACATTTATAAAAGTGACTATGTAATAATCACTACATGATAATAGACTTTCTGTAAGAGGTAAAGTGACTATGTAATAATCACTACATGATAATAGACTTTCTGTAAGAGGTAAAGTTGTCCCTCTCCTCAGAACCTTTACCAAGTAGCATTCCAGAGCCACATTTCAGGTTGAGACAAGAAGTAAATAAAGGTAGTGATCATCTCACTTATGACATCAAGAGGTATGTTTATCAAAACCAAATGCTATCGCTCAGGTAAAATTTGTCCAAGGAAGGGAAGAAAACATACTATTTCCTGAGGAGAGAAAACCAAGTTTCAATTGAGGCACTGGATTAAGAGATGATGTTAACAGAAGAGACACGTTTATTTTAGTTTATTCTTTATCACCATGTCCAGTAATTCTTTCTACCCATATTCCACATTCCAAAGCACTGCTAAAAAATAATGTCTCAGCCTCTCCTTCTAGAGGACCAATGACCACCTTTTTCTATGTCCCATCTTCCTTTTGACACCCATTGTTACACAGTCCAAATTTCAATTAGAAAGAAAACAAGCAACTCACAAACATGAGCCCAGAAAGTGTCTGGTAACCTGTTAGATATTTAGAATTAGCCTTATATATCAGAGGAGCGGGCTTGTTAAAACCCTCCTCACTTCACTCCCACTTTATCACATCAACCCAGGGCTCCATCTTTATTCATTTTTCCCTGGTTATTTTATTGCCTTATCTGCTTGCAACTTGTCCCTTCTCTATTGCTGGTAAGATCTGAAAGCCTGTCCTATTGAACCTGCTGCTACCCTATTCTTTGCTTTGAACAAATGTTATTTCATTGCCCTAATAACCACAGCTGTGTAAGCATCTATCAGTCTTTTGTATTGCAGTATAATTTCTATGTATGAAAGTAATTTGCCCTCAGTGTCTGTTGACAATTTCCATTGTTTATATTGATACATCGTTCAACTCTCAGCCCTTGGCTCCTCTCTGCCCTCTCTTTCCTTTCCTCCCACTGGAGCAATTTTAGCTTTTATTCTAAACCACTGCTTTAACATTAATGAAATGAAAGTAGCCTTAGCCCTTCAGTGACCAAAAGCGCTCACAAAGAGACTGGCTTGCCAGATCTTGAAAAATGTCTCAGTTTGACACTTCCTTTCTGAGATGTCATTATCATCTGTATTTGCGGATTGCCATGCCAACAGTATTATTACCCTCAAGAGTGCCAAGGACTTTAATGGGAACCTGAGACTGGAAGCTGTCTCTGGATTCTGTCACAGAGACAGCAAGCAGTCCCAGTAATGATATTGTAGATGAGGATTCATCCAAATAAAAGGTCTTTGGAGCAGAAGCAGACTCTGACCTTAGACTTGGCTGTAAACATTGAACAGGCATCCCTGTTGAGGGTTTTACCAGGGTGCCCTTGATGTCATATCTTCCCAGATAAGATTCTGATGGAGATCCATAAGCACAGGAAGCAGGATGAAGAAGAATAGTTGTTGCATATCTTCAAGTCTGTTCGATTTCTGCATTTCACAAATGAGTTCAGAGAGGGTAAGTAAGTCATCCAAGGTTACTCTGCCAGTAAGTGGGAGAATCAGGACTCAAACTCTTTCTATTATATGTATGTCTGAAGTGGAGCTTGGGGTAGCCCAACCTCTCTGGGCAGATACCAAACCAGGGTTTTGTGACAGCAGAGGCATAGAAGTAATTCCTTATGGGCACACTAACATTCAGGCTAGATGGGGCAATCGATGCATTTGTGAGGTAGACTAGTGAGCTGGGAAGAGGCAGCCAGAAGTGGCTCATTTGGAGCAATTATTCAGTAGTTGTGAGGTGAATCTTGAATCACCCATAGCACCTGAAAATAGTGCCTATGGCTTCAGACCAAAGAAAACCAAGGGCTTTATGTCTTTTGTGTCATTAGCTATATCTGTTTGGTGTGCATATTTATGTGTATATTTAGGGTTGCCATTAGTGATAGGATTAACCCAATCCTAACTCACTTTGTTTAAATTCAAAATGTCACTTTACGACACTAAGTTCCAGTTTTGAAGGCTCTGCCTTCAGATGTAATCTGAAATCCGACTACTTCCCACTATCTCCACTATCATCGCCATCATCTCTTGCCCAGATTATGCTTAAGAACTTCCTAACATTTTTCCGTGTCCTCCTATGTTCTGTTTCTACCTAGCATCAGAATGCACCCTCTAAAACATAAATCAGACCACGTATGTCCTTTTTCAAAGCCTCCCCTTGGGCCTTCTTTGCACTTGCATGATGTACAATCCATGCAAAGTCCAAACTCTGTGTACCTTTAGACCCATCTCTTTCTTATCTACCCTCACTTCCTCTCCTCTAGCCACACTGGCTCCTTGCAACTCTTCACGCACATCTGCTATGTTCTTACGTAGCAGATCCTTTGCCCTTGACATTCCTTTAACTCAAACGCCCTTCCCTCAATGGCTTGCTCTCACTCATATTTATTCAGGTCAGAAAAGGCTTCTCTGAGGACCCCCACTCTCTCCCTAGCCCACCCCATGCATTCACTTTCTGTTCTTGGCTCTGAATGATTTTTCTTCATGGCACATAACACTCATTGACATTATATTGCAGATCTACTTTTGTTTGGTTTGCTTTGGTTTGCTTTATTGTATGTCTCTCCCTCTAGAAAATAAGCTCTGAGAGAAGAGGGATCATTTTTAGCTTGTTCCCCACTCTGTTTTCTGCACCTAAAGTGCCAGACATATAACAGTTTCTCAATAAATACTTTAATGGATTAATAAATAAATGCAGTTTGTTAACAGCTTTGAAAGATCCATATTTGTTTTGTATCTCTGCCAAGTGCATGGAAAAGTAGTTTATCAGAACTCCATTGTGCACTTGTTAATAAATATTTATGAAACTTAAATGAGGTGCTGGGACTATGGGTACAGGCAAGGCAGCCTGTACTTGAAGAACTTTCACTGGAGGGGAGAGAGACGGTTCAGTGTTATGACAAAAAGAATCAAAGTGACTGCAGAAGTAAGGGGAAGGTTCCTAATCTGGTCAGAGGAGAGAAGATGAAAGTGGGAGAAAGACAATTAGAATTTCTAGAGCTTTCTGGAAGAAGTGATAGCTCAGCTGAGTGCTAAAGGACTCAGGATCTATCTAAAAGCGTAGAAAAGGTTGGCCAAAGCAGGAGGAGGAGGTGTGAGTGTGTATAGAGTAAGATCAGCTGGACTTCTTGGACACCTTTAACAATCCAATGTGGAGTCACCGTCAGCGGTGTCAGTTATGTCGAGTGCTCTGTCAAGATTCAGGTAATGGAGCATAAAGGAAAGTAATGAGAATGCCCTTAGGAGGGGCCCAGAACACCACAAGTATGGACACTTGGATAAAGACTCCATCTGGGCGCTGATATGAGTGGGACTGACACCTCCGGTGGGCTGTAAGAACTCAAAGCTCCAACACCCAGTGCTCAAGTTTGGCTGTGACACGGGTAATGGTCAGAGCCCTGCCAGACTTCCACTCCACCAGACGTGTGCCTCCACTGCAACCACCTCGCTGTAGACGATTGTCCACCTCTCCACCTGCTGACACCACCAGTGACCCAGACTTCCCACCGGATGCTTGCTCTTCTCATTTCTATCATGTAAGCTCTCCCTCTCTGTTTGTAACCTGTGTGTGACTCTGCTGGCTTACTGGGAGGTATTTCCTGATAAACCAGACTCCGTGGAAAGACACAAACATGTGTGAGTGACTCATTTTGGGGATGCTCCCTTGCTCATGATGACATGAAAATGCACACACACACACACACACATACACAAAGATAGAGAGGCACAGAGAGAAAGGAAGACAGAGGAAGACAGGGAGAGAGATTGACATTAGAGGCCTGCAGTTGTTCTCGTCCACATCCCATTCATTCTTGAATGAAAAAGAATGAGAGCAGCAAGAGATGGTTGGTGTTTAAAGATGAACGTAGTAGGTTTCTTGGTAAAACAAACACAAGAAAACTCTGTTTCCAAAAAGCTGTAAAGAACTTTATTATTTACTGAAATTTTTTGGAAATGCTTCATGGTTCTATATAGAGTCCAGAGGTGAAAACTTGGCCATTGTAGATTTTTCTAGCTGTATTCAACGGAGACATTTTTGAAGCACTTTGTTTACTCTAGATATAATTACGTTTTGAGATTTTAAATAAAGAAGTATGTCTTTTATTATTAATCTGAGATTACATATATATAGCCAAGTTTTCAATGGCTCCAAAATTCCAGCTGAGTCCCAAAAATTTTGGCTGAGAACATGAAGACAAGCCTCTCCTGATATAAAAAATGACATGGATCTTTAAAACCAACTTTCTGTGTGTTCTGTATTAATATAAAAGTTTCATCTTAAAGCGCCCCCCGCCCCTCCCCAGAGCAGACAGTATTGTACTCCATGAATGTACGTTGTAATGAAGGCTGAGTGGGCCTTGGGGCATTTAAATTTGTGATTTCAGAGCCTCTAAGTATTTTCATGATGCTCAGAAAACCAAATGATTTCCCCAGGGCTTCTCTGTTCTATCAGCGGAGGGGCCCAACATGAATAATCTATGGACAAATGCTGGCTCTTTTGGGTGGATTTGTTAGAATCCTGTTGGAACTTATACACTCCCAGAGTTGAACTCAAGCCTGCTGAACTGGCCTAAAACATTACTGTTGACCCTTCCAAAAAGATCATATTATGTAGCAAAATCTCAGACATTTTTATTACATCCAGTTGGAAAAACAAAAAACAAAAAAACCAGCTCACTGAAAAAAACTTTACTGGGTTGAATACAGTTTTTTTAAACTTCTGGGGAGAAAGCTCTTACAGCCTTTCCAGATACTTATTCCCTCAGAGTTCATCGTGACCAAATTCACAAAACTGTTTTCTGGCATGACTGATAATTACACAAGCAGATGTACCACTTAATGCTTTGATCTTAATGGCTATAAATTGAATAGTGTTGAGCCTTGTCAATATACAAGGCATTTGAAAGGTCTGCAGCAATAAACCTTGCTTTGCAATACAGTCAGGCTGAAGCATGACCTAGAGTACATTGGTTGTCCAAGAAAGCTCTCTGGGTTGTCCAGAAGTTTATTCATGAAGCCATTATCCCTGATACATTTTTTAAAAGATGACAGTAAGAAATTACCATAATTTTTAATTTAAAAGATTTGGGCAAAAAAGGTACTTGGTGTTTAAGAAACATGTTTAAGAAACACAAAGCCTAATCCAAAGATTTGACTCTCATATCTATGTAAGTAAGTCTCCATCATCATTGTAAAAATATTTTCATATCTGGATCTGTTGTTACTCCTATATTTCCACCTGCTTACTAGAAATACCAGACTAACTGCATGAAGAGAAAACTTATTATTTTCTCTTCTCCTCTAGGCCAACTACTGTTTCCCAACCCTGTTGGGAAACCTAAGAAATGATGAAACTCTCAGGGTACTATAGACGTAAATGAGGCAGTATCTTTGACTCTACAATTTTCTTCATCTCCAAAATCTATTAAGTTATTTTGGTGCCATTTTCTCCATAAAGTGGCTCTTGACTCTACCTTCTGCTCTTTATTCCCATGAATGATTGAAGCTCTCATTAAATTATACAGGATCTGGAGCACAACGGCCCTTCTGAACAGTCCTGTGTCCCCTTCTTCTTTATGTCTCCTGAATATTGCTAAAATCACAAGCTTCCTTAAGTCCTATTTTCTCCAGACATCTTGTCACAAAATTCAAACTCTCTGCCTGGCTTTAAATGTCCCCTGCTGTTCCTCCATAGAAGTACCGGCTCGTCCCCATTTCTTCTGTGCTCCTATCAAGCATTCCGTTCTGGCTCCCTGGTGCTCTCCGCACCACATTATGCTCATTCTATTAGGAAACTTAGCAAGAGTATTGGACTGGTAGTCAAGAAGTCTGGGTCCTAGTCTACTTCTATGAACTATCTGTGTGAAGTTGGGTCTGTCATTCAACTGTCCTGGACTCCAAATCAACTTGAACCAAAAGAATGACATTGCTTTAACAATATCATTATCATAAACAGTAAATGCAAAGGCAAAAAGAATTGAGATTTTGAGAACTATTGAAAATGATGAAAGGCTAAATTCATGTAAAAGGCAAAGCATTCTCAATTTGTGAGTCCATAGTTACTTGTAAATTTTGAATGAAAATTTTACAAAAATGCAAGGAGAAATATGTATTGGGTTGGCCAAATGTTCATTTGTTTTTTTTCCATAAGATGGCTCTAGTAGCACTTAGTTGCCTTTAACTTAATTTGAAACAACTTTTTTAGATTGCATTGTGGCAGCTGTCATATCAGCATGTATTTAAAAAATAATCAAAATTGGTGAATTTTTGTGTACCATTTTTATATTGAAGGTGGAAGACGATAAGCAATATTTTCAGCATGTCATGCTTTATTTTTTCAAGAAAGGCAAAAATGCAACTGAAATGCAAAAAAAGATTTGTGCAGTGTACGGAGAAGGTGCTGTGACTAATCGAGCATGTCAAAAGTGGTTTGCAAAGTTCTGTGCTGGAGGTTTCTCACTGGATGATGCTTCACAGACAGGTAGACCAGTTGAAGTTGATAGCGATCAAATTGAGACATTACCTGAGAACAACCAATGGTTATACCATGTGGAAAATATACTCAAAATATCCAAATCTATAAAGTTATTGGTGAAAATGAAAAAATGTACCTTTATTTTATGGAAAAAACAAAATGGACTTATTTCTTAGTCTTTCATAGTATAAGTTAAGCAAGACACTTTTATATAGATTTGAACACTAAAATCTTATTAAAATTTACCTATACGAAACATGACATCCAACAATTGGGGACCAAACATTCTTTTCAAGTGCATAGAAAACATTATGAAAATTGATCATGTGTTGACCATGTGTTGAAAATGAACCATAGTTATCCACAATAGATTTTAAAGAACTGATAGCATAAATATCACATTATCTGATTACAGTGACATTAAGTTATAGGTCACTAGCACTCTCTAAAAGAATTACAACATTGGAAATTAAAATATATACTTCTAAATATACTCATGATCAAAGTGTAAGTCATAAATTTATAAAAAAGTTAAATTTTAAAAACAATGAAAATCTTACTGTCAAAACTTTGTTATGTAGATAAAGTAGTATTAGAAAAAATTATTAGCTTTAAAGAAGAAAGTTTCAAAATTAATGAGATAAGTTTCTTAAGCATTCATTTAAAAAAGATAGAACAGCAAAATCATACTGAAAAGTAGAAGAAAACAATAAGGACAGAAAGTAATAAAACAAAAAAGATAAGGAATGATAGTTAAAATCAACAAAACTAGAAGTTGTTTCTTTGAAAAATACTGATTAATTAGATAAAATTCTGACAATAGTAATTGAGCAAAACTTTGTGGAAATCACAAATAAACAATGTGTGTTATGTGCCATTGAGTCATCTCTGACTCCTCGAGACTTTATGAATGAGTAATGTCTGCAACGTCCTGTCCTCAACAGTCCTGCTCAGCTCCTGTAGATTCCTGCCTATGGCTTCTTTTATGGAGCCAATCCATCTCCTATTTGTTCTTCCTCCTCTTCTGCTGCCTTCCATTTCCTAGCATTATTGTCTTTTCCAAAGACCTGTGCTTTCTCATGATGTAAGTGAATGAAGTAAGACAACTTCAGTTCTGCTATTTTCTCCCGCAGTGATGTTTCAGGCTTAATTTGCCCTAATGTGCCTAGGACCTACTTGTTCATTTTTCTGGTAGCACAGGGTATCCATAGAGCTCTCCTGCAGTACCGTATCTTAAATGAATCTTTTTTTTTCATATCAGCCTTCGTCACTGTCCAACTTTTTCATGCATACATATTAATTTGAATACAAGGCTGTGCATGATCCTAGCCTTGGTGTCTAATGAATGACACATCTTTGTTCTTGGTGATCTTTCCTAATTCCTCCATTGTTGTCCTGAGTCTCAGCCTTCTCTTGATTTCTCAGCTGCAGCTTCTATTTGTATTGATGACAGAATTAAGGTAAGCAAAATCTTGAACAATTTTGATGTCCTTATTGTCTGTGTTTAAATTTTGTATTTCTTTTGTAGTCATAATTTTTGTCATTTTGATGTTCAAATGCAATCTTGCTTTGGTATGAGAGATGAAAAAGGGGACAGATGTTATGCAAATTAATAGGATACTATAAATAAGCCATGCCAAAATAGTTGAAAACCCAGGTAAAGTAAATAAATTCTAGAAAAATACAACTTGTGAAACTGACCAAAAAGAGAAATACAATATATGACTAATTATATAATCATTAAGAAATTTGAGTTAGATTGTAAAAGTTTTTCCACAAAGGAAGCACCAAGCTCTTATCTTTATAGATGGAAAAGTTACACTAAATTGTCAATGAAAAGATAATTATAAACTTACACAAAAGAGGAGAAAATTCCATCTCCAGCTTATCTAATAAGGCTAATATTACCTTGATATTGAGTACCAGGAGAAACTATTAAAAAGTACCAGGCCAATCTCATTATTAAACATGGATACCAAATAATAGCAATTTAAATCAATTCATGCATTAAGGAAATAATTATGATCAAGTTGGACTTACTCAGTGATAGTCTAATATCACTAATAAATTATTACATTAACAGATTAGAGAAAAATCAAAGGTCAAATCACTAAATAGGCTTAAAATGCTTTTAGTGGAACTAAATATCCATTTAAAATTAAAAACTCTCAATGAACTGTCAATAATAAAAACTTTTCTTAACCTAATGTAAGGACCTAAAAAAATTCCATGAACATCATATTTAACTGTGAAATCTTGGAAGCATTCCTTTTTATATCAGGATAAAGTAAAAAATTATTTTCATAGAAAAATTTTAAAAGTCTATTGAAATTTTATTATAATTAATGTGATATTAGCAACATTGCTAGATCAAAAGTCAGTAAATTTATTGTTAGGTATAATAAAAAAATCTTAATAATGTTCTTGGATAGGAAGACTCAATGGTGTAAAGCTTTTAGTTTTCTCCAAATTGGTTTGTAGTTAAAAGGAATCCTCTACAAAACCTCAGTGAGATTTCCTATATTGTTTTGTTTTTATGGAATTTAATAAGCTGGTTCTAAAATGGATGTGGTAGAGTAAAGATCTAAGAAATTACAACCCCACACTTCTGAAGAGAAAAACCAGACTGTCTGCATGAGGTTGTCTTGCTCTGCTTCACGTTAAGGCTAAAAAAAGCCATTGATGATTAAGAAAATATGATATATATGCAGAGGTGGACTCATTGAACATGAGACAGGTAGTCCTCACACAATCCTGTGTATATATGGAAACACTTTATGAAATGATTATCTTTTATGTCAGTGATTACTATACGAAAATGATAAAATAAATTGAATTGCTACCATATACTATAAGCAAATATCAATTGAAGGTTGAACAAAGACTTGAATGTCAAAGCCAAAACTAGAGAAAAACTTTAGGAGAAAAGGAGAATATATTATGAGGAGAAGGGTCTTCAGAAACTACTATGAGGGACACAAGGACGAAACGGGGGGGGGGGATGGAAGCAAGGGGGGGTGTATTTGGCTGGGGGGAGTGGTTGGGGTAAAATGCAGACAACTGTAATTGAACAACAATAAAATAATTATTAAAAAATAAAAATAAAAAAGTTTCCATGTGATACCCACACACAAAAAGAGAAGAATATATTACTAATCTCAGGGTGGAAAAGAAATTTTTTAAGTTACATTAAAGTAAACCACAAAAAAACCCTGATGATTGGTACTAAATTAACATTTAAAGGTGCTAAATTAACATTAACAATTCTGTAAAGAATGCAAAATGATGAGACATATTTCAGGAGATTACTACAGAAAAAAACAACTAAAAAAGACTAGTATGTAGGTCTCAATAACAGAAAGATAAAAAGTCCATAGGAGAAGTAGACAAAAAAAATAAAATGAGGTTAAAAAATAAAGAGGTGTTACACAGAGCATGAAGCACAAATGGTTCATAAACATCTGAAAGCCACTGGGTCTCATTTGCGCTAAGGGAGGAAGAGATTAAAGTCACAATTGCATTCATTTCACAAATACCTGATGGTCAGCTTTGAAAGTGAAAATACTAAGGGATGACAGTAACTTGGAGCAATGGAACTTTAATCCTGACAGGAAGGTAAATTGGCTGAACCACAATGGAACTGTTCTGTGTTACCTATTGAACTCCTGTCTGTTCTCCTTGCTGCAGAACCCCAAGAAACTTCTCACTGTGTATCAGGAAACATACAAATCAAGCAAGTTCTTAGCAAATTCTTAGCATGTTCTTGTGCATAAGAATTACTAGAAACAACCGAAATGGGCCTCAGTGGACACAGTGTGATATATCCACATAATCACACTGGGTTATTCATTTATTGTAAAAAAAAAAAAAAAAAAAACACCCAAAAAACCCTCCCTGGGCACCAGCATCAGCTCGGATAAATAGCAAAACTTCAAATTGAGGGAAAGAAAACATGAGACACAATAGTATATACAACATAATTAATTCCTACAAAGTACAATGCCAACAATACATTATTTAGGACATCCTGCCTAGGTGATAAAACTATGAGAAAAACAAAGAGAAGAAAATGTGAATACAAGATATTTCTATCCCACAGTGGTTTCTAAAAACACTTCTGATATAATTTTCTTAACGTCAGTGCTAAATACATAGGATTTTATATTATTATTATTCAAAATTAAGATTCGTTTAATGTACCACTTTATCAAATGTTTCAACATGACGATAATAAGAAAAGTTTTTGCGTTGGAGCATTCTCACGAATAACCCATTCTAATTTTGGACATATCTACCTTATAATCTATTTCTTTACGTTGAGCTGAATTATTCAGCACTCACCCTTTATTTGGTCTATAAAATTTTAGAGAAAATCAAATCCTTCCTACGCATGGCAATTTTTTTAAGGACTCAAAGACAGTTGTCTTCTCTCTTTTCAATTTCTTCATTTCCAAAAATCAACCATCCTTAATTCAGGCTTCAGACACCTCACTGTTCTGGCTTCCTTCCCCTGGACACGCAGCCAGAACTGAGTGCAACGTTCGAGTTTTTTCTGGCCAGTGAAATGTCTGATGGGGCTATTAACTCTTCTGTTTGCAACACTGTATTTATTGACATAGCCTAAAACTGACCTAGAATTTTGTAGCTTTGAACACCTCATTAATTTACATTGGGCTCCTCATCATTTTAAACCTCCAAGTCTTTTTCACGTAAAAGTCATTGTAATAGGTGTTTTTCACCCTATACTTGTGAGCTTAATTGTTTTGAAATGACATTTGGAACTTTACCTTAATTGCTATTGCTTTATCTTGGAATTCATTTACATTGTTCTAACCTGTTAAGGTCTTTCAGTTCTGATTTTAACATCTATGTATTTATTTTATTTCCTAGATTTGTATCATTAGAAAATTTGGTAAGCACTTGTTTGATTAATCAAACATTTATTTAAAAACCACAGTGTATGTGGCGATGTACTGGGTCATGTGTATCTACCCCAGTAGTTAATAAAAACATTAAAATGAAGAAAATATTAAACATAAAGACTTCTCTCAAAATAGACAAGTTACTGAAAGTCAAAGCTTTTGGATGTTTGATGAAAGTTGGCACTCACATTTACAATCCACGTTTCCGTATCGTTTTTCTTTAAACTTCCCCCCACTCCCTCAGCCACTGCCACGTCTTCGTTGGGAAGACCTAGATCTATATACCTCCTGCCTCGACCGAATTTTCATCCATGATTGATTCCTCTGTTTTAATACCTCAGCTGCCACAAAGCTAAGCCATCTGCAGGGTTTTTGTTTTTTTTTTTTCCCAAAACCTTCCCCTTTCCCTTTGTTATTATCTATATTGATTAATGGCTTTAACATGTTCTCAAATATTCAGTCCTCACTAGCTTAAAGTAGTTGTTTTTTAATTTGAAAAATCATACTGATTTTTTCTTAGTATGGGAGAATGTAGGATCCTGTTGATTTTTTTTAATATTTATTTATTTATTTATTTATTTTTAGAGGGGAAGGGTAGGAGAGAAGGAGAAGGAGAGAAATATCAATGTATGGTTGCCTCTTATGTGTCCCATGCTGGGAACTGGCCTGCAACCCAGGCATGTGCCCTGACTGGGAATCGAACCGCGATCCTTTGGTTCACAGGCCCGCGCTCAATCCACTGAGCTACACCAGCCAGGGCGGATCCTGTTGATTTTTAAAAGAAGAAAATGAATAGTAAAATGACACAAATAAAAATGAAAATAAATAATCCATACCCTCAGTCTCCAGAAATAGCATTACTGTATCAATATTTATCATTCTGGTCATTGTCCCATGCACTGCAGAAACAAAATTACTACTCACTTACCTGAGTAAGCAAAAGTTTTAACATATTGTGATGTGTATAGCTTAAAGAATAATCATGAAAATTATTTATGTAACCAAACATATCAAAGAGTAAATTACTGCAAACACCCAGAATACTCTTGTATGCTCTCTCTAAGACTAACTTCTCCCCCTCTCCAAACTTTTTTATTCTGACTTAGAATATAATAGCGCATTTTGCAATTTTTTAAACATTTCTTTGACTGGCTAATTTGTATTCTTTTGTATGTGGCAAATAACTTTGTTCTGGTTATGCTGGTGATATATATCCACATTATGTGTGGGGCAGTAGTTAATTCATTTTACTATTGTGTAATATTGCATTGAATGAATATGCCAGAAATTATTTATCCATTGTAGTCTTAGCATTTGGGTTGTTTCCAGTTTGAGGTTATCATGAATAGTGTTGCTATGAACATTCTTGTCTATGTATACACATATTTCTCTTTGAAATATGCCTAAAAATGGAATGGGTTAATACAACATATGTATGTTCAAACTTAGTATAAAATGTATGTTTCCCAAAGTGGTTCTACTATTTTACAACCCAGCAGCAGCGTATGAGAATTGTAGTTGTTCCACTTTCTCACCAATACTAAGTATTACCAGTCTTATTTTAGCTATTCCAACTGCTGTATGTTGATATCTCCTTGTGGTTTGATTTACATTTTCTTGTTGTGTCATAATGTTGAGCATTTTTTCATTTGGTGAACTTTTGTGTGTTGCCTATACAAGTATCTTCTCTCAGGCAGTTGCCTACCTTTTGCTCTCTTAAATTATTCTTTGATCTACTTTTAGTTTTTTTAAGAAATTCCATACTGTTTTCCACAGTGGCTGCATCATTCTGCATTCCCACCAACAGTGCACTAGGGTTCCCTATTCTCCATACCCTTGCCAGCATGTTGTTCGTTGATTTGTTTATGATGGCCATTCTCACCAGTGTAAATTGATATCTCATTGTGGTTTAATTTGCATGTCTCTAATGGCTAGTGATTCTGAGCATCCTTTCATATGTGTATAGGCTTTTTGTATGTTCTCCTTGGAGAAGTGTCTGTTCAGGTCCTTTGCCCATTTTTTAATTGCATTGTTTATCTTCCTGATGTTGAGTCATGTGAGTTCTTCACGTATTTTGGAGATTACACCCTTGTCCAAGGTATCATTGACAAATATATATTCCCATATGTGGCAGGACCCTGTCCTGGGTGCCAGGTGTGGGGGACCCCTGTCCTGGGAGCCCCCCCCCCCAGCTCCGCCCGCAGAGCCCCATCCCTCCGTCAGGGATGAAAATAAAACTACCAAGACATGATCTGCTTGGGGAGGAGAGGTGGACAAACTGTCAGAGGAGAATGACCCAGAGCCCCTTCCTCACTAGGCTTTTATTGGGTTCAAATACACAGAAATACAGGTTTAACATGTCAAAGAAATCTGAGGGCTTAATCTAAGTCAGTATCTGTCAGGAAAAGAAGTTGCCAAACTTTGGGAGACATACTCATTTCCTCCTGGGACCCTTATCATTTAAATGAGAGCACTCTTAGCAAACAAAGCAGGTTTCACAGGACTTTAGGAATTCTTTCTTATGCCCGATCACCCAGGGAGCCGTCCTGGCTGGCACAGGGCTGCACCACTCACCCCCACAGTTTCAGGCTTTAAGCCAATTAGGAAGCAGAAGACATCTCCCACATGGAAATGAGGACTCGGGCTATGTCAGAATAGCCGGGGGGTGAGGGTCCATCACATCCTCTTTGCTGCAACCCACCCCCCCCAGTCCTTCCATAAGGCCTCCCAAGTGGTCGCATCTGGCTTAGGTTGCCCCTCCCTTGAGGCGTCTTACACGTCATTGACTACCAACCAAGCACTGGGGCCAGAGATGAATGAGGCAGAAGCAGTACTCCTGCCAGGAAGATAAGCTTTGTCTCCTTAGTGACTCAGGTCTTCTTGACAGAACAGACCCAGAGAAGTGGGTCCCTTGGCTCTTACACAGCCCACCATGGGGTGAGGGTTACAACTCCTGAAACCAGGCTGAATGGTCTGCAACACCCATATGATTGGTTCCCTCTTCATTTTGCTGATGTTTTCTTTAGCTGTGCAGAAGCTTTTTAACTTAATCTAGTCTCATTTGTTTATTCTTTCCTTTATATCTCCTGTTCTAGGGGACACATTGCTAAAAATATTGCTGCATGGAATATCTGAAATTCTCCTGCCTATATTCTCCTCTAGGACTTTTATGGTGTCATGACTTATATTTAAGTCTTTTATCCATCCTGAGTTTATTTTTGCATATGGTATAAGTTGGTGGTTGAGTTTCATGTTTTTGCATGTACCTGTCCAGATGTCCCAACACCATTTGTTGAAGAGACTATTTTTACTCTATCTCATGCTCCTGCTCCTTTTGTCAAATATTAATTGACCATAGAAACATGGATTTATTTTTGGGCTCTATCTTCTGTTCCATTGATTTATGTGTCTGTTCTTTTGCCAGTACCAGACTGTTTTGATTACAGTGGCCTTGTAATATAGTTTGATATCAGGTATTGTGATCCTTCCTACTTTGTTCTTCTTTCTCAAAATTTTAAGGCAATTCGCGTTCATTTATGGTTCCATATAAATTTTTGAAATGTTTGTTGTATATCTGTGAAATATGTCATTGGTATTTTAATAGGGATTGCATTGAATCTAAAAATTGCTTTGGGTAGCATGGATATTTTGATGATGTTAGTTCTTCCAGTTCATGAACATGGTATATGCTCCCATTTATTTGTGTCTTCCTTAATTTCTTTCTTCATTGCTGTGTAGTTTTCTGAGTTCAGGTCTTTTACCTCCTTGGTAAGATTTATTACTAGGTACTTTATTTTTCTTGTTGCTATAGCAAATAGGATGTTTTTTTTAAAATTTATGTTTCTGATATTTCATTGTCAGTATACAGAAATGCCTTTGATTTCTGAATATTGACTTTGTATCCTCCTGTTTTGCCAAATTCACGTATTAGGTCAAGTAGTTTTTTGGTGTAGTCTATAGGGTTTTCTATGTACACTATTATTTCATCTGCAAGCAATGACAGTTTTACTTCCTCCTTTTCAATTTGGATACCTTTTATTTCTTTTTCTTGTCTGCTTGCTGTGGCTAGGACTTCCAATACTATGTTGAATAGAAGTGGTGAAAACAGACACAATTCTTGCCTTTTGGCCTGACAATTCCACTGCTGGGATTATACCCTACGAATCCTGAAACACCAATTCAAGAGAACATATATACTCCAATGTTCATAGCAGCATTAGTTACAATAGCTAAGTGCTGGAAACGTCCTAACTGCCCATCAGTAAATGAGTGGATCAAAAAACTGGTACATTTACATAATAGAATACTATATAGCAGATAGAGAAAACAGACTCCTACCCTTCCTGACAGCATGGATGGAACTAGAGAGTATTATGGTAAGTGAAATAAGCCAGGGATGAAAGACAAATACTATATGATCTCACCTATAAGTGGAACCTAATCAACAAAACAAACCAGTGAGGAAAATAAAACCAAAGATATGGAAATAAAGAACAAACTGACAGTGACCAGAGTGGAGGGAAGAGAGAGATAACAGGGGAAAGAAGGAGAAGGGTCAAGTCAAGGAACATGTATAAAGGACCCATGGACAAAGACAATGGCAAAGAGGGTTGAATGTGGAAGGAGGGGGTGGGTAGGGCAGGGGAGAGTGAGTAATGGGAGGAAAATGGGGACAACTGTAATTGAACAACAATAAAAACTTTTTAAAAAAAACCTATACTTAAAACAATTATTCATTGATCAATCAGTGGATTTTTTATAAAGATTTTATTTATTTATTTTTAGAAAGAGGGGGAGAGAAGGAAAAAGAGAGGGAGAGAAATATCAGTGTGTGGTTGCCTCTCATGCACCCCCTACTGGGGACCTGGCCTGCAACCCAGGCATGTGCCCTGACTGGGAATCGTACTGGTGACCCTTTGCTTCATCGTTCGGCACTCAATTCACTGAGCTATGCCAGCCAGTGCTAATCAGAGTTTTTAATTTGAATGTCTTTTCCTTTAGCGTGAGTGCTTTATATGTCCTGGTTGAGAAATTTTTGCTTACCACAAAGTACTGAAATTATTCATCCATAGTTTTTTCTGCGGGCTTCATTGTTTTATCTTTCACATTTTGAGCTACAATATACCATACCAATATAATTGATTTTTGTGTAAACTATGGGAAATATTTTCCTTTTTGGCCTGTCTATATGACCCAGAGTAATTGATTGGAATGACCGTCCTCTTTACAATGTCACCTTTGTCACAAACCAATTGTACGTGTATGTAAGGGTGTTAATGCACCATTATGTTCTGCTGATTGAGGCATCTATTCTATTAGCAATACCACATTCTCTTAGTTGCTGGTATTTAAAGATAAGTCTTTACATGTGTTAAATTCTTTAATTCTCTTCTTCAAGATTGCCTTGGCCAACTTTTGTTTTCTGAGTATTTACTTCATTTGAAATTTAGCTTGTCAGTACCTACAAAACAACAATAGTAACAACAACAACAAAATCCCACTTTTTGAAGTTTGACGGCTAGAGATTTGAATGGGAAGATCAATTTGAGAAGGATAGATATTTTTATTATATCTTCATCACATATTAACATATTTTATTCTTCTGGTTATTTAAATCAGAGGCTGGGTACAAATATGGTCCTCTTATTTTTGAAAATGAAGTTTTATTGGAACACAGGAATACTCATTTGTTTACATGTTGTTTATTTCTGTACTGGCATTACAATGCAAGGTTTGGGTAGTTGTCAGCAATTACCTAGGCTGCAAAGGCTAACATATTTATTATTTGACCCTTTACAGAAAATATTTCCTGACCCCTCACTTGGACATTTGCTTTTTTCTTTCCATAATGTTTTTTTATTTTTCTATGTGTAAATTTTTACAGATATTTTAGATTTATTCCCAGAAATAAAATATATTTGGATGCTGTTATAGATGGTATCATTTAAAATTTCATTTTCTGGTCATTGATGTTTATAAAATACTATTGATTTTTATATATTGATGTTTTACCCAATCTGTAGATTCTTTTTGATTTTCTATGTATAAAATCGTATCCATTTTTATTTCTTGTTTTCTACTTAAACATTTTTTCTTTCTTCTAAATCCTCACCTGTGGATATGTTTTTCTTTTATTGATTGTAAAGATAGAGGAAGGAGGAAGGAAACAGAGGGAGAGAGAGACAGACAGACAGACAGATGTTGATGTGAGAGAGAAATATCAATTGGTTGCCTCCTATATGTGCCCTGATCAGGGATCAAACACACAACATTTTGGTGCACTGGATGATACTCCAACCAACTGAACCACCTGACCAGGGCCTATTTAATACATTTTTATGAAATTATAATAATGTGGATCCTTGTTTTGTTACTGATAGCAGAGAGAGAGCTTTCATATCACTATTGTGTAAGGTGTAGGATATAATTATTTTTAGATAACTAAAGAAGTTTACACTGGCTGGTGTGGCTCGGGATTGAGTGCCAACCTGCGAACCAAAGAGTTGCTGGTTAGATTCCAGTCAGGGCACGTGCCTGGGTTGTGGCCCAGGTCCCCAGTAGGGGGCGTGCGAGAGGTAACCACACAATGATGTTTCTGCCTCTCTTTCTCCCTCCCTTCCCCTCTCTCTAAAAATAAATAAATAAATAATCTTTAAAAAAGTTTACATGAGCTTTTATGGTGAATGGGTGTTGAATTTTATTAAATATTTCCTCTACATATATTGAAATAGTCATATAATTTTGTTCCTTTACTCAATTAATATGGGAAATTATACTGAAATTTTGAAATGATAAACCTCCCATTACTGAAATAAGCCCAATTCGTTGTGATCTTTATGTGCTCGTTTGTAAATAATTCATTTAGATTTTTTTTGGGGGGGGTTTGCAGTTCTGATGATAAGAGAGGTTGGGCTATAATTTTCCTTATAAGTTTTGATATCAAGTATATGCGTCTCAAAAAATGTGTTGGAATTTTTTTCTTCATTTTCTATTCTCCTGAAGGGATTATGTAAGATTGGCATTATTGATTTTTTTTTTTTTTTTTTAGTATCTGGGATAATTCATCTATGAAGTCATCTAGGCATAGAGTTTTCCGAATAAAAAAAATTTAATTGGATTAGATTATTTTATAATTATAGAAACGTCCACTTTCCTTTAAGATATATGCAAGGTAGTGACAAACCATTACTCCTTCTGTAACAACTAGGAAAATCCTGGATGAATTTAAAATATATATAATTTATATCTATCTCTGTATCTATAAAAATCATTGGGAAATTGTGAGTATGTAGAGATATAGAGGAATAATTCCCAGAGATTGAAGAGACATTCTAGAGGAGCAGAGTTTGGTAACCATTTTCTTCTCTAGCAGGTTTTACCAAATCTAATCACAGGCTGACTTTCAGTATAGACAAGCAGATCGCCGAGGCAAAGAGGGTCAGAGGAGCTTTTACCAGAGGGCTGGCACAACCACTGGGAATCTGCATGAGTCCTAAATGCATAGCTAATTTTCCCCACTGTATCCTATCTAGGGTTATGCAGGAGAAAGACTGGACTGAAACACTCAGTAAAAGTACTTCTATGTCCCAACACTTAGAAACAAAAGTTCTGCATGATAAAATTTGTAGTGAACGCAGAACAGCTCGGACCTTTGTGACTTCTAACTAAAGTAGCAACTCAACTCTCTCCCAGCTTAATTCCTCATTAGTTCAACAGGGTCTGGCTGGCAAAGGAAAACTCATGCCTTCTCTGAGGGAAAATAACATTGACTCCAGTCTCTATTGTTCTTCCTGGCACACCTAAAACAATTATGTAACATATGAAGAAGGTACAAAATGTGATCCACAACCAAAGAGAAATACAGGGTGGGGCAAAAGTAGGTTCACGGTTGTGAGTACATGAAACACAGAGTTTATTCTTATATTATTATTTATTAATTATTGTATTATTTTTTACATGAACAACTGTAAACCTACGTTTGTCCCTCTTTATATATCTCTAACCTCTGCCCAGATGATCTAGATTTTGGAATTAGGAAACAAGTCCTTTTAAATGACAATTGAAATTTGCTATGAAACAGAAAAAAATTGATGAACTCAATAAAAAGATGGAGAATTTTTTAAATATATTTTATTGATTATGCTATTACAGTTGTCCCAATTTTTCATCCTTTGTCCTCCTCCATCCAGTACCCCACTTCCCTCCAGCAATCCCCCTCCTTTAGTTAATGTCCATGAGTTATACATGTAAGTTCTTTGGCTTCTACATTTCCTATACTATTTTCAACATCCTCCTATCTATTTTGTACCTACCAATTATGCTTCTTAATCTCTGAGCTTTGTTTTCCATTCTCTACCTTCTCCCTCCCAAATGATAACCCTCCAAATGATCTCCATTTCTGTGATTCTGTCCCAGTTCTGTTGTTTGCTTAGTTTGGTTTTTTTAGATTCAATTGCTGATAGTTGTGAATTTGTTGCCCTTTTAATGTTCATAGTTTTGATCTTTTTCTTAAATAAGTCCCTTTAACGTTTCATGTAATAATGGATTGATGATGATGAACTACTTTAGCTTTACCTTGTCAGGGAAGCACTTTATCTACTCTTCCATTCTAAGTGATAGCTTTGCTGGATAGAGTAATCCAGATTGTAGGTCCTTGCTTTTCATCATTTTGAATCCTTCTTGCCAGTCCCTTCTTGCCTGTGAAGTTTCTTTTGAGAAATCAGCTGACAGTTATGGGAACTCCCCTGTAGGTAACAGATGTGGAATCTGGCTGGCGTTGTGCGCAGTGTTGTGGATGAGACGAACAAAATCACATGGACAGCAGAAGTCCTGTGGAGAAAAGGGACAGCATGGTCACTCTGTGAGTGAGAGAGTGCCCCAACCCTTGCCTGGACAGTCTTTTATTGCTTTCTGGGAGCATTACATCAACTAAGGTCCTCATTCATCATTGTCAGGCAGTAATGATCAAATAGTAGATAACATTCAAAGAACTATGAGGGCTTACTCTAGTCAGGGTCAGTTAGCTAAAGGGCCATGAAACTTTGCGAAACAAACTCATTTCATGCTTGGACCCTTATCAGAAAATTGAGGACAGTCTTAGCAAAACAGGTTTCACAGGATTTTATGCATTCTTTCTTAGGCCTGATTGCCCTGGGAACTGTCTGTTCCTGCTTAGGGCTGCACTGCCCTCTGATATTGTTTCAGGCTTAAGTCAGGTAGGGGAAGTAAGGCAGCCAAGAGATTAGGAGACTTCTCACAGACAGAATGAGGACTCTGGCTATGTCAAAGCTGAGGGGAGAGGGTCCATCATCCCCTTTTCCTATAGCCCCCCCAAGTCCTTCCCTGAGGGCCCCTTTGAGACCATGCCTGTCTTAGGTTATCCCTCCCTTGAGGAATATTTCCCATTCTTGGCTAACCAGTCATCTGCCCGGGGCCAAGCAGAGTGAAGTAAAAGGGGGCAGAGGTGGAACCCCTGCCAGGAAGATAAGCTTTGTCTCCTTAGTGGCTTTTGGTCCCAAGGTTTCTTTACTCAGCCTTAGCCATGGTGGGGGGGGGGGTAACAGCTTCTGAAACCAGGCATGGTGGTTCCCAACAGGTAACTAACTGCTTTTCTCTTGTTGCTTTTAAGATTTTCTCTTTATCTTTAAGCTTTGGCATTTTAATTGTTATATGTCTTGGTGTGGTCCTTTTTGGGTCCAAGTTGTTTGGGACTCTCTGTCCTTTCTGGACTTGTATGTCTATTTTCTTCGCCAATTAGGGAAGTTTTCTTTCATTATTTTTTCAAGTAAGTTTTCAATTTCTTGCTCTTCCTCTTCTCTTTCTGGCACACCTATGATTCAGATGCTGGTGCATTTAAAGTTGTCCCAGAGCTTCCTGAGCTTATTCTCATTTTTTTCTTCTTTTTTCTTCTTGCTGTTCTGATTGAATGCTTTTCCTTCCTTGTGTTACAAGTCATTGGTTTGATTCTCAGCTTTATCCTCTCCCCTGTTGCTTCCCTGTAGATTTTTCTTTATTTCACTTAGAGTAACCTTCATTTCTTCCCTTATGTTTTTGCTGTACTTCATGAGGTCTTTGAGCATCCTGATCACCAGTGTTTTGAACGCTGCATCTAATAGGTTGGTTTTCTCCATTTTATTTAGTTCTTTTTTGGGAGTTTTGTTCTATTCTTTTATTTGCACCATATTTCTTTGTCTCCTTAATTTGGCAGCCTCTCTGTGTTTGTTTCTGTGTATTAGGTAGAGCTGCTTTGACTCCTTTTAAAAGGCACTCGTCTGAGTGAATGTGGCTTCTTTAAACCCTTGGTTGTTGGACTTCCATAGAGCTTGATTTTCTGATAGTTCTGGATGTTATTTGTTTTGAGAAATAGTTGTAATTCTCTCTTTGGTTGTGTGACAAGGTGAAGTGTGTCTACCTATGCCTCGATCTTGACCAGAAGTTCCAAAAAAAATGGAGAATTTTGACAGATAAATATAATTTAAATTTTTTCCAAGCGGATATTATGAATCTGAAAAGATAGACAGTATCTGAAATTAAGAACTTACTGAGAATGGCTTTTTATTAGACTATATACACTAGATAAAATAGTGAATTCAAAGGCAAGTCAATAGAAATCAAAGTAAATTAGAAAGAAGAATTTAAGGTACTTGATGGACACTGTGAAATATATATGTTATATATATGTGAATATTTCATACATATATGAAATATATATATACATTATATAGATTCATATATATTATGACTTTGACTTATGACTTTTTTGACTGTCCAATAGTATGATAGAGAGGTATGTAATCAGTAGAAATTGTACTTCAAATTTGTTTCTTTTTCTAGGCTAGCAATATCTGGTACCATGCTCAGTGGTGATGTTGGGTAGGAACAGCAAGCTGCAGCTACCAGTCAACTACATAATCATGAGGGTAAACAACTAATATTCTATAAGGTATTCATTGTGTTGAATGATTTTGCCCAACTCTAGGCTAATATAAGTGTTCACAGCACATATAAGGTAGGCTAGGCTAAGTTATGATGTTCAGTAGGTTGGGTGTATTAAATGAATTTTCAATTTACAATATTTTCAGTTTACGGTATGTTTATTGGGATATAACTCCATTGTAAGTTGAGAGGCATCTATACCTGTTTTGGCAATGTCACCACAGACTATTTTAAAATAAGCTTTGTGTTAGTTAAGTTAGTTAAGGTCAGATGCTTATAACACCAAACTCAAACCACTGGCTTAACAAGAGAGAGGTATATGCCTCTCACGTATTAGAGGAGTCTAGAAATAATTCACTCAGCGCTTATTTGACATTTCCATGGTCATTTAGGGACCAGGACATTTTAATATTTATGTTCTCTCACATTTTGCATGTGGTTTTCATCCTCAAGATTGTCACAGTGTCTGAGATGGCTGCCAGAACTCTGGCCACCACGTCCTCATTAGAAACATAGATGGAGAAGGGGGGGCATCTTAATCCTCATGGTATCTTCCTTTAACAATTAACATAGTCATTCTAGTATTTGAAATTTCCCTGATGGAAGCTCTATAACTCGCTTTGTGCCAATCACTTTCTTTGGAGTGTAAGGAGTATGTAGGGAAAAATAAGGGAGGATCAGGGATGTGTGGACAGAGGGCACACAGTCTTTGCAGTTTTCCTTAAGGCAGATATATGGTATGCTAATGTAAGTTCACACGGTCATATAAATTTTCACAAAATTTACACAAATAAAGTGTTTTAACTACAATTGGTTAAAACAACTGTCTCTTTAAATCCTGATTTTTATTTTTTCATACTTCTTGTGTTCGGTGGTTGGAGAGCAGCATTCTTTTGTAGAAATGCACTTATTTCAGGTTTAACGGGATATATTTATGTTATTTGCAGTCATCTGTGCACAGTTAAGCTATTGCTAGCTGTCCTGCTGTGAGATTGCTTCTAGGAATACTGCCCTCTGTGACAAATCAACTGATGTGACAGCAAGGCTCAGGACCAAAGGACTAAGAAATGTGGTTGTGGAGGGAAAATAAAGTTGGAAAAGATAAAATCAGAAGTTCAGTGCTGAAAAATCCCATCTTTAAACTCTCATATGAAGAAAAATTCAACATCCTTCTTAAAATTTTACATTGACTTAAATGGGTTGTAAAGCTGAAAGAAAGTCTTCTAAATAATCAATAGTTATAGGAATTTTATTACTATTTGCAGATTTGTAGAGAAGGCTATTATCTTTTTATTTTCTCCATAGAAAATTATATGACAATATCATTGTGTTATGAAGAGGTGATAAAGAATATACAGTCACAAAATGTAAGAAATGTAGTAGGTAGTTAATTTAAAATTAATTTATTATGTTGTCTTTTCAACATTCTTAATAGCTGTTCACTTTTGTACTTAGTAGTCTTGTATTTATAACTATGTATTCTTATTTGTAAAGAGATTTAGAAAATTTGAGGTTTTTTATAAAACCTGGATTTGCTTCCATGTTCTTCCTGATGCTACATTACTCACTAAGAAGAGCTGGTAGGGGACTGTCCCAATTTGCAAGCCCAAGTCCTTGGATCTGCAAAGTCAACAAACTCAAGTCACATGAGACTTCTAGTTTTAGGAACAGTTGTCTTCCTCTCTCTTTGGGGTCAGAGGAGGATTAGGGGGAGGGAGACCGGAATTTGGACAGGTGAAACTGCTTACCTGATCCTGACTATGACAGAGATTGCCAGCCTCTCAGACTTGGACAGTCTCATCAATCAACCCGTGCTTGAACTATTAGCTCTGTCAGCTTCCTCAGAAGAGATGACAATTCAAGGGTAGCTTTCCTCACCCACCGAGACTCCCTCAGTCAGAAGAGCAAAACACTTAATCAGAAGGAGGGGCAGGAATGCATATCTCTGGCAAGAACTGGCCCCAATTACTTTCCATCTACAGAGCTTCTTGTACTCATTTCTGCATGACTGTGAAAGAGATCCTTAGCAGAAGCCCTTGGCTTGCTGGTACAAGAGTTGGGGCAGGGCTTGAGACCTTTGCCTTAAAAGGGAGTGGTTGTGATACTAGGAACAGGAAAGTTAAAACAACTTTGCCCATATACTCTCACAAGTCATGTCTGATTAAAAAGAATAACAATAAACACATGCCAATATTTGTTTGTACATGCATTACCTTTGTGGGATGGGCAGAAGTGAATCATTGGCTGAGGTTACTAGTAATGAGAGCCAGCCACTAAGATTTGCTCTCACTTGGTAACAGGGACAAGACCGTAGTGACCTCTCTTTTTGGGTTGTGAAGATTATTTAAATCTGAAAACAGTTGAAATTTTTGGACCCAAAAGCAAATGAGCTAGATGTCTAAGAAGTATCATGTAACCACTGGTGTTATTAAAAATATTAAGTATTTACATGATTTGCAGAGAAATCATAGTGCATGTATTGTAGAAGCTCCTAAAATACCAGCTAAATAGCTCAGATGGTGTCACTTCTACAAACATTCATAAAATCTATTCTATTGAAGACATTTTTTAAAAAAGTATACTTATATATTTATTCTATTATTTTGAAAATAAATGGCTAAATATTGTTTCACGAGTTTCTAGCTCTCTTAAAAATCATGTTATCACTATTGGGAGCCCCGTGATCAATATTACTTAGTTTTATATTTATCTGCTGTTTGGAGTGAAACAAGGGAAAGGCATCTCAGCTGGCCTTTTCCTAAGTCCTTTCTTCCTTACCTCCACTGCTAAATGTCCCAGGGAATTAAAATTATGCCTGCTGGCCACTTAAGTTGATGAAACTGCTAATGTCTAAAGCAGGAACATCACCTCCATGTGCTCTAGATACATATGTAAGTAGAACCGCTGTGAACACACACCTGCCCTGAGTGTCGGTGTAATCCATGCATATTAAGTATTGACTTTAAAATCCTCATCCCCAGAAACCTGAAGGAAGAACTGCTGAAGAGCTGCGGAACATGAACAAGCTGTCCTTTGGCCTGATTAAAAAGGAACTCTCCACATCTCTTTGAAAAAAGGTTATCTTGAGTGTTAAGAGGAGGGGTCTTCATTGGACTGCCTTATGGCTTTATAATTTCCTTTAAAGCAAGACCATTGTAAAAAAAAAAAAAAAATTAGTTCTGCTCTTTGTTTCTAACTTAGTCCAATTCAGCCAATTGGTTATATTAATAGAATATATGCTTGCTCTAAAACAGTGGTTTTCATTTGGGGGTGATTTTGTTCCCCAGGGGACACTTGATAACATCTGGAGACTTTTTGATTGGGGAATCAGGTGAGGTGGTGCAATTAGCATCTAGTAAAATAGATCAGGCACCTGCTAAACAAAGAATTATCTGGTCCAAAATATCAACAGTGCTGAGTTTGAGAAACCCTGCTCTAAAACAGTGCATGTAAAGTAGAAAGAGTGAAGTTGTTTCCATGAAAATGTGTTGAAAAAGTTTTACAGGCAATGGAAAATGCATCCTTTCTACCATGAGCTCCAAAGTGTCTTATGTCATTGTTAGTTATGGCTATATCGGTGGGCCCGAGGAAAGCACGTACTATTGCTGACCCCTATTTTTATTTTCACTGAGAAAGAGAAATGGGCTGGGGTGGACAGTTTCACCTATGTTGGCTATCATTTGATGGAGTAATCTAGTTGCTGTTTCAGAGTAATCAGTCAGGTTGGTATAAAACCTGCCAGAGTTTTATAAAATTACAGTAAGTGTATCTGTAATTTTTATAGTTTTCATGGATAGACTAGAGATTATCACATCCCTTATAATTGTTGTTATGTAAAAATCTTATTTTCTATCACTAAGTAAATATTTGTTGTTTCAATCTGTACTATGGAGATTAAATTCTAAGAATAGCCCTGACTGAAATGGCTCAGTTGGTTGTTCTTTGTCCCACAAAGCAAAACGTTGCTGGTTTGATCCCTGGTCCGAGCACATGCCTGGGTTGAGGGTTGGAGCTCGTATAGGAACCAACTGATTGATCTTTCTTTCTCACATCAATGTTTCTCTCCCTCCTTTTCTCCCTTTCTTCCCCTCTTTCTAAAATAAATGAATAAAAACTTTTTTAAAAATCCTAAGTAAAAAAGTCAGAGATGATATTATTTAACTAATGATAGTCTGTTTAGATGACTAAAATCAACTTTGTGGAATTGAAAAGAATGTCTATAGAATATATATTCACTGTTAGTGTAAGAGGGATAGTGTTAGTGTAAGCTACTGACTTACAATGTGTTTTTAAGTTAAAGTTTCACCGTTAATTTTAAAAACCACATAACTATACCCACCCCACTCCGTATACCTCTCCATTGTACTTAGACCTTTACAAATGCTAGTTTACTTGAACTCTGTAACCATTTCCGAGTTTTGCAACTGTAGTGGGATATCAAAGGAAACTAGGAAATAATTGTAGCATTTGAAATTGGTCTTCTACTAAACAGACTAAATGAATGAGCATTGTTCATCCTATGGAATTTAACAGTGATGTGAATTCACTTAAAATAATAGGGGAAAATGGGGGCAACTGTAACTGAACAACAATAAATTTTTTTTAAAGAACATGGAGAACTATCATAAAGAACAAAAAATAAACTAACATCTGTTTCTGTAGAAAGTGGAACAAAATGAAGTGAATAATTTATAAATTAGGAAGGATTATTTCTTAAAAGAAAAATGGTTGAATATAGTGTTTACAAAAGGAAATTTTAAGTCTCCTCTTTAGTTTTAAAAAACATTTAACTTATGTTCAATGGTTTAAATATATTTGCTTGATTGCAGCCTGTATTAGTTTCCTGTGGCTGCTGTAATAGTTTATCACAAACTGGTTGGCTTTGGCCAGTGGAAATTTTTCTCTCTCCCAGTTCTGGAGGCCGGAAGTCAGAAATTCGTGTCAGTGGGCCAAAATCAAGGTGTCTGCAGGGTCCTGCTCCCTCCGCAGACTCTAGGGGAATCCTTTCCCTGCCTCTTCCAGCTGATATTCCTTGGCGTGTAACCGCACCCCTCCAATCTTCAAGACCAGCATTTTCAAATCTCATTTTGCTCCGTCTTCTCCCGTGTGTGAAATGTTCCTTTACCTACCCTTTATTTAATTTTTTTTAAGTCTTACTCAAGGACACTGCTTTCAGACAGAACGAGGGAGAGGGAGAGAGAGAATCTGAGAGGGAGAGAGAGAGGGAGAGAGATACCGATGTGAAAGAGAAACACCCATCGGTTGCTTTCTCATACACACCCTGACCAGCTACCAAACCTGCAACCTGGGTATGTGCCCACAGGTTCGGGAATTGAACCCGTGACCTTCCATCTACAGGACAACACGAACCCACTGAGCTACACCAGCCACCTCTATCTCCCTTTTTGGATACATGAAATGGTATTTAGGGCTGACTGAAATAATCCAGGATAATTTTCCTATCTCAATATCATTAACATCATCATATCTGCAAAGACCCTTTTTCCAAATAAAGTAAGACTTAAGGGCTCCAGGGATTAGGATGTATTATCTTTTTAGGGGAAGGGGGATTTTTTTTTTTCAGCCAATCACACAAATTGAGGAATTAACTGAATTCTTCATGGGTACTTCCAGTGTTGGGATTTTTTGATTCAAAAATCATGATCTTTGCAACTTGCTCACCCCTCCCTAACCTTTGGTTTCTTCACTTAAAAAATAAGTCTAATAATGGCATTTATGCCATAATGTTGTTATGGAGAAACTGATTTAATGCAATTAAAAACAGAAGACTGGTTGGTACATATGAAGTTCTTAATATGTATCAGCTATCAGTACTTAGTGCTGTTTGTGTTGATAATATCATTAATATAAAATAAAGATTATGTGAAAAGATAATTGGGCACTTGCTTGGTGGTCTATGATCTAATCCACATTTTTTTACTGTTACTTTACTTTGTTTTGACAAATTTAACGAAGGGAGGTCACAGAAGAAGTTAAAGTAGCGACTTGACATCCAAAGAACATATTTGATCTGCTTTGTGGAGTTTATTTAACTTTGTCTACACCAGGGACAAACTAAGCTAACCCCCAAATTGAGGATGCAACTGAAAACCCCGGTTTGAACAAAAGTTCCCTTTAAAAATAACAGCCTTAGGAATAGCAGATATGTACTATTTGCTTTTTACTCTAAAAATGTCTGAGTCTCCTTTTCAGCTTTTTATGAACATAAGTAAAATCACAAACTTTACATTTAACAGAATCCTTTCCTGCTAAATTAAGTACCGTCCTTCCATAACTTGACTTGTTTAATATGTCTCCTATTCAGATTGGCCTTTCTAATTCTTAAACATTAAATTATCTTTTCCCCAAATTTTTACTGTGGTATAAACATGTTTGTGAGTAACAAATCAACATACTGTATATAAACCCTTTTCAATCAAATGTTTTATGGGTTTTATAAATATTTACAGTCTGTATTTTAACATATATTTTAGGTGTCATTATTTTGAAGAAACAGCTATTGTGGCTATTGTGCACATTAATTGGTAAGGTATGTAATTTCTTCAAGGGGCCACAGTAGGCCAAGGATAGAGTCATTGACAGGCCAGACTAAAAAAAAATAATATTAATTTGTTTTTTATTATTAACATGATATGACTTCAAAACCATCACATTTCAAGTAATTATGTTATAGGTATCCCAGTGGAAATGGTACTTCCATTTTTCTCTTTACATTTTTCCAAACAATAACCAAATGTAGCTCAAGTGCAGTGACAATCTATTTGTAGACCTTTTAGTATTTGAAATACCGTTAGGTTAAACAATATAAAATTGCTGTTCTTGTAGGTTGGAAAAGATTGAAAGGTTCATATAGCACAAGGTAAACAGACAGTACCCCTGTGAAAAAGGAGCTCAATTTTCCAGGCTTATTAAATTAAAGTAGCTAGATGAAACATTGAAGTATATAAGGAAAAGTTTGCATTTTCAAGTTACATATATTTATGCTAATAAATGTGAACTGAGTCCTGTTTCATATCCCTTCATGTCAATGATCATGGGAACATAACCTTATTAAAAGAAGGGGAATGAGTGAAAGAAATTCATAGTGAGAAAAGCTAGGTAAACAAAAAACAATAAAAAAATGCAGATTGCTACAAACTTTGTAATCATTTCTGCTTGACGATGTTTATCTCTTTAAATGTTTATCTTCTTACCCATTTTTATGTGACTCATAAAGTTGGATATCACTCAATGTTTAGCTCTTTGGTGTCTGAACATGGAAAGCAGATTGCCCTGGCATTTTTATATACTGTAGAAAAGAAAGTCATTTTCATTTATTGAGATTTGTTATTTGAATATGTTTTCCAATATAGCAAAGTGCACCTACAAAATTTAATGTACATGCATTTGCAAGTACACTATTCTGAAGTAGCATCAGGTAAAATTTTATACTTCCTTTTGGAGAAAATGCAGAGAACTAAATAGATGCATATACTTTTCCCATCTTACTCTCCACCCTCTTTCCCTTAGTGATCAGTGATATTGGTAAAGCTATTATATTTTCCATAAAACTGTCCCAAACACCCATTCATCACTTCTTGGGCTAGGGCTTGTTCTGGAATGGTAAGTGGTTGAGAACGTGCCAGATCTCCAATGGAGGGATTATTACCTTGGGGGAAAAGTTTGATGACTCAAGAAAGGAGAATGACTGTAGGGAATAGGCATGGAGACCCTATTAGCATGGGTTTCACTAGGAAGTTAAGATTTATATTCATATATTTGTTTTTATGGTAAATTGCATGAGTTTCTTATATCCGTGAAGTTTCCCTATGAGAAATTTTACATACAGGAACACATTAGCTTGTCATTGATCACCTCCATGAATTCTTATGAGGTTTTACTCAATCAGAACTGTCAGATTCTTATGACCTAGTTGCCTATTTCATGTCATATTTTGTAGAGCATTGCATTTGGGGAGGGATGGGAATGAGTAAACTGAGACCCCCTCATAATTTAAAAAGCAATCTGATTCTGAGTCAGCACGTGCACTATACACCAGTAAAAACAAATGAAAGGAAGGAAATGACTGCGGTTCGGTAATTTATGAAAAATGTTACAGTTTTAGTATCTATCCATGCATCTTTTAAAAACACCTTTGCCATAGCATGAGGTACTTAGATGAAAGATTGGGTTCAAGCTCAGAAGTGATGGGGAGAAATGTCAATTTTCTATTTCTTTCTATGTCACTTGACAAATAAATCAAAAAATGAGTAAAAAGGGAGATATAAGAGAATAAATCAATTAGCTAGCTAATTTATACTATAACTTCTGTAGGCAAAAAACATTGTAGATATTTTGGAGAATCAAAAAACTTGACCAGAACTTCCTTCAAAATTACATGGGAAACAAGTGAGGGTGGTAGATGTAAACCAAGATTGGACATGAGTTTATATTTGTTGAAGCTGGCTGATGGGTGCATGGGCTTTTCTCTTCATCACTCTACTTTGGCATATGTTCGAATTTTTCCATTGTAAACCGTTTATTTAAAAAAAAAACAACCCTATAATTTAACTATTTCCCAGCAAGAATTTATACTCTAAATATGGAAACAAGAATGTTCATTGCACACTTATACAACAGGCTCTATATTTCATAAATACATCTTATTTCCACAGAATCTTGGTTTCCACCTTTTTCTTGAGCTAGCTCATAAAATTCCCTAACAACTAACATCCTCAACATCTCTAACCATGCTTCCTTTTATGGTCAGGTGATTGTCATGAGAGGGCCAAGGTAACAAAAATCACAAATAAAGAAGCAAGAGGGATGCCCTAATGTATAGACTGAAGAGAAGTGGAAGAATGCAAATTGGATAAAAGTCATGCTGAGTTAGTAGACCTGTGCTTTCTCCTGTAACAGTGTAAAGATTCCAGAGGCTACAGTGGGGGGGGGGGGCAAAAGTATGTTTACAGGTGTGCGTACATGAAACAGAGTTTATTCTTGTAGTACTATTTATTAATTATTAGATTATTTTCCCTATGAACAACTCTAAACCTAATTTTGCCCCACCTTGTAATAGTGACTCAATGTGTAATCTCAATGTACTTTATAAGCTTACCCTGGTGAGGTACCTGAAGAACCCAAAAATGGAATGCATGACTCAAAATCATACAAGCGTGGTCCTGAAGAGCTAGAATTAATCTGATCCCTGCTATCCTGCCACTGATGTATTCTTTAACTAGAAGCATTGCCAAGAATTACTTCCTTGCTTCCATTGTATATTTATAACACAAAAATGTTAAGATGGAACTTGTACCTTTCTGTCAATTGAAAAGGGGAGAAAGGAAATATATATAGCCAGGTCTCTGTCCCTTGCTGTTACTGACAGCATCTGTCAAAACAAAGCTTTAAGCAATTTATTTTTCATTTTTCATAACTATTACAACTTTGTTTAGTGAGAGAAGATTATATGTTCCCAAATAACTTATTTTCCAAGGTCAAAAAATACTACTTATCCACTAATAGAGATGAATGATAAAATATTACAAACAGACATAAACGGATGTATACAGAACCATTGTTTTAAACTTGTTCCACTGTCAAGTACTACATTTCTGAATTTGATTTTGCAGCACTATAATTAATGGGACCTGTGTATTTTCTTCATTAACTCTTTCTTGACTCTTATCACACTTAGAATTGGCTAATCCTTCCTTTATACTATGCTGTACACTGCAATTCTATTACAGCATCAATAACACTTTCTTTAGTTTACATGTCTGTCTCCCTCTTTTGGACTCTACATTTTCTAGACCAGAGATCCTTTTCAATGCTCAGCACAATGACTGCCTCTTTGCAGGTTTCAATAAATGTTTGTAGTAAGTGGATGGCCAACTGATTAAATGTCCTACAATGGCTAATCTTTTGAGTTATTTCAAGCTAATTTTATAATGTAAGCAAATGTCTTTGCCTTTTACATTCGCCTTTTCTTACCTCTCCTATATCCTTTCACTGGGGCTACATGTAGAAAACAAGTATTTTACCTACGGACTTCCCATTTCATGTCCTTTCACTGAATTAATCTCTACATTCTTTATATTTCTCAATGCTCCCGTTATTTAGCATCTATCATGATCAAGGCAGTCAAATGCTATTGATTGTGTGCTGCCCCACCACAAATCCTTATCACATTCATTCTTCTAAACGCAGTCCTGTCTTCTATCTTTCTGTTTTTCTTTCTGCTTTTATTTATTTCCCCCCCATTGTCTGCTAGGTCATTCTGTCATACAAGAAATTAAATAGTTTTGATAGCTCTTTTGAGACCCATAGTTCTGAGGTCCCATGGTAGTAGGAAAGTATTTCTGTGTAGGACAAATAAAACAATCTCTAAACAAGAGGCAAAATAGTACCACAAATATTGGGAGGCATTGAATTTTTTTGAGGCTTAAATTTGTCAAGCACATTGTTCATTTAAATGTCAGTGTTTTTCTCCTTTGTTATTGAATGTTTTTCTACCCAACTATGGCCCAGAATAATCAGAACAATTTCGTTTGTAGGATCAGGGATGCTTATGTAGCTTTTCTTTATATTCTCCCTGGAATCATGGAAGATGAAGAAGTGTTACATGGTGAATAATTTAGAATTAAGAAACATGCCTTTTGAAAGGGTTCTCAAACAGGTTCAGTTCCAGGTTGAGTTTGGGCAAAGATTCAGATTGATAATTTTATTCTTTAGACACAATTTGGCCATTCTTACTATCCCTAAACTGGTCATCTTTCCTGTTCTCCACTAAGTAGCCAAAGTTTTCTTAAAGTCAGTTGAAACAGGTTGGTAATTCACACTATATTATCAGAACTGGCCTGCCAGGAACATTTTTTTTCCTAAAGGATGTTTTAAAAGAGGAAATTTATTGACTTAGACAGATACAAATAAACTCATTAGCCAAGATTGCTTTTTATTTTGCACAGTTTTAGATCAAGACCACATTTCTTCAAAATGTGAATACATTAGCCACCAACATGAGATAAATATGGGAAGACACTTTTAGCTCTATTTTACAGGTAGAAATATCAGGTCAGAGGTTTACTTCTGGTTATATGGGCCTGGATGACCCCAGAAACAGATTCTGTGTCTGGTAACTGAAGTCTGTCAGAACCAGAACAAGACAATTCTTGATAAGAGATAAATGCCAATTGCTGAATGAGATATATTATTTAATATTTATCAGGAAACAATAGAGATGTTTTGCTCTAAGGAGTTTGAGATCTTAGATTTGTATATAATTTAGCTCATTACTGATACAAAAATCAGTATTTTGGAAAGGTGGATTTAAAAATTTTTAAAGCATGATAGAAAAATTTCCCTGAGAAAACAAAATAAGACTGTTCAGAAATTTATATGCTTCTTTTCTTTTTTCTTTTCCTTTTCCTTCTCCTTCCTTCCTTCCTTCCTTCCTTCCTTCCTTCCTTCCTTCCTTCTCTCTTCCTTCTCTTTCTTTCTTTCCTCCTCTCTTTCTTTCTTCTGTTTTATTTTTAAATTCTATTAAATTTATTGTGATAACTTTGGCTAATAAGTTTGCATATGTCTTAAGTGTACAATTCTACAATGCATTATTATATATTGCATTGTGGGTTCAGCGGCCAAAGTTAGGTCTTCTTTTGTCACCATGTATTTCACCCCCTTTACCCTCTTTTACCTCCCCCACTCCCTTTTCCCCTCTGGTAACCAACATACTTTTGTCTGTATCTATGACTGTTTGTTTGTGTGGTTTGTTCATTTTTGCTTTCTGTTTTCTATTCCACGTATGAGTGCAATTACATGGTTCTTCAGTTTTCCATCTTATTTTGCTTAACATGATATTCTCAGCATCCATCCATGTTGTTGCAAAGGACAGTATTTCATCTTTTCTTATGGCTGAATAGTATTTCATTATATGCACTATTGGTGGGAATATAAACTGACACAACCACTATGGGAAGCAGTATAGAGCTTCCTCGAAAAATTAAGAATAGAGTTACCACATGACCCAGCAATGCCTCTTATGGGTATCTACCTGAAAATTTTGAAAAAACTTATTCATAAAAATATATGTACCCTTATGTTCATTATAGCATTATTCATGGTGGCCAAGACATGGAAACAAGTGATGTGTCCTTCCATAGATGATTGGATACAGAAAATGTTATACACACACATGCGCGCACACACACCTGCTTTTAAAATAATCATTTAGCTAAGTGGTTGGTGTTGATAGAAGACTACCAGTATCCATCTAATGGATGAGGCTTGACTTTAAACATAAATTTGAATTTCATGCATTATATTTTGTCCTTGGAAGACACACTAATCCTTTCCTATCTACTGCCTGTTAAGAAAGCATAAGGATTTATTTAATCGCACACAAAAAATTAGTCTTTGGAATTGAAATGAGAACAGAGCAATAATTTGTGATTATGGTATTCTGCCATTAGCTCAGTTGGATGTTTTTATGTATGTGTTATATATTAACTTATTCTAAACTATTACTTTAATAGCACCACTGGCTTTAAAAGGTTTTCAGAGATTATCTTATTAGACTCCCTCTCTACCTTGAAAGCAGTTCCACTAATAACATTTTCATAACCTCCCTTGGTAACATATCTCTTTGCACAATCATCTTCATTGCAGGCATTTTATCCCCATATCAAATGTGGATTTTTCCCTACAGTTAATTCTATTAGCTCCACCATCTCCACTGAGGTTGGAAGAGAATATCTAGCTTACTTTCTCTGTGTATTAGTATCTACTGATTCCTGAGAGAGGAGGTGTGGCATCCTTTGCTCTCAGTGGGAACAAATTACACTATTACCTCTGGATGGCAAGAATCAGCATGTATCTTAATATATTTTGTCATGCCCTATGTTCATGTACTCAGTGTATGAGTGAGATGATATATAAGTGATTTTTTTAAAGTCCTATAAAACAATTTATAAAGAATGGCCTATTTTAGTTTTAAGATAGCATCATCTGGTGGTTCCCTTTGAGCTGCAGAATGAAATAGAAGAAAAGTTATTCCAAAGATGATGGCTGTTTTTGACCAATTTCTTTTGTTTCTTTTGGTCTATTTCATTGGGCCAAATATTCAGGGGGAAGGAAGACACTGAGTCAAATTTTAGGAAACAAAAAGGTTGAGTTCAATGTGTTTTTTCTGAGGAGGGGGTTCTTCTTCCTGAAGGACTTCCCCACATATAACTTTATAGTGTTTTTCTCCTCCATTCCCCTTCCCTCCCCCCAACCTTGGGTGTCTCTAGAGGCTAAAAAACTATTCTCAAAACTGAATAACGCTCGGAGAGTCTCATGGCACCTGAAGAGCTATGGGCAGATGGATATGAGGACTGGCCATCAATTTAGATCTAGACCAGGTCAATAGCATATGAAGGCTGTTGTCTCCTAACAGCTGTTCAGTGGCCTCTGTGAAATGAGGTGATGGCTTCCATCCAGGTTCTGGACAGCTGTCTTCCTCACAAAAATCATCGCCACAATTGGCATTAACCGGCTCTCCTGCTGGCAGCCTCTGCAGGCAATTCAGTGAATCTCTTTTCTCCCTTCTTCTTCACCCTCCTCATCTTCCTTCTCTTCATTTCTGCTTTCCTCCTCCTGTTTTCCCTTTTTCTTTCCTCCTCTGTCTTACCAGTAGGTGGCCTGAGGAAAGAAAGAGCAGCAGCAGCTCCTGAGAGAAGAATGTGTCAACACCTCAGACTGTGGTCTCTGCCAGGGCTTGCAAAGGGACCTCAGACCAAGGCTGTTGGGACAGTAGGCTCATACCTCCCACAGCGTTCGCTTTCACTGCCCCAACCCCAAGTTGCTTTGCTCAGGGTGTGTCAGAGTTTACTCTGGGGTTGTCTGTTTTATCTATCAAGTTTCTCCTTTCATCACATGGCCGGGAACATAGGCTGTGTTTGTAGAATGGATAGGCCTAAGGGGAATTTCGAGTGATTCAGTAGTTATGGTATAAGCCCTACATTATAATTCCCTCTCAGGCACAACCAGGAGTTACTAGGGACAGAAAGTTGTACTGTTTGAGATTCCCTTCTCTGATAATAGCTGCATATTTTGAGGGGATTATGTATGATGGTCATCTTCCAAAACCCCAAATCAACACACCTATCTTTTGACCAGACATTATTTTGGGTATAAAATCTATTTGACAAGTTTTTAATACAGTAAAAATGAAACTTCCTTTTTAATTTTATTGAACAAATCACTTGAATTAGAAGGAATAAAATTCTACAAAACTAAGACTCTTGAAAATCTGTGGCAGGGATTATCAACTTCAATTTTTTTTTTATTGTTGTTCTATTACAGTTGTCCCAATTTTCCCATTGCTCTCCCTCAACTTTGAAATTTTTTTTTAATGTTCTTTGGCTCCTTCAGATAGTGATAAGGAAATAGTAGTGGTAGCTTCTATCCTTGAAATGTCCAAGATTGCTTTCGGGTTATCCAACTTCATTTTCTCAGTCTCAATTTAAGAGTCCAAAAGTGGACTAAAGGAAGATTTATCACTCATATCCGTGTTATTTTTCCAAACAGAAGGAGGCAATGGTAGGACATGATGCTCTCACACTATGGAAAGAGAAAAAAATTAAACCATTTTGCACTGGTTCGGCCCTTATTTAGAAGCCCAAAGCATTTTGCCTTAGGCTGCCTCTCTTTGGAATTTAAAACCTGTGTGCAGTGTTGGGGAAATTCAGGCAACATACCACTTTAACTCATTGAAATGCTGATCACTAAGAACACTTAACATGACCAACAAGATATCCAAGACTTTCAAATGATCATATGAAATCTAAATGAGGAGCTTGAATTGGGGCAATATTAAACAGATGTGAAATCCCAGATATCCTTTGCAATTTAGAAGGTAAAATTACTTAGCACAACCACTTTGGCAAAGGGTTTTGAGTCTCAGAGTAATGACCAGGACCCACAAAACAGTCATGTAGGGAAAAAGTGAGGTTTAGAGTTGGAAAAAATATCCTAACACCAGCTCTAACTCTACAGTACTAATGATCCATTTTCTCTCATTTATATAATGGGACAAATCATTCTCTGTCACCTTATGGGTTATTTTTGTTGCTTAATAAGTATAAAGTTACAAAGTGCTAAATAGTATTAGTAATTAAAATGAGCAATTGTGTGAACCAAATGTAAAAAGAGAAATAGCTTTGGAGAAATGTAATTTCTAAAATGGACAGACTGTTTAACAGGTAAAAGAATGAAGCAGTTTTGTGATTCACTTATTTATTAATTTAGAAAAGATGATAGAAAAAAATCTGAGAAATGACACAATCAGGTTGGCTATGTGACTATTTATTCTTCTATTAAAAAATCTTCAAAACACTTCTGACTTCAAAACAATGTAAAAAAGAAGTAAAAAAGAAAAAAAATGCCATTCTGATTTATAACCATTTGCAGGCTGGATGTGCCTTAAACTTTGTATTTAAAAAGAAAGCATTTTTCTGATTTTCTACCAATCCCTTTTCTTAGCTTACCATTTCCAAAAATACCTCTCTCCTTGAAAATGAATAACAAGTGAGGAAGAATTGGTGTATAGATGCCGAGCTCTCTACCTCAAGAAAGCACCGGTTTAATGCAAACAGGGCAAAATGAGTGTGTGAGAAGGGGTGAGATTTTAAGGCTTGGGCAGTAAGTGGAAGTATCGTTTCCTGAGTCCACACCTTCTTCTGTCATTGTTGGCTGGGACTTTGTCTAGCACCGTAGCTTTCCCATCCACACTGGTTAAAATACCATGTTGTCACCTCCCTGTCTTCATCCTATGTTTTCTTACACAAGGACATCAGAAGATTAGAGGGTGAATTGAGTATATGTGTATTATGTATACGAACAATATTCTTTTGCTAACATTGTATGCTTGTCATAGGAAAAATATTTTTGTATGTGGTTTCTATTCATTTTTCTAAGCTCAGGAAGTCTTCTCTAAACATTTACTCCATGGGCTACAAATCCAAAACTCATCATGGACTAAAGTGATGATAATGATAAAAGAATCAAGCTTTTCAGACCATGGGGGATGGTGAGGGTTGTGCCACTGGGGAAGGCCACACCCAAGTACATGAGGGTCTATACAATTCTGGGGCACCCCAGTCACATCATATTATATGTGAATGGTGCCCCCTAGTGTGGAGCAGTGCATACCCTGCCCATTTGTCCATTCAGTCCATCCTCCTTGAACTTGCAATGTGCCAGGCATGGTTTCAACTGCTGGGAGAGCAATGGACAAAGCAGACAGGAATACCTGGTCTTGTGGAACCCAAAGGCATTCTCATTCAATTATTTTTTTAAAGGCAAAAAGCACCATGTCATCCAAATAAAATGCATCTGCATGCAGAATTTGCTCCATGAGCCCACCAGTTAATGGCCCTGCTCTAGTCTTTTAAATTATTTCTGTGATCTTGCAGGTTTTAGCCACAGGGACAAAACACAGAAATGTCCTGACCAAAGGTTAGCACCCACTGTTTAGTGCATGCTTAATGACAGCTCTGCGTACATAGCCAAGTCAGCTAATTAATTTTCAATTAAAATTCTCTATCCCCACTCCAGTGTCTATACTTCTCACTCCTTCTTCCAAGAAAACATAATTCCTAGAGGTTATCTGTTAGGTAAGGGAGGAAGGAAAACTAGATGGAGATGGGGGTCATGTCATTCTGCCAAAGCAACGTCTGCTGTAAATACCTGCTGGTCCTGGAGCCTGACGGGAGAGGTGAGCCAGAGCAGTAGTCAGTGTGGTTCCCTAGCCTATTCAAAATCTGCTCCTAACTGCCTACAAATTCAATAATTTTTTTCCAAGCAAAAAGGAAGATTCCCTAATGTGTCAGGTCTCTTAGGAGTTGTGCTCAAAGAAGCAGGAGAAGTGCGAAATGCAAAGAGCTCTCTTATAAAGAATTATTTCTCTGCCTTATAGCATCTTAATGCCATCTGATGGCAAGGTTTAATTTAATCTGCATGTAGGCAAAGTGGAACTAAATGGGGGGTCTGATCACCTAGTTTGCTTTCATGTCTGGAAGATTTTTTTTCCTTCCTTTCTTTTTTCCCCCATTGGAAACTTAGGTAAAACTGAAAAGAATGCTTATAGTAATTTTCAGCAAGAAGCTTTAGAGAAATGTGGCAATGGTACTCAAAGAGGTGAAAAGTTTTCCACATCACAACTCACTTTAAATTTTGTGAAACCAAATCCCGATTCAAAGATATTTAAGGAACCTAAGTCAGAAATCTGACTAGAGACAATCATAATATATAGGTATAAAAATCAAATTTAAACACTCACATCTTCCAAGAAATAGAGCAAAGATGATTTATTCTTCCTTTACCTGTCTCCCAGGATCCCTTGTTTCTAACCCCTCTCATAAATGAAGAATAATAACAATAATAACAATCAGAAGAGAGAGTGTTAACTTATCAAGTCTGCATCTTAGAGTAGTAAATTACTTCTCCCAAAGTTTGAAAGCATTTCCTGAAAACCGTCAGAGGTATTAATTTTTTTCCTCTCTCTCTCTTTAAATCACAAAGCAAAATTCCACTGTCCCTCCCCGCCTCCCCCCACACACACTTCTAAAAAAAAAAAAAAAAGTTGTCGAGTTTTGCTTTTCTATTCACTGCAGTCCTGGCCAAAGTAAAGCCCTCTTTCTCAATGACGTCAAGATCTTTACCAAGATTAGGCTTTCATTTCTCTATTGCAGCAATTAGCCAGGGGATGTATAAAAGGCTTCAGGGAGACTCACTGGGCTGCAGAGAGAGCACTTTGCACCACAGATAGCACCGAAGCAAAGCCAGAGGGAGTGAGGAGAGGAGAGGAGTCAGTCGCTCCAGGGAAGGGAGTGAGACAGGCTGGAGAGAAGGAGAACAGAAAGTGTGTGTAAAACGGAGTAAAGGAGGGGGGAAAAACTACCCTTAAGCACATTTTAAAAACTAGCAATTCAAGAAAGAAACAGGCTACGTATCTGAACATAGAGACAATGAAAAGCTAAAGAAAATTTTGCAGTCTCTGCCACAGTCTCATAGGTGCTTGGAAATGAAAGTGGAACTGCCTGTCTTTAACCGACTCTGAGAGGGGTTACTGGATTAGGGACGGGTACGCCAGTTTTTTTTTTTTTTTTTTTTTTTAACATCTTAGATCCTGAAAAAAAAAAAAAAAAAAAAAAAAGCAGCAGCTCCGAATTGAATGAATTGATGGGCACACTCCAACTGCTGGGCTGGACAGACTGGACTTGGTCTTGCCATTTCTGCTTCTTTGAAAGAGGAGAGAGCCTGGGCTTCCTTTTAATTTGTTTTTTTTTCCTTCTCCCCCACCCCCAACCTTCCCTTTTGCCTCCCCCACCCCCTCTATTACCACCCCCTTTTAAATAAGAGGGTGAAGGGGAACCACGGTGCACACGGGAACTGACTCAGGAGGCAGAGAAGATGGGCATCCTCAGCGTAGACTTGTTGATCACACTGCAGATTCTGCCAGTTTTTTTCTCCAACTGCCTCTTCCTGGCGCTCTATGACTCGGTCATTCTCCTCAAGCACGTGGTGCTGCTCTTGAGCCGCTCCAAGTCCACTCGTGGGGAGTGGAGGCGCATGCTGACCTCAGAGGGAATGCGCTGCATCTGGAAGAGTTTCCTCCTCGATGCCTACAAACAGGTGAGCTCACCCAGAGGGGCCTCTTAGGTCAGCCTGGGCAGGGGCTGCAGTGTTGGGGACTGGAGGCCCCCGGGAGCACTAGGGTGAGATCATGGAGCCCTATTTGGGGTCCAGTTGTTCAAGTGAGGTCCTGCCTTGCCTTCTTACACCTGTCACACAAGTTAAATTTGGGGTAACAGGTAATAAGCCATACTGACTCAGAGTGACCTAATAGAGAGTCTTTCTAATAAGGGGCATTTAATGGCTTGCTGTGACTTCGAAGTAGAGGATGTTTGTGCTGGCAGAGTGACTTCGGGAAAAGTCTGAAAATGTTGGGGGAGAGGGGACTGCTGAATTTCATCTGCTCTTGTTATCAACTGGGATGTTGATGTGTTTTGCTTGACAAAATGCTAAGTGAGCTGTGTCAGGAAGGACAGTTCAATGAGTGGGCATTGAAAAGCAAGGGGAAGAAAAGAAACTGCTACCCAAACTCTTAGGGAGATGACAAGACTTCACAAAACGGTGACATTGTAGGTGTGCTTTGGTGTAATATCTGCTTCATTTCTGGTAGAGGTAAGAGTTAACATAAGCAAGCCTGTGTGCGCTGTCATCCTCTCCACCGATTTCGACTGGAAGGAACCCTTTGGATGGGGTTATCAGGCCCTGCGTCCTGAGTTACTAGATATCAGTTTGCAAAAAGAAGATCTGAGCACTGGCTGTCAGAAATCCAGACTTTGTAAGGGAAACCACATTTGCTTTGCTTCTCAAAAGTAAAATAAGTTGTCTTAGAAAGAGCAGATAGGTCTACGGTTCGTTAAATTTCAAAGTTGCTGTAGCGCCCGCCTTACGCATGGAGCAGGGGCCTCACTCACCTGCAGAAGTTATATCCCAGGGGCTACTCTCTCAAAGCCAGGAGCTGGGGTCTTTGTTTCTAAGTGAAAAATGTGGGCATTTTTGCCTTTTCGCTGCTTGGATCATGCTCAACTCAGATCTTAAGGAGCAAAGTATAAGTAACGCTGTGTCACTGGTCCTTAGTCAATTTGTCCCTATGCCCCTATAACTCCTGAAGGTCCCTGTGGAAGAAGAATTGACTCCTTTGGCAAAAGTTGCTGTCAAAGCAGACAATCTTGGTTTTCCCTGTCAGTATTGGGGGACCTTGTCCAAGATGCCAGGGAAAGCAGTTTTAGAGGAATATAAAAACCGATGAAGTGGTACCCCAAAGGCAGGCAGCACTGAAGAAACATGAAACTCAGAATAAAAGGGGGAAGGGAATGAGTTCTTCATAACTAAATGCTAGAAAACTAAATCCATGCAGCAGAAAAGGAAAGTAAGTTACTTCTAGTCACAAAGAATCCAAAGTAGGTTTCTTCCATTAAAAATCAAACAACTGTTCAGAAGAAAATATCCATTGTGAATTAGGGAAGTTTTACTATACTCCATGTGTTTTGTATTGAGAGGAAAGTGCGGAAGCATTTTTTTTTTAATGACTAGAGAATAGTTAGAGCTCTTGTCTGTAAGTGAAAATTCTTTTACAATAATATAAAATGATGCTCAAAGTTCTAACAGTAAAACTCATTTATATCAGTTATGTGGGGCCAGTGAGAGATGTGGTAAGAAGATTGAGGTGATCATTTCGTTTCCACAAGTGTATACACGGAATGTGACATTTTTATGTTTTTGTTGTATTTGTAGGTCTTAGGAGATGACATGGCAATATCACCGGCTTGGTCTCAGAATATTAAACTCTTACTTTTACGAAAGAGAATTGACTTTTGCGTATAAAAGAAAAGTCACTGCTTGGGAGAATTTTACTTATACGTGTGCATACTTATATAAATATCTCTCACATAAAATACAGGGGTTACCCACATACATTAAGTGATGTTGTTTCTCCTATTAAGCAGATTGTTGAAGTTAAAAGGGAAAAACAAACACTGTCTCTTTAATAGAATTTATTATTTATTTTTTCACTAATGTATAATGTTCCCTTGTGTTGCAATATTTTGTTGTTCCTATTCCAGGAAATTAAGGAGAATGAGTGATTAGTTTTCTTTTTCTTATATGGTTTGTATATTCCTCCCCTGCATTGTTTCTGTCTACTGATTTGATTAGTGACCAAGTTCATGACTGGTGTTATTAAGTTTGCTTGTAATGATTTATGTAATAGCTTCCACCATGAGCAGAAGCAACCCAAGAACCCACATGTCCAGAGACAAGACTGGACTGAGTGCATAACGAATGGAAACATGGCAAACACAACTGGCATTTAATTTAGCTCTCCTTCTGTCTCCAAGTATGGCAAGGGTGGTGGTGGCTGGGATGGCCTGTTAGGGTCACTCAGAATCTATGTAACAGGTTGAAGCCCTTTTCTGATTGTTGTCATCTGTGCCGCGGTCTCTGGGCATAGCCATTTCTACAGACACACGGGGGGAGGTTCTCTTTGAGGTGGCATCACAGCATTTCATAATCCTGACTTGCATTATTGTGAGGCTGCCATCCCAGAAGTTTTCCAGCATGAGTGTATGTATATGTGATATGATTAGGCATGCCATTCCTAATTCTCCTTGTTGTTGAATGTCAAACACTTGGGAAGATTTTAAGAGAAAGTGCAGTAAAGTGTTATCCCTGGGATGGGCTGCTGTAAGAGGCACCACTGAAATTAAAACTTAACAAAGGAAGCCAACCAAAAAAACCCTTTTACATTAACATATTGAATGGGATTTAAATTTAACTTTGTAGGGAAGCTTTTAAAGATAATTTGGGTTTGGCGAGAGGGAGTTCCAAGCACTGTTTTGATTAAAAAGTAAGTCTACAGAAACCTGCGAGAGATTGATGTCATAGATATTTGTTATTTAAGTGGCCCTAGTTAGTGTCATTGCATCAAGCACTGCATCCTTCTGCTGGTGCTCAAAGACTAAAAATTCGCCCAATGAGCAAAACTGCCTATCTGGGAGCCTACCTCCTGCCTGAATGAAGTGTAAGAGTAAACACACAGTATAGACGCTGACAAGCAGTTTAGCTTCCTCACGGTTAAGATGGCAGCGGCATAGAAAACATATTCATTTGAACATATAATTTTGGTTTTGAAAGGGTCTCTTTAACATTCTCCTCCTCCTCTTCGTTCACCTCAAGCCTTTTGACACTAGTTTGTACAATGGAAAATGGCTTTTTAAAAAGAGAAACATTCCCAAAAGAACATGAAGAGGGCCACAGCCAGAGCTTGTCTATCACTTGGATAAAACAGTGGGAAATGAGAGAGCTCAGAGCTACGTTTTCAAGGTAGGAATCAAAAAGAGAATGGCTAGAAGGGAATTGAATTCAGAGGAAAGAGTAGGTAGCTCATTCTTCAACTCTGGTTTATTTGGCCAATTTGAATGTTAATGGTTAAACCACTGCTTAAAAAATTGTTTGGCTACATTTGTAAGGACATTGATGTAGCCTGGTCATTATGTCAAAGAATTTGAAATTTCCTGATAGAGAATAAAGCCATTCCAGGGCTTTGAATAGCAAGAAGAATGTGTGAAAACTATTCTGCCATATATCTATCCCTGATTTTTATCATTTACTGTATTTTGTATCATGAGATTGGTGATGTGTTGTCCAGAAGCCTTTCTCAGGCTGTAGAAAAGAAAAAAAAAAAAAGGTTAGTAGTATATGCTCTATTTCCAGCTTCTACTTGATGAATGGTCCTTTCTTTGTTCCTCTGGCCCTGCATTTCACAGTCCACATGCTAAAGCAGCATTACCCTTTTCCCAATGCTCTGAATACTGTCAGTAAAAGGAATCTCATCATCAAAGGAATCAAATGTATAAATATGCCATGTATTTACACTCGTGTTCATATTTATAAATGTGGCTATCACAACATTTGAACTTGGCCCAGAGATGCTCCCTGTTGTAAAAATGCAAACCCTTTATTTACCTCTCATGTTGGGGTTGTGTTGGCGCTGATTACAAAAACATAAGAAAGGACAATTGTAATAGCTTAGATGAAAAAGACAAAAGTCAGTGATGACGATATTGCATTTTACGTATGTCCTTTCTAATCATTGCAAAATAAAGGGACCCTTTGGGAACATCGAAACTTCAAGACCAATTAATGGAAATGATGCTTCTTGTGTTTGGGCATTAAATATTGGGCAGCGTTCTCTTTAGAGCAGCTAATGCTGGCAGGGAAAGAGGTACCGACCTAATTACTCTTCCGCAAGAGTAAAAAATGCCTTTTGAATGCCTCTTTGGCAAATATGTCTCATTAAGGACAAAAACCAAACACAAACCCTCTAAGAAGGAGAAATTAAGATGATACGTAACTTGTGGCCAGGAGACTTTCTGTGCCACTGTGGGAAATTAAAACAAAGTTCAGGAGTATCAGGGGATAACTTGTTTTTGTTGAGCTTCTTTTCTGCAGCCTAAATGTTATTATTATGGGACCAACTTTATTTGCTTCATCGTTTTGGCTCTTTGTCAAGGAATGGTTTGCTCCTGGGGAAAGCAAAGAATCTTCCATCATTGAAGACAATGGTGATTCTCCCATTCCATCTCAGCAGGGTACATAACCAAGCAAACCAAGAAATTCTTCATTTGCAACTCGAGTTATAATAGAAATTTAATTTTCATGGTGATCAAATAGCAAAATGAGAAATGAACACAAATGTCCTTTTAAAAGATTTTCTTTGTAAAGCAAACTTTAATTTTTTTAATTTCTAAACTTTTTTCTTTATTATTGCTATATTATGCACTACCAGCAGGGTTTTAGAAAAATGGACTATTTATGATTGGTACATGATGCTTATAAAAGTAGATTACTGGTCTACTCATATTGGGACTCACAAAGCATGCGTGTTTCCCCCTCCATAGTATAATTAATAGCATTGATCTTACCCATGAATTTCTTAGTTGGTCATTCTCATGAACAGGGTATCTGTTTATGACATTCTAATCTGCAGTAGGGTTCCATAGGTGCTCAACTAAATAAAGAGGATGTTCAACAAAATCAAGTACAGATCAACAGCATTTGGTGTTCTTGATTATAGCAGTACTCTACAGTAGGGCTCTAGGAATTACATGTCTAAATTATCTATCTCAGAGAGCTCATTAATTGCCCAAATATGAGTATGTTCATTGCAGGTCAAGGTTATTATTAAGTGTAACATTTTTCACTGATTCTTACCTAGGATTGTAACAACTATCATTCGTTCAATAAATAATTCAGTATATGTCTCCCATCTTAACAAAATGCCAAATTCCCACACACAAAGAATATTATGTATTTGGTACTTACTTAATTCTTTTTTTAAGGTTTTATTTATTTGATTATAGAGAGAGAAGAAGGGAAGTAAAAAGAAAGGGAGAGAAACATCAATGTGTGGTTGCCTCTTGCACGCCCCAAACTGGAGACCTGACCCACAACCCAGGCATGTGTCCTGACTGGGAATCGAACCAGCTGCCTTTTGATTCCCAGCAGGCCCATACTCAGTACACTGAGCTACACCAATCAGGGCAAACTTTCTTAATTCTTAATGTTAGAGTGAAGGTGTTGTATGTAAGGTAAACTAGTATGTCTATATTTTGGAAAGAATTATGTGGTTGAATTTTATTTTGTCAATAAGAAGAAAGAGAAAGCACTTTAACTTTCCAAGAAAATTAACTACAGGTAATAAGAGAGTCATCTGTGACTGAAGGATCAGATTAGATTACTCAGTTGAATAATCAGGAATAATGCAAGGATCAACAGTCCTGCTTGAGTGACAGCCAACGGTGTCAGAGTTCCTTAACAAGACCATGCAATTGTTGGTTGGTCTTAAAGATTATTCCAAAAGGCAGATGGATGTTTTCACCTACCAAGAACCTACAGGTCTATAGTCCAGAGATAATTTTTTCCCGTGTATGGATTACTTACTTGACATAAAGTAGAACAGCTATGGGTTCAGACTGATCCGAATGCATTCAGATCTTTATTGCATAGTATGTTGAGGAACACAGCACAAAAATATCATTAAAAACAGCCGTACTAGAATCGTTACTGCTATTTTAAGTGGAAAAGATCTAATGGTAAGGTGATGGTAATGCTACCCATCATGTAAATCTACAAAGAAGTACAAAAAGAACTCTTGTATTGTAGGTTATAATATATTTAAAATGTATGTCTTTAAATTTTAAGTATATTTTAATATCTCAGAGACAAGTGAGGCTTATATAAAATAACAAGACTGTCAGAGAAAGAGAAGTACCATACAATTTCACTCATATGTGGAATCTAATGAATAAACCAAACTAACAAGGAAAATGGGGACAGACTCACAGGAACAGACTGATAGCTGTCATAGGGGAGGAAGTATGGCAGGGCTGAGTAGAAAAGGTGAAGGGATTAAGCAAAAACAACCAAATAAACAAAAACCTCCTGGATACAGACAACAGCATGGTGATTAGCACAGGGAATGGAGTGGGGGAGGGGGAAAGTAGAAGAGTGCATAGGGAGGATTAATAATGATGGAACGAGACTTGACTTGGGGTGGTGAAGACACAAATACAATAAGTTATAGTATTGTATACCTGAATCCTACATAATTTTATTAACCAATGTCACCCCAATAAATTCAATAAAAATGAAAAAAAGAAAAGAATCCATCTAAAGGGATTATGTTCCTTTATCTAGTGTCCCTTATAGATTAACCAAGAAAATTAATACAGATAAAATAACCTCCTCCCTGGTAGTGACTGAAAAAACAAGTGTACTTATTTAAATCACACCAACAGCTTGCTTTTCTAAGAAATGTTATTCTAAGATTTCTTTTAAAAAACCAATAGTACTTGTTTTAAACTTTCCCTGCTAAAATTTTTCAGAAGGGAGAGACAGGACTTCTTTATTTTTTTCTCTACAGTTAAAATGAGTTTATGCATTAACATTAGATAGAAGCTTCTGAATAAAAGGCCTCGAGTGTTTTATATCAGTTTAGATTGTTCAGTCTTTAGCAATTCACTTCTAAGTGACTTCAATTAATAGTAGTGTTATATGTGGTTGTATTTATATGTGGAGAATAAGTTGATCCAGTTGGAAGTGTTTTGTAATATTAAGGATGTTGCATAAAAATCAATTGCACTTCCATAAGTTGTCCCTGATGTTATTGGCTTTGATTAAACCACTCTAGGGGAAGATCCAGTTGTGTTCATTCACACTGAAGTAATTGGCTCTTTTATGTTGCCTGTTTTTTATTATCAATTTACAGATCCAAACGCAAGCAAACTTCAGTCTGTGTTCAACTATTTAAACCACGTGAAAAGGGGGGTCATGGAACAATTTTCTTTTCTCTTTTAATTTAATCTTTATTATATTTTTTCCATTACCATTGAGTCCCCTTGTACCCCCCTCCCCCAGCAATCACCACACTCTTGTCCATGTCCATGACTCCTTTTTCCTTTTTGCTCAATCCCTCCACCCCCTAACCACCCCCACACTAGCTGTCATCTGTTCTTCATCTATGAGTCTGTCTCTGTTTTGCTTGTTAGTTCAGTTTGGTCATTAGATTCCACATATGAGTGAAATCATATGGTATTTGTCTTTCTCTGACTGGCTTATTTCACTTAGCATAATGTTCTCCATGTCCGTTCATACTGTTGCAAAGGGTAAAATTTTCTTCTTTTTTATGGCCAAGTAGAATTCCATTGTGCAATATCCCATAGTTGTTTTATCCACTCATCTATTAATGGAAACTTGAGCTGTTTCCATATTAAGGTGGTTGTAAATAATGCTGCAATGAACATGGGGGTGCTTATGTTCTTTAGAATTAGTATTTTGGATTCCTTTAGATATATTCGCAGAAGTGGGATTGCTGGATCAAAAAGCATACCCATTTTTAATTGTTTGAGGTGTCTCCATACTGCTTTCCACAGTGGCTGCTGCACCAGTCTATATTCACATCAACAGTGAAATAGGGTTCCCTTTTCTCCACATCCTCACCAACATTTGTTGTTTGTTGATTTATTGATGACAGGTGTGAGATGACATTTCATTGTGGTCTTAATTTGCATTTCTTTGATGATTACTGATGTTGAGCATCTTTTCAAATATCTATTGACCACCTGTATGTTCTCTTTGGAGTGTCTATTTAGGTCCTTTGCCCATTTTTTAATTGGGTTGTTTGTTTTTTGGTGTTGAGTTTTATAAGTTCTTTATAAATTTTGGACATTAACCCCTTATCAGATGTATCAGTGACTATGTTCCCCCATTCTGTGGGTTGTCTATTTATTTTGTTGATGATTTCCTTTGCTGTGCAAAACCTTTTCAGTTTGACGTAGTCCCATTTGTTTTTTTTTTTTCTTTTTTCTTTTGTTTCCCTTGCCTAGGGAGACATATCTGATAAAAAATTTTCTGTGAGTAATGTCCAAGTTTTTGCTGCCTATGTTTTTTTTCTAGGATTTTTATGGTTTCCGGTCTAAGATTCAAGTGTTTGATCCATTTTAAATTTGTTCCTGTAGTTCTGTGAGTAATGTTATTGGAATCTTGATAGAAATTGCATTGAATCTATAGATTGCTTTGAGTAGCATGGACAATTTAATGATGCTAATTCTTTCTATCCATGAACACAGTATATGTTTCCACTTATTTATGTCTTCTTTCAGTTTCTTTCTTCAGTGTCTTATACTTTTCTGAGTACAAGTCTTTACATCCTTGGTTAGGTTTATTCCTGGGTATTTTATTCTTGAAGCAATTGTGAATGAGATTGTTTTCTTAATTTCTCTTTCTGTTAGTTCATCATTTACATATAAAAATGCAGCTGATTTCTGAATATTTATTTTGTATTTTGTTACTCTGCTGACTGCATTTCTCAGTTCTAGTAATTTCTTGGTGGAATATTTGGGGTTCTCTATGTACAGTGTCCTGTCATCTGCAAATAAAGACAGCTTTACTTCTTCCTTTCCAACTTGGATGCCTTTTATTTATTCTTTTTGTCTGATTGCTAGGACTTCCAGACTATGTTGAATAAAAGAAGTGAAAGCAGACATCCCTCTCTTGTTCCTGATCTTAAGGGGAATGCCTGTTAAGTATGATGCTGGCAGTGGGTTTGTCATTTATGGTCTTTTTTATGTTTAGGTATGTTCGCTCTACTCCCACTTTGCTGAGACTTTTGATCATAAATGGGTGCTGGATTTTATCAAAAGCTTTTCCTGCATCTCTTGATATGATCATGTGGTTTTTATACTTCATTTTGTTTATGTGGTGAATCACCTTTATTGATTTGCGAATGTTGTACCAACCTTGCATTTCTGGAATAAATCCCACTTGATCAAAGTGTGTGATCTTTTTGAGGCATTGCTGTATTCAGTTTTCTAAAATTTTGTTGAGGATTTTAGCATCTATCTCATCAAAGATATTGGCCTGTTAATTTCTTTCTTTGTAGTGTTTTTATTGGGTTTTGGAATTAGGATAATGCTGACCTTGTAAAATGAATTTGGGAGCCTTCCCTTCTCCTGAATTTTATGAAATAGTTTAAGAAGGAGAGGTGTTCTCAGAATGTTTCACAAAATTCACCTGTGAAGCCATCTTGTCCAGAGCATTTGTTTGTTGGAAGTTTTTTGATTACTGCTCCAATTTCACTAGGTATAATCTGTCTATTCAGATTATCTGAATCTTGCTGATACAGTTTTGGAAGAATGTATGTTTCTAGGAATTTATCCATTTCATCCAGGTTGTCCAGTTGGTTGGCATATAATTGTTCATATATTTTCTTACAATCTTTGTATTTCTTTGGTGTCACTTGTTATTTCTTCTCTTTCATTTCTGATTTTATTTATATGGGTCCTTTCTCTTTTTTTCTTGATGAGTATAGTTGAAGGTTTGTCAATCTTGTTTATCTTTTCAAAGAACCAGCTCTTGGATTCATTGATTTTTGTATCCTTTTTTAGACTCTATTTCATTTATTATATTCTATTTCTGCTCTGATTTTTATTATTTCTTTCCTTCTACTCACTTTAGGCTTTGTTTGCTGTTCTTTTTCAAGTTCCTTTAAGTGTGAAGTTAGATTGTTTATTTGAGATTTTTCTTGTTTTTAAAATAAACCTGTAATGCTATGAATTTCCCTCTTAGGATTGCTATCCCAGTATCCCACAGATTTTGGATTGTTGTATCCTCATTTTCATTTGTTTCAAGGTATCTTTTGATTTCTTCCTTGATCTTGTTGTTGACCCAGTCATTGTTTAATAACATATTATTTAGCTTCCATGTCTTTGCATGTTTTTTAGTGTTCTTCTTCTGATTGATTTCTAGTTTCATAACATTGTGGTCAGAGATGATGCTTAATAGGATTTCAATCTTCTTAAATTTATTGAGACTTGTTTTTGTGTCCCAACATGTGGTTTATTCTAGAAAACATTCCATGTGCACTTGAAAAGTATGTATATTCTGCAGCTTTGGGATGAAATGCTCTGAAGGTATCAATTAAATCCATTTGATCTAGTGTGTCATTTAAGGCCACTGTCTCCTTGTTGATTTTCTGCCTGTAAGATCTACACATTGAAGTCTATGGGGTGTTAAAATCCCCAACTATGACTGTATTTCTGTTGATGTCTCCTTTTATGTCCATCAAAATTTCCTTTACATATTTAGGTGCTCCTATATTGGATGCTTAAATGTTTACTGGGGTCATATCCTCTTGTTGGATAGTTCCTTTATCATTATTTAGTGTTCTTCTTTGTCTCTTACTGTATAACCTTGGTTTTAAAGTCTATTTTGTTGGATATAAGTACTGCTACCCCAGCTTTTTTTTTTTCATTTTCATGAAGTATCATTTTTCTACCCTTTCCTTTTAGACTGGGTGTATCTTTCAATTTGAGATGGGTTTCTTGGAGGAAGCATATATATGGGTCTTGTTTTCTTATCCATTCAGCTACCCTCTGTCTTTTGGATGGAGCATTTAAGTCATTTGCATTTAAGGTGATTATCGATAGATACATATGTAATGCCATTTTATTGTTAGACTGTTTTTCTCTTTTTTTCTTTCTCTTTTTCTTATTCTTCTTAAAGCAAGCCCTTTAATGTTTGTTGCAGTACTGGTTTGGTGTTAACAAACTCCTTTAGCTTTTTCTTGTGGGGGTAGCTCCTTATTTCTCCTTCATTTTTTAAATGACAGCCTTGCTGGGTAAAGTAGCGTTGGTTGTAGGTCCTTCCTTTTCATCACCTTGAATTTCTTGCCACTCCCTTCTGTCCTAAAATGTTTCTGTTGAGTAATCAGATGCCAGTCTAATTGGTGTTCCCTTGTAGGTAACCACCTGCTTTTCTCTTGCAGCTTTTAGGATTCTCTCCTTGTCTTTAAACCTTGTCACTTTAATTATGATGTGTCTTAGTATAGGCCTCCTTGGGTTCAACCTGTTTTGGATTCTCGGAGCTTCCTGGACTTGTGTAACTTTTTCCTTCACCAGATTAGGGAAGTTTTTGGTCATTATTTCTTCAAATAGGTTTTCAATCCCTTGCTCGATCTCTTCTTCTTCTAATATTCCTGTGGTGTGGATGTTATTCTGCTTCATGTTGTCCAAAACATTTCTCAGGCTCTCTTCATTTTTTAAAATTCTTTTTTCTTCTTGGTGCTCTGTCTGGGTGTTTTTTTTTTTCCTACCTGGTCTTTCAAAACACTGATTAGATCCTCTGCTTCATCTAACCTTCCATTTATTCCTTCCAGTGTATTATTTATCACAGATATGGCATTCTTTATTTCTGACTGATCCTTTTTTATGGTTTCTATGTCTTTTTTCATGCTGTTGAGTATCCTTATAATCATTACTCTAAACTCTCTATCTGATAAATTGTTTGCCTCCATTTTATCTAGCTCTTCTAGAGAATTCTCTTATTCTTTTATTTGGATTCTGTTTCTTAATTTTCCCATTTTGACTACTTCTTTGTATTTTCTTTCTTGGAAACCAAACTAATCAGCTGCTAAACCTCAGTTTGCTAATCTAATCAGATTGTGATCAGCAGTGTGCTTTAAGTACCACAGGAAGGGGCAGAGTAATTCCTGTGGGCAGGGCTATTGCTTCCCCTCAGGCCGATGCTACTCAGAGGGGAGTAGTCTGCCTGAGAGAGATGGCTCCTGCATTATGGGGAATGAATGAGCACAGGGATCTTGGTTGCTATTCCTTCAATTCTCTCCACAAAGTCATCAGCCCCAGCCTCTCCTCAAGCATCCCTAATCTACCCTCCCTGCCCTCCCTCTGCCGGAGCCCAAGGTAAGTGGCTGCAAACAAAATTTTGTACATTAGCCCTTTAAGAGGCTCTCCAGCCATCTCCCCCTGGCAGACAGAACCTCTGCTGCTTTTCACAGCTGGATGTTTTCTGGGTTCTTTTCTGGCTCTGGTGCTATAGACTAGGGAACCCAGCTTGGAATTTAGACCCCACACTTCTCAGGGGGAACCCTCCAGCTGCTGAAATCTCTCTCTGAAACTTCAGCTGCTGCCCATGATAGCCCAGCCAGCCCTCTGGAGCCTCCTCTGCCAGTCACATTGTGCTGAAGTGGTTTCTTCTGTCTATCCTTGGTTATGAGTCTTCTCTCCAGCTAGTGTTCAGTTGGTTATTCTGAATGATTTCTCTACAATGCAGTTGTAATTCCAGATTGGCCCTGGGAGGAGGTTAGGGTAGCTTCCACTAACTCCTCTGCTATCTTGGATTTTTCCCAGAATTTTCTTTTTCATCTGTTCTGCCTGAGTATTTTATAATTCAGAGGAGCTTGTTAATAAAATGGATGATAGAAAAGTAAATGTTTTGTGACTTCCCAGATAAAAAGATAAAATAAACAGACAAAAAAAAAACCATGAAAACTGGGAAATTAAAAGTATAAACCTGAAATAGTTTTATGTTTCAGTTGTTAATTTGTTTGTTTAATGAAACGATGAGGTTCTAGTCATAAAATACAAAGTAGGCAGTAGCTATAGAAGCATCCAGGGAGGATATCCTACTGACAAGAGCTCAAATCACTTCTAAGGATAACTATATATATATAATTGCCCAGGAAAGGTGGCATTTTGTTTTACATGTTTGGGAGGCATCTGATAATGGCATCCTACATCTACACAGTGAATTTTCATGTACCAAAAGCTATTTCCCTCATGATATCCTTTTATAACCATATGAGGAAGGCAGGCGTTATTACTGTCATTTACAGATGGGAAAGTTGAAGTTATGAAGAGGTTAGGTGAGATGCACTCTTTTTATAAATGGTAGACTCCATGTTTTCTAGCTCTGGCCAGGAATAGAACCCATTGGTATCACTGTCCACTGAGTAAAATTAAATGACTTCGTTTGCATCATGCAAGAAAGTAAAGGTCTTTCCTGAGTACTTTAGAATTTAGAAGTGGGAATTCAGAAAGAAGTAGTTTGTTCAATGACTCTGATAATTTGTCTTAACGTAGACCATTTAACTTTTTAAATGAAGTCAATTAATCATTGGTTATATAATGTGTGCTAAGCATTGACAGCAAAGTAAAGACAGTGAAGAATACCAGCCTCAACTTAATTATGAAGAGAGTTAACTGCAGTGCCGTCAATGGTAAAAATAATTACCTTCAGTGATTACACAGAATGAAAAGGACTTTTATTCTCTTTAGGGCCATTCTTTACATTACCTGCCATGATGGGTCTTTGCTCAAATCAACATATGTTTATCACATTTTATTAGAGCTAATTGTTTTTATATAGAGCGAATTGTGTTTGAATAGAGTATATGTGTTTAATATGATATTCTCTCCCTCTTCCTTTTATTCACAATCAGGTGAAATTGGGCGAAAATGCTCCCAATTCCAGTGTGGTGCAACTCTCCAATCCTGAAGGAGGTGACAACAGTGAAAATGGTGCCCAGGAGAAGACAATTGTTGGAACCGAGTGCCACCTTCTTGACTTTGCCACCCCTGAGCGTCCACTTGTGGTCAACTTCGGCTCAGCTACTTGACCTCCTTTCACTAACCAGTTGCCAGCCTTCAGCAAACTGGTAGAGGAGTTCTCATCTGTAGCTGACTTCCTGTTGGTCTACATTGATGAGGCTCATCCTTCAGATGGTTGGGCGGTACCCGGGGATTCTTCTTTGTCTTTTGAGGTGAAGAAGCATCGGAACCAGGAAGACCGATGTGCCGCAGCCCACCAGCTTCTGGAGCGTTTCTCCTTGCCGCCCCAGTGCCGAGTTGTGGCTGACCGCATGGACAATAATGCCAATGTAGCTTATGGGGTAGCCTTTGAACGTGTGTGTATTGTGCAGAGACAGAAAATTGCTTACCTGGGAGGAAAGGGTCCCTTCTACTACAACCTTCAAGAAGTCCGGCGTTGGCTGGAAAAGAATTTCAACAAGAGATGAAATCTAGATTAACTGGTTAAAGATATGATTGTAATAGAGCTTTTCAAAAAAAAAGAGAAATATATATATGTAAAGGAAAAGAAACTAAGAAATGAATCCACTATTTCAACTGAATCTCATTGCCTCACTGAAAGACAGGAATTTACATGTGAGAAGAACATAAACCTCTAACATCTCAATAATTCTTTCACCACTCAAATGGCATTTGGCTAAATAATAGTCCCATCGCTTCTCTTTTAAAAAAAAGAAACTTTAAAAAGTTCCTGATTGAAAATATCCCAAGATGGAGAGGAAGAAATCCTGTTTGCTGCAGCTGATGCTTTGGGACCTGAAGGAAAGACTTACCTGACTAACTACCATGTCAGGCAAACTACTGTTCTTATCATTATAAAGGGTATTGCCTAGGCTTAATTCAGCATGGATAGAGCTCAACAAGAAAATTCTTAAATGTTTACTTATAAGGAGGCCTTGAACTCAGGCCATGTGGTCAGGACCTTGGAATTTAACATGTTAGTTTCTGATGTTCTAGTTTCTAGCTGTGTTGTGCTCAATGTCAGTCTGAACATCCCAGAACTCACAGGTGTATTTGTAAATATTAAGAATGATTTCTACCTGGAGGGTAAGCATGATCATCTGAAATCTGAGGATTACTTTTGAGACAGGTGAGGAAAGTGCTAAAGGAAAATCAAGTTAACTAGCTAGAAAAAAGGAGGCAGAAGGATTAGAGGCTTCGTAGAGTTTCACCTTGAGAATGGTGCTAATTTCCTACCCACAGAAATATACACAAGACCAGAAAAAGAAGAAGCTCAACTAAAAGTGGCAGAGAGAATATACATAGGAAATCAATGTATTTATCATATACTCCTAGACTGAGGGAGGAAGGGGGATGAAAGGGAAAAAAACACACTCTAATATTTGTATTTCTGAGGGGATTTTTTTAGAAGTAATTACTTTTTGAAGCCTGTTTGTGGTGTATATATTACTAGTGGGTGAATTATACTCCATGATACTGACTAAAAGTAAAACCAGTGAGTCCAGTAGTGCTGGTCTGTCCCTCTCCATCGCTACAATTTTAATGTGGCCCTACTCATTCTTGATCTGAGTCTCTATAGAAGTGTTTTTTCAATGCTGAGCTCTTCAGTTCAAGATACATACCCATTTCACTCTCAGATGTTGTGGGAGGTGCATGCCCTAAACTTTCAGCTGCAGCACTGTTTGCCTTTCAAAGTAGGTGAACTATAATGAATGATTGGTACAGGTAAACATGGTTTCTTCGGTTGCAAAGTAAAAGGAAGAGAAGGTTAGTTTGAGATAATTCCCATCAGTAATTGTGGAGACTTTTATATAAGACAATCTTCACAAACATGGAATTTTGTAAAATGAAATTCCCATTGACATTTGAATTTGGCCTTGGCTCTTCCTTTGTTTCTATTAGCTGAGGTCTACAATCTAAGGCCTCTATGCTACATTAATATAAAATTATTTTACTATATAGATACTATATTTTTCTTTAAAATGGAGACACGATAGCTTTACCTATAAGTAACATAAGTAATATCTAAATATCATAACTTCCAAAAGATTTTGTATCATATTATGATACAAAATATGATAAATTTTGTATCATAAAATTTTTATTATAAATTTAAGGATGCTGTCAAATAACAGTATATGATTATATTTATATGTACAGTCAAAGGTTCTTATGACCATTCCATCAATAATTGAACCATAAAATAGAAAAATGAAAAAGATATCTAAAGTTGAGGATATCTTTCTAAACTAGTTGCCTGGAATGAAAAAAATGTGGGAACTAAGTGTGCAAAAACCAGAAGTCTATTTTTTTTTTTAAATTTGGAACAACATAGTAATCATATCACTCACTGGTCATGTTATTGTTTAGATGTTAAAAGACCATTTTAACTGACTTTTTTTTCAGCAACATTTAAACCTCTCAATATTTTAAATTCAACAAACACACCCACAAAGAAACAAAGCAGATTTTGAAAATGTGATGCTATCCAACCAATTCCTGGAAAATCACTTTGAGAACAGATTATGTCAGAGTTAAATAGTTAAGCTCTATAACACAAGGCTTATCAGTGGGCCCCACTGATTTTTGTCTTTGAAATGGTGTCAAGATTTATGTGGTACATAAAAGAACAGGTGGTTGCAGCACACCGCACTGTTGTCCATAAACTTCCCCTTTGTTCTACATGTACAGCAATGGAACAGGATGTTGGAGAAGCTGGTGGGGGGATGCGGTTTGGCGAAGGTAGGCAGTGCTAGTTGTCTGGGGAAAAGGATGATGAAAGGTCACCCAGTTGTGATGTATTTTTAAGGAAAGAGAAAGTTGTGTGTGTACAATTCCTCTCCCTGAGGATAATCCAATGGAGAAATGAAGCAGTGGAAGTAGACATACAAAGGCATAGGCTGAATATCAGGGAAAAAGATATGTTCCATAGAACATAGAAGAATCACTGGAAGAAAGGCTGCTGGGGGCCAATGAAGAAAGTAAATTGACAAAGCTCAGGAATTCTATAATATATAGAATGGCTCAGTGTTATCAAAATTACGATAAGCCTGTAATTATGTAGCCTATTTATCTCAACATGAAATTTTATGATTACCTGTGATGTATCTTTTATGAACTTAACAAAAACTCAATATTTGAGATAGAGGGGAATTGATGCTTAGTTGATATGCTCAGAGAAATTATTAGATTGTCAGTACCCACCCCTCTTGTCCTGTCTTTTATAAACTACGTTCCTTTGAAGAATTGTAGTTCTATTCTCTCAAGGTAAAAATTTTATATATGCATATTTATAATTTTATATATAAAACTTTGAGATGTCCTTCTCAGTACCTAAGCATCTTTACCCTCTCTGTTTACATGGAGCTATTGGTTTAGCTTTTTAAACTGAATTAGCTCATCTGTTATTTAAATAGCTTCCAAGCGATTTTAGATATCATCAGAGCATCTGGATTCTCTCAAACGTGTAGTCTTTGAAAGACTTCTGTCTTGGAACTATTAAAGACTTACCTTATTTTATTTTATTTGAAAATAGTAGTGGAATCAACAATGACTGTCTTAAATGGGCATGAATGAAATGCCTGCACAGTAATGTAGACATATTTGATACAGACATTAAAATATAACTGACCTCTTTAGAAGCAGATTGGAACCTCTGTTCTTGCTTTGTATAGCTAAAGTGACAGTCATTTAACTTATCTGACTTTTTATATTTATGTTATGGATCTCCAGTTCTGTGTCTTCACCTTGTTTATATAATGTACCCCTGATTATTGGTAATATCAACTTGTAAATGGCATATTGATTTAGTTAAATTCTGCCATTAACCAGGAAATGCCTATTCTATGATCAAGGAGAAAAGACTGCTGCCTTTCATTTTGCCCAAGTGTATTTAACTAGTTGGGCTCTTGAATGAAAATTAGGAAATATGGTGAGGTCATGTGTGGGTACTGCCTGGCTGCATAAACACTAGAGGGGCAGGTGAAAGACAATATCTAGGCCTTTGGGATAATTCCCAGCTGGATACAGGGTAGCCTCAGCATGTCCTATGGGCTGTGTCCATAGCAAGAAGAATGCACTGATGTACAGGACTTCCCATTCTGTAAATCCTAAAAGATAAACCTGGACATTTATTCCACCTGACCTCTGACTGATGGTTTGGAAAATAAGCTCAGTTAGAATCACGTGGCCATTGCAAAGGGAAAAATGTAGACACCCGCTACTGAAGAATTCATGAAAACCTTTACCTACAGTCAGAACTTTTCAGAACATGCCCAGTATTGTATCTCTCAGTGGACATTAACAATGAGCCTTTTAATTCTAGGAGCTTTAAAAAAAAAAAAATGGTATTGCCAAAAATCAGAGCTAAAGTGTTTTTCGTTATATTCAAATATCCTCCCTACTTTCTCCTTTATTTTAAAAATAGAAGCTAAACCCAGTCTTCATATTGGAGCTCAGAATGGGGTATAAGTACCAACCTCTGCTTGGTGATCAGCACTCTCTTGGTGGTGTCCTGAAGTCCTCGAGGAAAGAAGGAGGCAGGGCATGGGAGAGTCAGGAAGCTGCTGACTGGGAAGACCTGGGCTCTTCTTACTTGGTCTACTAATTTGGGAAGATTCTCAAAGAAACTTCACACCCCTGGAGGAGGGCTGAGTGTCACTGAGTGACTTTAGGATGAGGCAAATATTCGGCTACTTCCTACTGCCTTACATTCTGGATAACACCAGAAGCAAAGCATGAGACTTAAGAGACCCAGCTCTGTTCCACAGTGAGTCTGAACCAAGAGAAAGCAAACATATACAGATACCCAAACAAGACTGGTCAGGCAAGCTGGGGCTTGCTGCCTGTCTTGGGCAGCAGCACCAGAGCTCCAGGGAGGTTATTTAATATTTACTGAGGAGACTTTGAAGACCCAGGAGATGTTTAATGAAGTCATTATTTTGGCTAGTCCCCTCCCCCCACTACCCCAAAATGAACAGGTAAACACGCAAATGAAAGAAGCCCACAGAAGGGGTAGGGAATAAATAAAATTCTCCCAAGACTTCTCCACATCACATCATTGGTCGGTGTGGTTTTTACCTGTGCTAGAATTGAAGGATGTGGAACATAAGTGTCTAGTATTTTATAACCAAAGCAATGGGAAGATGTTGGGAAGGGAATGTTGGCCAGTTTTGTTTAGTTTTGCATCACATTGTCACCAGACTCCATCGCTAGCCTGAGTAATCAGGCCCCCGAAGAGGGAGACTGAGATGTGTGGAGGTCACCAGTGTGCGAATGATAACTACTGACGAAAGAGTCATGACTCAGTTAGTGGTTGGATGTGGTCACATTAGTTCACCTCTGCCCATCTTTGTCTTCCTAGCAAGGAGAGTATTCGGGGCATGATGCTATGAGCACTGGGTAAATGTGGTGAGGATGCATGTGTGTATCTCTGCTTCTTGGTTGCAGAAACAGAAATGCTTTGGAGACTATCAGTAGAAAGAGTGTTGTTATATTGGTGCTGAGTGGTATGTGTGCTTTTTCAATTTGTTCTTGTACTTTAATAAATTTTGAATAAAAGAATAAAGTTACTCTTTGGTTCTATTTGTTTATTTTTGAATTACTCTCTAGACCTTGCCCTTGGCTGGAACACATTCATGGTTGACAAGGGAAAGAGAATCCATCATTCTAATATTTATTCCTTGGTGTTTGTGGGCAAAGTTGCCAGCAAGGCCAGGTTATTTTAATCTCATGCTGTGTGCCAGTCTTCAAGGAAATCAAGACAAGTTAAAAGAAAATCTTCAGATACTTTCCATATTCATGAACAAGTTGCACACAGAATTCATGGAAAGGGGCCTGTTAAAGAGACTGTGGAGCAAACTTCTACTTGGTTATATTTACACCCAGGTTTTCTAAGTGCAATAAATAAACTTTCCAGGAAGTTAGTTAAAGCAACACACACACCTGTATGTATTTGTGTGTGTTAAGTATATATATAAAATACATATGCATGTAGTTATATACATATAAATATGATTTGTTATACAATTGTCAGTATATTAACATGGGAAGAGAAAATATCAACATCTGAACACATTTATATTAAGCACTTTCCACTCTAAGAAGGTATAAAGCATACGATGGATGGTTTACAGGGGCAATGGCTTGTTAATGACAAGGCTATATTTGCAACATGATAAAATATGTGCATTTTGTTCCTGAAAAATGGGTGACTCAACCAAACAGTATCTCTTGAGACTCTTGCTCATGATTGCCTACACATAATGATTTCATTAGTGTTTGCAGTGTCTTATATAATATTCCTGAATGTTAATGGAAATTTAAGGAATCATTACTTTGACAACTATTGATTGAGTTTCTATTCTTTGCAGGGTTCACCCTGTGCTAGGTGCAATGGGATGAGCAAAAGCAGTAAAACTAAACTTATAAAGACATGACTTCCTCAAGGAATCTGCCATTGATCTGTGGAGACTCTGAAAATGATAAACTCAAATTAGTTTACAACGGAACAAAACAAAAGACTCGAATATACTGGTTGATATAACCAGTATATACCAGAGTTGATATAACCCGTATAACTGGTTTATATATACCAGCAAATGATATAAGGGGTTTGGTATAACCAAAATTGCTATAACCAAATTGATATAGCCAAACCCTGAAAATGATTGGGATGAAACTTGCCTCAGCGACCAATGGATCCAGGGAGTTAGAAGCCTTCAGTGTTTAATAGGTCCTTTGTCTTGTCTCTTTTTGGGGGTGTCAACTTTTTTGTTCAGACTGTTTTTTCCTTATGTTGGGTGGCCTGGCTGGGGACTGCTTCTCACTTGCATTCTTACTATAAGATGGCTCAGACTGAGTTTGACTCAAGTCCTGCAGGGAAGGACTGGAACTGGACTAACTTGTGTTCCATGCCTACTCTGTTTCCCTGGGAGTAGGGTCTGTTACCAGAAAAAGACCAAGATGTGTTGGGAATACACAAAGTATGAGAAGATGACTTAGTGGTCATTATGTTTTTTTGTTCATTTGTTTTACTGAAATAACATTGGTTGATAACATTATATAAATTTTAGGCGTACAATATTATAACACAACATTTGTTACATGCTCCCACTAAAAGTCTAGTTTCCTTTCGTTAGCACACATTTGACCCCCTTTACCCATTTGCCCTCCCCATCCTCCCTTCCCCATGCTAACCATCGTTTTGTTTCATGTAGCTACAAGTTTGTTTTTGTTTTAGTTCATTTGCTACTTTTTTGTTTTATATTCTTCATGTAAGTGAACTCGTGTTTTTTTATCATGTTTTCCATCTGACTTATTTCACTTAGCATAATACCCGCAAGATCCATTCACACAGCACAGTGGTTAGACATTTATAAAACTTATGAAGTTTTACAATTCCCCCTGATAAGTCTAATACCTACTTGACATCATACTTAGTTATTACATTATTTACTGTATTCTCTAATAATTCTTTTTATTGCTGAGTAGTATTTTCCTCTCTCTCTCTCTCTTTCTCTCTCTCTCTCTCTCTGCACCACATTTTATTTTCTGTTGATGGGCACTTGGCTCGTTTATGTCTTGGCTGTTATTAACAACATAATGCTGCAATGAACATAAGGGTACATACATCTTTTTGAATTAGTGTTTTCATAATCTTTGAATAAATAACTGGAAGAGGAATTGCTAGATTATATGGTAGTTTTATTCTCAATTTTTTAATGGACTTTTATACTCTTTCCCCATAGTGGCTGTACCAATTTATAATTCAACTACTGGTCTATGAGGGTTCACCTTTTTCTACATCCTCTCCAACACTTGTTTTTTTTTCCATCTTTTTGATAATAGCCATCCTGACAAATATGAGGTGATATTTTATCGTGGTTTTGATTTGCATTTTCCTCATAATTAGTGGTAGTTAACATCTTTTAATATGTCTGCTGGCCATCTGTATGCCTTCCTTGGAAATATGTCTATTCAGATTCTCTGAATAACCAGTATTTTTAACTTCCTTGATAATAAAGGTTAAATAAAAATGCAAGGACACCTTACTAAGTTACATGACAATAAATAATAACAACTTCAGAGAAAGGAAGGTCCCTATGGACAAGGCTGTCAGAAGAGACCTTGCAGAGTTTTGAAAAACATAAATTGAAGTAGGAGGAAGGGTGAGATTTAGATGGGGAAGAAGATGGTCTGTTTTTTTACTTAGTAAGTCAATATGTTTATTAAGTGACTATGAGTTTTAAATAAAGTTGCCAAATCAGTCAAAAAATGAAACACTGAATACGTCCATCATCCTTAGAAAGGAGAATTCAATTCAGTTCAGTAAAAGTTGACAGAACGAAGGATAGAAACTATGTTTTATATTTCTTTGTATTTCTTCATCTCTGGTGAGCAGAGCTTTAAGTAACTAAAGTTCAATCTTCAATGAATGTTTGGAGCATCTATTAAGTCATAAATAAAGCACTAGCCACCCAAATACTACATTCAGTGGGTATACATACAATGATGTAAAACATGGTTTCCCATAATATAAGTGTTTACAGGCTAGTTGGTAAGTGAAAAATCTAGGCAGAATAATATCTAACATACCAGATATCATCTCCAATTATACTGAGCTTTCAAACCTTGAAGTTGTGCTATTTAACTCCATCTAGAAGGACCTTTAGAAGATACTGAAGGGAAAAAAAGCATAGAAAAGTGCATTTTAAATGTAAGGGTGTCTTCCAGCAAGCCTTGAGCCCTTAAAGACATTCTGGGAAATGTTTAAATAAAATTTCTAAGTATAATGCATTGTACCAGGACATTTTGCAAAAGCACTGAGAATACTTTTCCAATTTTCACGTGGGTTAAAATTCACTGAGGCTTAGTCATCTTAGGCAACTGGCATGTCTTAGATTTGTGCAATGGACGAAAGGAAGGTATGCTAGCATAAAAGGCATAGAATAAATTCCCAACATACACGAAGGCAAAAACTTGAAAACTTTTAATTAAAAAAGCAAGTTCTATCACTGTGAAGTTGATGAGTTGTCCTGGGTGAGCTTGCACATCTAACCATCAGTAATGGAATGGGTCTACCTTCAGGAATGAAGGCTGGCTAGAGCTTCACTGCAGTTTGGCTCAATTGTATCTTGTAGCTTAAATATTCAGGGGGGATGATTCTGGGTCTTGCAGCTGCCTAGGTCTTCTAGACTAGTGACAGAGATTCCAGGCACCTCTTGATAAACTGTGATCATTTTTACTGGTCCAAACCAAGGAGATTGGACTCAGAGAATGCTAGGGGTGCACAAGCCCACTCGTTCCCATTCCTGCTTGGGAAAGGGGACTTTAACTTCTCTTTTCTCTCCCACCTTTGCTGTTCCCTTCATATTTTTCCTTGTCTCCTCAAAAAAGGTGAGATCTTTAACCTGGATACAGTAGGCATGGAGAGAAGATAGGGTAGAGTAAGTTGTGTAGTTAATAAAGTCTATGTAATTCTGGCAAAATCTGGATTTATGTATTTTAGACAACACATGTGAGGCAATTTAGGTAATTTATGAAAATGGACATATCACAGTCCCAGGTCTCCTCACAGGCCACTCCCACAAGAGGTGGCATCTCTGTTTAGTGCTGCAGGATGTTTATTTCTCTACTATAGCCCCTGAGTTTCCATTGATGTTTCTGTTTCTGCTCATCCCGCTTCATAGGTTATCTTTGTGATTTTAACCATCTCAGGTTTAGGTGCTCTACCAATTCTAATGGGAAAAGGAGTGCACTGTAAATGTCTGACATAGTGAAGTTTCTTTAAAGTGAAGGAAATCTTAAGGGAAATTCCAGAATTCCCACTCTCTGACCACAGTAGGAGAATCTAACCTTCATCATATGGAGACACACCTTCCTGCTTTTGTAATACCTGCACTTTCCTTCATCAAACCCAGCACTAATTATTTGTTTTTGCCAATTCCACTACTGACTGTATCCGTTGAAGTGTGCTCTTATGGAAAAATTTCTCTTGGCGTGTTTTCAGTTCATGCACATTTCTTACAAGTACCTCCCTTGGGTACATATCAAGGAATGCATCCTGATATTTCAGAAATTTCAAAATTCTGGCTTGTAACCACTTCTGCACTTATTCTGGTGCTCAGGCTTCTACATAGATTGCTGATTGATATCAGGTTCACATTTTAGTTATACCTTTAGAAGATTTATCATTTTGTATTATTGGTCAACATTTACCCACATATCTATGAATATATTATTAATGGTAATATATCTAGTTCATTCTATGGCATAAAATGGTTACCTTCTAAACCCTAGAGAAAAAAGTGAATCCCCTTTGTCTAATTAAGGAGAAAGATAGGTTGAACCCCAATTGTATGGACAGTCAACATCCTAGTGACCAGGTTTAGAAGAGACCAGGCAATGTTCCTGCTGGGTGTGCCATGATTATGGAAAAGACATCAAGAAATCATTCAGAGTAGGGGCTCTTTCTGTTTCTTAATGATTCAGGTGCATTTAGTTACATCTGTAGCCAGGAAACACCAAACATGTTTGTATGCTGGTTTTGTGTGGAGGTGGCAGGCCTTCAAATAACATGCAAGTGGCAATAATCCCTTGAGTGCTGTGTTGCTGCACTGGCTTCTTAGTCTTTGGAAACCATCCTTTAAAGTCACCAGTGACCTTCTAATATAGACAAGTGCAGGGGTCTTTTTTTTTCTATGCTCATTCTGTAGTTCACACCATTTTGTACTTCTAACTCCCGCTTCTTTTTCTCTCTCTTCCACTGTTCCCTCATTTCATTTAGCCTATTAAAAGTGGGTGTTTCTTTAGGATTACTCTTATGCATTCTGTTTTCTCTCTTGTAGTCTTTTTGAAATAAGGAGAGAGGAAATGTCATTACACATTGCACTAGAATAAGCATTAGGTTTGCCTGGGAGGAGCAAAGACCTAAATTGATAATGACCTAAATAAGACAGGTGCTTATTTTTCTCTCTCATGTGAAAGGCCTGAGGTCAATGATTTGTAGCAGGTATTGAAGCCTAGCTCCATGCAGTTCTTAGAGATACAGGTTCCTTCTGGCTTTCTGCTCCATTATCATGAAGCCTCACAGCGCTGACATACTCATATTCCAGCCAGAAGGGTAGAAAAAGGAAAGAACATAAAAACAGGCAAAATGTGTCTACCAGCCATCTTTTAAGGAGATTCTTAGAAATGATGGACATTTCTATTTATATTCATTGGCCAGGACTTTTGTCACAACATGAACCTACCTACAAAGAAGGTTAGAAAATGTAGTCTTTATACTTGCACAACAATGCATCCATCTGAAAATTCTATTACAGTACAAGGGGAAAACATATTTGTAAAGATATTCACCTATATGTTCTTCTAGAAGTTTAATATTTCCTTTTCATAATTATGTGTTTTATCTACCTAGAGCTAATTTTGTTGATGACATTAGGTAAGAAATCTAAATTGACTTTACTTTTCTATCAGATAATTAATTATTATAGCATCCTTTATTTCTTTTATCCCAATGATCTCTAATGCCAGTTCTGACAAGTTTCCATACTATTTAGAACATAATATTCTATGACTTCATGAGTAATCAGAAGATTTTTGTCCATTATAAATATTCTTGCAGCATAGATATGACTTAAAATTCAACTTCAAAAAAAGAATGAAGTTATGGGTTAGAAATATGAATTATTAAAAGTTAATATTTTTACCTAGCTCCGGAGAATTTATTTTTATCATTTGATCCATTAAATTACTGCCTTTATTTGAGTCTCCATCCTAATTTGTCACTAATGATAATGAGCTTTAAAAATCATGGATTATGTGTGTTATATTTGTTCTACTTTCTCTGTATACTACTATAAGGAAATTCTGCTTTAGAAAAAAAAGAAATTCTGCTTTAAGATCTAGAGAAACACATATTTAGATTATTAGCTGTGGAGATTCTGTTGCAGATGGTATTGCTAAGTTATAACTGTGAAGGCAGAGATCTTTTCTGCCTTGTGTATTATTTTTATCCCCAGTGAGTGCCCAATACAGTTCCTTGAACATGGTAGACACTCAATAAATACTGGTTAAATAAATGGGAAAAAATAATGTATATTTATAGTAAGGCTAATGTAAGACTGACAGTTTTACTTGCACAAACTGGATCTTCTACAGTATCTTATTTTCAGAAGTACGTTGATATATTGTCACTCAGATAAACTGGCATCCCTTTCTCAAAGGATTTCTTTTTTCATTCAATAAGGCAGTGTGCTAATGCACATAAAGAAGAGGGAAGGGGCCATGGGAACATGGGAGCAACAGATAGGTGTTTTAAAATACACCTCAATTTTTAAGTACCAAATAATGTAATTTCACCAGCGGTCCTTACTGCATCATGAAGTTTGTCAATAAATAGCCTGGTGGCCTGAGTGACTACTCAGAATATTTGGCCTCTTATTGTATGTAACTAGCTATGTGACCTTGAGTAATAATCACTGTCTTGGTCCAGTTTCCTTATTTGGAATTAAGAGGCTGGCTTTTTTTTTTTCCTGAGGTCCATTCCAGCACTAAATTCCTATGTTTCTTATATTTACTCCACGTGTGTTGTGTTGTCCAAATCCACTGGTCCACAGTTGGAGGTGCTGGCCATCCCTACTGCTACTCAGCCTGAGTAGATGGTTTCCACGCTGAATGCAAGTCTGGTGCAGTGAGACCTTCATATTTTTTAAAAGAAAGCATAATTTGAATTTTTTTATGTAAAATTTCAAGCTCTTAAATATTGGCCACAAAGTCCAATAGCTTTAAAATACTGTTTAATCCAAACTAAACACAACAGCTGGTTGGGTTTGGCCTATGGGCTGCCAGTTTATGCTTTAAAGGACTTTTTTTATACTTACCTTTTTCAGTAACTACTTTTCTTGTTAGTGCACAACAGCTGTTGCATATTATTTTCCTGCTGCATCCACAAGGGATAGATCTAGTCCAGTAGACTTGGATGATAATATGTGTAGGTTTAGTGTTCTAGGATGACATGGTAGTTATGGCATAGAAAAAAAACTATATCTTGGTCAAATTTCACTTAATTTCAATGTGTGATATGGCTAGTTACTTAATACAGGTCCTAATCAGAGAATTGTCATATTATTTGGGAGAAGAAAAGAGAAGTCTACAAGGGCTTCAGAAGCACTACACCCATCAATTTAGTAGAAACCTTGGAGTCTATTTCCCATTTTTGAGCAAAGAAAGAGGACATGAATTAGGCTTAGTGAGGGGGGATGCTATTTCATATCGAACCCATTATATTCCTTCTATGAGTTTTATGCCTGGTGAGGTCATCTAAATTTAATTAAAATCTAATTGTATCAGAATAGTGTTTCTGAAAATCACGTGGGCATTGGAATCAGACTTGGGTGTGAAACTAATTTCAGTCACTAATTGTATGATCTTAAAGTTGTTAATCTTGTCAGTGCCCCAGATATTTCTACAAAAAGGCAAAATAATACCTCTGATGCTTTTTGTGGGCAATAGAAATAAAACGTGTACTTACATGGAGTATAGTAAAAAATAGCCAAACAAACTAAATTTAACATACTTCTTTTTGGAACCTCTCCTATATAAAAGTTTCTGTTTGTGCCCTATCTAGAAAATAAATATGAACAAAGCATTAGTTCTGCCCTCAAAGACTGAATGCTCTAATTGGGAAAATACAGTATAACTATATATGGCTTTCATTCAGGGTGGATTCTAATGTTTATTAATAGAGAGCATGAGAGCACATGTAACAACTCCTCTATGAACAATTTTATTATTCTCTTCATTGAAAATCCCTCGACTTAATTATTTCAGTAAAGAGAGATGGATTGAGAAGAAATGCTAGGAAACACATTCCTGGAGAAGAAAATAGTATAAGAAAAACATATTTTCCAGACAGCATAGGACATATAGTGAACACATTGATAGAAAGTATCATGGGAACAGAAAAGACACAATATTGAAAACAGAGGCTTTAGGCAGACAAGACCATTAGCAGAGGTATTCAACTCCCCCATCACCAGATTCCAACAGAAATGGCAATGCCATGCAAAAAATGTGGGAGAACAAGAAATTGTGAAATTGACCTAAAAATTTCAGGAAATGTCAGCTAAATAAAGTTTTTTAAAAGGCAACTTAAATAAATCATGAAAGAATGACCTACAACTTTTCCACCTGTAACAGCAAGTGCTCTCAGCTTGGGAAAGTCGAGATGAGAGGAGACTCTGGTAACTGTATTGATGGAACTCAAATTCAAAGAAAAGGCAGGCTTGGGGTAAGAAGTTAGCAGAAACAAACACTAAAGCACCGAAATTTTTATCATAGAAAAATAGAGGAAATTCATTGGACAACTCCTGTTCTAGTAAAGACCAAGTACACCTGAATTTGTTTTTTCATCTATGAAGACATGTAAATAAGGAATGTTACCAAACACATAAAAATGATGCTGTATTCAAGATGATAAAACCACCTTTTCATGGGTGCAAGAAGAAATGAGAAGTATTTTTATCCTTGTTATTAACATGATTAAAGAAATTGTCACAGCTATGAAAATCGACCAAGCAGTGGTGAAAAGGATATATTCTGAAATCACGAAAGATTTACAGGAATTTTTTAAAAAATGCTTAATTAAAAGAAAGCAGTAAAAAGTTAAATACACTGAAAACTGATGCTTGAAACTTTGAAAATATCCCAAGAAGCTGTGGGATAAAAGAAATAGAATTCTTAAGAGGAAAAAATTGAACACAGATTTAGGGGAAAAAACACTACATATAGTAGAATAGACATCAGTAAGAAACAGAATGGAGGACAGAAAGAGTGAGTGAAGAAGTAAAACAAGAAATTGTTCTGAAGTGAAGAAAAGATCCAAGTCTGATTGAGAGGCCTCACCAATTATCAGCTGAGTTTAATGGAAATATACAAACACCTAAAATAACTGGGTGAATTTTTAAAAATCAAGATAAATTAACTTAAAAGCATAGAAGCTAATTAAAACAGTTTGGGGGGAGAAAGAAACCTAAGGTGGGGCTGGCATCGTATTTCTCCAAAATATTAAAGACAATAAAAATAGAGAATGAGCAGAAGGGTACTGGATTCTTAAGGATTGTCATGCAAGAATTCTGTACTTAGCAAAATTGTCATTAATGTGTTGGGGCAAGGGAAACATATTTCAGATTTTGTCATCACTGTATCTTCCTGAAAAAGAAAATGTGCTTGAACCCACATCCTAGGAGACAGTTTACAGTCAAAACAAAATAATAATGAACTCAAGAATAATAAACTCAAGCCATAGTTAAAAAACAAAATTTGATTTTGAGCAATAAAACTATTTGAATATCATTATTTATATCTTGGGTAATAAAACAAAAAATCTTTGAAACAAAGTATTCACTATAAGAAAAGTAATAATTTGGTCTAAATATTCAGTTTACACACAAAAAACAATGATACTGATGAAGAAATAATAGTTATAAAATAAAATCATACATCAACTATGAAAATAAGTGGATACTTTCATTGTTAATATTAATAACCAGAGAAAGTAGGTTATAATATTTTAAAAATAGAAGTTAATCTTTTTATCATTGCTAAGAAGAAAACATGATGTAAACCTAAATCCTTAGAGAAAAGAATCTCAGATAAATGTCATGATACAATAATTAAATTAAATAAGCAGTAAGATATATACTAAAATGTCAACAATTGTTAGTTCCATATTATCTAAGTATGAAATAAGTTTACCTATTTACTTATTTATGCTTGTCTATATTTAACACACATTTTACAATAAACACAAATTAATTACTTAATAACAACAGATCGTTTATATTATTGAGTCATTGCAGCAAGTGGTATTAAAGTAATTAAAAATTAGTTTCAAGTATGGGAAAACATGTAAACTTTTCCACTTTTGTAAATAAGGACACATGTAGATAGACCGAAATATCTCTGAATAGTGAAATTAAGATGAAATGATATCATTTCTTGTATTTTTGCACAGATTGTCTATAATTACCTGGGGTTATTTTTATAACAAAACAAACTGACAAATGCCACTGAAGGCTTGGCTGGGGCTGTGCTGTGGAGGATTTGTGTCAGATTAAGGGGTTTAGATGGACTCATGGTCAATGGGGAGCCACTGAAGCTTTTTAAGAAGGGAAGTGATATGAACAGATTTGTATTTTGGGAGATTAAGGCAAAGTATTGTTATTGTTTAAATTGGATTCAAGTGGAAAACTGACTGGAATTTATTTTAATGGTCTAGACAGGAAATAATAGGGTCAGAACTACATTTCTGCAACACAAATAGATGAGAGGAGAGACAATTGATGTAAAAGAGAGGAATAGTCAAGGGGACTTGGTGATAGCATTTAATGTTAGAGTTTGGGAGAGAAACCAAAGAAATAGAGAGACGATGTTATTGGGAGAACAGTGATGCTCTTTAGCAGGGATAGGGTGGTGAAGGGAAGCAGGAAGAGGAGAAGGTACAGGAGAAAGAATGATGAATTTGATTTCAAATATGTCGAATTTCTGTTGCTGATGACACGTCATGTCTTCAGGATTTTACGGGATAATGGCTGCACTCCCTGTAGAAATACTCTTTCGGAGCTTTAATGATCTCATTGAATGATGCTTCCCTCTCTTGACAGCACGTGGGCCAAAGACCCAGAGGCCCCCAGCCCCCTATGGCCAATGACCCACCCCAGTGCCAGCTTTTTCCCTGCCTTGAGTTTGAATTCATAGCTCTATCTCCATTATCAAAGATCGCAGCTAGGTCAAAGAGCTTCTAGATGATTCCTTACATTCCCAGACAGATCTGCTCTTAGACCCTGGCGACTAATGTCGCCACATTGGACTGGGCACTTTGTCAGTCAGCCTCTCCCCTAGGGTGTGAAGAGTCTGCAGAGCCCCTCCCCACTCTGATCCAGCTCTGGGAACCTGAGATGTCTTTCTCAGGTTTTGCTCACCTCTCTTGCCTGATCTGTGAGTGAGCTCTGTTGAGGAGGACTATGGATTGTTTTGGAGGAGGAATACTCCATGTAGTTAATGCTTTTTGTGGTGAAAGATGGAGTCAGATGTGCTCAAGAAAGTGGGTGGGCCCCAGTGTGGGGCCTTCGTTTGTGTTTTGCCTTGAGTCACTCACTATACCTGGTAGAAGACAAGCAGAGACAATGAGAAGGACAGTTTTTAAAGGGCACTTAACATTTCGGAGTATATTAACATTTTGGTTACTGGTGCTAATCTGTTGAGTATAATGGCTGGTAAGGGGAAAATTAGACACAGATTTTTTTATAAGGCGTTTCTTCTAAACCACAATTAGAGGCCCACTCGAAGAGTTTCCTTTCCCTTTATGAGTCACAGAAAATTGAAATCACCATTTCCTGTTGAGAGAAAACACGAGAAAAGAGAAGAGATGACTACACTTTGGTCTACCCCGGTTTTTTGCTTTATGGGCCTGGTTCCTGAATAAAGAAGACTGTCTCCCTCGGGCTTCTTCTCAGTCTATTCCTCCTTCAATATCCTTAGCATCATTCATAAGCCCCAAACTGCTCTCAAAGAGTAGAGTTAGCCACTTAATGACTTGTACATCTGATCCTATCATCTTTTTAAAAACTCTGCCTCTACGTGGAGACCTACTTCTTTTATCATGTGGCCCCGAATACAATAACCACAGCTGATTGGATCAAAGGGGAGGCACCTGTGCCCATGTTCTTAGGTACTAAAAAGTAGTGATGGTAGATTGCCTAAGATGCCCTGTCAGACCGTATACAACTGTGGGAGGCCAATCAAGTTAAAAAGGCGACAGAGACAGACCAAGATGCGAACACCTATGCTGCCCAAGAGAAACAAAGTTGCCCCACTCCTGGACTTCTCCATTTCAGTTCTTGTCCTTACATGGTCCTGCTTTCATTTTTTTCCTCTGAGCTGCCTGTGAAACTTCCTATGCTTTCTTATAGTGCAAATATTTTCTATAAGAGGGCTAAGTATCTATTCCTCATCACAAAGAATCGCAAAAATCATAAACTACATTTGTAAGTATTTAATTCATGATCCTTAAGATTCAATGGTTGACTGCTGGATTTGGTCATGCTGACCTTTCACCTCTCATGCAAGAATGTTGGGGCACAAGAGGTTAAACAGCTTGTCAAGGTCACTCAGAGAACTGCTAGCAGATTTGGGTGTGAAATTTTGACTTGGTTTTCATTCTTTGGCGTCATACTAAGTTCTATTCTACAACTCAGTTCTACTTCATAAATAGTGATAATGGAAATGGGATAAGCACCTTACATAAAATATCCACATGACCCTTGGCACAATGGGCAAATTCAGTCTTTCCTGGTTAACTAATTTTTACTTTCCTTTTCCCTACATTCTATCCTTTGTCTTAGCTTATTCTAAATGTTACCTTGATTTAAAAGGCCAGTGAGCAAATTTTCTGTATGTATCTCCTTCACCCTTCTGATTGCTAGTAACTGCTCCTTGGGAAGTAAGATAATATACTTAACTTTGTGTGCAACCTAATCATTTGCCAAAGTTATTAAACACTGGACATTTGAACAGAACAACAGAGCTCTCCCCCTAATCTCAGGTCTCAAAATTCAGCTGATCCTCATCGTGGACAGAGCCACAGGTGATGAGAAGCATGAGACCACTTTCTTTATCCCATGTCTGCTCCATTTCCGATTGCTAGGAACCTGTGAGCTGGGTTGCCTAAATTCCCAGGGGAATTCTCTATATATCAGCCATGGAGTATATGCAGGCCACTGTGGAATTGCATTTAGCAGAGAATATGGTTGGCAAGCTCCCTCCAACTTGCTTTCCAGGTAATTTTGGCTTATGTGCTGAGATGTTGCATTATATTAACATTTCAACCCTCATAGAAAACTATGTAGAAAAAGGGGAAAAGGATGTTATAGCTTCGGATTTTATAAGGCATTTCAGTTTATAAAATGCTTTCACACACATAAGCTTACTTGCTCTCAGAAAACTCTATGAAGTAGATACTGTTGTCTCTCTCTCTCTCTCTTAAAAACAAATGAGCAAACAAGCCTCAGAAAAGTTAATGACTTTCATAAATGGCAGAGCTAGTACCTGATCTCAAAGTCAAGTAATTTTTTTGCCTGTATTCTGCTACCATTCATTCCTTCAATCAACAAATATTTCTTTAGTATCTCTGTGGCTTGGGCACTGTGCTGAGAACTGGACCCATGGTAGTGAACTTCACTCTTCATCTTGGGAGATCGGAGTAGAGGTAATGTCCAAGCTGAGAAGGGAAGGAAGAAGTGGTAAATGTTATTCAGGCAAAGTAGGAGGGCTGGTAGCATTCCAGGCAGACCTAATTTTTATCTCTAAAGTATCCCAAAGGGCCCGAAGTGTGGAAATTAGTCAAGGAAGCTAAGAACTAAATTTCCACAACTGTATAACCTATTTAAACATGAAGATATGCATCATTTAGATTTTCTTTTATCTTTAAGAATCATATTAAGCATCTTGTCACTACCTTCTCAAGAGCTAAAATATTTAACACTTTTCAAATGGCCTTTAGGATTTTTTTTTTTTTTTTTTTACTAACTTGATGATTATTTGGCAATTTAGTTTGTTTTTACTGTCTCAATGATAACTGAAGATAGAATTTCGACTATGTCCTTTTCATAAGAACTCCTCTTTCCAGGTCACCCTTTTACAAAGGCTGGAACCTCCTTTTGCCAAAGACAAGTAAGTGGTATGTGTTGCTCACAGAGCAAGCTTTAGAAAAGAGGGCGTCTGGCTACAGGAGCAAGGCCTGTTCTTGGGTAGTCTGTGGGGTGTTTATGAGAAAGGCAACACCTCCAACCAGTTAAGCAAAGTCCTGACTCCTTTTACCATACACAAGATATCCCGACTTCATGACAGGAATAACGAAGTCACAGGTGGTACCAAATTGACAGCCTAGCTTGGGTGTGTTAGAAGGCTGACTTTGTCAGCTCTCCGATTGGTAGCTGTCAAAAAAGAAGAAAGGATCATTAAGTCTAGTTTCATCTTCCTAATGAATCTCATATTCCACTGGCTTTGAGAAGAGTCGACACCCAAACAATGTAACAAACATTGCATTTGGAAGCAGGAGAGCATTCACAGGGGTGAGGTGAGGAGAAAGCTCACAACCCAACCTTCAGAACAGCAAGAGCAGAGGACAAAGCTGGCCTAGGTTGGATTATGTGTAACATGTATTGTACAAGGAGATAAACCTAGGATACTTACGTAGGCAGTCAAAGAACATGGTTAAACTCTGTTCATTTATCATTAAGAAGGTTATTTCTAGCTCAATTCATTGGAAGTAGCCGGATTGGCAGTTCATGATGGGAAAACTCACTACTTTATAGCATATTTCAATTCAGGCTGACTACATTTCAAATGCTTAATAGATGCATGTGGCTACTGGCTACTGTACTGGACAAGTTAGAAGGCTGACCTGTTAATTTTCAGGGTGGACTATTCCCCAGGAGGGCAAACCTGGAAAGGGTCACAGGGGTGGCAAGGAGAATAAGGGACAGGGTGCTTAGCAGGAGCTCTGATGACGAACTTTTCTTGTTTCCTGATTTTAGCTGAGGCTGGCCAGCAAGGTCAATACCGGTGTCTGCTGCTCCACCCACAGAAAGTATGCTCAAGTCAAGTTTTCCTGGGAAAATTCTCATTTTGCCTTTCCTTTTTAATTTTATTTAAAAAGCCCACTGGCTATTCTTCTCAGTGCTTAATAATGTTTTTTCCAGCTCTCTTAGGAAACAGAGCCCTGAAATTTCCCTCATATATTAGCCCCAGTGGACCCTGTCTCTGTTTCATAGAAACCTTGCCCAGAAATGAGCTCATGGACCGTCTCATCCTGACCAGAGGCAAGTAGTGCTGTCTGGGGCACCAGGAGCAGAGGTCAGAGGTGAACTCAATGTCCTGGAATAATGTGCTGCTATTTCCCTGCATAGAGACCAGTCGTAGGTAGTGCCCAAAACTGACTCAGCTCTGTCCAAGACATGAGAGGTCCTGACAGCTCCTTGAGCCCATTGTTTAGAATGGCCAAGCATGCCAGTCTTTGTGGATTTTCCCTCTTATGATCCTGCCTTCTGCTCCTGACTGATCCCCTGGCTTGCACCCAGACTTCTGTGCCTCATATACAATCAATACCTAAAATAAAATAGTACCTCAGATGCCACTACACTTGATCCGGCATTTTTCTCTAAGGAAGGTTCCCAGCTTGCTCCTACAAGTTCAGGGAAGCTATCTAGCATATGGCTATAGCTGCCAGATCTGTACTGGGGACAATAGAACCAAGAGACAATCAGTAGAAGAGATGCCATTTGCCTGAGTCCTGTGCTTTGCTTACTGCTTATGAGAGTTTCCTGTGTTGTGCATGGATGACATGGGCTATCTGGATATAAACCATTTCTAGTCATCCTTTTTAGTAGTAGCTAACTGAGGATCTCTGTGAAACTTTCTGGGAGTGATTAAAAGGCTTGTACTCCAGGAAGATGCAACATATTTCTTGACAGAAATCCAAAGCAAATCAGAATGAATACTAAATATTTTTTGTTTGCATTGTATCATCATCGTGTATTATTATCATTATTATTGCTGTTGTTTTCTACAGTTTTGTTCCTCTCTTGAATTGTGTATATTTTGATTATTTAAGTGTATTTATATTTTTTCTACTAAAGGCTTTTTGTCAGCCTAGTCCACCAGAAGACAGTGTGTGTGCGTGTATGTGCATGTATGTGCATACAGGCAACTGCAGCCTTTATTTGAGTACAGGTAAATAGATAAGACAAGGCATTATTAAAATCATTATAGTCAGGGTCATTACCCACAACACCATCTGCTGGTATTTTATCAAGCCTCTTTCTGTTAAAAAGTCATTAAATTACTTCTTGTAGGAAGCTTACAATTTAGCCCATATGACAGATAAATATGACACCAAGTAACTTTGTTTTAATTGCCCCTGCTACCATGTAGTGTCACTCAGTCTATTTACTTACTGACAGCACTTTAGTTAAAGATACTCTAAATGTGATCATGTCTGTGGATTGTGGGGAATATTAGTATTGCAATAGTGGAGTAAAAGGCTGTTCCATATGGTTCTATTTATACAGGGCAATTGATTCTGCCCTGTGATGGAAAATGATTTGTTTGTTAATAATTTGAAGAAGTAAACAAGACTGGGGAGGATTTTGCATTTATAACTCCTCATGATACATTATTCATAGAATCTCACTCAAAAACCATTTAAACACATTGTTATCCCAGGGTAAGGAACCTATATTGTCTTTGGTATGTATCAATGTATAATATATACAGGGTCTGACAGAAATAATGCCTGCTTGAGTGTGGTTGGTAGGGTAATGATATGGGTATAATAATTTATAGTTTTAATTTGAACATTTCACCTAAAATATCATATGGTGTGTTTGTGTGTGACTTTGTTATGTTACAGAATTACATGCTTGTGATTTTGTAATAGAAGATTTTGTAATAAAAAGGGGTATTATTTGCGCCAGACCCTGTATATGAAGCTCAGTCCTCTTTGCTTTCCAAGACCTCTCCTGTGTCCTACCATTTGGTATCAGTCCCATTCTAGTCCTTCCTGCCTACGGGAGTTGCTTGTGCTGTGTGTTTATGCTTTGGGGATAGCTGAGGCTGGCCTAGCCAAAGGACCAGCCTAATGGTTGAGTTATGCATTGCTGGAGCTAGGCAAAAGTTCTCATCCAAGACAACAAAAATGCTGAGACCACAGGAGTTGGCTCAGTCAAAAACAGCAAGGATACAGCCAAAGACCAAATTTTAGTTGAGAATGAAAATGAACACTAAATCTGGAGGGGCCAAAGTTAGAGACCAAAGTGGGGAATATAGAGTCAAGAATGGGTAGATTTACCACATAACCAGTAAATGCAGGATTTGGACAACAGATCCTCATTTACCACGATTCCCCCTTCCTCTCCGTTAACAAAATCCTGCTTATCCTTTATGACCCAGCCCAACTTCTGCTTTCTTCATGAAGCCTTTTTGGCTGTTCTAACCAAATGACTCTCTTTTTGGAATTTCCATAGCACTTTGAGCTCAGAGTGCACAGTTTAACATTTAGTTGTGCTGCCTTGTACTTTTTCCTTCATTGTTTCTGCTCTAGCCACATTGGGTCTGCATATCATCACATTGACTCTGCCTGGTACTTTCCCAACTATGACTTTATTCTTCTGCTTCCACCTGTCTGAACTGGCCTCTCCTGACTTCTTCTTATAGGATTCTACCTATTTACCAGGGTCCAGGTCAAATAACTTTGCCCAATGAAGCTTGCATAGCCCATGCCAGCCAGAGACATCTCTGAATTTGAAGTGGCTGTCATCTGTTTTATGGATATTATTCTTATAGATATTTTTGGATATATTCAGTGTGATCCTATAACCCAACATTGTAATGATTTAACATAGAGAACTATGGGAAATATATAGCTGTTAGTAAGATAAAATCCACTTCTATACTCTATGACATTGGTTCTCCAAATTGGCTGTACATTAGAATAACCTGTGGCACTAAATAAATACAGGCCCTAACCTAGATTGATGATTGATGATCCCTGGGGTTTGGCCTGAATATCCATGTTATTCTGATGCATGACCAAATCTAAGAACCATTGGTCTATTAGGAGACTTATGAAGAATAACTAGGAAGAGTTTATAAAAACCACTGAATGCCTCAGTTAGACCTTGCTAGAAAGTAATAATTTAGTCACTCCATAAGATAAAGCATGCCAATTGTTAGAGAAAAAGTTTAACTTAAGAAAATGATAGTTCCTTAATAATTTGCTAGATTTGTGACCTTTTTCAAAGTATGTTTATCATCTCTTACTTTATGTTCTGAGTCTGTGTTCTTCTTTTTTATATAACAAAAGTGAACAATGGACTTTATACTGCAATTACCTAAATGGTCATCTTGGGCATTTAGGAGTCATTCTTGTCCAAACTTATATTTCTGTATCTAAAGTCTGTGTTAGTTTGTACCCTGGGTTGCAAAGGACAACACATTGTATCAAATGAGTTTAGGCAAAAATAGGAATCTATTAGACAGGAGTTCACTGGCTGCTGTAGACAGGTTGGCTGTTAACAAGCCATCACTTCACTCTTGTGAGCATTCACCTGCATCCATTTCCCATTCTCCCTGCAGCTGGACATGCCCATGTGACTGGGTTCTGCCAATTAAATGGTCTGACTCATGAATCCCTTTCCTGTGCAGTATTCCTTTTTCCCTCCTCCCCATTTAGTCCCTGAGTGGAGAAAGCTCCAAAGACAAAGAGAAGTGGTAAATGATATGAAAGGTACTCAAGTCCCAGAGTCACTGCTCAAATAAAAGCCACCTGATGGGGAGACACAACCAGTGCAGAATGTGTGAGTAAAGTAAAAATGTATTTATAATGTTTTAAGCAACCAAAGTTTTGGGATGGTATTAATCATTGAGTATGCTGCAGCAGCTCTCACATAATAGAAAGAAAAAAGGAACAACCAAGTCATGAAAAGGGCTGTTAAGCAATTGGGTTACTTCAGCAACAACTAAAACTGGCATTAAAATGTCTTTATAAATGTCTGTTTACTTGTTTCTAGAGAGCTATTGAATTACCTTCTCCCAATAGGTGGGGAGAATGAGACAGATCAGGTGCCATAAGTTTCACTCAGAGGAGAAAGATTTATTGGGACTTAGAAGCAAGTAGGGAAGAATACAGAGAAAAAATATTCTAGAGGCATTGAAAAAGAGCTGAGGAGGTCATACTGAAGCTTGGAGCTTTATCTCTTGGGCCAGGTTTTCTACCTCCTTTGAAGGGAAAGGAAGATAACTGTATTAATAGTTTGATAGAGCTCAGAATCTACAATGTTGGAGTGCCTTTTAGATATCCAGACCAAAGGAATATATGTATTTTACTCTTATAAATTACTAACAGTTTATGTATTTGTGCCTGGGCTGCAACATACAATAGTCAGTACCTTGTAGACTTTCTATAACACTGTTTTTGACTACCAAGTCTAATTTTAATAAGTGCCTAATGTGTTTTCTCATCAATGATGTATTGGCTTGTTGCTTCTTCCTCACCCCTCCCATTTTATTTGGGTGTATGAATTCAGGTTAGAAATTCCATTAAATAATAGAAAGAATGCACACATTGTTTTTTAGACAAAGCCTAAATTAGGAACATCTCTCTTTTCAGGACTACAATATGCCTCATTGTACTGAGAGGGGGATTTTGAAATACTGATAGCTATATATTGATCAAAGAGGTTTACTATCCCTTATTTCCTGTTAAATCCTTTATAATATCAAGGAATACTGGAATAGTATCTGCTTTGCTCTGACCTTTTTGTTGAAGATGGGGAATTTCAGTAGTTAAAACATTGTCCTTCCCTAAGACCCAAGATGGAATACAAACAATAACAAATGAACCTTGCTGTCTTACAAATGAACCGCACGATCACAGTAAAGAAGATGGGGAAGGAAAGAACTAACTCATTTTGGGAAACAGTATTACAACTGAATACTGTAAGGCTAAAGACAGAAAGAACTAGACACAGATCTTGTACTCTAGTTAGTAAATTTGTTGTTCAGAGATATATGGATTAGCAATTCTGCAACTTTTTTATTTGTATTCTAGGACTGAATAAATAAGCAAATATAATGGTATGATAATGAAAGCCAGGCTTTTTCTTGTTAGAAAAAGAACTTGCAAATAAGTAAAAGGGGAAGGCTAACAAGACTGCTGTATTTTTGGATTGGAATCAGAGGTATCAGTACAAACTTCTGATTTTAATATACAATGAAATAGATGAAGGTGTATAGGTATGTATGGGTTAGAATACATCCATATATTTCTAGCCCTGCCACTGAGAGAACCTAGAAGTAATGACAACCCAGTACAAAAAGAACACCCAGGCCCCAGATATTGCTTTCTTTTTTTCCTCTTAAATTTTATTTATTGATTTTAGAGAGAGAGGGGAAAGGAGAGCGAGAGACATCAGTTTGTTGTTCCACTTATTTATGCATTTATTTGTTGCTTCTTGTTTGTGCCCTGAGAAAGGATCACACCTGCAACCCTTGGCATATTGGCATGATGCTTTAATCAACTGAGCTACCCAGCCAGGGGCATATATTGGATTCTTTCTTTTTTTTTAAAGATATTATTTATTTACTTTTAGAGAGAGGGGAAGGAAGGTAGGAAGAAAGCGAAAGAAACATCAATGTGTGGTTGCTTCTCACACACCCCTAGCCAGGGACCTGGCCCAAAACCCAAGCATGTGCCCTGACTGGGAATCGAACTGGTGACCCTGTGGTTCACAGGTTGGCACTCAATGCACTGAGCCACACCAGCCAGGGCTGGGTTCTTAATACTATTCACCAGTAAAAGATCTATACTCCTCAGAGAGATGTCTGATTCAAGAGCTGGGGTCAGAGAAAATGCACAGAGAGCCTACAACATTTTATGATGCCACAACGTTTTAAGCAAGTGCTCAAAAGATGATGGGAGCAAGTCAAGGAGTCAGTCTAAAGGAACATCTACTGATACATCTGAGACAACCTGTGTAGTCAAACATGTAGTAATAATAATGGCTTAAAATACGTAGCATAAAGTAAATATCCATGGGTCCATACAGACACAAGTAATTAAATAAGTGGTAGAAAAGTGGCGGCTCTTTAAGTTGAATTCCAGTGAAGAAGTGAAGAAGGCCTGGTGGATATAAATGTCTGAGAAACTGTCAAACCAAGAGGAGCCTGAAGAGACATGACCACTAAATGCAATGTGGCATCTTGGGTGGGATTCTGGAACAGAACAGGACAGTAGGTAGAACTAAGGAAATCCAAATACACTATAGACTTTAGTTAATAATAGATCAATGTTGGCTGATTAATCATAGGGGAAAGTAGGTATCGAATGCATGTATATTTTTAAATTATTCAAAACTAGTCTATAAAAATTTTTAAAAATCACCACTTGGTAAATACTACAGTAGCAATTGTTGCAGTTGAGCATCATCAACAAGTGTACAAATTAGTGGGCAAAAATATGAAGAGAAATAGAACACTTAATGTAGTTTAAAAAGTATCCCAGAATAACTATGCTACATTTACACAATAGAATTCTATGCAGCAGAAAGAAAGAAGGAGCTCCTACCCTTTGCAACAGCATGGATGGAACTGGAGAGCATCATGCTAAGTGAAACAAGCCAGGCAGTGTAAGACAAATACAGTATGATCTCACCTTTAACAGGAATCTAATCAACAAAACAAACAAACAAGCAAAATATAACCAAAGACACTGAAATTAAGAACAGGCTGACAGTCACTAGAGGGGAGAGGGGAGGGAATTTCAGGGAGAAAGGGGAAGGATTTAGAGCAACAAGTATAAAGGACACGTGGACAAAAATAAGGGGGGTATGGAAATGGGTGGGAGGTGGGGAGGGATGAGGTGGTGGGCTGGGATGGGAGTAAAAGACAGAAAACTGTACAAGAACAATAATTAAAATAAAATTTTTAAAAAGTATCCCAGAATGAAGTGCTTTTCATGGCAAAGAGAAAATAACTAATTTTGTAGTAAAGAAACCTGGCAGACACCATCTTATCTAAATGATTAAAGGTAACATCACCAGTAATACAACTTACTGACAGACTGTGCCTCACTATACTATCCAATGTACCAGCACTATACTATCCAGTGCTTCTGAGGTTTTAACATTGGCACGCATCCCATAGGGATCTTGGACACGTGAAGATTCTGACTGAGGGCTGGGGTCTGATGCTGCTATCAAGTGGACTACACTTTGCATATGAAGGTGTGAGGGAGAAACCTGTAACCTTTCCAGCAAAAGCGGGGCCAGAGGGAGCTGGGTGACAGGAGAAGATTGTGATCACTTTTGTGACCTCCCTCCAGATTTTCCTGTACCTTACTTGAGATGCAAAGGGATAGATTTCTTGCCCCAATGTTTGTTTTTTTTAGCATCATATGTATTGAAAGCTTAAATAAATGGTATTTCTAAGCAAAAAGGTTTAAGTAAGGGATTTGCATGTAACAAGAATTCTTCTTTCTCAGAGCAGATATATAGCCCATCTGTTTTGGAAGAGACAAGAGATTCAAGCATACTTTACTTAATAGCAATAGTTGATGGTCTCCGCCTATTAATATCTGGTGTCTGTGAGTAGCAAACTTTGTTATGATGCACATAGGAAGGCCCCACTAAGGCACCATTTAGAGAATAATCCTGAAGGTCTCTAATAACTGCCATGAAAGACCAGGCAGTGCATCAATCAGCACCAAAGCTGAAAGAAATGTTCCAGCAGCATAGGACAGTACATAATGGAGTCACTGTATACTCATTTGCTGGTGTTGATTCAGATGGAATTTTGTGTCCTCATAGATTCTGCATTTGGTGGCTGTTCAGGCTTCTCAGTAGCCAGCTAGTTGCTGCTGGCCCGGCCAACATCCCTAACCTTCCCATTTCAGAGATAGCAGCTGCCTAACGATGTAGAACTAAAGGACCCTCTTCAGCAGGGTGATTTGAAAGAGCACTTGAGCTGTTTTGTCCTTGGCCTTAGTGGTTGGACTGGAAAGATCCTCAATTGTAAGCAGACATAAATGGCTTTGCTCCCTGGTGTGACTGCATTTGATGTTTCAGGGTCATATAGGAATTCATGAGAGCTGAGCAATCCTCATCTTCAAAAATAAAATTGGGGTGGGAAAGTATCCAGGTGTCAAGATTTGGGTCAGCCCCTGGAGAGGCTCCCTCTCAGCCAGGGGCTGGCTCCAGGTTGAAAATGGCTGGAGATAGAGCAGTTTTTTTATTTTTATTTTTTGTCCGGGGACATTCTTTTTCTGGCTCCACATCGCAGCCTCTACTTTCATTCTTTTTGCTCTCAGTAGGCTTTTCTACTGTGTTCTGTCATCATTGAATCAATGATTGCTTGAAAAATCTACCTGGCTTTCTAGTCGATCCCATTTTCTCCTTTCCCCACTCCAGGGTTGCCTCACCAATTACCTTCCCTGACCTTGTGTCTTGCATCCCACAGACAAGTGATATTTTACCTCTGACATAATCCTAGAGACCCTTTACCTGCTCTTCATCAGAATCTCTTCAGGCAGGCAATGCCTTCCAAACTCTGTTGTAGTCCTCTCTCACCTAGAATTCTATTCTAAGTCAAACTTCCAATCACTTTTTCAAAAAGTAAAAAAAGTCAATACTATTTCTGGTAAAAGATTTTTTGAACAACTGCTGAAGACATGATGCACTAAAGTAAGAAATCAAAATTCAAGAACCTGGAATCCAGGAAACATGGAACCAACACAGGAGAAGACTAAAAACAGTCAACATGGTGATGAAGCAAGATTCCCTGGATGGCAGCTGTGAAACGGACCTCACGAGTGATGGTCCAGAATGAACAAGAGAGTAAAAGACCCACGAGGAATCAAATTGAACTATATCGGGAGTTTGGAAGGAGGCAAAATATGTGTGGGGAGAGAGAAGGCATGTGAAAAGATCCTTGTTGGTATTTAATAATACAGGATGCATTAAGAAGGCACTGTGCATGTACTGTGAGACATGAGGAAGCAAACAGTGGGAAGGAACATCTAAAGGAGTTGCAAATGTTTGCCTCTGAGGGTGAGACCTGGAAAGGAACACTAAGGAGATTATTTTTTTTTTTCTGAAAGCCTTGGAAAACGCTGACATTTTCATATATGTAATACATGTATTGTTTATCATTTTCAAATACGTGAATGGAGTGATTTACTTCAAGGGATAGATAACACTGATAATGGTCTTAAGAGTCAGGTAAGAGAATGGCATTACTAAAGTAATTCAATTCCCAAACCAGTTATTAAGCATGTGCTGTGTGCCAGATGCTATGGAGACAAAGATAAATAACATAACATTTCTTCCCTCTCACAATCTAGGCCACAGAAGACTTGCACACAAATATTATGATGCAAAATATGATAAGGAATAATGCAAGTAATGCCCCGGGGAGTATGGAGGAAGGAGCAATGACGTCAGAGTGGCTGGACCTGGGAAGGAGGCAAGGGGAGTCTCCTTCCCAGGTCCATGTGACTGGCATTGCCCAATACCTGGTGTGAACTGGTTTCTTTTCCAGTTCTTGTTTCTCTGTTTTCATTTGAATAGAATGTAAATGATAAAGAACCTCTTAATTAACTCTAAAATATTCCTTGGGTGAGGAGAGATTTGGGCCTGTAGAGAAAGGAAAGGGGAAGAGCATTATCACAGATGAAGAAGGAGAGAATTGCAGAGATATAGGAGAGAATTGCAGAGATTGGGTGACAAAGGGTGCCCAGTGAGAACGGCAAGTGTTCTGTGGGAGAGAGTATAGAGTGCACGAAAGAGATTTGGTCTGTGGTCAGTGAATATTCAGAGAAAATCACTCAGTTCGGCCAAAATAAATGAATGAGATCCTGAAAGTAAACTGGTTCATAGTGGGTCCTGGCAAGAGTTGTGGTTGGCCTTGCCTTCCCAGTGTCTAGCCAGTGTCTGGCATGAGGGAGGCAGGTCAATTTAATAGAATGAAATGAGCCATCTGTCCTTTGAGGTAAATGCAAAGGGGCCATTTGCTGAAGGATCATTACTAATGATAGTGCAACTAGTACCATTAATGCTGATGCTCACATTTACTGAGTATTTAAAATGTGCCCCATTCAAGTGAGCACTTCATTGAATCATCCTTGTTTCTTTCTCTAGGTGGCAGGTTTTATTAGTAAGTTCATTATGTAGGTAAGGAAAACTGAGACTTAGAGAAGTGAAGTGACCTGGGGATTTTGAAACAGATACCTTTTTCTCTTTAAGTTACGTAGGTGCTTAGATTTACCCATTTATAAAATTATGTAACATTGAAGGATTATGACATTGTGATACTGCTTTATTTTATTCTACAAGGTGCTCAGATTGCTCTATTTCATTTAGAGTTGGCCACAGAATGATATAAATATGATCCCAGATGTGGTATAAAATAGTACATATATCTGGGAGAAATATACAATACTGTATTTCATTACATCTAAGATGGTATCAGTAGTATGATGACCCATAATTTCATATACCACTAAGAAATAAAATATTCTGCTAACCAAATTATGACATGCAACCAATTATAAGGCATTACTCCATTTTAGAGATGTTAAAATGTTAGAAAATGTCCATCTCTTAATGAATGAAATACACTGGGTGTATAGTAGTGAAATTATACATGATTTAAATTCTCTTTCTTATAATATATATATGTTTTTACAATAAAAATTGACATATATTACTTTTATTCTTTAAAAAGTTAACTTTTTAAGTGTTGGAAATATTTAGAACACACCCACAACCAGAAATATAGACATATAATATAGATAGTAGGCATTAGTAGTTCATACTATTCTTACATTTTGAATTAAATTCAGTAATAGTCTTGTGATTGACATGTGTGAGAATAAATTCCCTAAAACAAACTGATGTTTGTTTAAAAGGGAAAGGGGACTTCCTGAAAAACATGATAAAGGCATCTTTTTAACTTTAATTCCTACCTCCGCCTCATGCCAGAAACCTAATGAATATAAAACTTTCATTTGTAAATGTAAACTCTTATATGCATTGAAAGTTGGAAATGATTAACATCCCTAAACATAGTTCATGAATTGTAACCACCCGTCAAATATAGTGGAACTTAGATCAAATGGATGGAAGACACTGAAAACCAATGGACACCTGTCTGAGCCTTAGGCAGAGTACAGATTCCTCTCAAAGTGTAATAAGTGAGGGTATCACTGGGTTTTTCTAATGATACATATTTTTTAACTTTGAAAAGTTAGGAATGAGGGTGTGGATATCATGAGAAAAGTGAAAAGCATGATTGTTGGGCATGTACTGCAGATGGAAGATAAACACTAAATCTCCAATAAAGACCTTTGTGATAAGATGCTTCCTTGCAAGCCACATGGACCTGCTGGGTGATCTGCTATAGAAAGATCTTCCCAGGACGGAAGACAGAGCAGATTCACTAAGAAAAAGTTCATAGATGACAAGGCAGTTAACGCAGGTCAAACACCTGCCTGTTCAACTGTGCTTTAGGAAAAAGTAGGCCAGGTTAGAATTGCTAATGTGCAAAAGATGAATGATAAGCAGAAGGGATCCAAAACAGGATCTTGGCACAGCTGCTGCAAAAACAAAAGGATGAAAGAATGTAAGTATATTAAAGGGCAGATGAAAGTACATTTTAGAAAAATGTAAACTTCCTAGGAAATAGAAGAATATTTTAGCCAAATATTTCTTTATACCCTCAGAGAATTAGAGAGACAAAGAGAAATTTTGGGGGAAAAATGTAATGATTCAAAGACATCATTTAATCACTTTTTTCTCATTATATTTTTTTAAATGAAAAATATTGAAAAACAACATTAGGAGGTAGAAAAAAACATTGGCAAAGCTCAGGAAAGAGGTTAAGAAAAAAAATAGCCCTGTTGCGTAAATAGAAGCTATTCAATACAGTAAAAGCAGCAGCAAAAAATAGAATGGATATTACTCAAAACATTTTAAACTTCAGAGTATCATGCCAGTGACATCATATTCAGGCTTGAGGATATCACAAAGGAAAATATAATTAGAGAGCTGATATATCTAAAAGATAAAGGAGATAACTGAGGTGTAAAACTTACAGAAATAGAAATATATTCAAAGATAAAATAGAACAAAAATCTCTTCAAATAAAAAAGCAACAATTTCTAGGATGTGGGGATGGTATATGAACCCTGTAGGGGGAAAAAAACAGTTCACCTTTAAGGGTGGTCTGATCTTAGAGCTTCCTAATTACACACACACACACACACACACACACACACAGAAAATTCTATAGCTAGCTAAGATGTTGGTTTTGTATAAATGCCACAAAATGCCATTTCAAACAAGCAAGGACTCATAAAATATGCCACTTATAAACTCTTCTTGAATAATAGGAAAAAACCTAAAAACATATATGAAGAAACTTTCTTAATGAATCAATTCAAACCTCCCAAGGGATATATCAAAAAATGAATATAGAAAGAGAGGCTTTTCTTTGAAAGAATTGTGAAGGAACATAGAATCGATTTAAATAGGAGCCCTAGTTGGGACAACAACGGGATTATGATGACAAACTGAATGTAAATGTTAAAAGCCTTGGCAACATAAAATTAAGATATGGTGCATAAATATCTGACAATGTAGGAAAATAGCAGTGGGAGAGAATGTAGGTGGAGAAATCTTGTCATACTTCATAGCTGGAAATATTGCATAGCATAAATGCTGCCCGAAGTTGAAAAAAATTAAGAAATAGAGCTGGTATTATAAATAGAATCACTAAGAAAACTCATAAGGAAGAATAAAAACAAAGTAGATAAAGCACCATATAACAATAGATAGAAAACAAAGAAATTGTGAGATACATATAACATAAATGATTTTAAGATCCAACTTACCTCTATAACAAATAGCTATAATAAATAAAATTATCTTTTAAAAGAAAAAAGGACTTTCACCTTGGTTTTAAAACAAACTACAACAAAAACAAACAAATAATCCACATTGTTAGAATATAAAGACCCTAGAAGACACCTATATTTCAATTAGTATAAGGATAGTTAAATATATTTCAGTCCATCCATACTACAGAATATTCTAGAGATTAAAAAGAAAACATATCTATCATCTGCTTATCTATCTATCTAATCTATCGCCCAGTCTATCCATCTATCCATTCACCCACTCATACATCTAATATAGATATAGATAGATAGGTATATATACTAATATGTAAATATGGCTAGAATATTTTATTCTTTTAAAAGAATAAATTGCAGAGAATTTTTAATAGCATGAAATTTATTTTAAAAGCTTATAAATAAATAGAAGATTCTGAAAGGATATCAAGCTATTTATATTGGTTATATCTTGAGTAATGCAATCCATATTATATCTTTCTGACTGAATTTTTAATAATGAGCATATTTTACTTTCAAAATTAATACTAAAATATGTTTTTCCTTTTAAAAACAATATTTTCAGCCAATAATCCTGAGTTTTATTTTACTATAAAACCAAATGCTGTTATTTTATAATTAATTAAAAATGGCTGAAAATAACATGAAACATCAAAATTCATTTTCTAATTAAGCTAGTTAAATTCATGACATTTTAAAGAGAACATAGCATGTGTTCATCATTTTAATATATTTTCCTATATCAAAAAGTACAGTCACAATTTGAAATCAAATCATGGAAGCACTTAGGTTATGTTTTACAATTTTCATTTTTTTAAATGAACAAATCTCTGAAAATAACAAAAAAAATTTTATATCTTACACAGAATCTTTTTAAAGTACATAGAAAATATAAAAGATCAAATAAAAACACTGTTAGATATATTAAAGGGATTGCAGGTGACTTTCTTTAAAGTATATTTAAAAATTCTATAATTAATACGTATCACTTTTGAAACTGGAAGAAAAACATTACAAGAAGGAGGCAAAAGCCAAGTAATGGTATGGAAATTTCACTTAAAAAACATACACTTCTCAACTGCAGATCTTTCTACTTCCTTTTTCAGCCCTTCCTTCAAGACTTCCAACTGTGAACATTTGTTGAACTCCCAACAAATACTAGTTTCCCTGTAGTTTACATTTCAATGGTGGAGAGAGGCACTACTACAAATCACAATAGTGTGATCTAGTGTGTGCTAAGTAGAATATTTAGAAGCATAGAAAAGAACGTGATCGATTGAATAAATACATCGGGGAAGCTAAGAGACATAGTGGAAAACATTTGAGCTGAATCTTGAAGAAACATTGTTTTCCCAGTCATTTAAAATCGAGTATTTAGAGACTCACAATCTACAAAGAATCAACTTAGCATGAGTTAAAGATACACAATAAACCATGCAGTTTGGCCAAAGGACATGCTCTGTTGTCTGGTGGGTGTGAAGATAATAGGCCTGCAATTGAAGACTGAGGTCTACTTGTGAATGGCATTAATGTCACCCCCAAAAGTGTGAATTTGGTGGTCTGTGAGGCTGGCTGCTATGATGGGAAGGGCAAGAGATTTATTTCAATCACAGTGAAAATGGTGATGAGTCATTAGATTTCTGCGTATCTCAAAAGAAACAAGTTTTTAACAGCTTGAGAAATGCTTCACTAGGCGATGAGAAGCCACCACATGTTTCAAATCAGAAAAAAAAAACATATAAAGATGAATTGACTGTGAAGTTAATGAAGCTTAAGCTTTAGATCTTCACTTTCCAAGACATAAAGAGTGTCCTCCTGGAAATCTGTGTATACTTCAGACACAGCAAAGCTTGGTTCTGCCCCTACTGACCAAGTCTATGCTCAGTAGGATGGACAGCATGTACTGGAATCAAATAATGATGATATTCTACTGAGAAAATTATTTCTGCACACTATCTTTCTCTACATTTCTCCTGAGGCTCTTGTTTCTGCCTTCTTGGTGAGCAGGGAAATACGGAGCAAGCAGTAATACCCTAAGTCAATGATGACCACAGATGTTGACTTTCTGGGTTGAGTTCTCTTCCTTGCCCTTTGCAGTAGCAAGAAAACAGAATGAGTGGCCTCTGCAACACCTGGGCCGCTGCCACCTTCTTTCCAACCCTGTTCAAACTGAACGTCCATCTCCTCCTTGAATATTCCAGGCACTTTACCTCCTTAAGTTCTTTGCGTCAGCTGTTTCTTCAGTTTATTTTAAAGTTACAGTTTATGTTTAAAATCTTTCCCTTTACTGTGCACGGGGCCTGCTTTTTCTTATCCTTGGCATGAACTTCAATGTTACTATAATTAATTAGAAAGATGTATATTTCTTTCTCTTTGTTTTTATTGTTGACACTATTGCAGATTTCCCCATTTTCCAGATGTACCTTGATCTGACCATCTGCAGTCATAACTGATAACCTCAAAATCTCAATGGCTTAAAACAACAAAGGTCTATTTTTCATTCACACTCTCCGACCAAATGGCTGAGTGGAACCATTCTGCTCATTGCAGCCAGTCAGGGGCCTAGGTTGACATTTGCCCCATTTCACTGCATGCTTCTATAGTAGCCTTGGTAGAAGAGCACAACGAAAGTGGAGACTTGGGCTGGCACCGTAGCTCCTAAATATAGCCATGTGAAAGTGACACACCTGTCCTCTACTTTTTGGCCAGTGCAAAAGCATATGGCTAGGCCTAATACTAAGCAGTACCAAAGTGCAATTGACTTTTATGTTTGGAAGAGAGGAGGCCTAGAAGCATGGGTGGGTAGCACTCAATTCTGCCATTCACCTCATTTAGATACACTCCCTTCTCTCTTCTCCATGTCGGTGTTGTGTTTGAGGAAGCCCAATGATAAGCTTCACTTGAGTTTGGAGCTACTAAGAGATAAGACAAATACTTCACAAATAATCCTGGAGACCAAAGTTTTACTTTATTACTAAATGGTGAACTGGAGGGAATGGCTTAGATATGCGTTTACAAAGAGCTTCCTCATAATTAATGCCACATTTAGATGGGCAACTTTTGGAGAGGGCTTTCAGAGGATAGTTGGTGCCAGGAGGAAGAAAGAAATTCAAGGCTTGAGGTATGCATGTTGAAGACTTACTCATAGACTCACCAGTCAGATATGTCCCCCATCTCCAAAGAGGAGAAAAGAATTAGGTGGTAGAGGAATGTTTCTCTATATTGTTCTCACATGAAAATGCAAGTTACATAGGGCAGGATGCTACCTTGTTCTAAATTGTGTCTTCTATTTTAGCAAAACATAGGGCACATAAAACAGTATTCAAAGTCTATTGAAGGAATGAATGAATAAATTAATTATTTAGTAAATGGGTATCTGCTCATACCTGAGTTAAATTTTGCAGGTCAGAAAATGGAACTGAATATAATATAAAAGGCTTTGCACCTGGAATTAACCATATAAGTTAGGGAATTAATAGTATGAAAATATACAATATAGATAATATAAAACTATTATACTATAATCATAGTAATGATTTCAATTGTATCACACAAATCAATATTGATTGATATGTTAATATTATTTTATATTCCATATATAATTATATAATCTAGTATTATTTACTATATTTATACTATTTGCATTAAATTATTTTGTGCTATTATATTAATATAAGTATATTATTTTATTTTTATTATTATTATTTAAGATAAGGACTATAAACCGACCTGAAATAGCTTAAGTTTATCTATAGATCCCTCTAATATAGACCTTAGGCTGCACTAAATCCATTTTTGTTGTTGTTTTTATATATCTTCCTGTTCTTTGTCTTAATTTCACTCTCATTGCATCTGCCTTAGTTGAAAGTTCAGAGATGAGTGAAAAGTAAGTTTAAAGGGAAAATAGATGATAAGTTAAAAAAAATTCAAGAAGAGGCAAGAAAATTATATAAAGACAACCAACTTCATTGAAAATCCAGGCATGTGATATCACATAAAAATATTTAGCATGATTATGGCCTGGCTGGTGTAGCTCAGTGGATTGAGCATGGGCCTGCGAACCAAAGGATCTAGGTTCGATTCCCAGTCAGGGCACATGCCTGGGTTGCTGGCCAGTTCCCAGCAGGGGACACACAAGAGGCAACCATACATTGATATTTCTCTCCCTCTCCCTCTCTCCTACCCTTCCCCTCTAAAGATAAATAAATAAAAATCTTTAAAAAAAATATTTAGCATGATTATGAAGGATGAAGGAGATAGGGAAAAAACAATGTAATTTAGGCTTGAAATAATTCAAAATGCAATGACAGCTAACAAACACACACAAAATTTTAAAAAGCTCAGATTAGAGAAAAAGCAGAACCTTGAAGACTCAAAGACTGTCTTACTTCAGCCCCCAAATTCAATGTCAGTAACAGAGAGGGATGTAACTAATATAACTTCACTTGGTAGCCAGGGTTTTTCTGGAGACCATAAAGGCATTGAAACCCACGAGGGATACTTATTCAATAACCTAATTAATATCCATTAACATGGCCAGTTAGTTCCATTAATGAGTATAATCTCTTAATGAAGTCAGGGTCAGGACCTCAACAAGAACCAGTTAACTTTTCTCTATTGAAGATTACGTGTTCTACTTTTATCCCAGTTCTTCCAGTCATAAGTGTTTTTGGTCATGAACAAAATGGAGTGAAGATTGCAGGGGTGGGGAACAGGCAGGGCAGGATTTATTTAAAGAGAAGAGTGAAATAAGCCAGGCGGTGAAAGACAAATACCATATATATGATCTCACCTATAACAGGAACCTAAAGAACAAAACAAACAATTGAGCAAAATAGAACCAGAGCCATGGAAACAAGGAACAGACTGACAGTGACCAGAGGGCAGTGGGGAGGGGCAGAAAGGGGAAAAGTAGGGAAAGGGTCTAGTCAAGGAACATGTATAAATGACCCATGGACATGAGCAACAGGGTGGGGATTGACTGTGGGAGCAGGGCTGTGGGTGGGGCAGTGGAGAGCAATGGGGGAAAAGTTGGGACAACTCTAATAGAATAATAGTATAATAAAAATAAAAAATAAAAATAATTAGTATCAAAAGACATAAAACAGTCAGAAATCAATTTTTAAACATATAAAATATTCTATAGTAAAAACTATAAAACAATATTGAAAGAAATATTTAAAAATCTATGTATATGGGGAAATATACCATCCTCACATTTATAAAGTCATTATCTACCACCTCCCCGCCCGCCCCTAAAAAGAGAACATCCAGTTATATATCTATTACCACACTGGAAAAACTAACGCCTGTGTTGTGAAATAAGTTGGTAGTGTTATCTTTAATACAAAGGACAATATTATTATTTAACTTCAGTAGATTACTCAACCTTACATTCCCTGTATGATCAAACACCAATGGTTGCCAACATGTAAGTAGTGGGATGCTTTCCTCTTCTTGAGTGATTTTCATGTACCTTTAGCAAGAGAGTTTTGGTACTTTCCAAGTAAACACTGCAGGTCTTGGAAGTGACTTTGAAACATGATTAATGTATTTGGAAATTGATGAGTTGGGATGATTATGAGAAAGCGATGCTCTTTCTGAAGTTTTGATAGGTAGTCCAGACTTAAACATAAAGTACTAAAAACGTATACAGATAATGGATTAAGAATATACATTGGTAAGTATTTGAAAAACTGTAGGAAAACATTAGATCATAGAAAAGTTGAGTTTCAATGAGAACATGGCCAATCCTGAGTTCAGAGAAGACTCAGTTAATACATCCTTCAAATGTAAGATGTATTATATAGATTCAAAAGAAGTTATAGACCAATAATATATATTTTATATATAAATGCACATATGAAGTATACATAGCTACCTAAATCTGTATGTGTGTTTAGATGCAACTAAATATCAATGGACAAGATACAAGTAATATGAGTATTTAAAAAATAGTATATGTATTTTATTTTCATTTATTCTTTTTTTAATGGAATAGTTGCTGAGGCTAGTAATTTTCTATTTAAAGGCATCTCTAAAGACCTCTGAGATTCTTCCCACCTCTGCAGTTTTTATAGAATTATGAGCATTGAGAACTTACCATGTACAAGATCCTTGACATTTATTTTAAATTATTTAATTTCCCACAACAATTCCACAAACTCTAAACTATTATTGTCTCTATATTAGAAATGAGGAAATTGAAGCTATAAGAGAATCAGTAATGTGCCTCATGACTAAGGGAAGAACTAAATTTTTTCTGATTTCAAAACCCATTTTTAGTTCTATGCTATACTCCTCATTTTGTACCTTTTATCAGAACTGGTAGCAGGTGAAAAATATATCCATAGGTATAAGCTGTAAAATTTTCAAAATTCAAAACATTTGTGAAATTTAAAACATAAACAAAACACTTATTTATATGTGATAAGGCAGATGAACTTAAACAAATAAGCAAGTTGACTTGACAGTGAAAGGTTAAATGGAAATGCAAGTGTGATTTTACTACTTAATATCACTAAGGCTAATAGCCGACTTTCTATCTTAGCAAAAAATATGAACTCTGTATGATGAATTATGCATTGCTTGAGCTAAATTTGATTGTGAAATCTCTGAAGAATTTACTTAATCCTGTTTTTCCAGTTAGAGCTTTTACTTGCTTTAGGGAGAACTCGGTAGTGAGGGGAGACTCAAAGAAAAGGAGTAAATAAGAAAGAGATTTCTCTAACCCACCTCACTAGGGAATATTTGGAAATTTATGGAGATACTAACAGAAGAGAAGAAGAAGCAACAAAAAAATAGCTGACGTTTCTTGCATGCTTACAACTTGTTTGATTCTGTTTGAAGGATTTTACCTATGATAACTAGCTTAATCCTCACAAAACAACGGCAAGAATAAACCTGATAGGAAACCCTAGCATTACGGCATTTTTTTTTTTTTCTGATAGAAGTGGACTCGGCCTCATGGAAAAAGTGACTATATCAATCGTATACATGAGCCATCAATCATTTGCTATGTGGAACTGTAGAGTTACTTTAAATACAAAACTTTCCTAACACATTTTAACTATGATTGGGTTTATGAAATATGGATTTAGACAGAAACTTTCAAAAATTATGTACCTTGGGCTTTTCATGTTTGTCAACTCTACTCACCCTAAAGATACTAAACTTTAGAGAGATAAGATTAACTAATAACAGTATTCCTTTCTTATTTTTGTTTTTGGAGGTGTTAGAGTCATTTCCTAGTTCTGTACTAAATGGGTGATGCAGGCTTCTCCTCTTTTTCTCTACACTTCTAGGTTCTTTGGCTGGTCTAACAATTGAATTAACTGACATATGGCAGAGTAACAAGGGAAAACAAAGTTAATTTTGTACATATAGGAGCCACATAAAACTATGAGTATCAAAGGCAGCCAGGCAATTGAGGCTTATATGACGTCCTGAACTAAGGAATAGGATAGGGGCCCAGAGCTTCAAAGGGGGGGAGGGCAATTCACAGGCAGATGGGACGTTTGATAATCAGATGTTTGCCCTGGCATACAGGTCATTCTTTCAGATGAAAGATTACCTCCGGTGATAGCTTCCTTTCTGGGCCAGGCCCCCTTTCTAAATTCTTTTAAGCAGTTAGGGAGAGTAAAAATTTCTCTTGATTCTGCTGGGTCTTGATTGCCTTCAGCTCCAAATGATCCATCCACATGCCAAAGTGTACATATTGGGGTGAAATATTATGCTCTCCTTCAAACCATAGAATGCTTTAGTTGGTAGGAACCAATTTATATATATCACATAGTAGTCTACCGCTCCTCTGTTCCTATCACTGATGCAAGAGCAGCCAAACCTGTAGAGAAATTTTTATAAAAATTTATTTGAGCCAAACAGAGGATATATCTGGAAGCAAGATCTCAATAGACTAAGAAAAATGCTTCCTCAAATGAAAGTTTACAGCTTTTTTTAATGCATTTCGAATTAAAAAGGGAACATAAAAAAAGATTAAATGAAGGTGGGGAAAAGCAGGGTGGGGATTGGATTATAGGATGGCTAGGATTATGTGCTTCCTTGTGGGTGGTTATGCATCCAAGGTGTCTGAAAAAGAGGATTGCTCTGATATTTCAAAACTCTGTTAACACAGATGTACAGGAACAATGGACAGGGCTTGCTTCGGGCAAAGGTAAACCTTTTTATAGGGCCAGGCATGACTACCCACCCTCAGATTACCCTGTGAGGTTACTTTCTGTGGAACCCTTTTTCATCAACACTATATAGATGAGAAAGGAAAAAAACAAACAGATGACAACAACTAGAGAGTAGTAAAGTGACGTGACTTTTGCTGAGCAGCACTTTTTACTAATTCATTTTTTTTCTGCTGTGATTGAATTGTCCCCATGTTTTAATAATATTTAGTTTTGGCTGTTGTCTCAGATCATGCAGGTAAATTGGTAAGTTAAGTTCTTGGCTATTTGTCATAGTTGAATATCAGAGTCTATTAGCGGGCATCTAGGTTCATATGTGTTCTCAACCTTTGGGTTTTTGCCCAATAATTCAGTAAGTACAAAGTAATAAATATGTCACAGACAATACCCTATAAAATGCCAGGGCTTAACTTAATGACTGACTTACAGATCATCTCTTTAATAATTCTCAAGAGTGGTATTGTGTCATCTCTCTAAGATACCAGAGAGGAAAGTACGTATGCCTGGTTGACAATAGGGAACAACCAGGGTAATTTGTCTCAGTAAGCACCTAATTTTTACTGCCCATATGTGGAGTACAATGGTAGTTCATATGGAAACCCCAAAAAGGTAAAAGATGTGGTCTATGTCTTCAAGGAGTTCCAAGGTGCTATGGGTCAGGGTGAATTATTGGCATGGGTAGATCAGAAGAGGAATTTAGCAACAAGATGAAGTAGATGGAAAGTAAAAATGCTGAAGGTGAACTAGTTCCAAATGAAAACTATCTCTTGTTTATTGAATTTCACTTCATGCCAGGCACTATTCTAAGCACTTCACTTGTATTATACAATTATATATGTTATAAATAACTTATTATAATTTGTCATAATCCAATGAGGTAGACACTATTATTACTCCCATTTTGCAAAACAGAAAACCTAGACAGAGAAGTTAGTTGACTTGCTTAAAACCAGTTACCTGTAATTTAAAGAAACAGACTTCTAATCCAGGCAATAGGGCTCTAGAAGCCACGTGGTAAGTCAATAGCTGCAGTTGTATGAAGACTGGGACTTGAAAAGCTGATTGATCCATGATAAACATGATTGTTTAACTGACCCATAGACACAAATGTCTTGTTTCCTTAAATGCCACTGTGGATTGTGATCCTATTGTCATTTTATTCAGCTTTATAGACGCTTTTAAGAGTTCTGCTGACCTCAGTGCAGGCAATTTTGGAAATCAGACATTTTAAAGAAGGGAAACATTATCCTGTTTATTAAGGATATTTTCAAAGACATTTTAAAATATTTGGTTTTAATGTACACTTATATTTTAGCAAAATATATTTAATTAAATACAACTACTTAAGATATATTTAAATAATTTTAAAATATATATTTTTAAAAGTCATCATGCAAAGGGAATCAAAAAGACATTGCTCACTCATCCTCTAGTCAAGGAGACTACTTAGCAGGACATCACACACTTACTTATAGACTTTATGACAAAGGTGAAATTCCTAGTGATCTTTGGAGAACAGTGAGAATATATAGTAGACTTGGAGGAAAGTGGTATACTAGATGAAGGGCAGAATGTAAGGAAGGACGTCTTATGTGGCAATGTCAGTTTTGTTTTTGCTACTCAGCGAGACAATGTGCCATTTAAGGCATTCTTTCATTCTCTTTCCTAATAGCTTCATGCTTGCGATGGTTAGGAGAGGCATAAAATGATCTTTTAGGTAGATAAATAATCTTCCATCTCCCCATTTTATATCTTCTCCAAGAAATTTGAAAGGAACCACTGTAATAAAATCTGTCCATCTCTTCCAAAAATCACAGTCACTTTAGTTTGACTTTAGGTCCAATGATATCAAAGGCTGCTGATTGTTGAGATAATACCCAAGATAAACAATTACTGTCCAACTCATTTAGAAGGCATCAACTTCTTGAACAAGGTTGCCTGGTTTATATTCCAAAACCATGAGTCAGTGAAAAGTTTCAAGGCTATTAGGGAGAATCTCAGTGGCATAACAAAATTTTTTCCCTCCACATTTATTAAAATTCTTAGTTTATAAATGTACATCACTCCATACTTTAAGAGAGCTAAACATATGTAAATCTTGGATAGTGGTTCCAGCACAATATGTAAGACACATTACTCTCTTGATAATATCAAAATATCCAAGCAATATAATTCAGGTATACTTTAAAGACAATGCAACACTTGGGCCAAATCCAAGGTAAAAATTGCTTAATAGTTAACTAACAAATATTTCCCAATGCGTTTGGTCTTTTACTGTTAAAATGATTACTTTAATCTCATATGGGTATGGCAACACAACATGCCCTGTCTCATCAGGGAACTTTAGATGGGGTGATAACACTTAATGGGGCTGGATTTGACCTATAACTTTTCATGACCATGCTGCCAAAGCACTGGCACCACCATCAGTTTTGGTCTCTAGAAACTTTCCAAACAGGCTGATTGGGAGTTCATGCTGTCCTTTGACAAATGACTTTGTACATTGACATCATTCTTAATGCCATGAAGAAATAAGTTTTGGAAGCTGGGTCTACCTGAGGCTATAGGGTTGACCATCTGAGCTGAACTGAACAGTCACTGAAACATTTGGCCAACCCACTAACATTATAAGTAAATAAACACCTTAAACCATGGTTTGAATTAATTATGTTTCAAAACGCATTGAGAAATAGTTTGGCGCAGGAAGGCAAATGGTATAAGAGACACCACTTTGGATGCAACGAAGAGGAGCCTGTTTCTGATAAGCCATGTGAAACGGGCAAGTCACTTCACTGTTCTGAGTCTCAGTTTTCTTATCTATTAAATATTGAAATTACTACTGGATGATTTGTTTGATTAGAAAAGTTCAGTGGAAAAACTTACTTGGATGGTTAAAAGTTACTTCTTTGAAACTGGTTTAAATGCTTTTTAACATTTGCTTGGGGGTCAAGTCCTTCTCTCAGATTCCTCCTACTCTACTCCCTCTCCACACAAACCATAAATAATAGCTATACAGCGAGTTATTTGAAAGAAAGGACCACACTTTGGTTATCATTATAGAACCCACAGTCTCATGAAGTAGTTTTCAGTGAATTTGAGTTGAATGGAACTTTCATCCAAATTGGAAGATCGAAAAGCAAATATCTTTATGAGTCAGAATTATCAATTAGTTCCATTCCAAATCAAGGCTTTTGGGATCCTATTAAAGGGGCTGTCTGCTTAATTCATACAGTTTTTCCACTGAAATAAACTCTTCTTACTATCATTTATGGAGGATACTTTTGTTCCCCTAACACTGCCTTGTATCTCACCCACTAGCAAAGCCATCAGAGATCAGCTCAAGTTCAAAAGCTCTCCTCTGTCTAGGGTAAAGGAGAGAACTGCCTGGTCTCTACATTTTATCACCAAGGTTAATCTCATTTAGTTTTGTTGGAAAGTAACCTAGTTCTTCATGTGTATGACTCCAAAATGAGACACTGCTAAGGACTTTTATTTCTCTTTGCAGGACATCATAGGGCTATTGTGGCAATTTCCTAGTACCGTGCCTGTACTGGATGGGTGTTAAATAAATGTTAGTTCTCTCTCTCTCTTTCTCTTTTTTAACCATTAAGATATATGTTAAAAAAGAGGAAGAACTAACATTTATTTATATAAGATATATATAATCTTAGATATATACACAGTTAAGTTATATACATATATATGTATATAGATATATAGATATATATACACACACCCAGTTAAATGTGTGTATACACACACATACACACACACACACATTTCATTTAAAAATATGTTCTTTGTCAGAAGTTATGATGCCCAAGTTTTTGGCTTATTGGCTGTCTATGTATTGGGGAAGCAACTCCAGTTTCCTGAAGGGGTAAATATATAACTTTGAATTTCTGTGGTTCATTAGTTTCTTTGACCTTTTTTTGGCTGATATTGGGAATGTTGCATACAGATTCCAACCTGAAGTTTTTTTGGACTGAATTCTTCTTCCTTCATCAACCTGACAGTTGAAATTCAAAAGGCTATTTGTCACTTCCTAGTGTCATCACCAGCCCATGATGTTAGCCAGCTGTGAGACAGCTGCCACATTCCATCCCAGAAATAACTGAAAATCAGCTATTAGTGAAGGACCACAATATGAGGGCCTTTCAGCTACATCTCCGGAACAGAATCCTAATTTGTTGGGTTTAAGTTATTACCCAGGCTTGGACTACATGCACAAACCAGGTTAAGAATGAAACAGAGATTGAATTCAGTTTATTCTTTTTAAGTGACTGACTAAAACGATTTTATTAGTTTTCCTTTCCCAATATGACTAGTTTTATTTCCTCTTCAAATTATTGTGTCTAAATAGACAGGGCCTTGGAGTGAGATCACCGAGTCAACATTCCATTATGAATCTTTTTTGCCTGGAAGGAATAGAAGAGTGAGAACGGAGGGGAGGGAGGAAGGAGGTAGGGAATTAAGTGTGAAAACATCCTAGACAAAAGCAAACACTGATGCCCAATGTCAGGACACATTTTCATTGCAACTGTGTGGAACCTAGTACTCTCATTATTCAATTTGGGGATATTTAGTAAGGTCCACTTGACTTTACCAGAATAGTTTGTCTTGTGTCCATTCCCATGGTCAGTCTGTCCATGGACTTCCTATAAAAGGTCTTTCCAGAGACATGTACTAAAAAGCAATTTTTGCAAGTTTCCTTAGAGAAATATCCATACTGGTCTCTTCTTACACTGGTATTAATTTACTGGGTATGAATGAAAATTTCCCTTCTTCCTGTTTCTCTTTGTTATTCATATGAGCAGACTTCAACTTAAACTTAATGTTATTATGTAAAAGGAAAAAAAATTTACTTGGAGAAAAACCAAGCAGGGTTCAATTCAAACCTGTAGTTCAAAGAAACTGTTCATTACTTCTTTTTTATTCCCATTTTCTTTATGTTTTTACAAATACATAACTATATAGAGACCTATCTTGATTAACAGAGTGACTCCACACTTTAATTCACTGACAGATGAGCGTGTAATAATTGTTCAATTAATTAGACCTCTGCTTCACTTAGTGGAACTAGTATATATGTTTTTAGAATATGAAAGAACCTGTGAAGAAGTGGCATTCACCAAAAGGCAGAATTAGGAATAATGTTATAGTCAATGGACACATGAATTGAACAGTATCACAAGTTTTTCGAATTAATGATACCACCCAGAGCTCAGATTCAAAATACCAGCTGTTGGAAAAGCATTTAAGACCAAATGTTTTATACATTTGTGTCATGGAAAACAACCATCTGCTGCTCTTTCTTTTTCTGCAAACAGACTTTCTCCAAGTTAAATAGGGCGATGCCCAAACAGTGTTCCATGGATTCTGCAACCAGGTCTTCTTTGCATCAAAACTCCCATTAGTTGGTCTTGAAAGTGGTGTCATATTTCTACCAAATTTCTTCTTTCCCAAAACCAGTTAATGGACAAAGAAGCTTCACTCCCTCACAGGTTGGGTTTCTGAGTCCTCTGAAAAATTCTACATCCAAAATCTCATCAAAGTTTGGGTTAGCCCTCAGTGGGATGAAGGAGATGTGCCAGAAACACTGGTCTGTTCCCAGGAGGGACTGTGTGTTACGTCAGAGGAAACTTGCAAAGAAGCTGGATTCCTGGGGCATTTTCCGAAGGGCTACTTAAAGGCACCTCCTCATTGACCAAGAGCATTAGAACAGGCCTGACAATGAAAAGTGCAGTTACCTGATTGTTTTCGATCTAAATGCTACATTGTTGTAATGAGGGGGAAGGCTCTGGGAGCCACACAAGCTACTCTTACCTTCACATCTTTTTTCCTCATACGTAGAGAAATCTTCCTCCCTCAAAAGGTTAATTGGTTTTCTTGGTATAAACCTAATTTAATACTGAAACTCCTGTTAGCATAAATGTAAGGGAAGCACATATGTCATTAAAGATACATGTCATGAACAATTGTAGGAAGCTGCAATAGGAGCTAGATAGTCGGGTGATATTTATATAACATGCTAGCAATGCCACATATTCTTTAGGAATGCATACATATGCGGTAAAAGTATAAACACACACATGGAAAGGATACAATAAATTTAGGTCAGTAGTTAACTACCAGTGAGGAAAGGGAGTATGATAAGAAACTTGAGTAATCACTTATTTCTTGTGCTGAATGATTACATTGCATTCTGTAACATTATTTTTATGCTTTTCTGTGCATCTTAAACATCTCAGCATTACAAATGCGTCTCCCAGGTGAGTAGCTAAGGATTTTAGACTTTGGAATAATACAAACTTAACTTTAAGTCTGTGTTTTTTTGGGAAAGTCACTTAACCAAAGCTCAATTTCTTCACTTTTGAAATGGAAATACAATGGTACCTACCTTCTAGAGTTGTTTTCTGGATTAAATGAATTAATGCATTTATAGCATTTAGCATACTTCTTAACATGCTGCACCCAAGCTATACTGCGTATATGCTTACATTTAAAGTGCAGGTTTTCTCATGTAGTTGTATACAGTATTTATAATTCTGCCTTTTAAAACTTACTAGCCATATGATTGTGGCTAAGTCATTTAAACATCACAGAGTCTAATTCATCATCTTGTAAAATGGAAAAAATTAGATGACCTATTCTGTCTTTATCATAGGGTCTCTAAAAGTATTAAATGCAATAGTGTGGAAAAACACTTTTAAGTATTTGAAGCCACATAACAATTTTTTTACTTTAATCATCATTAATTTATTCATTTAACATTTTTTGAGAGTCTATTGCAATACTAGACACCTTGAAAGATTCTGTGAATATAGTAATGATGTATATATATATATATATATATATATATATATATATATATATATATATATGGTGTCTACCCTCATGCCCCCTCAGGAGTCACAATCTAGAAAAAGGGTTCAAAGTAGCCAAGTATCTTAGTCAAGTTGAACTACTATAACAAAATAGCATGTAGTAGGTGGATAAAACAACAGACATTTATTTTTCTGTTGTTACAGTTCTGGAGGCTAGAGAAGTCCAACATCACTGGCAGATTTGGTGGGGGCCCTCTTCCTGGCTTGTAGGTGGCTGCCTTCTTCTGCGTCTTCACATGGTGGAGAGATGGTGTAGGGGAAGAGCAAGTTCAGATGCTCTAGTCTCTTCCTCATTATATAAGGGCCCTAATCCTATCATGGGAGCCCTGCTCTCATGACCTCATTTAAACATAATCACCTCCCAGAGGCCCCACCTCCAAATACCATCATGTTGATAGTTAGGGCTTTGACTTATGGATTTTGGGGAGACACAAACAGTGCACAAAACCAAAAAATGGAGACAGGGAAAAAAATATGTGCTGAGATTTTGTAGTGAAAAGGGAAGAAGTGAATAACGAGGACTCGAAGAAATCTCCATGCTACTGAGAGAGGTGGAAAGTGGGTGATTATGCTGGAGAAGTAGGTGTGGACAGAATATACAGAATTTTGTACAACATGTTAAGGATTTTGGCCAAAGAAGTCACTGAAGGATTTTATGCATAAGCCTATGTGACCAAATCTATTTTACAAGTTCATTCTAAGGGTAGTGTAATGATCCGATTAGAAAGTGCGGGGGGGGGGGGGGGCGGGGGGGGGCAGAGAGTAGGTAAGCCAACCAGAAAGGATTTTCTTTAGTCTAGGAAGAGAGTTTAGTAGTTTGGAATAGGATGCAGGTGAGGCAATGTTAAAGAAAAATATAAATATTGAGGATTAAAGAATGAGCAATGGATTGGATTTGGGTTGGGTGGAGTAAGATAGGAAGAGAAATTGTGTGCTTCATTGACTAATATTAAAGAGCCTAGCCTTTAAACAGAAGGTTAAATTTAAAGCTGTTGAATGGTCTTTTAAAATGCAACACTTTACTGAAAAAGAAATGAATCTATTCATTCAAAATATATTTGCAAACGGCAAAGTACTGGTCATATAATGGTAAACAACATAAATAGATGTAATCTATGTTCTCACAGTGCTTGCAAACTAACAAGGGAGAACATAACTAAGCTAATAAATAGGTAAAAAAAAAAAAAACCCACAAATTATAATAAGCTGGAATCATATCCCTTTGGCTGCTGTAATAGATTACCACAAACTCGGTGGTTTAAACAACAGAAATTTGTTCTTTGATGCTTCTGAAGCTCAATCAGTTTCGATGGGCTTAAATCCAGGTGTTAGCAGGGCCTCACTCTCTTTGGAGGCCCTAGGAGAGAATCCATCTTTGCCTCTTCCAATTTCTAATGGCAGCTGGCCTTTTTTTGTCTGTGCCTGCATCCCTCCAATCTCTACCCCTCCTCCCATGTTCACAATGCCTCCTCCTCTTCCATGACAAAATCTTCCTTAGTCTTCCTCTTATAAGGGTACTTGTGATGGCATTTAGGGCACACCTGGAGAAGTCAGGAAAATCTCCCATCTCAATATCGATTGATGTTTCTCTCTCTCTCTCTGTCTCTCTCTCTCCCCCCCACCTCTCTCTCTCAAATAGATAAATATATCCTTGGGTGAGGACAAAAAAAATCAGTTTGATTGCATTCTCACGCATTACATGTATGTCTTGCTAGAATGATTTAGCCAGATCCTTTTACTGGATCCCAGGGTGAGGTGGGACGGAGAAGGTAGTATTTAGCAGTCATCAGATGTTCTTAAATACTCTTAGAATGGAAGTGGTCAAAGATACCATGTCTCCCTCTCTCATGGTCCTCTCCTCCACATGCAGCAGCTCCCAACAGTATGACACTCTACGCTTCGACACACTATCTCGAAGTGTATTCTTTTCCCCAGATAAGTATGCGAGCAGGAGATTGGCTGGAGAATAAGCTTCAGAGCACTGAAAACTCCAGGCTCCAGCCCCTAGTTCTACCTCTTTACTCTCCTTTCTCAAGTTAAAAATGCCAAGGTTTGAATATCAGCCCAGCCCTTTACTCCTCTGACACCCTCATCGCTAGCTTCTTGTCTTCCTTGTTAAAGAAGAGATTTTAAAGATGCCTGAAGTATGTGGGGTAACTGTTATTATTAGAAGACAAGGAGGAAATGGGATTCATTCATACTTTCAGTCAGGTGTGTTATGCTGTTAAGAAGTGAGAATTTGTTGAATGGAGAAGTGTAGCAGAGGAGAGAATTCTGTTTCCTCTGCGTACTTATTCCTAGGATTTGGTTTTGAACAGCTCTGTGATTTGTAAGCACCGTGGGTTTATGCTCCTAGGGCTTACCTTGGAAGTTTCTCAATGTCAGGGAACCTGGTGGTCACTTCCCCATGAGAAGAGCATATATTTTTAGGAAAGGTCAAAGTTAAAGTAAAACTTTAGCAAAATGACTGGGGGAAAAATGCATGTCATATTTCCAAAAATTTCACCTGAAAAAAACATGACTTGGTTCTGAAAGTTAAAACATGTAGCAGGTCAAAAGTCCATTGTTGCAGCCACAGGGCAAAAATCAGGCTTGATAATGACGTCCACGAGACCAAGATATGGCTGTGCCCCAGAGGAGCCTGATTAAGAGTTGCAGTTAAGAGCCAGCTGTCCCGTGGGGAGAAATTCTGACCTGCACGTGCACACTGCGGCAGTTGGGAAACACTTCTTATCTTAAGTGAGCTTAGCAACGCACCCATCCCTAGCGATAGAAAACAATAACCCCAAGGAGAGTGCTAATGCCAAACTTAACTACCCTCCCCACACCTGGCCACAAGAGAATCATCATTTATATTTTGGATACTTTTTTTTCAAAGTATAAGTTTAGTTTAGAGAAACTATATCATGGGAAAGTTTCTTTGTAACTTGATCCTGCAATGATAGAATCCCTTATCTCAATAGTATATATTGGGACTAGTCTAGAATATTCTGTGTTCTCCCAAGGTTTGCTCTTATTTAACTGCTGTCTTAACTGCTGGGGTGGCAAGAGAGGGTGAGTGGTGTTTAGAAGCATAATAATGATGGGAGACAGGAGTACAAAGATGAGAGCGACTTTCCCCTTTTGAAGAGTGTTCTGAAACGCATTGCTGGCATTCTGATTCTGAAGTAATAGCTACGCATTCTGGTTATAAGCAGAGCTATAACTACCCAATTATTAGCAGGTGAAGCTGAAAGTTTTCCCACAACACTGTATTTATTATTATTATTATTATTATTTTAGTTTCTTTATTTACAAATTTTTATTGAATTTATTTGGGTGACATTCATTAATAAAATTGTATAGGTTTCAGGTATACAATTCTATCATATATCATCTGTATATTATATTGTGTGTTCGCCAGCCAAGTCATGCCTCCTTCCATCAGCATTTATCACTCCTTTACCTGGTATTCACCATGCTGTTGTCTGTGTCCGTGAGTTATATTTTTTGTTTTTTCCTTATTCCTTTCACCTTTTTCACCTTCCACAATACCGTAAAGGAGAATTTGGATCAACCTAGTTGACAGCAATTTTCAAAAGTACCTGTGAAACCACCTCCCATATACCCAGAGCCCATAAGCCAGGTTGCACATTCCTCAAGCTCTTCATGTCTGCGCTTAAGTTGCTTTTCACTGCTCAGTTAACGTCTCTTTGGGAATAAGACAAGATGACCAGAGCAAAGAAAGTGATATGACATTAAAGGGACATCACAACCACGACCGTTACCCCTAATTGCTCTACTTCAAGGGTTTTTTTTTTTTTTTCTTGTTGGCTTCTCTTTCATTCCCAGAGAGAGCCCTTCAGAGACTCCTCAGATTCTAGTTTTGACTGTGGTTTCATGTGGAGAGTGACCTGTCAAAAGTCAGTGGAGTAAATGCAAGTGAAATGGAGCAGACACTGGAAACTGCAAGGAGAGCAGAGGCTGCACTTCATTACATGACCAGATTCTGACAAGGAAAAGCCAGAAGGTCAGGAATCTGAGCTGCCCTGGTAACTTGGCACCCAGACTTCAGGCCATGAGGCAAGACACCAAAGTTCAGGGCAGACTTTCACTGGAGCTGAAGATCAATTGAATTACACTGAAATCTGAGGTGGAAAAGACAAAACCAGGTCAGCTGCTCCATTTACCAGGGGCAGAGAAAGACTAGAGTATTCTCTGAGATTTGCTCTCCAGTGGTACTCAAGGCCAGGCAGCATCTAAAGGGCCTGAAAGAGTTTTAGTAACTCTTCAAGGAAAAAGTCACAGCCTACCAGATTAAAAGCATTCCTTGACATTCAGGAGCCAATTTCCTGGGTCAGTTGTATTCTTGACCTCTACGTTCTTAGATCATGACCAGTGACTTGCCCTTACTCCTTAGCGTTTTCACTTTTCAAATATTTACTCTTTCTTTATTTTCAGGCACTTGTATGTCCTGGGTCAAGCCATTAATGAATGAGTAAATGTTTCCTGAAATGTAGAAGTCTCTGTGTTAGATATTGGGCAGAGAACACAGAAATTAGGGGCCATAGGCTCATTTCATGTTGCTGGAGAAAAATGGGCTTTTGCAGATTTGCAAGGAAAGAATTTCAGGGATACACACATGGGAGATGGTTAAGCACAGTGACAAGATTTATTGGGGTGAAAAGAAATAATATGCCCTTGGGGAGGGCAGGCTTTCATAGCAACTGCCCTGAGGTCCTTCCTTGCTAAGCCTCCATATATCTACTTGGTTTCAGAAAGAAGCAGGCTGTCTTTCCAACTATCCAACCTTTTTCCTGGGTTTTTCTGAGGCTGGACTAGGCCCTCCCTTTATCCAATCCTTTTCCTGGATCTTCTAAGGTTTCATCCTAACCAATTCTTGCCCCAGATTTTCCAAGGCTAGATTCCTCCCCTTTGGGGTTGCCCTCGTGGGTCCTACTGTGCATGCCTCCAAGTTCTGCTTTGTTGTCTGGCTTCTACTGTGCATGTGCCCAGTAAGGGAACTCCCCCCTCATGGTTTATCCTTTCCCCTGGCAATTTAGGCAGATGAACCAGTCCTGGGGTGATTGGAAAGCTGGTCTTGCCAGCTCAGACATTAACATCCATTTGATGGAGGATGTGGCTGTCCCCTGAGGTGTCTGTGAAGCTGTAGCTTCCAGATTTAGCCAGGCTTAGCTAGCACCCTATGCTAATACCCATAAGGGCCTTTCAATGTGCTCTGGTTGGTAGAGGTCATTATTGTCACCCCTTATCATTATGACATAAGGTAGTAAAGAATAAATACTGCATGATAGGGTAGGGTAATAATAATTTTAGGAGTTAATAATTTTAAGTGTAATAATTCAGATTACTGAACTGATTAGAGTAAATCAATATCCACTCATTGAGGTGTAATAGGGCTTTCTTTTAACCATCAAGTTGGCCATTTTTCAAGTGCATGTACAAATATAGCATGACTTTAATTCTCCCCCCCTTCTTATTACACTGTAAAAACTGGAAGAAGAAAATCATCAAAGAATTATTTAGCTAACACAAATCTTAACAACTACCTAGTTTCTTGGGAGTGGGAGTACTGGGAGAGAGTAGCCTGGGGGACTGAATCAACTCAGCTGACCAAACCTAAGAGGTCTTTGGCATACAAATCATGCTTTGCCTTGTAACTATTATGAAAGCCACCTTATTCATTGTTTTAAAGTCTTCATTTCCTGGAGTAGTATCTTGCTCATCTTAATGTATTGCATTGCAACTGGTATGTTGCTTGCCTTGTAGGAGCCAATCCACAAATATGGGAGAAAGGTCTTTGAGCCTCTGGGCATACTGTTCCCTTCCCAAAAACCTCTCCCAGCATCAGTTCTGTCTTATTCATGACATTTTTTTTTTCTGGGATAATTCATACTCAGCTTTAGGCATCAGCTCCTCGAGAAACTTCCCTTGACCCTCTCCTGATGTTTAGGCTGGGTGTTCTACTGAGCTCCCCTAGCATCTCCTTGTCTTCCTTGTCAAGATACTTATTATCATCACTGAATTGTCTGTTTTCCCCTACTGCATCATAAAATTGAAGGCAGAAACGTGGTCTTGAGTTTATATGGCCAGCACAATGCCTGGCGCAGTGTGGAAATGCAATAAATATTTACTACTTTAATGAATGGATGCAGGAAAGAGTGAATGAATAATGTGGGTGTCATGGAGGCACAAATGTACTGTTTTGGCTGAGCTTTGAGCTCCTTTTCCATCCCACAAACTGGCCCCTTCTTTTGGCAATGAGATTCCTCTCATTTACATCCACCTGGGAGGTCTCACTGGAGTGATTTACAAGGAAGAAGTGTGATGATCAGTGTGTTTATTGGACCATTCTCTCCCACTGTTCTGTCTGTTACTTCACAGAAATGAAAGACTGGGCAGGTTGCAGCTTACCACAGTCTTCCCACTGTGACTCTCTTTCATTTCAAGCCAGTTGACAGATGCATATTGACTTTTCTCAGTGCATGTTCACTGCTGCACTTGGCTTAACAAAATCTTTACAACCACCCTCTGATTGGATTTCTACTGTTTCCCCAACCTACGCGCGAGGGAGCTGAGTTATATAATGTGCAGGAGGTCAGGCCAGGCTAGTGACACAGATCATTTCTGAACTACAAGCCTCTGGGTTTACAGGCTACGGCAGGCTGCTGTTCTCCCAGCTGCCTTGGAGGTCTCAGTTCATTATCTCTTGTCAGTAAGAAATGAATTGGGTAAAATGTCTCCTAAATTTGGATTTCTATTGCTTTCTTGGAAAATAAATACTAGCTCTTTATAACTCCTCATTTATTAGCCAAGCCAGTTCATGAGTGACTTAGAAAAATTTTGGAACCAGCTGCTGCATTCACACTGGTCACAAACAGGAGAAAAGAAAATTATTCACAATGTCAACTTTGATTTCCTTTTACCTTCTCTCCAACATCACTCCCACGCTTATCTCCCAAAAGGCATGGCCATTTCTCAGAGCTTTTAGGTTATTAGAGTGCTCTTTTCTCTGGAATATCTTGAATTTGACTTTTCCTTCTGCTAGGCCTTACACTTCATCACAATCAGCACCTTGCCTCTCCAAGCTCCTCATCCAACTTCTCTCCAAAATTTCTGAAATTCCAGGGACAAAAATCTTCCTTTAGCAATTATTAATGAGTTTCGAGCTACAAATATCCGGGGGCAAGAAGCCAGTTGATTTGATTGGATAAACGTAAATTTTGTTCCTGAGTTCAGGGTTTCACAGTGAACAGGGAATCTAGAAATACAGGTATTGGTTATTCTTCACAGTAGGGAAGAAAGGAATAAAGCCAGAGGCTGGAGGTACTCAGAGAAGTTGTCATCTTTAAGGTTTGCCCGCAGATAGCTTTCTCAAAATAGTGTTCGTCTCTATACCTCCTTGGAGGTCATGGGAATCACTATATTCCTTTTGCAGGAACACATGGACGCAGTGGGAACAATAGCACAAGAAGCCAGTTAACAGTGCACACCCAAGGGTAGCCCAAAAGTCTTCCCACATTGGGATTATATAACAACAGAGGAAGCAAAAAGCAGGAACCACTCATGGTCTTTCTTTATTTCAGACATTAGCAGGTTAGTTGAAGGCAACATTTTTTAACTGGCTAAATAGGGTTTCTCCAAGGCAACTGGCTTCCATTCATGTTTGTCTTCCAGAATCTAGCCCTATGCCTGGTGTTTCTTATGTGCTTAGTAAATCCATGCTGGTTCTGTGTCCATATTCATTCCTTTTGATATCCTTTGTAGCTAATTTAAATAGGGCCTCTAAATCTTTCACATCAAATTTGTAAAATGTAAGGTTGTTTCTTAAAATCTTTGTGAATTATTTTGCCTTTATATTTGGAAGAAGTTTATTTGTGAAAAATTTTTTTCTTCCTCAAAAAAGTTCAATGAAATAATGTATGTGAAAGGACCTGAACACTTCCTGAGGTAAATGCCATATTTAAGCTATTATCACTATTGTCATTCTTATTGTTTTACAAAGAATGACAACAAAGTGTTTTTGTCCACTAAATTTAGTGTGACTGCATGTCTTGGTTCACCTGAGGTGATCCTATTTATACCTATTATCCTGAAGTAATTATTAGTAGTATCTTCTCTCCACTCTCAGAAATGTCCTAGTTTGGACATTTGTTGAGAGTTTAGCTAAGCTACTTCATGGTATCACTGCCTGGACATCCATTTTGTTTGTCCAGGTAGCCTGCAGGGATCTTAAATTGACATTAGCGCCTTCATGCAAGCGCTTGCCCTAGATAACAGCCTGCTGAGTCACAAGCAAATGTAAATCCCTGATATGACTTCTGCAATCGAACCTTGTGATAAACTGCCTCCCCGGCCTCCCAGAGCCTGTGTACCTTATGTACCTCTTAGTTAAGACCCCCTTGGAGCTGTCCAAAACCCTGTTCATTTGGTTTGAATTGACTAATCCAATCCTGGTCTGGGAAACTCAGAGTACTCCACCATAGACCCTAATAAAGGCTTGTGCCCCACGTTCTTCGTCTGTACTCTGCCTTGACTTCTTCGTATAGCTCCTTGAGGCATGCCATTTACTTCCTCCAGCAAGTGTGAGTGATAAAGAAAACCTTCTCTATTTCAATTCCTTTTGTGATCTTTTGTTGAACTGGAACTCATCACCAGTACCCTGTTCTCCACTTCACATGTTAATTTAACAATGTCATAACAACAGTAAATTATACAGTATCCATAAATCTCACGGAGTCAGGAGACCTAGGTGGGAGTCTCTGACCTTGGACTAGACATTTACTAACTCTCTGATCTCAGAATGATGAGTCCCACCATCTTAGATAAAGCATCCTTCCCTTGCTTTACTCAAGCATTTCTTATCATCCCATTTCATCTTCTTTCCTGTAATCACATGCTTTTATATCGTCATTTTATCTCACTTATGTCACTATTCAGTACATAAAATCTTATTATTTTCTTGAGTGTTTACCATCTTTCCCCTCACACCTTTCCCCTCTGCTGCACATAAATGTACCATATTTTGCCATGTATAATGCACAGTTTTTTGCCCAAATTTTTGAGGAAAAGTAAGGATGTACATTATTCATAGTAGTACTAATTCTGTATCTATATAAATGTTTCTAATTCTTTTATATATGCTTGTATATTAAAAGCGTAACTCTAGAAAGCACTAATGATATCTGTATGCAAAGTAATACCCTGGAATACTATCATCAGTTTTGATGAAACTATTTGTATCTAAACACAAATAAATAAGTAATTAAATTAAAAAATTAAAAGAAAAGATTTTTTTTTCCTGAAAGTTTGGGCCCAAACCATGGGTGTGCATTATACATGGCAAAATATGGTAAGTCTTTAAGTGAGGGATTTGTCTAAATCACACTTAGTGTATACTAGATACACAACAGAAATTTGTTGAATGACTAATGAAAGTCAAAGAATATTTTTTAATGCTGTGGACAAAAAAGGGGGTTTTATGGGAAGCAGTGTCAGAGGGTGATTTGATCATAAATTTCTAACTAGGCAGGTCATGGTGGGTAGTCACACCCCAGGCATAAAAATTCTTTAGTAAAAGTCTTAACTTTACCTTAAGCAAGCCCTGTCTATTGTTTCTGTATATCTAGGTTAACACACCTTTGAAATAAGTAAAATAACCTTTAAGAAAGCAAATAATTTTGTTAATCATCCTGTAATCCAATACCCACCTTGCTTTCTTCCACCCTCAGGTAATCTTCCTTCTGTTCCCTCCTTAATCTCACAAGCATAAAAGAAACTGCAAAACTGTTGTTCTTGAGAGCATCTGGGATCTTGTTCCCTAGCATATATTACCAGTTTTGACTGAAATAAGCTCATATACATTCTCTATAGATTTGGAGTTTTCTTCTATCAGCACATTTATTGGTGACACTATCATTTAAACTTCTAAATCAAAGCTATTTGGAAGTATTTCCTCTTAGAAAAGTAGGTGTTTATAGCCTTGACAAATGAGATGGTTAATTTTATCTGTCAACTTGGTTGGGCTGAAGGATGCCCAGATGGCTGGTAAGACATTATTTCTGGGTGTGTCTGAGTGTGTGCGTGTCTAGGTGTGTTTCTGAGAGGGATTATCATTTGAATTCGTACACTGGGTAAGAGGATCACCCTCAACAAAGTAGGTAGGCTTTATCCAATTCATTGGGGACCTAAATAGCACAGAAAGATAGAGGAAGGGCAAATTTGTTGTTTTTGAGCTGGGACATCCATCTTCTCCTGCTCTCAAAGTCATTTCTCCTGGGCCCTAGGCCTTCAGACTATGACTGGGACTTTACATCATTGATTTTGCTGGTTCTTAGATTTACATTGGAACCACTGCTTTCCTGGGCTTCCTACTTGCAGATGACAGATTACGGGTCTTCTCAGACTCTATAACCCCATGAGCCAATCCCTCATAATAAATCTCTTTCTATATATTTACATAAATATCCCATTGGTTTTGTTTCACTGGAGAATCCTGACTAATACAAGCAACATTGGACTAATGAGACAAAGAGAGAAGACATTTACTTTGATAAGCTATAGTATACCTGAGCCCTCATAGTTATTACGTTTTTTAAAATCACAGGTTAAATTTTGGTTGTTCTCATGGAGTACATACTCTGTTGTTACCAGACTAAAGGGGCCCATTTATGTCAGCTCATGAAAACCCAATAAGATATGAATAAGAGTTTGTAGCAAAGAAAGTAAGGGCTTATTTTTAGGAAGTACACAGATAACGCTTAAATACCTGGTTCCCACTGATTTCTAGGGAATCGGCTATATAGGGGAAAAGTCATTAATCATGGTGACTAAGGGAGGTAGGGCCATGGTCAGGGCCCTGGTCTCTATTGATTGGTTGGTGCTAGGGGCGGGGGTAGTAGATCAGTGCATCTGGTCCTAATATCAACCATGACATCACTTTGTCTGATTTCACCACTTTTATTGGCCTGGAGCTGAAACATAACTGAGGCCTAGATGTTATTTCTAGTTTGACCAAAACTCTTGTCTCTGTGGTCAACAGACCTGAGGCTTTGTTATTAAGATTATTTGATGCCAACCAGAAGATCATGTCCTGAGGGTCATGCAAGGGAGGAGGCAGGTGTGTCAGGGTGCCGGATGAGGCCAGATTGAAGCAGAAGGAAAGAAAGGAGAAAAGGTCATGTTAAAGAAGTGAAGTTTCTAGGCAGCTACATCACGTGGGGAAATCGGATAAAAGCTAAGGAAATAGTCCGAGCTTTAAAATAGCATATGTATTTATATTTGTTGTTGTTATTCTATGTAATTCCTAAATCCAGACCTCCCCAGGTTTTAACTAGAAAAGGCAGTCTCATTTTTATTTACACCCAGATCATAGTGACATCAAGCTCAAGCAGAAAATTCGTACCCTTCATGAGTGCTCAAGAAAGAGATTTGCTTGTATCTACCAGGAAATCTTTTAGTTGCCGAAAAATTGTGGTGATGGTCATGGTTTTTCTTGCATCATCTACTAATTACCACTTACCTACGGTCTCTAAAAAGCGGCCTGGGGAAGGCTCATTATCTTTGCGAAAAATTCAATCGCAAGCTTGCAGTAGATTTGGTACGTTAGTGTCCCCTTCTCACAATCGAATCTCATTTTCCATTATTCATGCTTTTGCTTTATCTCCTTCCACGTTGACTCTGGGCTTGATCGTGGGACTTGCTTTGGCCAAAAGGATATCAGAAAACACAATTCAGGTAGAAGATTAATAAGTGTTTTACCAGAGTTGTATATTCTTGTTCTATTAGAATATTCTTCTTTGAAGCCCAGTTACCATAAAAAAATGTTACTACCTTGAGCACATCATGCTGTGAGGAAGCCCAAGCTAGCCACATAAAGAGGAACCTGGGTAATTGTTGTAACCAAGGTTCCCAACACATGGCTCCTGTTGAACCATACCTCACAGTATGAGCCCTCCAACTGATGGCTGCATACATTGGGAAGCAAAGATGAGCCATCTCCACTGCGCCTGCCAGAATCCCTGACTCATTAAATAATAGGCAAACAAAACAATTTCTTTTTTAAGCCACTAAGTTTTGGCTGGTGGTTTGCTGGGCAGCAGTAAACTGAAATGAAGCCATTGTCTTCAGAGATCCACAGTAGTGCTGGGCCATTAACCAGATCCAACCTTATGAGTTATCCTATTTTCTTGCCGTACTAGTTGGTTCAGAGTAGGGTGTACAACCCAACTTGTACCAATGAGAGAAGATTTTGGTCTCAACTGTTTGGAAAAAAAAATACAGTCTTTCCACTTACCCTGGAACTAGGAAGATACAACCCTTGAGTTAATGTGGGGGACCACCACTTTCGAGAAGATCCGACCAGGTGTGATACCCACACGCAGGAAAGCAGAATTAAGAAATAGAAGGAGAAAGGTGGAGGAGACACCAAGTCCTGATGACGTTGTTTGCCTGAAGTAAATTTTTACTTACGAAGGCCAATGATTTCTATTTTTGACTTCCAACTGAAGCTAAAGTTGCATCTCAGTGAAGTTTAAGCAGCAATGCCTAACTTCCCTCTACCCTAGACTGGCCATTGTGACACACAGACTAGGGGATTTTAGATGGAGATAACTGAAAAAGAGGACCAGCAGAGATTTTGATTTATTTTGGCATCTAACATGCCAATAAACACCCATATTTTATCACAATTGGCCCCTGCACCACTGTTAGTCTCTAAATCAATTCTTCATACTATAGTCAGAGTGAGCATTTCAAAATGCAAATCTGATTATGTCACTAGCTCTTCAGTGACTCCTCAAGGCTTGTAGGACAAGTCTAAACACCTTAGCTTAGCATATTTACAAGTCCCTTTTGTTCTAACTTCTGTTTATCTCACCAACTGCCTGCAGTTCTAGGTTCTCTTTCACCTGTCACCTGCCTACCTCGTTTCCCTTTACTCAGACATGTTCTCTTTGATTCTAAGTCTTTTATTTTATTTTTTTATTCTTCTATTACAGTTTTCCCAATTTTCCCCTGTTGCTCTCCCCAGTCCTGCCCCACCCCAGCTCCCACAGTCAGTCCCCACACTGTTGTCCGTGCCCACGGGTCATTTATACTTGTTCTTTAGCTAGACCCTCCCTTATCCTCCTCCCTCTCTCCCCTCCCCACTGGTCCCTGTCAGTTTGTTCTCAGTCTCAATGCCACTACTTTCCTTAAACCTTCACAGCTATGTTATATGTTTCCTGATCTATGCTCTCATCACAACACTTAGACAATGGAAGATGCAACTGTAAAATAGTATGTTGTCTCAGTAACTACACTATACATCCTTTTGGGCAGGGACTATAAATGTCTCATTTACAGAACCCAGGTGGTGCTCAGCCTATATTGCTGACTAAATAACTAAATGAACAAATGAATATATCTGCATATCACTTTAGAGCCGACTTTTCAAACATCTTAGACTGACTTGTATTGTGAGCTCTTCATGCTAATACCTTTATTTTTGGAGACATGAATAGATGAAGAGTAGGAGCCCATATTCTCTTTTTGTAAATTTCTGTAGAAGAGAGGACTGACTTTTACCTCCGCAGGAGACGGGGAGTAGTTTGGAATGAACATTCAGGCTCACCTTCCTGTCTGGCTCTTCTCCAAGGATGAAGAGTCATGAATATGAATGGTGAAAACTCTACTTCCTGTTAGCCACATTTCTCTAAGGAAGGCTCTACTCATGAATAAAAGTGTCTCTCTGTCTTGATCTCTTAGATTAAAGTGTACTCAGACCCAGAAGGTGCTCCTGTTTTCTAGTTCTCTCTTTTTCTCATGATTCCCATGCATTAACTGTTCGTTTTTGTTTTGGTTTTTGGGTTTTTTTTTTTTTTTTTTGGTAGTGTGGACTGCCCATCTCTGGGTTGTTTTTTGTTATTGTTGTTGTTGTTGTTGTTGTTTTGCATGAGGCTGGGTAGATAAGTCAAATGGAGCAAACTATCTTTGATACAGTGTGTAGTGGAATAAAAAGTGGCCCCCAAGCTCTATGTCCAAGTCATGACCTCCAGAACAAGTAAATGTGACCTCATTTTGGAAAAGGGTTTTTATAAGAAAAAGGCAGGGGGAAATTTGAGGTGAGACCTGGGAGGGAAGGCCATGGAAACACAGAGGCAGAGTTTGGAGTTTGCTTCCAGCAGCCCCGGAGCACTTGGAGCCACTGGAAGCTGACAGCGGCAAGGATGAGATCTCACCAGGCAACTTTTGAGAACCTGTGGCCCTCTCACCTCCTTGACTTTGGATTTCTGGTCTCCAGAACTACGAGAGAATAACTTTATGTTGTTGTAAGCCTTCAAGTTTGTAGGAATTTTTTACAGTAGTTTTAGGAAACTAGTGCACAGGTGAAGGTGGAAAAAACAACTCTCTCCTGTTTCAATCTAGCAGTTATGAAAGAGCCCTGTCCTGGAACACTATGAAGCTGGTACTCAAATCCTTGTTTGGCAATTTCTCTTTATGTACATCTCCTACCAGCCAGAACCCTGAAATAAGAGGGATGGGTTGTTGGACTGGGGAATCAATGCCAACTCTGAATTTCTAGAGAAATTTTATGGACAAGGACCTTAGAATTTTGGCTCTTTCATGAATCTCAGCCTTAGCTGGCACGTTTAAATAGCATGGAAAGGTTAGCTCCAGAAGAGAAGGTTACTCTGCTTACGCAGGTTCTGTCTTTTCCTTGATATCTTCCAGTAACTCAGGTCCTATCTTTTCCACGAACATATCCCAGATTATTTTAATCCCAATAATGTTGACTCCCTTGAAAAATTTATGGCATTAATCAGCTGTGTATCTCATTTGGTACTTAAAATCTATCATATACAACTTCTTAATTATTATGGCTTGGCTCCCAAGCAATACTGTGAGTCAGTTGAGGGAAAAAAAATATCTAATTTTGTATCTTGAGTATCTAGCTCAATACAAAAATACCATTAGGTATGTGCATAAAGAAATGTGCTAAGAATTATGCATTTTAGTTGTGTTGATAATGCATAGTCCAATGCCTAATACTAAGTAAATGATAAAAGGGAAAAAAAACTTTGACTCTTAACCTTTGAATTTTACTATAATAACACTTTTTCCCTGCCCAATAAGATCTCCCTTTTTGCTAATGGACTTTGTCAACACTGACTACAACAGTCAGCATTTAATTAATGTAGGAACATTTGGAATCTTTCCCTGGGATTGATATAAAGACATTGGGAAAAAGATTTTCCTGTGCTAAGTTTAAGCTGGTGGGTGCTACATTCACTGCCCCATGGAGAAGGCTTCTCTGTGGCAGGAAATTGTGCAACCAACATACAAAAAGAAGCAGAGTCAGGCAGATGTTATTAGATGGGTGGAAAGTAAGAAAGACCTGACGGCGTTGTGATTCCAGGTTCCAGTTCCAGAACCTGAGGTTCTTATTCCTGGAGCACTTTTTCTGGTTCCTTGAATTACCTTCATTTACTTCCTGGTTGTATGTACCAATACATTTCCTTCAGTATGAACTTAATCTAGTTTTACATGGGTTTCTGTCACTTATAATGAAAAGAACCTTAATATGACTTGGGAACCTCAAAACTAAAAGTATTTCCATGGTCTCCTGAAGCTGTTGTAAAGATCCATGAAAATAACCTATATCTCTACGTGATGCACACATATACACATACTGATATAATTCATTTCCTAAAAGACATTTGGAGTTGCCTATGAGTCCTGTTTCAATTCTGATACATAACACTTAAGATTTGGTCTAAACAAACCAACAATTAATTACAAAAGTGGAAAATTCAGGCAACATCAAAATCTAATGAGAATTGTTTTTCTGATTTTTTTAAAAAGTAGATTATTCAAAAATTCAGTGAAATTGTAAAGAGAAACCAAAACACTTATTGTATAGCCATTACCTAAGAGTTTCGTGACATCACTATAAGATTATGTGACATGGCAAGGGAATGTAAAGCACAGCATGTGGAATATAGTCAATAATGTTGGCATGACCATATATGGTGTCAGATGGGTACTAGACTTACCCAGGTGATCATTTCATAAGTTGCTATGTGTATAATCACTATGTGGTACACCTAAAATGAATATAGCATTGTATGTCAACTATAATTGAAAAATAAAAACATATTTAAAAAAACAAAAAATAAATATAAAGCACACTGAGGGACAAAAAAGATGATGTGATATAAAATACTAGGAATAATGAAAAAGAATAAAGTTGATTAATTAATGTTGATATAGATATCCTCCCAAATTCAGATTGTGTTGATTGAATCCACTACTTACTATTAATGATAACTTACATATAATGAAATATTTTATCAGCATTTGTTCTTCTCTTTAGGTTCCTTTACTTCTCACCTCATTGCTAAAAATTGAGAATGATTGAGTGGTAGAGCAGGCACACTAAAAATATGCTGTTCACAGGCCTATGTCATGGACATATATAATTTTTGTCCAGAATTCCTTTATTTGAGATACTGGCTCTGTATGACTACACAGAGATTCATGGAGAACAACTAGTAATTAATCTTAAGCATACTAGGCTACTATACCCAATGGTATTAATTGATATAATTATCAGGTGTACAAAGGTTTGCTCACTACATGTTATAGTTATTAAATGTATATATATATTATATATATTATATATATTATATATATATATATTTCAAATTGTCATGAAAAGTGTTTGAGTGACCACGTTTCGACAAATATGTCCAGTTGCCTATACTGCTGCAGCAGGCACTATTTCAGGAGAGAGGGGGAGTAACCATGGTGTGTATGGTAATCAAGTTTCCTGCCACACACAGTTTATACTTCAGTGAGGAAGACTGACAGTAAATGGAAACAAAACAAGCTCAAGAATGACCAGGGTTGGAGCATACCTCTTTAATTAAAATAATCATAAAATACCTCTCTGAGGAGGAAACATTTGGGTTGAGAACCGAACAATGAGAAAGAGCCAATCAAGTTCAGGTTGCTGGGAGAGAGGGAAGCAAGTGTCTAAAGCAGAGAGCAGAGTCAGAATAATGGTCGTCAGGCAGGAATGAACTCGACACGCAAACAGTTTGGATTCTTTTAGGTACAAGGAAGGCCCTGGGAATTTTAAGCACGTGAATGACATAATCTGATTTACATTTTTTCAAAGATCGAGTGATGGTTGGGCAAAGCCACTCTGAGCCCAAGGGTGTTTCATTCTTTCAACCAAAGAAGTTTTCCTGTTTCTATTAAGTACCTGGAATAGATAAATCTTCCTCTGTAGTATTATTTCGAACCGTTGATTTTATTGGTATAAATGTCCTATGCAACTAAAATAAAATCTAAGATCCATTGTCACATCCCTTTATAGACAAACAATCAGCATGGTGAATTGTGCCTGAAAATAATCAACCTAAAATGTTACCCTGTGTTCCCTCTGAGACTCTATGAGTCCAGACAGGCTGGACACACACTGATGAGGCTGGAATGGAGTCCTGTGAATAGGGTAGCCAGCTGTGATTTGAGTGGTGGGGGCAGTGCCAGCTTGCTCTTGGCCTCTTCAGTCTAGACAGCCACATCACTCGGGCCAAGCAATTGTCCTCCATGCATGGTTTGCTACTAATCGTGTGACAAAAGAGGACAAGAGGACCTGGTGCCTGCTTGCAGTGTAGGCTCGAGAATACAAGATAAATAAACACTCCTCTTAACATCGGTGATGGCACATGTGGGGTGAGCACCAGTTCTTTAACCTCTGTGGATTCCACCAGCCAGATGTTCTCATTTCCAACGCTCTTCTTAGGATTTCCTCAGGACTGATACTGCACAAAAGTACCTTCTAAACGAGAGGGATGCATTTCATCCACCAGCCTCAGACAAGAGCCTTAGGTACTTTATTGCTCCCTGCGATTTTACTCACTTGACAGAGAGAGACAAATATGGAGATATAAATACTGTTGAGTCATAATTAGGTGAAAAGTATTTTTTTTTTAATTTTTTCTGAACAGCCCTCAATAGCATCCTTTTTCCCACTTAGGTTTTAAATAATTAAAAATGAAACAATGGAATGGCAAGTGGAGGAAAGCACCGCATCATAAAATTAATCCATGTTCACAATGCAGCCCGTTACGAGAACTCAGATTCCCAGAACACAGCATCTGTGAGTGTTTTACCACACTGCTCATGGGCAAGGTCCAGACCCAGAAGAACAGCAGAAAGCACATGCTGGGGTACCAGCACCCTCCTAAGAAGTGTGGGCCTCGGTTAACCCTGCCAGGTTTATTTCTCAGATAAGTCCAGCCTTCTAGGGCCAGTGAGCCATGATGCAGAGGCCAAATGTTACACAAATTTGGATCCCTCTGCAGAAAGGAATTATTGGGAGTTAGGAGGAAGGGTTCCTTCCTCCTTGATATTGGGTATTAGCTGTTGGACTGGTTTTTACTTTGAAATAGCTAAATGAATGAATAGAGAGAATGTTGTAGATTAAAATAGATAAACAACAAAAGGGAAAAAGAAAGTAGAGATACTTGTGAAGAGAAAAATAAACAGTACACAGAGTACGGATATGGGAGCAGTTAAATGGAAGGGTCAAGAAATTACGGAATCTTTTTTAGAGCAGCATCCGACACTAAATAATCTGGTTCTCTTGGGCAACATAATGCACATATGGATGTAACATCCAGTCATTGGGTTCTAGTCATTGACTAGAACATGAATGCATTAAGAAGAAGAATCAAATGAGGGAAAGTAGAAGTTTTGTTTGTTATTCTAACTTTTATTTGAATCTTCAATTGAGGTCATGTTTATTGATTTGAGAGGGTGAGAGAGAGAAAGGGAAAATTAATGTGAGCGAGAAACATCGATTGGTTGCCTCCTGCACGTACCTTGGTGCCCTGATCAGGGATCAAACCCACAACATTTTAGTGTACAGAATGACTCTCCAACCAACTCAGCCACTTGTCTAGAGTGTGTTGCTCTAAATTTGACTTCGGACTTTTTTAAAAAAATATTTTCTTTATTTATTTTAGAGAGAGGGGAAGGGAGGGAAAAAGAGGGAGAGGAACATCGATGTGTGAGAGAAGCATCAACTGGTAGATTCTCACACACACCCCAAACTGGGAACAGACCTGCAACCCAGGCAAGTGCCCTGACCAGGAATCCAACTGGCCACCTTTTGCTTTGCAGAAGGATGCTCAATCAACTGAGCCACTTAGGGCAACTTTTGACTTTTGGCATAAGTTTATTTGGGGAAGATATTGTTTCATCTTGGCTAGTCATAAATGTTTATAGCCACCAAACAGAGAAACTCATCAGAATTCTAATCCCCAAGTGATTATTTTGATGTAGAAAGACTGGCAGTGTGTGTATTAAACTTAATATGTGAATCTGTGGAGACTTTACCATCTCTGCATTTCATAGTTCTTCCTGGACCCATGGGAAGGATTCTGAATGTTCTCCTCATTTTTTCTTCTATTTTCAGAATTTGTTAAAAAGAATAAACAGCTGGAATTATTTTGACTGCATACTTGCTTGTAGTTGATGTGGGTGAGGCTTTTAGATGCCCAGCATACAATTCCCTTGATTATGCCATGGAATTTTTTTTCCTTAAATGGAAACAATCTGGGTTGGATTGTAATTATTGGTACCTGTCTGCTGTGGTCTTCCCACTGAAGACCCTTGTTCTAGCCATGTCTGGCACATGCCCTAAGCTTAGCTAAGTGCAATATGGCTGAAGTGTTCCCTCTGCTCCCTCCAAGTGTCTATGAGTTCAGACAGGCTGGGCACACACTCCTTAGTTAGTGACACAGGGAGATGGTAGTATTTGGAGAGCAGGTTCATTTCAACACAGGAATAAGAGAAGTAGTTAGAGTGGAAGGAGAGACAATCATGCAGGTGGCTACAGCGGGGCCTTTAGACCAGTTTTTCTTGCCCATAAAATAGTTAGTTGCGTTTCCTTTCTTCTGGTTTCAAACATCTGGAATTCTTATTTTCTACTGTCCCCAAGCCTGATCCCCCAGCACCCATCGATTTGCTGATGAGTGTCTGCTGCCTGCCATTACCCTAAAAGTCCTTGGAATAAATTGACTCCTACTTAAAATAGCTGGAATGAGTGTCAAGTTTTGCTTGTAGGTAAGAGCTCCCTCTGAAGGAAATTCAAAAGTAAACATCTTTGATAAAAAAAAAATAAATGTTTTATACATGAGCCTTTCAATTCATTTAATATATATTGAGTACCTGCTATTTTCAAGGCCCTGAGGCATAATGATGAAAATGAAGATGAAAAGTAAAAAGTAAAATGTGGGATAGTCTATACTTTCTTGGAGCTTAGAGTAGAGTTGGGGGAAAGTCATTAAAAATCTGTGAATAAATGTAAAACTACAACTATAATAAATGGTATGAAGAAAAAATACATGATGCTATAAGAAATTACATTGGAAGAAATTAATTTAGTAAGGGAGATCAGAGAAGACTTCTCCCTTGGTAATGAAGGCACAATAAGCATTAACTAGGTGAAGAAAGGGAAGAAAAAAGGTAGATTCCTCTTGGAGAAAAGAAAGAACCTAAGGCCTTTGAGGTAAGGTATTTTTTAAAAAACCCCACATATTAAAATGTAAAATTTAAACCTGCGTGCAGAAAACATATAAAACCATTATTTCCAGTATTAACCTAATACTGATGAGTTCATCAGATTGGTTCTATCCGTCAGGAATGGAGCTCTAGCTGGATATATTTGGAATGCGTGTTGGAGAATGTGAGACCAATGGGGGTGCTACCTACATGGCCAATCAAGGATGGAAAGCCGCTGTCATTGGACGAAGGTGTTTTTCTCACCTCCGAGCGGGAGAAGCATTAAACTCTAGAAAAAAAGAAGGGCGTTGAGAAGAACTGAGGTGGTGTTGCCAAAAGAAGAATAGGGGGTACTGAAAACACTTTTGCATAATTTTGCCCAGAATTGGTAACTAGGAAAATATCACAAGGCTATCTCAGAACCAAAAGCATTCTCCAAACTATTTATTTTCAGTCAAATATTAAACATTATGAGTGTCCAGTGCAGCAAAATAATTTGTGCAGCTTTTGGATTATGTAAGGTAATGACCAAATGAAGAAGAAGAGTAGAATCCGGCCAGAACTGAGGCAATAGTTAAAACAATTGTGATCATTTATCACCTTTATGTAATACCATTCAGTTTACAGAGCACTGTAATGACATTGTTTTATTTAATCCTCAAATATCTCTCTAATCTCTCTGAAATTAAAAAATATATATATATATTTTTTCTCCTGTAGTACACAGAAGAGAAAAGTGAGGCTCAATGAGGTTAAAAGGCTTGTCCATACTCCCAGAATTAGTAACTGGTGGTACAAGAGAGGAACTCAGGTCACTTGATTCATAGTCCAGAGTTTATTCCAAAACTCAGTCCACAGATTCGGTCCAACTTACCTTTCCCCAGGGTGCTTCATGCTTGAGAATTCAGCAGAAGAGATTTTATCAGTTTAGCTGGTATACCCTAACCAGTGTGGTGTAACCCCCCACTAGCAAGGAATTTGAGATGTTTAGTCTAAGCAGAGAAAAACTCATTCCATTTAACAATGGAAGAGGAAAAAGGAAAGTTACAAATGTTTAAGTCAAAAGGAAAATTGGTTTACTGGCTCTGTTTGCATCTCTCTTCTGAAGGGTGTGCTCAATCTTGTAAATTAGTTTAATTATAGAGATGATAAAGGGAGAGATCAAGATTGAGTTTTCTTGATGTCCACACCTTTAACAAGGACCAGTTTGTGAGATATTTGGGAGACGCTAAAGTAAAATATAAATTATTTCATACGAAGAAGCAGGTTGACAAATAGCATTTTCTGTGTGAACCAACAGTGTACATTAGAATTAAGAAGTCTTTAAAATTGTTGTTCTCTGGTGGCCACATTCTGATTGACATTGAAGGCAACAAAGCACAAAAAAACTTTAAAAGAGTGGAAGTGGGGGAAGGGAGATCAAGAGAATTACGGATTTATTCAAGCAAGTTCTTGCATTGTCTTGAATTGATGTCTTTCACGGAAATTGATGCTTTATACCACCCTTGTCTTCCATTATTAAAGTCCAATGAGTTCAATGGACTCCCTTTACAGGGTGGAAATGAAGCAAATTTTCAGAAGAGATTCACAAACTGATCAGTTTGAATTGAGTTCAAAATTTTTGCTGCTTCCAACGATGGGGATAATCCTCTAGATGTACCTCAATCATTGAGCAAGATGCTGTATTTTTGCAGATAAGTTTTAAGAGGAAATGATTGAAAGGAAAGCAAACCGTGCTTTAATAAGCCACGATGTCTTGGAATTATAAGGGACCAGATATGAAGTCCAGGACTCCTGAATTTCTGGCTCAAATTGAGATGTTTCTCCATTCAAAATAGGCCCCAGAATTCTTGAGAATAATTCAATTTATCAAATACTAATACACACGTTGAATGATGAAAGTTAATACATTGTTGCAACTAGTCTTTAACTATATAAATTTTCTAAATAAAAATGTTAAAACCTCCTTTGAAAATTTTTGAATTATGATTAAAGATATAATTCATGAAAAATTAGGGGGTTCCACAAATATGCATTTTCCCCTCAACTGAGGACACTTATGCCCTCTTATTGTTGATAGTTTATAAAACAAAAGAGGAGATGCCATTGTAGCCATCTGTTTGTCTTTCTAAAAAGTAAGAAATAAACAAGGACCATGATGTCATACTTTTTGAATATTCATTAATTCGGCAAATATTTATCAGGCACCTTTCTCCTCTATGCCAACTATTGCTCAAGGAGCCAAGGATTCAGCAAAACAGGTAAAACGCCCGACCTCCTAGAAATTACAATAAACACCACACCTAAGTAAAATTTCTACTGTGTTAGATAGTGATGTGCTCTAAGGAAAGAAAATAAAATGGTAAAAGTCTTCTGCAGTTTTTAAAATAGTTTCTCTAGGGATGATTTCATTGAGAGGGAAATAATTCATTTGGATGTCTGGCAGAAAGAGTATTCTCATCCGAGGGAACACCAGGTGAAAAAGTTCTGTAGGGGAAACATGACTGGCACATTACAAGAACAGCAAGATCAGTGTGACCAGAGAGAAATAAACAATGAGGACTGGGTGGAGGAGAGAGGTGGGTAGGAGACAAAGATGCTTAGTACCCGCTGGGATTGGGGAAGAGGGCGAGGCCTTGTAAGGCTTTAGGTCAACGTACGGAATTTGACTTTTACTCTCAGTGAGATTAGATCTTTAGTAAAATATTTGTAACGAAATGCAGATATGTTTTTGTAATTTCACAACTTGATCCCGATACAAAACATTTTAAACTCTAGTTTTCTGAATATATTTTGTTGGGGACATTTAGCTTTATACAAAACTTTTCTATTGGAATTTGTTTTTGCTTTATAAAAGTCAGTTTTTAAATGCTCGGGGAAAAGAAAATTTCCATGTAAAAGATTGCTAACGTAAATCATAAATGAATTGCCCTTTAACTTAATGGTTTTGTAAGTTTATTTTCTTCACATCAATTTTTCCTAAAGTTAGACGAATGTATAATTTTTATTGAGGTCTTAGGATATATTCAAAGAAACTTTAAAGGTAATTTACATATACATGTTGACACATTTTTGTTAGGTTAATTTACATTTATCAACATGTTCTACACAGAATTAAATAATGAAAATCACATAATCTTAGAATTCCATTCTCCCTTTCATGTTCTTATTAGGTCCTAGAAATAAGAGTTGGACACAAACATTTCGAAGGCTCTTCCAATTCTCCAACTTCTAGAGGTTATATTGGAAATTTACAGACACTAAATCTTAAACATAAAAAGCCATAGAGTTGTAAAGGGACCATCTTTGTAGCTAAAAAACTAGAAACTAGAGAAGTTAAATGACTTGCTGAATTACTAACTTCATCGGGATGAGCACCCAGGTGCCTCGGCATGTATTTCACTGTATTTCCAATGAGCTCTCTGCTTTTGCGTGATTTCCTTATGAAGGACTTCCATGGATGGGTAACTAAGGAGCTTGCTCTGATGTGATCGTGCTGTGCCTTGAGAAATGGTTGTCTCTTTATTACCTAGTCCTCCTATTCTTGCTTGGGTGTCCACTCTTGTTCGAGTCCCTTCTTTTCAGTATCCCCCACAATTCTAATCCATTCTAGATAATTCTGGTTTCCATCCTAGTGCCTTGGAGAGACTTTCCTACATTTTTCTCAGTTCTGTTCCTATTACTTTTCATGAAGTTCAATCTCTTTTCCATGTACATAAGAAAAAGGACACGGGCCTCATTTTCACCGCTCTGAAATTTCATCTTGGTGATTTTAAGAGACCCTGGACACCTTTGTGTTCTGCTGTCCTGCTGTCTTTTGTTTCGAATGTCAGAAAAGTTGGGCTTCATGTGTTGAGTCTAATGGGGGTAACAGAAGATCACAAGGTCAGGTTGATGCCAGCACTACCAATTTTTTCCTGTCTTCAGAGTTCTGGCTTCATGCAGCAGACAGAAGGTGAACCTGGTCTGATTCCAGCTGTTGAAAGCCAGCAGATTTACTAGACATGTGCAATCATTTTAATGCTATTAAAATTGGCAGGAAGGACTTTGCTATTACAAGCATTTTGAATATTAGATCTTGTCTTTTTTATATTACCATTTGCTAACAACATGTGAAATAAAATCCTAAGTAACCAGAGAGATTTTTGGAGCGAGCAAGTTCTATTAATTTCAAAAGAGATAAGTACCACCTAAAATGACTGTCGATAAAGTTTTCCAATTGCACATTGTCTTGAAAAACTGCACCTTTTGAAACCCATCTCCTCTTTTTGCCTCTCCTGCCCATTTATTTTACTTGAAAAAAAAAAGGGAAAGTTAAGTATCTTAAAATGCTTGGAAGTCTTCTGTGAGTTTAGGGCCTGAACTTCAACTGATAATAGACCAGAACGCCTCATCACCTGACCAGGTAGACCCTTGGTGACAAGACAACCATTTACTACATATCCTGAGTTGGGGGTCAATGGATATTTGGGACTGAGTGCTATTCTTTCAATAATGTTTTGAAGAGCTGGACCATGAATTCAGGCCAACTGTGTGATGACCCTGGTGTACATCTCAGCATTTTTCTAATCCAATAGACCCCATTTAGACCCTACTTAAAATCATGGAACATTATAGTTTAAAATGAGCTCATCTCACTGGCAGGTCAAGCACAAGGCCAGTGTACTTTTCAGTGCCATCTGTCATAGAGGTACTTGTTTCAGCCAGCAGTGACCCACCTCATTTCCATTTGGATTCCTCCATAGCTAGACATTTACCACATCTAATAAATTAGACTTTGCAGTATCTCTTGTCTCTGCCCCCTCCTTTCTATTCTTTTGTCTGATCTAGATCAGACCTTTATTTCCCTGAGGTAGATGATTAAAATAGCTTTCAAACTGTATCCCTTATTATCTCTCCCCTGTTTCTAATCCATTTTACTAATTAATGTCAAATTGATCTTTGAGAACTCAAATCTATTCTTTTACTCCCTGCTCAATAATTTTAAATGACGCCTAATAGCCCAGGCTTTAAAGAACATTTCTTAGACAGGTATTTGGGTAGGGGATGAAGCATTGTGGAAATTCCATGAATATTGGCATCAAAGAGACTTGGGTTCAAATCCCAGCTCAGCCTACTTCTAGCTGGGTAATTTTGGAAAAGTGATTTCATATTTCTAAAACCCAGTTTCTTCAACTATGAGGTGACCCTCATTTCCTGGGTGCAAAGATTAAATTGAGATACTAGTTATTAGGTAATGTGCACTTCAAAAAGAGTAGCTATCTGTATCCTGGGCCTTCTACAGTATAACTCTAAACTTATTCCCTACTAATTTTCTATCAGAATCCTATATTCCAGTGGAACCTAGTCTGTGTTGTATGTGTCTTATATACCATATCTGGTTGCATCCTTCTTAAGAGTAAAAATATCCTTATAGTATTCAGAGTGCTTTGTGTATATTAGGTACTCAATAAATATCTGTTGAATTTGGAATTCTCGAATTGACTTTACCACCCAAAAGAGCTATTTCTCTCATAAAATTTTAAACTTTCTTTCTGAGTCTATTTGAACTTACCAGGCCTGGGCAGAGCGAGTCCTCTCCCTGCATCTGGTCCTCCATGATTAAACATGTTTTCAAATTTCTAAATGGATGCAGAGTTTTCTATTCCACTTGGGTCCTTTGGCCCGACTTTTATAGCTTGAAGTAAATGTGGAGCTTGGGCTCTCTTTGAGGTTACTTGCAGTGTTCTTTTAATGATCAGCAAGCTAGAGGGCAGTGGAAGAGCTTCCTTTAAATCAGTTTGATAACTGGGCAAAGGGACAACAGTTCCTTAGAGCAGGTCAGTTGGCCACTTCCACAACTGGCAGGTGAGTGCTGATGGGGAGGGATATCACGTATGTGCTAGGAAGAAAGTAAGTCACTGGAAAGATGTTTGTGAAGTTTTATTTGATCAAACGTTTGCCACTTTTCAGTGCAGTGAGGGACAGAGGGCGCTTGAATTCTGAGCAGAGTGTCACTCTGGCTTTATGTGTCCAGTGACTGAGCCATAAGAGGGGAGGTTGCAATAGATTAACTCAGGGACCCTCTGCAAATAACAATCTATTGCTTTTCATTCTGCTTATGCAAACAATGAGCTTCAGAGAAATAAAAATAGCTATAGCCATTCTACAAATTTCAGGTGTCTATATGTGTCTGCATGTATATACACATGAGAATGTGTGTGTGTATACACACATGAGAATGTGTGTGTGCGTACATGTGCACACACATATTCTTATGTATTCCTTCCTATAATCCCATAAGGTGGGTGTTTGAAAACTAAATCTCAAAGAGGTTAAGTAACTTGACCAAGTTTGCACAGCTAGTAAGGAGTCAAACAATAGGGTTGCAAACTGAATTCAAACACTCACGTCTATGTGAAGCCAAAGCCTACACTTTTGCAACTATGCTACACTGTTCAGCCTCCCCAGGTGGGTCCCAGAATAGTTTTATTATAGCTAGTCCCAAAGTTCACCCACCCAGTGTGAGTGGGCACATCCATTTGATTCAGATGTTTGATGAAGAGTTCTGAGGCAGTTTCCAACTGGAAGTTGCCAAAATGGAAACACTATGGCAAGGTTAAGCTGCTTCCTTTAGGTGGATGGAAAAATTGAAGGGTATTGTCTTGCTGTGCCCAAGATCATCCCTTTGGAAGTGACAGAGAACAGAACACATTTATAAGACTTTGGGAAGAACTAGATCTAAGGCAGTTGTCCCCAACCTTTTTTTGGCACCAGGGACTGCTTTTGTGGAAGAAAGATTTTCCACGGACCAGGGCTAGGGGATGGCTTCATGACCTGCCACCAGCTGCAGCTTAATTGTCACTTGCCACTCACTAATAGGGTTTTGATATAACTCTGCAAGCAATTGATTTATTGTGATCTCTGTGCAGTCGAACCTGTCTGCTAATGATAATGTGTGTTTGCAGCCACTTCCCAGCCATCACCGCCTCTGCTCCACCTCAGATCATCAGCGTTAGATTCGCATGAGGAGTGCCCAACCTGCATCCCCCAGAAGCACAATTCACAGTAGGGTTCCTGCTCCTATGAGAATCTAGTGCCATCCCCCACCCCTCCACCCACCCACCACCTCACCGCTGACCTGACAGGAGGCGGACCTCAGGCAGTAATTGGGGAGTGGCTGTACATACAGAACAAGCTTCACCTCCCTTGCCTGCTGACCGCTCACTTCCTGTTGTGTAGCCTAGTTCCTAACAGGCCATGGACTGGTCCCAGGGGTCGGAGACCCCTGATTTAAGGGATAGAGTGGCTGAATATGAGTCTTAGATGAGGAGATGGTAGACCAACCCTTTACCTGTGACTTGAATTTCAGGGTTTTTTTATGTGTAAAACAGGGCAAAGGAATCTCTGCCCCTGGCTTCCCAGGAATGCAGGGATTATTCTGAGCCAATTAATGCAAACATACTTTCTAAATTGTAAGATTCTGTGCAAAGATCAGGAGTTTTTGACCTCTTGACGCTCTGCAGTTGATGTGGTAGTATCTCATACAGAGTGAAATTAAGGGAACATACGTGAGATTCATTTCCATGTCCAGTTAAATCCAAGGTTATTTTGGTTGGTTGTTTACTTAAACCTCCCCTTCATCTCCAGGAATAGAATGTCCTTTGAAACCACTGTGAGGGTGTGTCCCATTCCTCAGCCCTTCCAATTGCCTATAGGAGCCTGCGTCAAACACTCACAGCCGGAGGTGCTTACTTCCTTGACACTGTTGTCAAGTGGAGTAGAAAAAAAAAACAGGGAGAATGTGATGGACCACAGGCGAGGCTCTGCAATATACATCTCAGAGCTATTCTTATTTCTGTAAACCCCTGAGCTATTCGTTTGTTTCACACGTCCATTTGGTGCCTACAATGTGTCTGGCATTGATCTAAGAAGTATACAAATATTAACTCATTTATTCCTCACCTCTAGCCTGTGGTGATAATATGATCCCTGTTTTACACAAAAAGAAAATGAGCCACAGAGGTTAATGTTTGAGCTAATAGGGGGGAGAGTTAGGATTCTAATAGGTTTTACCTATAAAGATTTATTACATTGATTTAAAATGGAAAACATTTTCAGGGGCTCCTTGCTTCCTTTGTCAATTCTAAATATGCCCGTTTGGGTTTCCGGTCCTACATTTTTAGACCCATTTGCTCTTATTTCCCACTTACTGTTTGATTTCCTGCCATGTTCTTCCTTCATAATAATTCTAGTCTCTCTTTTTTTTTTTCTGATGACTATTCCATACCTAGTTCCACATCCTTGCTTTTTATTAGATTCTCCTCCCACCCCCGGCTTGGAATGCTGTTCTAGCCTCTTTTTCTAGTTAAAACTTATTCAGCTTGAATTCCACTTTAAGTTTCATTCATGAAAATTTTACTCATAGTTCCAGATTTTCCTGGTTTCGGTCTGCTTAAAATTTCTTTAGCATTTCTTTGTACCTATGCAATGAATAGCACAATTTTTATTTTTACATGTTAAGCTTGCCTCCTCATCTAGGTTCAATACTATTAACTTATGCTATGGTATATACTTTCTTTAAAAAAAATTGTTTGCCCTCACTAACAAAGTGCTAGGAATATTCTAAATGCTCAGCAAGTATGTAACTAATTTATAATTATTTGAATGTTTCTGGCAGAAGCACTTGCTAATCTCACTTATTAAACACATCATCTCATTTGGCTTGTTGTTTGTTTGATGGCAAACAGGTTTCATCTGTATGGCCACTCCAGTGGGTTAGTCATCACTACCAAGAAAGCTGTGTTGAAATATTTTCAAAGAGTTATAGCTTGTATTCTCTCATCAATCACAGAATTTCTTTCTGCTGTCAGGTTTGCAGCACAGGAATGTGGGGGCAAGCCAATCTTCAATTTGCTAACCCCAGTTTGGTAATAGGGTTACCAAACTAATCTGTTTATGAGGGATGAGGGCTGGATTTCAGCCTAAGCACACTTTGTTATACACTGCTGATGTGTCTGATAGGTAGTACAAAGATTAGAGCAACTCAGGCAGTTGGTGATCAATTATTTATTAAGATGATACCAGGGGAAAAAAGCATTTTACTTTTTATTTACTTATTTAGTTTTAGGTTACATGTGTGCCACGAAATCTTCTTCTTATACAATGTCCATAAGGAATTACTACTTATGACTCTAAGATATTTATTTCAGTACCCATCACTTTCATTTCTAGAGATTTGCCCTGATATCATTCCAGAGATGTACTCAACACCAATATATTATACAAACAAAAATTGCTAACATGCAATTACCTTTTATGTTACCCTAAATTTGAGGTCTATAAAAAACAAAGAAATCTAATTGCCAGAGAAAGCAAAACAAAACAAACAAAAAAACATGACAATTCCCATCCCAGTTATGTGTTGAGGCAAATGCTGCCCACATTATGTGTTGCTAAGATTTATTCCTTGAAAGGTCATTTGCCTACAATTTGGAGCAAAATCTGAACTATTGTGCGATGATGGGGATATTTTATTTGAGGAGATTATAGATGGGTTAATAATTGGAAAGTGATGTTATTATAAAAATCTGATGTTTTTTAATTAATCAATTTTTTTCTTTTTGATATTTCTTGTTTGTGTGTTTACTTTTGCTGATTTAAGTTTAAAACTCAACAAAAACAAAACAAAAACACAAAATCAAGACATTAAGGAGACTGGCTTGGGAATGGCTAATAAGCATTCCTCCTTTTCTCCTGGCATCTTAGTTTTTGCCCTGAGGTCACAAAATATTGTCCAGCCAGAGCAGAAGAAATTAATCAGCCTAATTGTTTCTTGGGTGTTGGGTAACTCCTTGGTCTTGGTGGGTAGAAAGTCTTTGTTCACACCTTCGTTGTAGCTGTCTTCTCAAACCAAGATATAAGAAGAAAAATCAGTGACCCCTGGTTTGATCTGTGTTGGAAATCCAGTTTAACACATGGGGATATGTTTCTAAGATAGCTGCTGCAATCCAAGAAGACTGCAGAAGTTTGCAAGATGAAGCAAGGATAACCTGGCTTGGCATAGTGCCAGGGTTTTCCAACCTGCAACCCAGGATGGCTATGAGTACAGCCCACCGCAAAATCATAAACTTACTCACTCAAAACATTATGAGATTTTTTTTGTGATCACACGTCGCAGTGTGTTTAATGTGTGGCCCAAGACAATTCTTCTTCCAGTACAGACCAGAGATGCCAAAAGACTGGATACCCCTGTAAGAGGACCGTTTCCACGTAGGGTTCAGACAAAGGAACAACTTGTCTGCCTTTTTCATGACCCAAGATATCTGTGGAATGAATGGATAGCATATATATAGTATACTATGTATAGTATTATAGTATGAAGAGTATTAATAATATTATATATGTACATATATATAAAATCTCCATTATGAAAGTAATCAATGTAGATCTTGTTTGAGCACCAGAATCATGACCCATTGGATAGTTAGGCTTCCCTAAATTTAAGAGTTCTTATAATATTTAAATATTAGGACTTTGAAAATAAGATACTTTATATAAATGAGTTCAGAAAATCTTTTACTGAATTTAAAAAATAGAGCATTTGATGTAAGCTTTTATACAATTTATTGTAATTAGAATAATGCAAGTGTAACTTCAATTTAATCAGAGATCCTTCTGCCCTCAGGAACGGTTGGACTCCCTAGGAACAGGTTTTCAGTATCCGTCTGGCCACATCTGTTCCATGCTCACTCTATATTTTTAGTCTTCTTATGCGGGATTCATATCTTTAGATATTGATTTAGAAGCAACTGGAGAACTCTCCTGTTCTGTTTCACATACACCACTTTCTGCCTTAATCACTGTCACCGCCTTCCATTGGTTTCTGTCTCTGTGCACAAACACATACAGACGTTGCATTAATTTGCTAAAAGGGTGTCACTTCTCTTTTTCTAAAAAAAAAAAAAAATCCTATTACATTTCCATACATTTCCTGCTCCTTATGCAGGGCCCTGGGCTCACTTGCATTTTCCTCTCTCCTAAAACAGGCTAACCGGAGCTCTCTTGCTTCTGGACACTGTTCTTTCTCTTTGGCTTGCTGCCTTTCAGGAAAGGACTGAGCAGCCCAGTCCTCTAACACAGTGGTTCTCAGTGTACTGCTGTTATTTACGAGCTATTAGCAACTGTAATTACTAATGGATAAAGTACCAAGAATTGTAAATATTCCCTTTTAAAAATGCAAATGAGAGAAGTCTAAAACAGAATGTGGAATTGGAGAACTGCATTTCTTATCACAAAATTTGTAGTTCACCAATACAGTCCTTACTGGAGTCATTTCTAAGTGGTGCAGAGAAATCAGAATTATGCAACTTGAGTTGGAAACAATGTGGATATGATGTTTTAAAGGTTTAGGAAGGAGAAAACAGACAGGTTTTTTTTAAATTTAAAGTATATTTTATTGGTTATGCTATTGCGGTTTTCCCAATTTCTCCCCCTTTATCCTCCCTCTGCCCTGCACCCCCTAACCCTCGAGCATTCCCCCACTCCTTAGTTCACGTCTATGGGTTGTACATGTAAGTTCTTTGAGTTCTCTGTTCCGAGTACCACTCTTTACCTCACCCCATCTATTTTATGCTGAACTATTATATAGCTGAACTTAATTATGTAAAAGTGATTATTTATTTTATGTGTATATAATTGACTACTTTATCTTTTTTGTTTTGTAAACATGTTTTATCGATGTTGCTATTACAGTTGTCCTATTTTTTTCTCCCCTTGATTTCCCTCTGCCCCACATCCCCCTTCTTCCACCACCATTTCCCCCCCTTATTTCATGTCCATGGGTTGTATTTATAAGTTCTTTGGCTTCTCCATTTCTAACACTATTCTTAACCTCCCCCTGTCTATTTTGTACCTACCATTTATATTTCTTATTCCCTGTAGCTTTATTCCCTCCCCACTGATAACCCTTCAAGTGATCTCTATTTCTTTGAATCGATTCATGTTCTAGTTGTTGGCTTAGTTCATTTTTATTTTTGTTTTTTCTTTTTTTTAGGTTCGGTTGTCGATAGTTGTTTGTTCTCATTTTTTAAAATTATATTTTATTGATTATGCTATTACAGTTGTCCCATTTCCCTTCCTTCATTCCCCTCCACCCTGCACAGCCTCTCCCACCCACATTCCCCACTTTAGTTCATGTCCATGTGTCATAAGTTCTTTAGTGTCTACTTTTCCCACACTATTCTTGCCCTCCCCCTATTTTCTACCCACCATCTATGCTACTTATTCTCTGTACCTTTTCCCCCTCTCTCCTCCTCCCACTCCCCTCTTGCTAACCCTCCATGTGATCTCAATTTCTGTGTTTCTGTTCCTGTTCTAGCTGTTTGCTTAGTTTCCTTTTGTTTTAGGTGTGGTTGTTAATATGAGTTTGCTGTTTTTTCACTGCCCTATTTTTTATCTTCTTTTTCTTAGATAAATTCCTTTAACATTTCATATATTAAGGGCTTGGTGATGATGAACTCCTTTAACTTGACCTTATCTGAGAAGTACTTTATTTTCCCTTCCATTCTAAATGACAGCTTTGCTGGATAGAGCAATTTTGGATGTAGGTCCTTGACTTTCATGACTTGGAATACTTCTTTCTAGCCCCTTCTTGCCTGGAAGATCTCTTTTGAGAAATCAGCTGACAGTCTGATGGGAACTCCTTTGTAGGTGACTGTCCCCTTACCCCTTGCTACTTCTAGAATTCTCTCCTTCATTTTAAACTTGGCTAATGTAATTATGATATGCCTTGGTGTGTTCCCCCTTGAGTCCAACTTCTTTGGGACTCTCTGAGCTTCTTGGACTTCCTGGAAGTCTATTTCCTTTGCCAGATTAGTGAAGTTCTCCTTTATTATTTGTTCAAATAAGTTTTCCACTTGTTGCTCTTCCTCTTCCCCTTCCGGTACCCCTATAATTTGGATGTTGGAACATTTAAAGATGTCCTGGAGGTTCCTAAGTCTCTCCTCATTTTTTTGAATTCTTGTTTCTTCATTCTTTTCTGATTGGATGTTTCTTTCTTCCTTCTGGTCCACTCCATTGATTTGAGTTCCAGTTTTCCTCCCATCACTATAGGTTCCCTGCGCATTTTCCTTCATTTCACTTATTATAGTCTTCATTTTTTCATCTAATTTGTGACCAAAATCAACCAATTCTGTGAGCATCCTGATTACCAGGGCTTTGAACTGTGCATCTGATAGACTGGCTATCTCTTGATCGCTTAGATTAATTGGTTCTGGTGCTTTGGTCTGTTCTCCCGTTTGAGCCCTTTTTGGTTTTTTTGTTTGTTTGTTTGGTTTTTTTTGTTTGGTTATGGCTGTTACATAGTGAGGGTCGGAGCCTTAGGTTTTCCCCAGGGCAGGGCAGCCCAGTTGTGGGGTTGTGACAGTGTATGTGGGGGAGGGGTCTTGGTGTTTTTAGGTTTTATTTCCCAGCACTGGGGCCCTGGGTTGCAAGTTCTGTCTTGTTCCCCGTTTTCACCTGGATTATCTGCACAAGAATGTGGGACTGCCTGGTCAGCCAGCCTCCGCCTTCAGGTCTGGGTCCACCAGCAGCTGCCTGCACGCCCAGGTCGCAAACCTCTGCTTTCTCCTGCCAAGATTCCGCCCCTCTTACCAGTATGGATGAATGGATGAATGGTTGTTGGACCTCTGTACCGTTCAATTTTCTCTCACTTCTGGTTGTTTTCTTGTTTCTAAATCCTTGTCCTTAATTTTGGTTGTGCAAGGAGGCAGTGTGTCCACCTATGCCTTCATCTTGGCCGGAAGTCTATTCTCATTTTACTGTTTGTATTTTTGACTTCCTTATTTTTTTTAGATAAGTCCCTTTAACATTTCATATAATAAGGGCTTTGTGATGATGAACTCTTTTAACTTGACTTTATCTGGGAAACACTTTGTCTGCCCTTCGATTCTAAATGATAGCTTTGCTAGATGTAGGTCCTTGCTTCTCATGACTTCAAATGCTTCTTTATAGCCCCTTCTTGCCTGCAAAGTTTCTTTTGATAAATCAGCTGATAGCCTTGTGTGAACTCCTTTGTAGGTAACTGTTTCCTTTCCTCTTGCTGCTTTTAAGATTCTTTCCTTATCTTTAATCTTGTATAATGTAATTATGATGTGCCTTGGTGTGTGCTTCCTTAGGTCCAAGTCTTTGGGACTCTCTGAGCTTTCTGGACTTCCTTTAGCAACTTTATCATATTTTATATGCTATGAATGTAATAGTAAGTAACCTCATATATGATAATGTAGCTTAATTTATGCCTCTAAAAAATAATAGACCTCTGGTCAAGATAGCATTGGCAGCCATGGCTCACCTCTTTGCACAAAATTATAACTAAAGTATAGAAAAACCATTACTGAAAACTGTTAGATATCAAGTTGAACAGAAGTCTGACAACTATGGAATTAAAGAAACCACATCTATCCAGACTGGTAGGAAGGGCAAAGATGCTGAACTGGCTGGTCCCTGACCCACATGTGGTGGAGAAAAATTTTGGAGGTATACATTCTTGGGAGCAAGGAGTCCCAGCCCCACAAGAGGGCCCCCAGCCCAGGGTTCCAGTGCCAGGAAGATAAGTCCCCACAACTTTTAATTGCAAAACCCAGTAGGGATTCAGTCAGTGGAAGAAACTTCTGGAGCCCCAAGCAATTGCTTTTAAAGAACCCATGCAAGGACTCATGTACTCAGACTCCCTCCCTCAGAGCTCTAGCACTGGGGTAGCAGCTTGAAAGTCATCAGTGGCATACAGGCAGGAACTGAAGTGTCTGGCATCAAGGTGAGCAGAGGCCATTGTCCCTTTTCTAAACCTTCTTCCAACAGAGCCAGCAAGATGGTGCCATATCTGAGACTCCATCACCTGGCTAACACTGTTAGACCCACCTCGGAGATCCCCAGAGACTCTGTCCCACCCAGTTCACAGGCCCATTCAAGCTGCTTTTTCAAATGAATGGCTGCTCTCGGCTCATGCTTCACAACTTCCTAAATCCTCTTAAATAAGCAACAGCTGGCCTCAGTGAGGCTCAGGCCCTGCACTAGCAGCAGTCAGCCTGGATTCACAGCTTGAAGTGGAAATCTCCAAGCCCAGTACAAGTAGCAGCCATCTCAGATTGCTTTATAGCTCAGGCAGGGTGGCCATGGGCAGAACATAGTTGGGGGCTGACATTGGCCTGTACCACCTGGGAAACCCCAGAGCCAATGCACCCAATGGACAACTACAGACCATGTTGGAGCACCACCACCCTGCCCCTGCACAGATGATCCTCTACACAGGGCAGAGGTTGGTAGTCAGTAGCCACTGCCAATCCTTTCAGCTGACTGGCCTGGGTAAATCTCTCCCATTGATCCGCCAACAGCAACCAAGTCTTAATTATAAGAGAAGGGTGTACTCAACCCACATGAAGGACATGCCTCAAGTACCCAGCTTGGTTGATAGGGGAGACTGTGCTACTTAGGGTTCAGAGACCAAGGGGACACCTACTATATTAGGCCTTGCTAGCAAGACAGAGAATCATAGCAGCTTTACCTAGCACATAGAAACAAATACAGGGAGGCTGTCAAAATGAGGAGACAAAGAAACATGGCCCAAATGAAAGAACAGATTAAAAAAAACAAAGAGAACTAAACAAAATGGAGATAAACAATCAATGTGATGCAGAGTTGAAAACACTAGTTATTTGGATGTTCAAGAAAATTAGTGAGGACCTCAACAGCAAAGAAAAGATCCAACCAGAAATGAAGGACACATTAATTGAAATAAAGAACAATTTATAGGGAAACAACAGTAGAATGGATGAAGCCAAGAATCAAGTCAATGATTTGGAACATAAGGAAGAAAAAAATCAATCAGAATGACAAGAAGAAAAAAAGAATCCCCAAAAAGTAAGGATAGTATAAGCAGCCTCTGGGACAACATTCAAGAGGTCCAACATTCACATTTAGGAATCCAGAAGAAGAAGAGAAAGAACAAGAAATTGGAAATCTATTTGAAAAAATAGTGAAAGAAAACTTCACTAATTTGGTGAAGGAAATAGACATGCAAGTCTAGGAAGCACAGAGTTTCAAACAAGTTGGATGCAAAGAGACCCACTCCAAGACACATCATATTTAAAATGCCAAAAGTTAAAGATGAGACAATCTTAAAAGCAGCAAGAGAAAAACAGTTAGTTACCTACAGGGGAGTTCCCATAAGACTGTCGACTGATTTCTCAAACTTTTCAGGCAAGAAAGAAGTGGCAAGAAGGATTCAAAGTGATGAAAAGCAGGGATCTATGGCTAAGATTGCTCTACCCAGCAAAGCTATTATTTAGAATTGAAGGGTAGATAAAGAGCTTCCCAGACAAGAAAAAACTAAAGGAGTTTACCATCACCAAACTATTATTATATGAAATTTAAAGAGACTTATTTAAGAAAAAGAAGATAAAAACTATAAACAAAAAATGTCAATAAATATGTATCTATCAACAATTGAATTTAAAAAAACAAACTAAGCAAATAACAGAGACAAAATCATGGATACAGAGAGTGTTTTGATGGTTGCCAGATGGGAGGAGGGTATGGGTAAAGAAGTAAGGGGGTTAAGAAGTACAAATAGGTAGTTACAGAACAGCCATGTGGGTGTAAAATACACCATAGGGAATGGAGTAGCCAAAGAATTTATATGCATGACCCATGGACATTAACAATGGTGGGCGGTTGCCTGAGGGACTGGAGGTTGCTGGGTGGAAGGGGCAAAGGAGGAACAATCAGGCACCTGTAATAGCATAATCAATAAGATATAATAAAAAACTAATTTCAATTAAAACACTAAATTAGAGCAGATTCAAGGATAGAAATCATAATTTTCTGGAATATTCTTTTGAAAAAATGTAGTTAGAGCTGAAATGTGCACACCATGAATATATTCATGGAAGAATGTTATTTGTATGTGTACCTTGTAACAAACAAACAAAGGAAAACTCTGTTGTAAGGACTGTGACATTTAGTTTTAAAGCTCAGGGCCAGGGATGTCACTGCTTGTTGCTTTTCTAACCACCAGGCTACAAAGTCCTCACTGAGTAGTGTCTCCAGGGTCTCTCCCTGGTGCTCATCACAGCCAGTCCCTTCTCACCCTTGGCCCTGTCTGGTCTCTCCTCTCAGCAATCTGGGAATAACTCTGTCCTGATTTCTTGCAATGCAAGGAAAGGGAGAGCTTCTCTGTAGGTGGCTCCAGGAAGACCTTAGGTACCACAGACTCCTGCCCCTGTGATGCTCTTAGTATTGTTTGCTAGAGATTTGTCCATTGCACAGAGCTGAGATGGATCATAGAGCCCATGGTACCACAGCCTGTGGTACCAATTCAATATATTTGTAGAATTAATTTAAATTAAAACCACTGGTAAATTTCTCATTTATTTTAAAGTGTCAGCTATCCCAGAAGGAAAAAAAAAAAAGACTTCTTGATGCTTTCAAATCCTGTTATACTTTTCTTATGCTACCATTCACACCTAGACAGCCTCCTGGAGAGTCACTCTGGAACCGTGTACCGGGAATGACAATGCATTGCCAGCACTGTTATGCCACGTAAGGTTTCTCTCCAGCTGTGTACACAGAACCTAATCTCTAGCACTGGGTCAGAGGAGAGTGCTCTCAGATTAAATTTCTAACTTACCAATTAAAAGAAAAACTAAACCTTTGAAAAATGGGAATAAAGTACAGCGAAGCCTATGACTTCCCAAAGAAATTAGCAAGTCCCTTCACCTCTCCTTTCTCTCTGAGAGACTTGGGACAAACCCTGCCTAACCTGGGTGGTTCTTTAATGATGTATTCTGTAAGTATTTTCTAAACTCACTTTGAAGTAGGCTAATTTCCCATATTTCTTTGTTAGTGCCCCCAAGTCCATTCCCACGCATGGATTCTGTGTTAAGAAGAAAGTCCTCCAAGAGCATGTACTTTCAAATGTTCTCTTTTATTTCTCACAGTACCTAGTCTATTGCATAGTGAGTGGATGGTCAGAAACTGCTTGTTAACCAGCTCACTTATAGGCTCCTGCTGTTCATGGGGTAGAAACTTGATAAATACTATCGACTGCCGGCCTGACTTTCGAGGCTAATTATTCTTTTACATTGCATGTTAAAGCTCTGCCACATCCTGTGTAACTACAAACTTGACACTCGAGGGTGCATTTTTAGGCATCCCACCATGGAACAAAGAGATGACTAAAACAGGGAAGTCTTGCAAATATAAATTTATTGTACTATTTAGTTTATGTTCAAAGGTGGGAGCCACAGGTTATTTGATGTGTGATAATAATAAGAATATTGCTGCAGTATTAGGCATGCAGTAGGGTTTCAAAAAATATGTTACTTTGCTGGATTTAAAATTTCACTGTGTTTTCTCTCATGTTTATATTAGTGTGAGTGTTTATAAATACCAAGAATGTACTCTTTTCTGTTGTTGACTGCTTGAGAGTCAGTACTGAGAGCAAACAATTTAAATGTGAGAAGCTTAACCTCAAACGTTTTCTTTTTTAATTTCCATCCCTACACCTTCCCCTTCAGCAACCATCAGCTCATTCTCTATATCTTGTTTATACATTTATTTTCTTTTTCTGTAGAATCCATATAGAAGCATCTTTGTCTGACTTATTTTACTTAGCATAATACCCTTCAAGCCCATTTATGTTGCCATAAATGGTAATATTTTATTCTTTAGTCTTCTTTATTGCTAAATAATATTCCACTATATAAATATATATCACATCTTTTTTTTTTTTTTAATCCATTCATCTATTGATGGGCATTTAGATTTTTCCTTTGGCTATCACTAGTTAAGCTGCAGTGAACATAGAAGGACATATCTCCTTTTGAATTAGTGTTTTGTTTCCTTTGGATAAATCCCTAGCAGCAGAATTGCTGGATTTTATGGCAGCTCTATTTTTAACTTTTGTTTTCCAAAGTGTCTGCACTAATTTACCATCCCACCAATAGTGCATCAGGATTCCTTTTTCCCTACATCCTCACCAGCACTTGTTATTTGTTGATTTGTTGACAGACATCCCAACAGGTATGAGATGATATCTCATTGTGGTTTTAATTTACAATTTCCTGATGATTAGTGATGTTGAACATTTTTTAATATGTCTGTTGGCCATCTGTATGTCCTCTTGGGAGATATGTCTGTTTAAGTCCTCTGCCCATTTTTAAATTGAATTGTTGGTTCTTCTGGTTTTAAGTTGTATGAGGAGTTCTTTGCATTTTGAATACTAACCCTTTATCAGATGTATCATTTGTGAATATCTCCTCCCTAAAATTGTTTTGTATGTAATGGTGATTGAGCTAGATTAGTAATAAATAATATTTTCCTTTATTTTTGTCTATACTACTTTTATAATAAAAATAATTATACATTTTACATGACATCACCTAAAAGTTTAATTTTTTTTTTTACTCATTTGATGGATCAGTGATGTCATTATTGTGTTACATAGCCTTGTCAACTCTCAATGTAGTTAACACAATTAAAAACCTATATAAAAATGTTTTTAAAACACTTAAAAAATCCTCTGTTCATAACTTTGTGTTTAAAAATGATGTGATTTTTGATGTACGTACTGTGTTAGGGTAGCTGGGTTGCTTTTCTCAAACACTCTCTCCCATCCTCAGAGACCGTGAAATCCCTTGAGGCTTGGGGATATTCTGCTGTCTTGGCCAGGAGGAAGTTCTTGCCTATTCAGTTTCTGCCACTGCCTTTGGCACCTACCAGCCTCCTTCCTCTTCCCCTCCCTGGTTTCTGTATAATAAGTGTGTCTGGGTTTCTGTTGCACGGAACGTCCCAGTGCAAGAGACTGGAGGGCAGTCAGACAAAGGCAGGATTTCATTTACCTGGCAGGCTGACCGACCCCTTGGATTAGGGCTGGAAACTGGGCCCCAGGGCCCCAGGCCTGAGAGCAGCGCCTGACGTCAGCCCCAGTGCGAGCAGCTGCTGCCGGCCCTTTCTGTGACAAGGGAGCTGTTCTCTCACAGCAGCACACAAATGTCTCCGTGTTGGCCAACACATTTCCCTACAATTTAAAAAAACGTCCACTCTCTTCTGCAGACACCATCCTCTGTCTCCCTATACTGATCCTTATCTTGACTCAACTGGGGAGGAAAATTCACATTAGTAGATTAACGTAATTTACTATTGGCAAAACTCCCATCATAACTTTCTTATACCTTTTCTGTTCTCTATGACACAGCCGTGGCATAGTTAAAATAGCAACAGGATGGGCTTGCCACATGTGCCCTAGATCCCGTGTCCTTTCGTGTGTACATGTTTCCCCGTGCAGGGGTGGCTCCTGAGACACCAAAGTGAGGCTGTGTGAGCCTGGGTGGGATTCCCTAATGAGCCTCAAACCCTGAACCTGAGAAAAAGAGGAATGGGATTTCACACCATTCTTCCAGCTACTAGCCATTTAAATTTTGTGACCCAAACCTCCTAGGGGGCCCAGCATCTTCCAGTCCACCAGCCTTCTGAGTGTCTCCCAAGAACTTCTGGAAGGATGGCGCCTGTCTCCTTTTTGGGGGGGGGGGAAGAACTTTATGTACCCAGGTGCAAGTATAGTGGAGGCAAGAGGCTTCCTCTGCCACCTAAGAGGGAACAGGACCACAGCAGCCAAATTCTGAAGCAGCTTTTCACATTGCTGAAAGCTGGTGCTGTTTTCTTCTTGGAAACTGTAAAACCTTTTATTTTATTTTTATTTTTATTCAAGAGAAAGGAAGAGGGACCGGGGAGGGGGGGGGGGGGAGAGAGAGAGAGAGAGAGAGAGAGAGAGAGAGAGAGAGAGAGAGAGAGATCAAACATTGGCTGGTTGCCTCCCATATACACCCTGACTGGGGGGTTGAACCGGCAAACTTTCGGTTACAGGATGATGCTGCAACCAACTGAGCCACATCAGCCAGGGCAAGGCCATATTTTTTTTTAAACTTGTTTAGGGTTATGAGTTATTTCTCTCTCTTCCTCCCTCCCTCCCTCCCTCCCTCCCTCTCTCCCTCCCTCCCTCCCACATTCTCTCCCTTCCTTTCTGCCTCACCAGGGAGAGTGATAGATCCTTTTACAGAACTGGTTATTCAAAAAAGTACGAAATGTTTTTTAATCACAACAAAAGGGTTTATATTCATCATCAGCTTGGAGCTTTTTACTCTGCCCAATTGTTTTTAAATCTTTTTTATTGAATTTATTGGGGTGAAATTGTTTAGGGTGAATTTATTGGGGTGAATTTATTGGGGGTGAATTGCTTTCAGTTGTACAGCTCTATAATGCATCATCTGTATATTGTATTGTATGTTCACCGTTGCTGTTGTGGTTAGGCTGCTGCAGTTTGTACATGTAACTTCGACATCCCAAATCATACTTTCAGGTGGCAACCTTGGTCATGTAGTTTTCCTTCCTGCTGTGGACTAAACTTTACAGTCTGACTGCCATGGACACCTACTCCATCAGGCAGGTCAATTGGTTCAGAATTATTCTCTCCGCCAATAGGCTGCTGGTTGAACTTGACCTTTACCTTTAGCTATAGTTCGGCTTGAAATTACACATTTTATGTTTCTGATTTGGGAATGGACATTGAAGTCAAAGGTGGATGATATGCTGACTTATTACCTAAGAAGTTTGCTCTTCCTTAGTAGATGATTAAGATAGGGGGGAGAAAAGGGAAAGAAAACTCCAACTGCAAATCAGAAATCTGGAAAGATCAAGGCAGTCTGCTGGGCAGGGAGAAGGTGGACAGGACTCTTTTGCAGCTGTCCATTCACAGTTCACGTGTCTTCAGTGGATATCAGTGAATTCAGTAGGAAAGGTAGCTCTGCCATGTACAAAAAGCATTAATTGCTTGTTTCCCTTATTTTCACAACACAGAGTTAGTTTTCAGGGAAAGTAGCTCAGTGATTATCTATCACCACTATCGGGGTGTATATATGTGGGAGGAGGAGATTAAAACCCTAAGTAAGAGGCTGAGATTTTCTCCTACTTGGAACATACGTAGACTTCAAATAGTAAAAACCACTCCTCCATCTGCCTTACTCTCCTCCTGGAGAGAGTAAGGTAGATCTCTCCAAGCCACTGTGGATGAGATGCAGTCTAAACATACAAAGACTCTGAAGGAGAATGCTGTAATTGGGCCAAGATTTATAAGCTCAAAATTGACTTAAAATTTTTTTATTTTTATTCTATTTTTATTTTATTATTTATTATTTTTATATTTTTATTGACTTTTCTATTCACCAAATATTCTCTTGGGATGCTAATGTCACCCATGCTGGGAACAGTGATGACCCACTGTTTGCGCAGTTCTGGCCCTGGTCATATTTTTGACTGTCTTCATCGTGGCCTTTGGATTGCCTGGCTGTTCTTGCCATGTTCTTACTTTCTGTCTCCTTTACAGCTGAGAGTGTCAGCTAATTAAAAAAAAAAAAAAATAGTTACCTCTTTGGGAAGTGAGAGTGTAGGCGAAAAGTCACTTCCTCAAGCAAACAGAGAAATATGGGAGGAGAGCTTTGAATTTTAGTTGAAGAAAAAGAAAGAAAAATAAGTTTATTTTAGTCCCCTGGGAGCTAAATTTGACAAACCCTTGACTTAATATGGAAACCCAAGCCACCCAATACTCAATATTATGTACATAAAAGAGAACAGTATCTTAGGAAACAGCCTCCAAGGCCTCATGAAAACTTTGAACAGTTGCCTATTTAAGACAATTTGGCTGTTTTCAATTTAATGTTTTCTGTATTTCCCCATGCAAGTGGATTCCTCATGAAGGGAAGGATTTTGAAAAAAGAAAGAGCTCCCTCTTCTTTCTACTGTCTACATCAAGGCCGCAGATTGATAACCTAAGGGCCTGAAGATAACAGACATTGCTAAAGTGAGTGAGTACCTTCATTAGAAATACAAAGTTATCCAGTGAAATACATGGAAAAGTTTCTTTAATCTGTTGCATCCTCAAATGGCTTCCAGGTAAAGAAGATCAATCTTGTTCTGAGGGGAATTAGCAGAACTCAACATTCCAGGATGTTTGAGCAAACAGATCTGTGACCTGAACAGAGCAGAATCACAGGGTGAGAATGAAAATGATAAGAGAAGAAAATGTGCACCAGGGATTCTGGGGCGTTGGACAGTTTCCTAGCTTTCTTCAGCTCTTTGCTCCCAGAAATTGGGGAAAGAGAAAAAAGAAAAAACCTTGGCCAGAATTCATGGCAGTGTAGCTTTTTTTTTTTTTTTTTCTGTGACCCCAAGGAAGGTGCTCACAAGTAAATCATTAATCCAATCCAGAACAAATATACATAGTGTCACATTCTGATCATTAATGTCCCTTGACCACTTGGAGAATCTTAATGCACCCTCGTGCCTGCTTCAATGGCAATGATAATGACTTGCATTAGTACAATTTTCAATTTGGTAAGTGCCTTCTCACTTATCACCTTATTTAGAGCCTTATAACAACCTTTTGAAATAAACAATGTATATTTTGTTAGTCTCATTTTTTTTTTTTTAAATGGAGAGACTGAAGTATCTGGAAGATCACTGACTTGCCAAACATCTTGCAAATGGGACATAGGAAGAGTCAGGCCCAGAATTTAGGTTTCTTGAGCCCTAGTCCAGTGACTTTCTATCAGCTCTTAGGAGCAAAAATATTTAAGTTGGGGAGGAAGTATCCCAATTCCCTAGCCTTTTCATCACCTAATAGAAAAAGACATTTGGTGACATTGACTTATGACTTTACAAGATTTAGGTACTCTCAGGAATAAGAAGCAATTACTGAATTCTGAATCTGTCCTGGCATAAACCATTATTTCTAAACAGTGACTTATCCTCTTGGAACATTTGAGATGTATGTTGGTACAAAATGCCACATGACTCCAGGGTACCAGTGACTTAGTTCTTGATGACAATGCAATCTACTGTTGAACAATAATATGTTGACACAAATTTAGAACCCATATTTTCCCCCATTTCTATGTTTCATGAAACAGGGCACACTTAAAAAATCTTTACAATTAAGAGCAAATTACAATGAACAGAGATCTGACATTAGTATAAAGAGCCCTAAGAATTGACTGTATTTTTAGGACTATAAGACATACTAGACCATAAGATTTCCCCATCTATAGAAGGGGGAAAATAGGAAAAAAATTTGAAGCAAAAAATGTGGTAAAATATTTAATAACCTGTGACCCCGCTTCACCACTGCCCCCTCCCCCCAGAGAGCTACATTCAGACTACGAGATGCACTCCCCTTCCTCCCAAATTTGGGGGGAAAGTGCACCTTATAGTCCAAAAAATGCAGTACATTGAAAACATTAAAATGGGGAGCGATCTCCTAGCCTCTACATTGTCTCTTTGTGGTGGGATAACTGTGAAGAGACATGGGCTTGCATAATGTTTTTCCTTGAATGAAACATTCATTTGAATTAATTTCTGGAATCATTTCTGACATTGAAAAGATTCTGTAAATGTGTATTGGAAAGGCCAGGCTGATATGGACCTGCCTTTCTTTCAGAAAGAACCAATACACAAAAACACACATACACACAAACACATATATCCATCCACAGGTACGTACACTCACATACACCACTATTAGGAACTCAATAGATTTTGCAGAATGATTTCAGAGCAAAATTTCCTAATTATATTAGACTCCTTCTCAAAATTGTTCAGCATGCTCAAACGTGTATCTTATAGTTCTGGTACAGGGAACATGGGCCTCTCCTTTTGACAGGCAACATGCTGGCTGCCACTTACTACTGTTTCTAACAATAATTTCATACTCACCTCAAATAAGGATAAAAAATTTGTGGACATACTTCTTAAGTGTCACCTCTGTTTCATTAGCTATCATATCACTGTCAAATAAATGATCTCTGAAAGAATGGAACAGCAAACTAGGAATCATTCAAAGCAGGTTGTGGGAAGAAATGGATAAACCACTAGAGCCAGATTTCTTATTAAACATTATCGTTCAACAGCATTTAAGTGGCAATTTGATGGGTTATTATGAGCCTCCCATGTTTGTTTATAAACACTGTAAAGGATGCATAAAGAAGAATGGTGATGAGAGATTTGTAATTTAAAAAGTTTAGCCAAGGTTCAGAGATGGAATTATGTTGGTACAGAATGAATCTCAGCTTTTCTGTTGCAAATATGTGCTTATATCAGGGGTGCCTGGAGCCATAGTCCTGTCTTTTGGTCAATCTTGAATAAAAGGTACTGCTATAAAACTCAATGTTTGTGTAGCCCCAAATTCATGTTAAAACCTAATCCCCAATGTGAGGGATGAACGGGATCAGTGGCCTTACAAAAAGAAACCCTAGAAAGAGTCCTCACCCTTTCTGCCACATGAGGTTACAGTAACCAGGAAGTAGACCCTTATCAGGTATCAAATCTGCTGGCCCCTAGATCTTAGACTTCCCTGACTCCATAGCTGTGAGAAATAATTTTTTGTTGTTGTTTATAAGCCACCAGTCTGTGGTGTTCTACTATAAGAGCCCAAAGAGACTAAGACAGGCTAATGGATGATTAATAAAGTCCTGTGCTAGCATCTGAGACAGGCCAGGGATAGCCTGTTCGGAGAAAGTGTACAAGCTGATGGTTTGTACCTAGGTTCTATTATATTCTTTTGGTTTTTTCCCTTGAGCCTGCTCATGCAGCCTGGGTTGGCTATGTGACCAGAGAGATATAAAAGATACCTCTTAGGATGATACCTCCTAGGACTCCCCTAATCCATACAACAACCTTGTAATGTAGGCAGGATTGTCTTCATTTTATCAGTACTAGCATGGGGTAACACAGCACAGTCAGGATTCAAACTCAGGTCTATTTAAAGATCAGTCCCCTTTACACTTTCACAATCTTTTCTGCCAAAATAACTTGCTTCAATTGTTCTTTCAAATTTAGTTGAGGACTAAAAAGCAGAACACCAATACATTCTAGAAGCCACTCTATTTCCATCTGTTAATCTTTACTGAGGTCAATCTCAGAATAAAGATTGCCTTCCAGAAGGTCTACTGATGAAGGCTCTTCCTACAGAATTCAGTCCTACCATTCAAGCATCCCTCTGCAAGAAACAGAACCATGCATCGAAAGAGAAATATTAATCTTCTTAGAACTCTTTTCTCAAAGTAGGTAGAGCTATAGGAAAATTACACTATAGAAAGAAGCTAACAGTACAACAAAGGAGAATACAATTTCATTGCATCCTTCATATTATTTTCATTGGCAAAACAAAACCTACTTATATGAAAACTCCCTACAACATTGGTGCCAAGAGACCAGTAACATATTCCTCTATTCAATTTTCTATGTTAGTTCAGACAAACTGAACTTACTAATACTTATTGGATACTCACAGTGATTAGCATATTCTGTAAAAGGCCATTCTCAAGCCAATTGTGAGATGGGAAAAGTAAATAACATTGCCCTTTGCCTCTACTTTTTTTACACCCTACTTTTTCTATGTTAAGGTGCCTGATTCTGGCAATATCCATCCCCCAAACCCTCATTCCATTCTTGCCATATGAAAATATGCTCCCAAGAAAGGATTTGACAGGTTCATACATATGGCCTTAGAAAACCATGACCATTTTTCATGGACATTTTTTGCTTGCCCCTTCACATTCTCTGTTTGCTCTTCTTTCATGTTCACTGTGTCCCAGACAATGATAGATGTGCATTACATCAAAAAGCTCTGTAGCCCTCTGGCTTTTGTTTTTTGGTTCAGTTTGGCCCTGGCAAAAAATTCGAAAAATGAAGAAGAATGAAGCCAAGATAGTAAATCACCTAAATAGTCCCTGCAGGCCGCCTCCAGCTTGCGGCCTCCTTGCAATGAAAGTGACAACTGCTCTCAAAGTGGCCTTTTCACACAACTTTTACCCTCTAGGATCAAAAAACTGCTCTATCTCCTAATCCTTTAGGCCTAGGGGTAGTAATTGTCCTGGAATACTGTACTATCTCTTGTGATTTTGTAATACTTCACATACTGCCTTATAAATAATCTCTTTACTAAAGCCTCATGAAATTATTCTAATTTTATCATGTCATATTTTTTAGGCCAGGACCCTGTATTATGCATCCAATGATGTCCTCTACATTTTAAAAGAACAATGCATAAAGCCCAAGAAAACAAACTTTATTCATGAAATTTTAATAGTGGTTAGACAGAAAGAGTGTAGATTATATTAATGATCTACTGTGACAAAAATTTATTAGTATACATTAATAAACAGTCACTGAGTTCATGAGTCTACAGGGTTCTGATCTGGAGTAAACTAATGATCTCGGCTAGGCTGGCTCATGCATCTGCAGTCGGCTGCAGGTTTTCTTGGTTGCTCTGCTGATCTTGGCTGGGCTCATTACCAGGTCTAACAGATGGCTGATCTAGGCAGGCCTCCCCTGGGACAATTGGGCTACTTGTCTCTGATCCATATGTCTCTCATCTTGCAGCAGGTTAGCCAGACACGTTTTTATGGCAATGGCAGAGGTCAAGTGGGAGAAAGCCAATTACACAAGCACATTTCAAGCCTCTCTTTATATCAGGTCTGCTAACATCTCATTGGCTAAGGCAAGTCTCATCACCAGATTCAGAATCAGGACAGAAACACACTACAAAGTTACATGGCAAACAATGTTTGCTCAGAAAGAGAGGAGGAACTGAGGCCATTGATGCAACCTATCAACACCAAAGGTTTTCATAGATGTGCAGTTCTTCACTCCACAAACGAAGTGACATTTCTAATGGGCCTTGAAAGATGAGTAGATTGCCATGAGATGGAGGAGTGAGATCTCATATGCAAAGCTTAGAGATCTCAAGCGCTTGATGTGCTTAGGAAATTGTTTAGTGAGTAAATAAGTATGCTTTTTTAAGACTTTATACAAATGGGTCCTGCATTATGTACTCTTGTTCCTGGCTTCTTTCACTGGCCATTATAAAAGATTCAATATTTTAAATATGTCAAGTTTTCCTAAATTGATCTATAAATTAATGCAATCCCAACCAAGATAGCAGAATTCCTATTTAAATACATCAAACAATTGTAATAATTATATCAAAGTCAAAAAACAAGAATAAATGAACAACCTTGAAGAATACAGTTAAAAGAATCATATTTGTAGATATTTTGAAATTTAAAAATAAGATATATCTTTTTATTTATTTAAATATCCTTTGATCTCTCTCTCTCTCTCTCTCTCTCTCTCTCTCTCTCTCTCTTAGTTTTCAATGTGAAAGCCTTAAATATAGAAGATGCTAGATTTTTTACTTCTTTTTCCTCAGTGTGGCACACACACAATAGATTGGTAAGAAGATGAAAACAGAGAGGGGTTTTTCTGCTCTGCCTTTGTTCTGTCCTAATCCAGCTAAATGAAATGATTCTCGTCTGAAGAGGAGAGAAAGGGTTGGCAAGATGATGAAACCGTGACAGGGCCTCATGCTCTATGTATGCCCTTCCCTGTGATAAACTTGCCTATAAGACTGAGATCTGAGCTTTGGGCAGGTTTGCACCCTGCTCCCTGTCTAGAAGTTTTTTGAGTGCAGTGGCTCCACTGATAAACCCAATGTATAAAGGCTAGAATACATGGTATCATGAGTTTCTAGCCAGGAGATCTCATCTTCGATTTTCTGTGGTCCCCAAGTGACTTTGAGAATATTTTATGTCTTCTGAGGCCATGAGGAAAACCTAGGTATTAGGTGGGAGGAAGAGTGATGATATTCTGGCCAACCAGGCAGAGCAGAGTACTGGGCGCCTGGATTACCCACACGCAGTGAATGAGAATATAGGTGCATCTTTGTTGGGATTTAAATACCAGAAAGCTGCATAGGAGTCAAAATGCCAGGTAGGTCAGTTGCCACTTACCAAACAAGTACTAGGCATTATCTAAGCTGAGAAATAGACAGGATGTGGAACTACAGACGCCAGCATGACCACAGAGCCCAAACAGTGTGCTACTTAATACGCAGTAACATAACAAAATTGTTGAGCAACACAGAGGTTTAGAATTAGGACCAAGAGGAGGGGAAACTTTGAAGGAAATAAAGAGGGAGAAATTTTCAGATTATATTATGTTTTAAACGGGGAGTGAAAGAAATCACTGATATGGAATTTTTAAAAGTCCCAGAAATAACTGAGATTACTTTCAAAATTTAAAACAATACAGAGTGAAAATGGTCACTCAAGAACTAATTTCAATTCAATTACAGGGGGAAAAAAACCCTAAAGATTTTCACACTTGATTTTTGTGGACAACTGAGAGAGTAAAGAGCATGCCCGTTGGAAAAAGAGAACTAAATGAGGTCAGATTTGAAACAGCTTTGACTCACAGGAAGGAGTTTGGCCTTTGAAGTGGCCTCTAGAATATTCAAGCAGAAGAGTAATATGATCAGCTCTATTGTATAAACATTGTCTAGTAGTGATATGGGGATATGGATTGAAGAAAAGATACTTTGACAGCATGTTATGTAGGAAGCTTTTTAGAAATCCAAGAAAGACATGATGAAGGTTTAAATCAGAGACTTGACAATGAGAATGGAACAGTAGGATGTAAGTAAGATATTTTTTTAGGAGTAGAACTGACAACCACCAGTTTGAGTCTTCCTGGGGCCTAAGAAGAGTTGAAGACTCATGGAGCATGGTCAGCAGACAAGATACAAGAAAAGGGACAAGCTTAGGAGCTGAAACGTTGCATTCGGTTTTCGTAGGTGCATGTGTGGTGTCTGTGTGATATTACAATAAAAACTGGTAGTGGGAAGTTAAACATGTACGTCAGGTGCTCAAAGGGGTTTGAAGCCTGGAGATGAAGATATCATGCTGATTAATTTCTGTGTGTAAGAACTTTTTTAAGGACTGTTTTTGCATAAAGGAAGCATGGAAAGTCCAGTCATGTCTACTTTTCTGCATTCTCTGAGTAGGTAGTAATTTGTAAGGCCCTTGGAAGTTCCTTGCCCTTAATATGACAGCCGGGTGCCTAAAATCTCACTGCTAAAAATATATTCCTTTGTTCCAAAAGTGCCTTATCACATGGTCCATTTTTTAAATGCAAATATTTCTATTAGTGATATACCATGGAGATCTCTCATGTCTTGGTAAGAATAATTTGGGAAGAAGGAGAATAGAAAAACACTAAAGTAAAAAGAGGAGATGGGAATGGATGGTTCCAGTTATGCCGGTACTTCATATTTCGGTAAAATTCATGCTGTGAATAAATCTTGGGAAACTCAGAGTCATGAATATTCTCATGGTAATCTTCAATATCTGAGGTTTCAGCACTATTTGAAACTTGTGAATTTTCATTTTCTGCTGTGGGTCTTTTTTCAGTATAAACTCCTGGCCTCTTTGTTTCTGAAAGAACCCTCTTGGAGGCACATCTTTAGTATGTAGATGTGGTAGATAGCCCCGTCTTTGGAGGCTCATTATTGGCCTCTTTCAGACAGCTAAAGAGCATTTGGATATGAAACCAAGTGCAGTAAACGCCTTACTCAATTGACCCGAGGAGAATGGTGCTTTGGAGCAACAGAATGGCTATAAACTCTAGATTATTTCAGAATTTTGTTACTGAGACATAGCAAGTTTAAGTCATTTCCTTAGAGACCCAGCAAACTTTTAAAATTCCAGCTTACCCCATTTATTACAGCTATGAAAACTTGAATGTCTCTGTGGCAGTGTCTAAATACATAAAATACGTACACTAGAGTCAATTTCACAAAGTTGTTTCAAGGATTAAATAGCACAAACCATCAGATTAGCAATGTGTTTATCACTTTACATACAAGAGCTCAATGAATGATGGCTATATATTACTCATTATAAGTAGTCCAAAATATGACTTTAACCTTCGTTCCTGTGCTGAAACACACCTCCTTTTAAATGTCTTTAGATAGAAGGATGAGTCTGAAAAGAAGGTATGTGTGAACAGGAGAGGCAATCACATGAACTTGAAATGTTGGGTGGGAAGGGAGATTGGAATGTGTACTAAAGCCATTGCTGCACTCAGGCTGAGTAATTATGCACCGTCCTATCATCCCTTCTACTGCTCAGCCAGTTGTACACCTGACAGGTAGAGCCACACTTGGAGTGGAAAAGCACAAATTCTCGCACACTGCGTCAGAGAGGGATGAGTCCAGGAGGAGGCTGCAATTTTATGTTAAAAATAACTTACTGCTTTCACAGTGGGCTTTCTGATTTTGGGGGGCAGCATCCTCCGGAGAGCATGTCACATGTGGAGCATATCATTGCATTCCCGTTGGGGAAATAACATTATCTGGTGGGGTTTTGGGAAGGATGTGTAGATGTTAACCAAAACCACAAAAAAAGGATGTTGTCACTTTCACGTGGCAAGTAAGAAAAACATGGATATTTTGATGTGCCCAGTTACATGCAAACTCAGCATAACTAAGGGAAAAATCAGTTTCCAAAATACTACTGCAATGAGTAAATGAGGTATGACTACAAAGAAAGTCATAAATTACATTTTCAGGAGTAGCTTGAAGCCGGTCACATCTGGTGTGTATAAGTGTGTGTGCATGAGTGTGTTTGTGTGTACTCTTTTCAAGTATTTTTGCTTACCACTTAATCTAATATTGAGAAAAATTTTCAATGGATTATAAAAACAACTCCCACACATTAATATTATATTTTTAAACATCTCCTTGCTTGGTTCCATGTTGTTCATAAATAAGCATCTAGAAAACAGAATATCTGATTATAAAAATATGCACATGTTTTATGAAACATTGTTTGTTATAGGCATCAGAAGCTACCCATCTGCACTCTAGTTTCTGTAACCTCCTAATCAACACCTCCTTTGAAGAATGAGTTGCTTAAGCTATTTCTTTTATGAACATTTTATATTCATAAAGTGATGACTTTGCCTGGCAGGCCTTATCCTCACTCAGCTAAACCAGAAGACATTTTTCTGAACAGAGTCCCACTATTGAAACAAAGTGGACAAGAACTTACATCACCCATAAAGCGCTTTTGGAAGAAACCTGGGATTGGCTCTAGGGTGGACATGATTCAAATACAAGTGCATTTTGTCAGTATTTTGCCTTGAATGCCAAATTTTGGGGCAAAAGGAGGACTAACTACTGATCACTCATTGTTTTCTACCAATAAACAAGATGCCAATAATAGAACCAACATCCCTTTTTCAAAACAATGTCATAAGAGAGTTGAAGAAACCATTGTAATGCTCAATCCATCATCACAGAGAGACGTTACCAATGATACCCCATAGGTATTTCACATTGACTATGAAAAGGGAAAAATTGACTACATTTACATATTATAAAGTTAAAATATATAATATAAAAAGGATAAAATAACAATATTTTTTCTGTATTTAAAAATAATGCTATTACAGTTTTTGACGCATTGCCTTCAAGTTTCGTGGCTATTGCTGTTTGGTTTTTACTCAGTATTGTTTACATAGTTGTGGTTTAGCAACCAGATTTTTTTTCCTTTTCCTTCAACATCAGAAAAATCTCCTTTTAAAAACATATTTTAGTGTTTGTGTATTTTAGTAATATTCCATAATATAGCCATTCTAGCTTTTACTTACCTGTTTCCTCAGCAAACATTCAGATACACACACACAGGGTGGGGCAAAAGTAGGTTTACAGTTTGTGAGTATGCAAAGCATAGTGTCTACTTTTGTATTATTATTAATATATTATTCTACATACAAACAACTGTAAACATACTTTTGTCACTCTCTATATATATGTATCTGTATCTGTATATACATATATGTATATACATATTTAGAAATACTTACTTGTGATAGACTCCATAAAATTAGAATTAATAGCTCAGATCATGAACGTTTGGTTAAGGCTTTTGATAAAGAGTGAAAAATGGTTTTTCTTCACAGAATACTATATACAAGGGTTTGTTTTCACAAAACTTCACCATTCTTTTTAGTTCTTTCTAATTCTCCTACAGGGGTAGTCCTCGCCAAGATGTGATTTCGCCCCTCCCCCCAGGGATTTGACAAGTCTGGAGACACCTTGCTTTTCTCACCTGGGGAAGTGCTACTGGCACCCGATGAGTAGAGCTGAGGGATGCTTCTAAATATGCTACAGTGTACAGAACAGCCCTCATGCAACAAAGAATTACCTGGCCTAAAATCTCATGACTCCTTTCTTTGAAAACTGTCATGGTTATTTCAAGAGGCAAAGGTTGGCTCGGAAGAGATGCTGAGAAAGATCTCCCAAGAGAAGGGAACGGTATGAAAAAAATGCCTATTTGTCAGAAATCGTAAGACATATAATAACCAAAAATATCTCCAGACATTGTCAAATGTTTCTTAAGGGAAAAGATAAAGTAGTCCCCCCTTATCACTGGGGATACATTTCAAGATCCCTGGGGATGCCTGAAACCATGGGCCGTACAAAGCCTTATGTATACTATGTTTTCTCCTATACATGTATACCTATGATAACATGTAATTTCTATGAGACGCTGTAAGAGACTAACAATAATAAGTAATAATAAAATAGAACAATTACAACAGGATACTGTAATCAAACTTATGTGAATGTGGCCTCTCTCAAAATATAGTGCTGTGCTCACTTTTCTTCTTGTGATGTGAGATGATACAGTGCCTATGCATTGGGATGAAGTGAGGTAAATGACGTAGGCACTGTGATGTAGTGTTAGGTTACTGTCACTGATGATATGATGATCTTCTGATGATATGGCTACCACGTGACTGATGGGCAGGTTGCCCATACAGTGTGGATACAGTGGACAAAGGGACAATTTGTGTCCTGGGCAGGATGGAGTGAGATGGCACGAGATTTCATCACTCTTCCCAGAACAGTGTGCGATTGAAAACTTATTGTTTATTTCTGAAATTGTCCATTTAATATTTTTAGACCATGGTTGTCCACAGGTAACAGAAACTGTAGAAAAAAATACACAGATTCCTGAGAACCACTGGTTTATACAGCTCAAAATGCCTTGCTCTTAATTTGTTCTTAATAAATAACTGTTGATAAGTATATAAATTATTTAAATTATGGTTATGTGTTAATCTATTGAGGCATCAATTCCTTTCTCCTGCACCAAAATAGTAGCTTGCAAATTGAAATGCAATTCATGTATTTAACTGAAAACTGAGAAATAAAAAAAATATTTAAAAGCAGAGAAATTATTATGTTCCCCTAGTAGTGAAACCATCTCGCATTCCTCGTAGACTAAGAAGTAGGTTCTTTCCCAGAAAGAGAACTTCAAGTTCAGGAGTATGAGCTGATTTACTTAAGGTCACACCCACAATTCTGGCACGAGCTAAATAATACCTTTTTCTCACTGAGGGCAGAGTCCATTGCTATCTTTTCCCTTCAGCGGTCTTCTGCTATGGAAAAGTTCCCTTGAGAACAGGACTAGATCTTACCTCTATTTGCATTTTCCAAAGTGCCAAGCACAGTGTCTTGTATAAAATAAGTATTAGAACAAATGTGATTTAAAAGAATAATGTTTCAATTTACTCGAGATCTAATTCCCTCTCCATGTCTAATCACAATCTTTATCTTTGAACTACCATAGATCACAGTCATCATTAAGCATGATGGAGATTAGCCAAGGCTCTAGATTTATGATTGTGGGAATCAACAAGGTACAAGTCTCTGTCTGCACACCAAATGGTAATTTGGAGGGATGCTCCATGAAGTTGTGATTGAGGTGCCTGGCAGCATCCTTTGCAAAGTAGAGAGTCACAGCTGGCATTCCTCTTTTTTAGTATTTTGTTGCTTAATAGATGGTATCCAAGTAATTATGTTTCAGGGTCTGGGCAGTAATAGTGGAGACCAGTTTTGCCCCAACAGGCTTCAGTGACAGTGCCTGGCTGACTGGTTGTTTTCTTTGATATTCAAGTCAACAAATAATTATTGAGACTTTACTGTATGTAAGGCACTTGGCTAGGCGCAGAAAGAGATAGAGCCATGATGTAAGATATATCACTGACATCTACCTCCCTCTCTCCAAATGTTAGGATCAAATGTACTAACTAAAGGGAAAACTATACAAAACAACTAGAAACGTAAGAAGGTGCTTCCTAATGGAGAGGAAGACAGAATGTCAGAATGACCCAAGGGGTGTTTTCACTTTACACTTGCCCCTTCCCCGAGCCCCCAGTTGTTTATTTCCCTGACACTTTGAAGTTAGAAAACAGAACAAAACAAAACAAAAAACATTTGTTGGCCCTGACCACTGTGGCTCAATTGGTTGGGTGTCGTCCTACGAAGTGAAAAGTCACCCATTTGATTCCTGTTCAGGGTATATGCCTGGATTTCAGGTTTGGTCCCTGATCTGGGCACGTACAAGATGCAACAGATTGATGTTTCTCTCCCTGTCTTTCTCCCTCTCTCTGAAAATAAAAAAATAAAATCTTTCAAGAAAATATCTTTTATTACAATAAGTTTCAAATATACACAAAAGTAGAAGATACAGTGTAATACCTTTCCATTACCTAAAACCTAGCTTTAACAATAATCAGAATATTGCCTAACTTATTTTATTTACAGGTCCTCACCACCTACCCCTTGCTGGTTATTAATTGTTACAGCTTTATTGAGACAAAATTTATGAAACATCAATGCATATATTTTAAGTGTAGAATTCAATGAATTTTTGTAAATATTTAAAGTTGAGTGGCCAAAACTGCAATTCTAGTTTTAGAATATTTCCACCTCTCAAACAAGCTTCCCCTTGTCCGAAAGTCAATTCCTGCTGCCACTCCCAGCTCCTTTATCAGGCTGAAGAAGTTTCTTTCTGTCACTGGTTTGTCGAGAGTCCTTATCATGCATGACAGTTAAATTTTGTCAAAGGCATTTTTATATATCTATTGAGATGATTATTTTTCTTTCATTCTATTAGTTATTTATTACAGTAACTGATTTTTGAAAGTTAAACTAAATTTGTATTACTGAGACAAATCCCATTTGGTCATGGTGGATAATCCTTTTGAATATGTTACTGGGTTCATTTTGCTAATATTTAAAAAGATTTTTTTTTTCATCTCTGTTTATGAGGGATATGGGACTGTACTTTTCTGTTTCTGCAACTTGTCAGGCACTGATATCAGTATAATATTGTCCTCACAAAATGAGCTGGAAATTGTACCTTCTTCCTGTATTTCCTAAAAAAATTGGGAATATTCAGTATTATTTGTTCTTAAAATATTTACTGGAAATCACCTTGTGAAATCATCTGGGCTTGGGCTTTTCTTTGTGGGAAGTTTTGTTTTTGTTTTTTAAAGTGGGTTTGCCATTTTCTCGCAGGGATCTCTCCCTCCCTCCCTCCCTCTCTCTCTGCAGTTGGAAACACTCAGATGTTGGCTGTTCTGGGAAGATTTTTTTATTGTTAATTCAATTTCTTTTCTTTGGCTTTCAATGCTTTTACTAGAATTTGCTTACATATAAAATTTTGGGGTTTGTATTCTACTTGGGGTTTTTTGAGTCTCTTGTATATTTGGATTTTTTCACTTAATCACAAAAATCACTGTGCAGTCCTGGCTGGTGTGGCTCAGTTGGTTGGGCATCATCCTGCAAACTGAAAGGTTGCCGGTTTGACTCCTGGTCAGGGCACATGCCTGGGTTGCGCGTTTGATGATCGGTTGGGATGTCTATGAGAGGCAACCAATTGATATTCTCTCACACAGTCCATATTTCTCTCTCTTCCTTCCCCTCTCTCTACAAATAAATAAATAAAATCTTAAAAAAAAAAAAAAAAAAAGAGAGAATCACTGTGTAGACTGAGCTGAGGAACAAGAGAATCTCCAGGGGGAAAAGTCAAAGATCTCCACTTGTGTTATGCAATGTTCTCTTTTTCTTTTTCTTAATTTGGTATATTATTTTGGTCAATTTCTATAACTATGAATTTTTTTCTGGCTTTATAATTTTGTGTGGAGAGAATACTTTTTGAGCTTTTTATTCTACTACACCAGAGTCCAGCCTCTTTCTAGGTTATTTATGATATGACTCTTGTTCCCCTATTTTCAATCATTGTCCACATGAGCAACTCTTATTATCTGAGATATCCCTACCCTTGAAATTTGTGCTCAGATGAACAAAATATGTAATCATATGTGTGGAGTGATAACCTCAGGAGAGATATTTTATGAGGGGAAAATCATTACATGGATCTGGATAGCAAAAGTACATATCTGTAAATGTATTTTCTTCTATGTACTCATGACCACCCAGGTCCTGCTCACTTCTCCTTAAAAATGCATAGGGGATAGTAAAGAAAACGAGTAAGTGAAAAGATGAAGAACATCTGTCTTCTTGTCCATTATGATATTTTTTCAGTCTAGGGTGACCAACCAGGTTGGTTTACCTAGAATATCACAGTGTTAGCATTAAATTTCCACCTCCTGGGAAATCCCTCAGTTAGGATGGGTGGTCCACCAGCACCTAGGATATTCTTTTATAAGAGCACTGATCACATTGTATGAGGTTTTTGTTTGTTTCACTTATTTGCCTGTTGTCTCAATCTGCTACTTTCTAATAAGCTATTGCATAACAAAAAAACCCCCACAAAATAAAAAATATATATGAGAAATAAAAACTAAGCATTTATTTCTCACTTAAGTGTCTGTTGGTTAGCTAGTGTTCGTCTAATCTAGGCTGGGATAACCAGGCTTGACTTTGGGTCTGGGCCAGATCCAGATCTGGGGCTAAGGGGCTTCTTTGGCATGTTCTTCTTGTGGTGATGGGAAAGTGTCAGAGCATTAGCTCAACTGTGCCACCAATTCAAGCTTTTGCTTATACCATGTCTGCAGGCACTCTATTCACTGGGCAAATAAAATAATATGATCAGAGCCAATGGTCATGAGATGCAGAAATATACCACGCCTCTGCTCTGAGGATCAGAGGGTATGGATACAGAAGTGGCTCAGCATTGGGAATGATCGTGTAAACTTCCACAGTATTTCCCCCAAAGCAACCTAAGCATGGATAGTACGCTTTGTGTGTAGGTTATAGAGCTGACTCAGGCAGTTGATAGCCATGCAACCTTAGGAAAATTACATCTTCATATCAAAACTTTCCGTTTAAAGTGGGGATAACAATAGTAGCTCTTTTATAGGATTGCTGAAAATATTAAATAAGCTTACTTAGGTGAAGTGATTAGTGCTGTGCCTAGCATAAAGCCTCACACCTTCTGGTGTATAATTAGAGACAAGTAAACGCTTTTTGAATAAGTGAAGAGATATGTGAAATGGAACAGAGGATCTTAGAATTATGCAAATGAATACTTTAAATTGTTTGACTATTTTAAATAGTATAAAACACAGACTTGGGATTGGGAAGGTCAATTGGGAAAGTGAAGTAGAGTTTAGCTGTGGTGAAACAAAACATGCTGGATGCTTGCCCTGGGTAGAATTAAGACATTTATCCAGTTAATCAGACTCTATAATAAATCATCCCACACAACCAGAAAAAGTTCCAAATATTGGCCTGAAATACCTATTGCAGTCCATGTTCCTGGTGCGGCAGCTGTGGTAGTCAGTCCCGTGTGAGCTCAGCCCACCTCATGGTCCCTGAGCCTACCTTACATGTACATCATGTTCCTTTCGGTTTTTTCTCTTGGAGGGCCTTTGACATCATTATAGGAATGCAGACCAGAAGTGAAGGGAGTTATTGCCCGTGGAACATTCCTCAGCCAATGGGGAAAGGGGTCCAGGGGTAAATATTCCAGCCTCTCATACTTCAGAAGGCTTTTCACAAAATGAACAGGAGGTCTCAATAGAATTGAGCTCTGATTGCCGAAAGCATCCCCATACTGGCTTCTTCTCTTAACTCGTCTCTTTTTACTTTTTCTTAATTCCTGGGATTATTCCTAAATAAACTTACTGCTTACTCTCCCAGGTTCTATTTTCAGAGAAAACCAAGCTAAGGCATATATGTCTTTGACCTTTATTTAACCCCAGGCTGCTGCTCCCCAAATCTGTACTGAGCTCCCACCAAGATGACCACTCCTATTTGAAAGTCAGCATTTGTTCAGTCTAGCCCACCTGTCAAGATTTTGTTAAAGTTCAAATGACAGTATTTTCTATTGTAAAAATTGTAGGGTTTATTTTTATTTTCAAAATACAAATCAAATTATATAAAAATTGTAATATTGAAATCATATTTAAAATGATAAAAGTGCCTTGGGAATTCTCATATTCTCTTCAAGAAGTTGTCTTCCCTCTGGTTAAGATTTAACAATATATATGATCACATTTATACTTTCCTTAAAGCATTGTCCCAGAGCAAAAGAAAAAAGAAAAACAAAATGTTTTCTGGCAAATTTTTGACCCTGAGGAATACATAGCTATGGTAATTACTAAATAAAATAATCTTTCTTTTAATGGAATCCTTCCTGCAAGCGCATTTCAATAATCTTTCTGGGGAAAGTTCAAAATTCTGTCTTTAGTTTTTATTGTAGTCTTTGAACAGTGGGCTAGTCCATGGAAATTCTATAACTGGAAGCCAATCTATGATGAATTTGTATTGGATAAACAAGGAAACTGAGAAGGAAATAATTTCCTTGAGAAATTACCTTGGGAAAGCAATAGTTTTTCAAAACTTCTCAACTGTCTGTAACTAGAATTCCAGCCTGAAGTTTAGCTAGTTTTGTCTTCCATATTTTTCCAACTGACTTTGCACCTTAAACATTCTCAATTTAAGGTGAAGCTGCACAAAAGATGCATTCCTTTTACTTAATCCTCCCCCAAGGGCATTTTTTCATTGGTTTTAGAGAGAGGAAGATTGGGTGGAGAGAGGAAGAGAGAAAGAGAAAAGCATTGATTGGCTGTCACCCTGACTGGGCATGCACACTGACCAGGGATCGAACCTGGGACAAGCACTGACCAGGAATCAAAACTGCAACTTTCTGGTGCACTAGACCACCCTCTAATCAACCAAGCCACACCGGCCAAGGCTATTGTTATTTTCTTACCAATGGTACTGCGGTGCTGCTTAGCTCCTTCCACCGCAAACAAATCAATTTCTAACATACCCTAATGCTGAATTACTATCCTCCCCTTCTTCCTAACAGTATCTAATTCAGAACTCTTTCCCATTTCTCTAACTCCTCTTTAGAATAATCTAGGTATTGCCTAAACATACTCAAGTCCCTTTACTGAAATTTCTCCAGGGTACACTTTCTTTGGTTGTCAAAAAATAAATAAACCTAACTTTGTTTAACTAACTTTGTGTTTCTGAGTGATTGACTATAGATATGTTACTGACTTACTGATAGCCTTTGGCTAGCAGGTTTCAACCGTGTCCAGTCCAGATTTTCAGGGTATCTTTGTTTTTTTCTTCAAAAAAAATTTTTGTGCCTTCTTACTTTTTTCCATTTTTTTCATATTTTTATGTGTTTTTAATGTGAATTTTCCTCCTTTTGTTACTTTGAGCATCCTAAAACATATAGCCTTTCTCAATATGTACTGAAAATTATTTTCGTGAAGGAAAGAGAATTTATATTTTGATTACTGGTTTTGTTGGCTTCCTTCTATACTTCTGTTTATACAGATTTGGCATTCTTTAATAGCCTCTACCTAGGCCATCACCCCCAAAGATCTAAAGGCAAAATCTAGGTCTTATAATGGAATTTAGGTACTCCTGCCCTCTGGTGATATTAAAAATAATGCTGATCTTGTTAACAATCATTTCAGTCGTGCAGGCTTTTATATTCTCCTTCCATGTCCTGGGATAACACACCTTATTTTTCAACTTACAGCCACAATTTCCAAGAAGCCATGATAATGACTGTCACCTAAGCTTCTCCTGTACATCCTGAAAACAACTATAAAAAAGTCACAAGCAGAATAAGCAAAAACACACAAATCCCAAATTTCATTATAACTACAAAACAGGAAAACATCACAAACTTGAAATTACCTGTAAGTAAGAAAATAAATAATTTTGAGGAGAGCTAATCTTTATCTTCCACAACAAGTCTGTTTGCAGAATGAGAGGGAACGGGCAGATGTGTGCAGAAGGCAGAAGCCTGACGTAAAACCACACTCAGAAGTACGAAGGTTGCCCTAAGTGCAAAAATACTGAGAAACAGTGCTGGAAAAGCAGGGCACTGTCATGAGGTGTGTGGGTCCCTAGAACACTCTCTTAAACAGGTAATGCTTTCTGGGGACAAAAGGAAAGGACCATTTTTTACTTCTAGCCATGATGACATGGCAAGGCATGCACTTACCCTCTCACTGCAAACAACTAAGAAACTGAACAAAAATATATGAATCAATTGATTATAGATATTGAAAAATTGAAAGCACAAGACAGGGAACCTGGAGAGCAGGGAACTAAAGAAAGTTGGCCCAATGATACAGTCCAATTTCCTAACTGGAGGCACATTCTAGACCACAGTGAGGTGAAGGGAATACCCAGGAGAACAGTGCCATCTCACTGAGTACAGGTAAATAAAAAAACAGGTAACAGAGGCAGAAGTTTTAGGGCAGATGTCCATAAGGACAGAGCTGCAGCTACTATTACTGCTACTACTACTACTTAAACACAAACATTACACACAGCTCCAGAAATCTGGGTAAGGGTAACCTTGAGCCTTTACTGATTGTTAAGCTGTACATGTGTAAGATGAAATTCCACGAACTAAACAAAGAATCACTTCCATGGAGTTATAAACTGAAATACTTCCAGAGCACACAGAGGGTGGTCAAATAAATGTTCAAGCTCCAACCATCCAGAATTAAGAATTTTCACTGATCATTGAAATAATCAACAAAGAACCTAGAAGGGTCACATTTAGCAGTAGAGCTAAACAAACCTGAGAAGAAGGCTATTCTAGACCTGTGCTAACAAAGCTTAAAACCAGGCTTCAAAAGGATCCGGCTAATCCAAAGTAAATGAAGTCTCTCCCAGGACACAGAGCAATAAACTTTCAAGGAAAACAGTAAAATTCAGGTACTCAAAAACTTTCTAATCACAAGGTACAATATTTAATTTTAAAATTTACTAGATGTCAAGAATTGGGAAAATGTGACATAATCAGAGGAAAAATAAATAACTAGAACAAACATAAAATGAGATAATGGAATTATCAGAAAAAATTTTAAAATAGATACTATGCATAACATGATCAAGGATTTAAGAAAAAACATGAACATAATAACAAGATAAATGAAAAACATAAAAAGTACCAAACAAATCATCTAGTTATAAAACTGTAATATCTAAAATAAAAAATTTACTAGATGGGATATAGAACAGACATTACAGAAATAAAGATCAATGAACCTAAGTATATAGCAGTAGAAACTTCCTAACTGAACAGAGCATAGAGAAAGATTAAAATACATGAGGAGACTTAGGAACCTGAAAGAACATAACAAGCAATTCAGCATAGATACAATTGGAATATTAAAAGAAAAGAGCACAGGGAAAGCCAGAAAAAAATTCTGAAAACAATATTGGTGTAAAAGAATTTTAAGTTTGGTGAAAAGAATTAAAATTTGGACACTCAATAATTCCATGCAGGATAAACTCATACAGAGAAGAAATAACACCAAGCAACATGGCAATTAAACTCATGAAAAACAGTGCTAAGGAAATGATGAGTCCTAAAAACAAGAAGGAAAAAAAAGCCACATTATTTAATAATTTAAAAAAAAAGGAATTACAACAGACTTTTCATTAAGAAAAATATGTGAACTTGAAGATGATGGAATATCGTCCTATAGTGTTCTTGCCAAGAGGGCATGACCTAAATAAATCTCATTGTGTGGAAACATTAGAGATTAGTAAATCTTTGAGAATCTTAATGTCTTTCATGAAAGTGTTATGAAAATTAAATGCAATGTTGATTCTGAAGCTTATTTCTTCATTATTTGCCATAAAGGACGGAACTGGCACAATGAGGAACATTTGAATAAATTCTGTAGATTATAGAATAGTGTTATTTTCAATGTTATTTTCCTGATTTTATCATTGTAATGTGGTTATGGAAATGCAAATATTCAGCAATAAAAAGACATCATTTCTGCAACTTTCACATGGTTCAGAATATATATCTCACCATATATATATCTGTCCAGAAAGTGTCCAGCCACGTAATATGAAAAATAGAGACCTTTACTGAAGAAGATACAAGATACAAGAAACATTGTACACAGGACAATGACGCCTTAGTCTCCTTCAGAGTAGGCACCTTGGGACCTCACACAGTTCTCCCAATGTCCATCAGCTGCCCCATTGTATTTTTCTGAATCTCATCAACGGCCTAAAATATCTTACTTTTCAAAGGTGATTTTAGCTTTGGGAAAAGTCAGAAGTCGCAGGGCACCAAATCTGGGCTATAGGGGGCTGAGTCACCTGGGTGATTCGATGTTTTGCCAAGAAACTCCCCAGGAGATGTGCTACATGAGCCGGCGCATTGTCGTGATGACGCTGCCAGTCACCAGTTGCCCATAGTTGTGGCCTTCTGAATCATCTGAATAGTGGAGGACTGTTCAAGCTCAATGCAAAATTTGATGTGGATTCATTGTTCTATACACTCAGTCATTTTGGATGCGACGGCCACACAGTACACAGCTCACTCATTGACACGTATAGCCCCAACCGACTAGTACAGTGAAGTTGTCATGGTTTGTGCATGCTTATTCCAGTCCACTCTCCTTGGCTGCCAGGTTACACTGATGTCATGCTAACCATTCTCGTTACATTAACAATGCCTAGACTTTTTCCAGACAGACATTGTATTTACATATATAGAAAGCATGAGCCTAATGTAGTAAAATGTTAACGATTGGGGTATTTCAATGGAGTGTATGAAAGGTCTATTTAATCTTCTCATACTTTTCCTGTGAAATGGAGCTCTCTCAAAAAAAACTTACCTCTCCCACTCTCCCCCCCCACCCCCGAAAAAAAGCCAATATACCAAGGTGGCTACTGCTTCCCCCAACACACCATGCTTCCTCCCTATGCTTTTTCCAGGGGAAGCCATCTTTTCCTGCTTCAGGCGCAGTGCCCGTGCCCCACCCCCGGACTCCTGCAGGTCCCTCTCAGCCACTGCTGGGCAGGAGGAGCGAGCTCTCTGCCTGCCTCAGTCTGCCTTTGGCCACAAACCCCAGGAGTCTTGCCCTTCAGCCTCACTTAGGAGCCCAGATTTTTCTCCACATAGTTATTTATTTTGTTTTTCACCATAAATATCCCCATCGCTTCTCTCTTTTTCTTATGTTTTAAATGTCACTGCTAGGAGTGTCTTGAAGCCTGAAATTACGGAACCATTTTAACCAGAAGTTTCATTAGGTGGCTTTAACTAAAGCTACAATCACTGTTGGACCATCAAGCAATGAATATTTTGCCCATAACTAAGTATAATCCAGAATTTTGATCTTTAAAAGTCATTTCTGGTATTGGAACTCCAGACTTGGTTTTATTGTTATTTTACTTGTTTTTTTACTTTTCTTTAAAATTTGGCTTTGTAAATTTATTGTTGCAGTAGTATAATCTATCACCTGGCATGTTGTATCTATGATTACTACAGTGACTATGCAGCAACTAATGGAAAAAAAAAACAAGCTGCAAATAATTCGTGTATGCATCATGTTTGTTTTGAAAAACTGGTGCTCCCCCATTTGACACACATGCAGCATTCACCCAAGTATTTTGAGTGTTTACTACAGTGAAATGGGCTTGAGCATGTGATCATGAATCACGCTTACCATGGCTTCCAGAACCTAACAACTTAATAGGAAAGATACACCGTCAGTGAGTAATCAAAACAGACACAAACAAAAGTGCTCCTAAGAGCTCAAAAGAATGGGACATAAAGTCCAGCTTTAAGGGATTAAATAAGGCTCCTAGGAAGAAGTGGCTTTGAGTTATCTTAAAACATGGGATCTCCGTAAGGACTTCAGAAAGGGGTAGGAGTTTAGTCTTGGGGAGACTTTAGTCAGTTAATGGTAGAGCAGGACTGGGAAGAAAATATCCTGATTTCAAACAGATGAGTTACAGTAACATTTGACCATTTTATATGTTCATAATGACTGGGTTCTTCTGTCATCCACAGCTTCCTTTCCCTCATCACCTATTATTTTCTAACTAGCTTGTGATTTTTAAATCTACTTAACTTTAGAATTTCCTTTGCTAGTCCCTTGAAGAAACTAACAATGGTTGTTAAAGGATTAGTGATTTTCTACAAGCAAATCCCAGTCTCAAGAGGAAAAAAGCAACAATTTTTTTTTTTTTTTGGTGATCATTTTTAATGTTTAGCAAGCCCTTTCCAATAAAATAAAAATACCCTGTTAAAATGTTTATTGCTTTTTAAGGAGACAATGCAATCATTTTTGCTTTCATCTCAGCATTTCCTCCTCTGCAATTATACTTCTTTATGCCTCTGACAATGTAGCATAAAGAACACGTCATTTGGAATTCTAACGATTTGAATACAAATCCTGGTTTTGCTGCTATTTGGACATACCCTGTGTCATGTTTCCTCAACTGGCAAAAATGCGGTTATTCCTATAAATCTGTCTGGCTTGTGGAGACAAAGACACTAGTTGAAGGAGTCCGAGGTGTATAACCAGTTTGCAGAGGAGTTAATCAATAAATGCTGCTTTTCCTTCTTTCTCTCTGCCTTTATCGTGCTGTTCCTTTGGTCTTGTAGGCTCTCCTTTTCTTTCCCATCATCTTTTTCTGTTTGTTAAAGTCTAATTAATCACTCAAGACCAACTCTATCTTTTCTGGATCCTTCCCTAAATGCCATATGTGATAATTATTTGAATTTGACTTTGTGCTCTAACAGCATGTAGATGGAACCTCCATTTACATAAAGCACGTAAAGTGGAATCACATTGCTCAGGACACCAGTTACAAGCATCTAACTCAAGGTGCTTGACAAGGCTGCTGTTTCATCACCTGTATTAATAGGCAATGACTGCAATCAAACTCAAAGGAGTTTGCTGGTGGCTCCCTCAGAAAGAATGCGTGGATGGGTTTAAAAGTTCCCTGTCCTGACTCAGATGTGTTCCACTTGTTCATGGGACGAGCAAGTTGTTGGTGATACCAACATCAAGGATAATGTTGAGAAGTAATTTAGACCATTGAGAAACGCTCGGTAATAAAGGGTTAAAAAAGAGCTTGTGTAGGCAGAACTGGACTTTTCTGTTTCCTGGGAGTCCTGAGGGTCATTTCGACTTGTTCCCTACACGTGTCTGTCTTGCGTGTTCCCTTTAGAATCCAATATTGTAAGTTATGTTTTTCTTTTGTATCTTGTTCCTTCATATTTCTTTATCTCTTTTCTAAACTTTCTTGTAACCTCTGGAGGATCAGAATTATACCTTGAATGTAACACATGTTTAATGCTAGTTAACAAAATTAAAATGGGAATGGAATGTATGGGGATAAAGTGGTAGCTGATTAAGGTAGAAAGAAGTCAGCAGGGAGCCTGGCAGGTGGTAAGCCCTTAAAACAATATCAGCTAATCTTTTATTTAAGTGCATTACACCCATTGTTTCCTTTAATCTTCATAACAGTCCTATTTGATAAAAGCAGTCGTGACCCCTGCCTCACCAGGAAGAAAAAGGTTTAAAGAGAGTTTAAGTAACTTGCCTCAGGTTGGCCTCAGGCAAGTGCCAGAGATAGCTTTCAAATGTAAATCTAAAATAAGATCCAGTGTCCGCCATCCTGAACCTTCAGCTAGGTTTGCTTCCCAAAGTCCCTTCCAATTTTCAAAATTAGAGGATTCTTCCTATATCAGGACAGGCTTACCAACAATAATGATTTTATTTTACTGTTCATTAAAGTAAATAATGTAGACATGGATCTACTGAAATTTTAAAAGTGAGGCATAATTGCTATCTTCATTAAAATTGGAAACTCATACCTAAGAATAAATTACTTAGGGCTGTATTTAGGTGTGTGGACTGTCAGACGCTCTATAGAGGTTTAGGGAGAGACAACCAGAATCTAATTTTGTTTCCTCATGGATAGAGATAACTCTTTTTTTTTTTTTTTTTTTTACTGAAAAATTATCTCCACCTTCAAGACTTGGTGATTCACATAGGTCAGTTTGGGGGCGCTGATGGAGTAAAAAGCCTGGAGATTTCAGGAACAAATGTTTTTGACCATGGCTTCTTTGGCCAAATTAGCAGTTTTGACGGTTCCCATATCCCCCGAATAGACACACAGATTGTCCTCTGGTGAAGGAAACTGGTGGAGTGCTTTGCTCAGAGAAAGACTGAAGGTAAAAGAGAGGAGACCAAAAAAACTTGGCTCCTTTGAAAAGAGCTTATTAAACAGAGGTTTTTGCCCAGGAAAATGTTGGCTTTGGCTGCTCTCTAGTGGTGGGCAGTGTTTACTGTCAGCAATTTCTTCTGTACAGGGATTCCAAATCGAAGGGTAAAATGGAAAAATCCAAGCGTTTGCTTGGCTGCTTAGAGACGAGTTGCAAAGGAAGGATGTGAGGAGACACACACACACATAACACATGTGTGCACATGCCACTGGCCTGGAGAAGGTAGGGAACGTGGGCAGAAAGATGGAGTCTTCTACAGAAACCTGAGAAAGCTGCCTTTACACTTTGGATGGCTGTGCTTACCTTCCTCTTTCTGTAATTGTTGGAAGCAGCCACAGAATGGACTCATCTTCTTCACTGATGTCCAAGCTAAATTTAGATACTGGTAGTTCCCAAAACTGGTGTGGTGCTGGCTCCTGAGTTTCAGCTGGTACTTGGGAGCTGGCTTCCTGCCCAGCCGTACAGAGCACGTGAAAGAGAATGGGAACATAGTTCTTGCCACCTTGGGCCATGCCCATTCCTGGAGGAAATATGGAGACTCCTCCTATTTTCTTTCCCTCCTCTCCATTACCAGCCAGGGGCTGCGGTGCCACTCATCCCAGTTTTCCCCAAATCATATTTTATAAATGACTAAGTTGATGTTTTGTTTTATAAGCATTTAGAAAAAAATAATTAAATAAAACCTGCCTGGAGTTTAGTTTAATTTAATTTAATTTAATTTAATTTTTATTTATTTTTGGCCCATAGTTAACTTTTAACTTGTGTTCACGTCTGCCTCTGTGCTGATTTTCTAAGAAAATTTGTGTAGTTACTTCGTCTCTGTGGGTCTCACTAATTGCATCTGCAGAGCAGTGTTGGCAGTGGAGGGAGGTTAGTTGATAGTCTAGGATCCTTTTACCTTTGACACACTCTAGGAGATTGGGATTCATTAAAGACATGTGTCGAGATAACCAGACAATATCCTGGATGGTGTGAGAAAGCATCGGTGTTCTCAGAGAGGAAGAGTCATTCACTATAGAAGTATAGCAGGCAAGTGTGCAGTCGTCACCCAAAGGCACTTAGTTCCCGAAGAGGAGGCAAAAGATTGTAGCCCTCTGCGGAGTAAAGATCTTGCGGGAAGTTTCCTGGATCCTCTATTTTCTAGATCTGCTTTGTGTTTATATCTCGATCTGTAAAACAAATTGGAGAATTAGAGCCATTATTTGGATAATTCCCACAGAAAGAAATGCTGCAATACCCACAGATGCTGCAATTACCTAGGCATTTCAGGCAGAAGTGGAGCTGGAGCCCAGGTTGTCAGGACAGTGCTTCAATTCTTCTGAAAACAGCAATGCTGATTGCACAACACCTGCAATGCAGCATCACAGAGGACTGAGGAGAGAGCAACATTTGCCGCTTGACATGCTAAAAGGCGATCATGGGGTGAAGTATTCCACATCACTTAAGGCTTGGTCGATAAAGATAAAGGTAGTGGAAAGATTAGTGCTCCAACGGGTTGTGGAGTAGGAAAGAAGGCTTCAGAAACATGCCCAGGGAAATAGAGAGTCTGCGGGAAATGAAGGCTGCTAATCAGTGAGAATGTGGATGAAATTGATGACGATTCCAAACTGGCTGAGAGAGCGAATGCATTATTTGAATCTAGTTTTAACAGGAAAAATGAAGCAAACAAATTTGGACTATTAGGATATAATGAAAACCTTGCCAAATAGCTGTTGGCAACAATCAGGTGAGAGAATGCAGAACTTAGAAAATTTGCACATTTATAAATCAGCTACACAGGCACCTGAGATCATTAAGGGAATGGGGTGATATGAAGTACTTCCTAAATAGCTCACACTTCATTTTGAAAAATAATTATATAACTTTGAAGATAGTGGTTTTTTTTTTTTTTTAAGAAAAGGATACAACAAAATCCTCTTTCTGAAAGTTGTATCGTTTCCTGAAAGAACTATCTTACAAATTTGAGGGTCAAGTAGTGAACCAAGGATGAACAAAATACCATTTGTTTATATTTAAACCCTAGATCTCATTATAACCAACGCAGGCAAGAGGTAAATACTTATTAACAATAGTAATAACTAGAAAAGGAAGAAAAAGAAAAAGCAATAATACAGAATATGAGTGACCTGGATATATATATTTTAAAGATTTTATTTATTCGTTTTTAGACAGAGGGGAAGGGAGGGAGAAAGAGAGGGTGAGTAACATCCATGTGTGGTAGCTTCTTGTGCACCCCTTACTGGGGACCTGGCTCTTAACCCAGGCATGTGTCATGACTGGGAATCTAAGCACCAATCCTCTGCTTTGCAGGCCGGCACTCAATCCACTGAGCCACACCCAGCCAGGGTGAATGACCTGGCTATATTATAATTCATAAACATTAAAGCCCAGGAGGCCAAAGCCTTGATGAACAAGGCTAGAGAATTGCACAATATGATGTAATAGAAAGAAATTGCCTTTATTAGCTGACTAATTTACTTAACCTCTCTGTGTCTGAACTATTGGTAACCCTTTTACAGGTCATGAAACTTCTAACTTTTCCAAAGTGCAAATGAACACTCAACATGAGTACAATATCAAAAGTGGACCTGGCCCTTATCAAATACTAAATCCATTCACTTCCCATAAAAAACAAACAAACAAACAAACAAACAAACAAAACACCTGCCTTGGCTTTTGGTTGATAAAATTTGGACTTTTTTGGTGTAGTACTTCAACTAATTAGAGAAAGGCACTTCAGAAATAATTTTGGCCAAATATCCCATTTTGTGGATGAAGAAACTGAGGCTAAGAGATACTTCCTGGCCTGCTGAAAGTCATGCAGACAGTTTAGCTGCAGCCAGGACACAGGCTTCAGATTCTTGTTCTAAAGTTTCTCCTCTCCTACCACAATGTCGTTACCGTTCAGTCACAATGACACTGCAGAGAGAGAGGGGAACCGAAGGGAGAAAGAACTTTCCAAAGAATAATTTCTTCAACCTTTGGAACACATAAGATAGTGTGCAGTGATGGAAAAGGTTACCTGGAGTCCTGGGAACCCCAGGAATAATTTTTAGTTTTAAGAATTTTGGGACATGGCAGAATCTATTTAGAATCATAGAATCTGAGAAGGACCTTAGGGATTATTTAGCCCACAGCCATCACTTCCAGAAGGTTCTTGTGAATAGTCCCTACAAAGGGTTATCCAACTCCTGATGATTTGATTCTCTCACGTGTGATGAAAAGCTCACTACCTGTCAAGACAATCTAGTCCATCTTTGGGCAGCACTCCTTACATAAAGCTCTTCTTTCTGACTAGTCAAGTATTTCTGCTTAGCTAAAGGCTTTAACTTCTGTTGATCGGTTTTATTGGGTTGGCCAAAAAAAAATCCCTTTAGTTTTTTTTCTTTAAAACCAAAGACATGTTGTTCATTTTCACCAATAACTTTATTGATTTGGATATTTTGAGTATGTTGACTATCTCCCATGTGGTATAACATTGATTGTTCTCAATTAATGTCTCAATTTGACTGCTATCAACTTCAGCTGGTGTACCCAACCGTGGTGCATCATCCAGCAAGAAATCTATACATGAAACTTCGCAAATGACTTTTGACATGTTTGATCAGTCATAGCACCTTCTCCATACACAGCACAAATCTTTTTTGGGGTTTCAGTTGTGTTTTTAACCTTTGTTGAAATAATAAAGCATAATATGCCCAAAATGTCCCTTATTTCTCCTATCAATATTAAAATGGCTACACAAAAATTCACCAACTTTGAAGTTTTTTTAATGCACGCTGACAAGACACAATACAATCTAGTTGTCACAATACAATCTAACAAAACTATTTAAGTAATTTAAGGACAAGCACTACTAGAGACACCTTATAGAAATAGACAAACAATTTTTTTGACCAATCCAATATTTTAGTCTCTATGGCTACCCAAGCAATCTAAACTTTTCCCATATGCCTGCCTGTTGGATCCTTGGAAACACTTATGCCATTGTTCCTAATGTTGATCTCCAAACTTAACTATTTTAATTCCTCTAATGATTTGACATCAGTTATCTTTATTATCCTGGTAACTCTCTCAAAGTACAGACACTTGAGCTGAATATAGCTTTCTTAGTATAATGTAGCCAGTGCACATACCAGTACATTGATAGTCATTTAATTCTCCTTGCACTGATACAACCCAAGATTCCCTGAGCTTTCCCAAGTGAATCTGTAGCAGAGCACTCATCTTGTGAGATATTCGGTAAAAAATGGATTCAGTGAACACATGAGCCTACAAAACCATATATGAGCTTTGTCTGGAAAAAGTTCAACCATTGTTAATATAAAAAGAATGGATTGTGTGACATCGATGTAACTGGGCAACCAAGGAGAGTGGACTAGAATGTGCATGTGCAAACAATGATGACTTCACGGTACTAGTCAGTGGGGGTGGTAGATACCATTGAGTGAGCTGGTGTACTATATGGGTGTCACATTCAAAATGATGGAGCGAGTAGAGCAACAAATCTGCATCAAGTTTTGTGTTAAGCTTGAATATTCCTCCACAGAAATTATTCAGGTGATTCAGAAGGCTACAGCTATGGGCAACTGGTGACTGGCAGCTTCATCATGACAGTGCACCTAGGCATGCATCTCATCTTCTGCAGAATTTTTTGGCAAGACATCAAATTACCCAGGTGACTCAGCTTCCCCCTGCTATAGCCCAGATTTGGTGCCCTGAAACTTCTGGCTTTTCCCAAAGCTAAATCACCTTTGAAATGGAAGAGATTGCAGACCATTGATGAGATTCAGAAAAATTTGATGGAGCAGTTGAGGCAACTGGGAGAACTGTGTGAGGGCCCAAGGTGCCTAGTCTGAAAGGGACTAAGACGTCATTATTCTACGTACAATGTTTTTGTACTTGTATCTTCTTCAATAATGTCTCTATTTTTCATAGTATGTGGCAGGATACTTTCTGGACAGACCTTGTATACATTTTCCTATAGAGATTATCCATGTACAACAACATATTAAAGACTCCAAGAAATCCTGGAGTTAAGAAAAAGATCCACATTTGTTTAATGTAATATTCCCCAAACATATTTGGTAACAGAATTTTTGTTGTTTTCTTTATAAGCTAACATTTAGAGCGGTGTTTTTTAACTTTTAATATAAAGAATTTCAAACCTATCAGAAGTAGAGATAATTGAATAATAAACCCTATGTATTTATAACCCAGGTACAATAATAACCAATTCATGACCAATCTTGTTCAAATATACTTCCATCTACATCTCTCTTCTGTATTACAAAAGCAATTTCCCAATAAATATAACATTTTGTCATTAAATATTTCAGTAGGTTGGTCAAAATAAGTGATTAGCACTGTGCTTTTACACATAATTAAATTCCTGCTAGCACAATAAATAAAGGCAGAAATTCCTCAATATCATCAAATATCCAATCAATGCTTACATTTTATGAAGTATCTTATCTTTTTTTTTTTTTTTGTCTATTTGTTGTTTGACTCAGAATAAGGCTAGTTTATACACTGTGATTAATTGGCACGTGTCTTTAAATAAATAGTTGCAGGCTCTGAGGAGGAGATAGGACCTAGATGGCAACCTAAGAGGCTCCTGAATTTCCCCTCTCCTGTGGATATAAAAAACATACAACTGCACATGGAGCAATTCCTTCCGAAAGAAACCCAGAGACTAGTTGATGATTCCTGCACATCAAGTGACTGAGAAAAACTCCATCTTGAAAAAGTAGGAAAGGCTGAGATACACTCTTGCCATAGACCCCACCCCTAGCATGGTGCCATATAGTAAGGAGGGTACCCCCTACTCCCATCTTCTCCCTGAGGAGCAAAGGATTTGGATCACACATCTACTGCCCCAACATTTAAAGCTGCTGTGGAGGGACAGGCCCCCTAACCTCCTACATCTGAAAGAGCCACGGTCACTTCCATCCCTGCTCTCTGCAGCCTGCTCTGACAACCCAGTCAAATCACCAGTATCCCTCTGGAAGGAGCTTGTCCACACATCTAGGACCCCAACTTTTATAGCTGTCACCTGAGGGACAGGACCCCCAGTCACCTAGTTCTGAGAACCAACAGAGTTTGCATTCATGAGTCCCACAAGACTACAGAGAATAAAGAAACAGTTCTTGAACAGGCCCAGGATCACCTTCTACAGCTATACACATGGCTTAGTTTCACTGATGGATATGATTCTCTCTTTTTGACCAATGCTTAACTGTGTCGATTATCAACTACATATTTAAGTCTTGTAATCAGATATTTTAAGTCCTCTCACTGTGTCCTTTATAAAGACTGCTTTTGTTATTATAGATTCTTCAAATTTCTAAATGAGGCATAGAATCAGTGCAATAGTTCTTATAAAAATGCCCATTGAGATGCGCCAAGACAAAGAACTATGGCCCAAATGAAAGAACAGACCAAAACTCCAGAAAAAGCTAAACGACAAGATACATAAGTTCTCTGATGCAGAGTTCAAAACACTGGTAATCAGGATGCTCACAGAGTTGATTGAACTTGGTCCCAAAATGAAAGAAGAAATGAAGGCTACACAAAGTGAAATAAAGCAAAATATACAGGGAACCAACAGTGAAGGGAAGGAAACTGGGACTCAAATCAACAATTTGGAACAAAAGGAAGAAATAAACATCCAACCAGGACAGAAAGAAGAAACAAGAATTCAAAGAACTGAGGAGAGGCTTAGGAACCTCTGAGACAATTTTAAGTGCTTCAACATCTGAAAATCATAGGGGTGCCAGAAGGAGAAGAGGAAGAGCAAGAAATTGAAAATTTATTTGAACAAATAATGAAGGAAAACTTCCCCAATCTGGTGAAGGAAATAGACTTCCAGTAAGTCCAAGAAGCTCAGAGAGTCCCAAAGAAGTTAGACCCAAGGAGGAACACACCAAGGCACATCATAATTAAGTTACCCAATATTAAAGTTAAGAAGACAATCTTAAAATCAACAAGAGGGAAGGAGAGAGTTCTCTACAAAGGAGTGCCCATAAGGCTATCAGCTGATTTCTCAAAAGAAACCTTGCAGACAAGAAAGGGCTAGAAAGAAGTATTTGAAGTCATGAAAAGCAAGGATCTACAACCATGATTACTCTATCTAGCTAAGTTATCATTTAGAATGGAAAGGCAGATAAAGTGCTTCCCAGATAAGGTCAAATTAAAGGAGTTCATCATCGCCAAGCCCTTATTATAGTAAATGCTAAAGGGACTTATCTAAGAAATAGAAGATAAAAAATATGAACAAATGACAACAAACTCACAACTATCAACAAATGAACCTAAAAAAACAAAGACAAAAAATAAGCAAACAACCAGAATAGGAACAGCATCACAGAAATGGAGATCACATGGAAGGTTATCAGTGGGGAGTCGGGGGGGAAATGGGGTAGAAAAGGTATGGGGAATAAGTAGCATAATTGGTAGGCATAATATAGACAGGAGAAGGTTAAGAATAGTATAGGAAATAGAGAAGCCAAAGAACTTATGTGTACAGCCCACAGACATGAACTAAGCAGGCAGGGGAAATGCTAGAGGGTGGGGTGGTACAGAACAGAGGGGGGAGAAAGGGGAGGAAACAAATGGGACAACTGTAATATCATAATCAATAAAATATACTTTAAAAAATGTCCATTGACATTTTTATTGGAAATGCACTAAAGTAATAGGCCTTTTTTTTTTTTTTTTTTTTTTTTGGTGAATTGCCAACTTAACAATATTGAGTCCTATAATCCATGAAGATAACATGGCTCTCCATTTATTTAGGTCATTTTTTATTTTTTTTTTCTCCATAATGTTGTACAGCTTTCAGTGTAGAAAGCCTGGGTGACTATTGAATTTATTCCCAGGTATCATGTTTTATGGCACTACAAAATATAATTTTAAAATATCTTATATTTAATTGTTTGTAATATTTAAGGATATAATTGATTTTTGTATATTAAACTCATATCCTATGATATTGCTGGATTTATTTATTAGTTCTAGTAGTTCTTTTGGATGTTTCTTATTTTCTGTGTAAGCAATCATTTCTTCTGTAAATAGGTACAATTTAGTTTCATATATTTGCACCTTTTTTTAACCTTATTTTGCTGGCTAGGACCTCTCTAGCACAATAGTGAATAGAGGTGATGAAAGGGGGCTGCTTTACTCTGTCCCTCATCTCAAGGGGGGAAAAATTACTGTTTTATTCTTCAGTGTGATGTTGATGCTGGCTGTAGGTTTTTGTAGTTTTATAGCTTAAGAGATTTCCTTCCTATTCCTGACGTATAACGGTACATCGATGCAGCTTCAGATTCCACGTAGCGAATAACCTTTAAGACAGTATACTTGTTCTCCACAAAATAAATGCCTTGATTGCCTGGCAACCTAAACAATGTACAGTGGTTTTCCTTGAGACAGTCACCACACCCCGGCATGCTAGAAGTGCTTCATGTGCACACCTCATTTTGTCACCTCGAGTAAGAAAACTATGGGTAACCAAGGGTTGAGATTAAACACAATTAATTACATTTACAGCTTCATCACAAACATTCATAATTGAAACTTGCTTTTATTTTTCACCACACATGCATTGAGGTGAAGAATACAATGACTAATTAACACAGTTTTGTGCCGCTGCCTTGATTAATGCTAAATCATCAGTAACTTTACCCACAATTGCTTTTGTACATTTAGTGTAAATGGCAACATAATGAAAGGGAAGAAAATGGCATTATTATTGTTATTATGAAAATAGTTTTGATAGCATGAGTCACCTGAAAGAGCCTCGGGTTCTCCTAGGGTTCCACAAACCACTCTTTGAGACTATTGCTCCTGTCTGGCCTAGCCCTACGAATAAAGCATGACAATTATGAGGTCTATACTAAGCATCATGAATCTTCAGTAAGGTGTCTCCAGTGCAGTAGGCTAAAACTTGGACACTGCTGCACCCCATGTGAGCTCTGGGAATTGTTTTGCTCTTGGTGGTTCTTTGCCTCGACTCACGGAGTTTAACTCTCAATTAAGTGTTCAGCTGAAGACTTGGGTAGATTTCTCTGTAGTTTTCTGGAGCTACCCTTCATTTCAAGACATCTGCCCCCCAAATTATAATTTTCTCAGCTTCTAGTCTCTGCTCTTCAAGTCAAATGGTTTATGTTCTTGGCATAGTCTGAAAAATCATGGAGCTGATAACGTTTTTCCCGTTTCTTAGATGCCATGGTCTTTCACTGTCTGTTTCACTGTCCAGTGTCTGAGAATTGTGTGCATGTGTGTGAAATACATTGCACTTCTCTATTTGTTCATCACTGAAGGAAAATTGATTCCATTTACTTTGCTATGCCCAGTTAGAGATACCAAATTATTACAGTTTAAAACCCATTATTTCCAGTGAGTTTTTCAAGGATTTTGTTTCCTTGTTTTATAATGATTATATTTTTCCATATCTCCTGAAATACTTTAAAATCTTGATTCCTGTTTTTTAAACACTTTAATTTGAGATGGTCTATCCATAATTCAAGACCTTGTGTGCCTTTTGAGGTACTCGCCTGGCATCTTGTCATTACAGCCATGAGTTTGTGTTCCTTGGGGGCATCAGCTCTTTTAACTGCGTATGTGGTTTGGAGAATTTAGGAAAAAGCTTTCATCTCCATTAGAACCTAATGGGTTTAAGGAAAGGGGAAGGGATGAACCCCCAGACTGAGAACTCCAGGTACCAGGGGTCCCGTGTTTACCACTCCCACCTGCTGCTGGCCACCATTCAGTTCTGATCATGGTTTCATCTTCTTGACCTTGGAAAAGCAGCGAAAGGAGGTAATTTCAGGGGCGTCCAACCCATGGCTCATGGGCCACACGCAGCAGCCCAGGATGGCTATGACCGCAGCCCAACACAAAATCGTAAACTTGCTTAAAACATTATGGGATATTTTTATTTTCATTAGTGTTTGTGTGTTTAAGGTGTGGCCCCAAACAACTCATCTTCTTCCAGTGTGGCCCAGAGACGCCAAAAGGTTGAACACCCCTGCTATGTGTAAGAGCAACCTTGAGGGTTTTGATCTGAAGGGCTGGGGAGAGAATAAGGAGACTTGATGAACTATAACTATGTCCACCAGTTGTTCATTCCAGCAGAGCTTTGGAAGTATTTCCCCAGTAGCCCTTAGAAACCTCCACTGAGGGCCTGGCTCATGGCTGCAGGTTCCTCCCACTACACTGGTGCTCAGTGACGGTCTCAAAGCACCAGGGCAAACAGCATGAAACGTCCACCTCTGTTTCAGTCTCTATTTGCCTACTTCTGATGGATTTCCAAGCCAAAAATTGCCAGTTTTCCACAGGTGTTTGATATTGCTATTGTTGTCAGTTGCTGAGATCCATGTCTTTCTTTTTATTTGTGAGATGCTTCCCAGATTTCAAAATCAGCAGTTGGAGTAAGCCATCACTGCTGTTTTGTAATTAAAAATCTGTAATTCTAAGTTTCCTTGTTTAAAATGTGCATGATATTAATACTACCTCACAGCGTTTTAAGAAGATCAAATAAGAAAGGATACATAATGCGGTGTTGTCTAGAACAGTGTAAAAGCTCCCTAAAAGCTTGCTGTTATTATGTTACTATTCTTACTAGTATTATAATTAATTATGAAACATTGACCAGAACAATCCAAAGATGACATTACATAAGGGACCTCCTTCTATATTTATATCAGTCTATTGTCACTTACTGAGTATATTTATTAAACTAAGTCTATTTATTTACTAAGCCACCCAACTGTATACTATTCAGGGATATTTCTCCACTTGTCCACAAGCATCTCATGGAAGGCACCTGCCAATGCTGTGTTAAAATTTAGAAACATTATTTGTACACAGGACTCCGTTCCAGTTTACCAGAATCAATAATTAATGCCTCACTTTTCCTTCTGTGAGGGACTTGCAGTTCAACAATAATGAGCAGTATTTCTAAAATTTATAATATATATAGACCCATAAGCAACAGGTGATGCATCGAAAAAATTGAGATAAAGTTATCTCATTAATTTTGTTCATCTCTCTCTCTCTCTCTCTCTCTCTCTCTCTCTCTCTCTCTCTCTCACACACACACACACACACACACACAGTATGTCATCTATAGATCCCCCTTTTGGAGGTACATGATTTTTCCACAATAGAATGGAGAAACGAATGCTAGCTACTTCCTTTAGCCAATGTACTGCACAGATCAAACTTGTGGCAAACTCAGACACCAGAAAATTAAAGTGAAATTGTTAAGGAATTTAATTAATTAAATATGTAGAGAGTTTCACCTTCAAGTCTTCAGATGACAACAATGGTAATTCATAGCCCTTTCTCCCTAAGAATTTCTTCACGGAAAGAAAAGCATCAGCCTGTATACCTAATTCTAAAACAAGAACCACCATGCTTAGTACTTCAGTGGAGATATGAGAGTTATAGGGTAATGGGGGGTGGTGGTCAGTTTATGTGTTAACCTGTCTAGGCTGTAGTCCCCAGTCATTCATCAAACACTAATCTAGGTGTTGGAGTGAAGGTATTTTGTAGATGTGATTAATGTTTGCAATTAGTCGACTGCAAGTAGAGATTATTGTAGATAATGTGGGTGAGCCTGATTCAATCAGCTGAAAGGCTGTAAGAGCAGAGGTTTCCTAGAAGAAGAAGAAATTCTACCTGTGGACTGCAGCTTCAGGTCCTTTCCTAAAGGCCTATCCCACAAATTTCTGACTTACCCAGAAATCCTCAAAAATTAGATAAACTAATTCCTTGCAAGAAATCCCTTAAGATATATCTCTGTTACTGGTCAAATCCTAAGAGATACAAAGGTTATTCCTGGATTCTTGATGGTGAAGATTTTGAGCAGTGCCTCAGAAGATGAGTAAGATTTAACATGTAGAGTCAAGCCTGCTGGACATTGGGAAGATATGGAAGTTCTCATACTTTTGAGCTCCAGTATTATCTTTTTGTTCCTTTATCCTTCATGTCCTTACTTCCTCCTCTATGCTCTGTTATTTCAATTTGCTGTGTATCATAATGCTAATATTTACCATTTTGAGTACCTACTGTGTGCTATGACTGTGTATATTTTTTCTAGTTTCTTACAATAATAGTGATTTTTATTTTATGAATGAGAAAATGGAGTCTCAGATAAAGTAGAGTTGCAAGCTTTATTTCATGTCTTTGTAACTTTGTCAGCTCTATTTCCACTAGAGAACAGCATTTTGATATCTGTAAGAGACAATGACTGTGATCCTCAGGGAAAAGGTAGAAAATCTCAAAAATGGCCGCAGAACACTTAAAAAGGAATGCTCATAATACTGTTTCTAAATGGTAAAGGGAAGATGTTAAGATTAGTATTTTCTATACTAAAACAAGAAAATTAGAGATCTTTGGTAACATTCTGTATTTGTCAGGGCTGTTGAGAGAGAGAGAGGGGGAGAGTGAGAGAGAGAGAGAGAGAGAGAGAGAGGGGGAGAGTGAGAGAGAGAGAGAGAGAGTGTGTATGAGGAATTGGTTTGTGTGATTATGGAGGCAAAGAAGTTCCACAGTTTCTACCTGAGAGTTGGAGATGAGTCTGAAGGCCTGACAACAAGGAAAAGATGGTTTCTGAGTTCAAGGTCAAAAGAAGGCCAATATTCACCTTAAGCTGTCAAGCAGAGAGGAAATTCATCTTTCTTCTGCAGTTTTATTCTATTCAGGCCCTCCCTCAGTTTATTGGATGATGCCCACCCAAATTGAGAGGGACAATCTGCTTCTCTCGGCCTGCTGACTCAAATGCTAAACTCACATAGAACAGCACTGACTCTTTCTCATAAGCAGTCCAAGAGTGGGGTATTTCAAGGAAGATGAAGAAGAAAATTTCATGAGGGTACGGGCTTCTAAAGGAGAAAAGGAAGATGGACCGATAAAATGAAGGTGCAGGCTTGTGAGAGGAATACAATGATCGCCTTTCTTATGATTTTGCATAGGGCATCAATTTTACATGGAAAGATGAGCAGATTCGAGCAAGGAGCATGGAGCTTGGGTTCTTTAGAGTCAGAAGACATCTTGATTCTGTTGCTTTTCAGCTGACTGGACTAAAATGAAGTAAATGTTAGTTATCTTTTGTACCTGGCCCTGCTGATACCCACCATATATGTTACTGTTTTCTTCACTGCCTTCTGTAGTTACGACTGGCCTGAAGCTTTTGCTCAAAGGCAGCGAGTTCAGCTCACCCAGCACACCCAGCTCGCCTGTCAGGGTCCAAGCGGGAGCTTCCCATCTGCCCCTGGCAGCATTTCAGCACTCCAGACTGTCTGTGTGAATCCTGAAGTGCAGCTTCTGTCTTCTTTGCCCGTGATTTCTACGCTTTGACTCGCAGTGCAGCTGTCTTGCAATGAGTTCCCATCCAGCCTGCCTGCCACAGGGAGACACTGTCCTTTCTGCTTGTCATTTCATCCTGTCCACCCATCCAGCTCCTCAGGCCACACAGACAACCCAGTATCAACCCACAGAGAATCATTTAGGAGCTCTGGAGAAGAAAAGGAGCTGGATGCGGTGTGCCTTCCCTCTCCTATCTCTCTCATGCTGCATTCAAATTAGTCCTCCTTGTTTGCAAACTCAACACAGAGAGACTAAGCTCTGGGACCTGCAGATAAGACCTGTGCTTATTTTTTATTCCATAATTCTTATACAACGGAATACTTTGAGAGGCCCAGAGTGTTTGATACTGAGGCTTCATCTGTAATAGAACACACCTGTTTCTTTTTTTCCCGATGGGAGCAGAATACAATCCTCTTCCCATGGTAGAAGCACAGGCAAGAGAGGAGCAGGGCACCGAAGGTCAGTGAGTGCACCTGGAGCCTGCTGGCAATTGACCAGAGAAGTAAATCACAGCAGGCATCTGATAAAGACATGGCTGGAATTAAAGTGTTCTTTGCCATAGAGTGGATAAAGACAATTTACTTAAAATCTGACCTTTAGACTACTTTGTAAAATATTGAGGATAAAAGGCCTTATATATTAAAAAGTGGCATTCTAGAGCAAGTTGTTGTGGGACAAGAACAGAGTGGCCTTGAGCTTAAGAGGATCCAAAGGACTTGGATAGTGTGAGATGAGGAATTAGGACTGGGCTGTAAAGGAAATTCTTAGAAACACCTAATAAAGATATTTCAAGGGCTCCTTAAGTAAAATAAATGGACATTTTCTATAAGAACCCAGTAGATGTTATTGACATTTTTTCTTAAATATAAGAAAGCATATAATAATAGATAGTAACACATCTATAGCTTTATTTTCTCACAGTGTAGGTTGATATTTTCAATTTATACTTTTTTTTATTTTCATGAATATTCAAGTTGGAGAACACTGACAAGTAACTGTTATTGATAGCACATCTGTACAGGACAGGCCTTACCTGTTATCTCTTCAAGATTAATTAACTCATTTATTTATTCAGCGAATAGTTGTTGGACAACTATATGCTTGACCCTCTTCTAAGTGCTTGATACATATCAGTGAAGCAAACAGATTCTCATAAAAATCTTTGAACTCATGACAAAGCCGGGTTACTTATGTTCTATGGAAGAAGCTACTGTGACAAAGCCTATTTCTGCTAAGAAGTAAAAATAAAGAGAAGAAAGAGGACTGAGAACTAGAGATAGAGTGAGAGCAAAAGATGGAGGGGTTAGAGAGAGAGAGAGAGAGATTATGCATGAATGCATAAATGGGAAGGGGAAGTTCTTTAGCTTCCTCCGAAAATTTTACTTCTATGGGGTAGTCCAGGTTTCTAGAGCTACCCCATTAATGTATTAAATAGGAATAGAACAAAAGGTATTTGGTGTTATTTGCTGTCAATTCCAATAGTTATGGTGGCTTTAATAAAAAAAAATGTGAGGCTTATTGAGCACAATTGTGTATTATGTCTAGCATGAGTTCATTCTTCTGGGGAAAAGTGGAAGATTAGAAGGAGGGTTGAGCAACAGAAGAAAGAAGACAGTGGGTTGGTAGAGAAAAGGCAGGTTTGAGTAAACAAGGAACAAGGATATCAAGAGTCTAAAAGGAATAAGCTGCAAAGTATTTATTAGCATCATGCTTTCCACATTTCAGGCCAGAATATGGTAATGATGTTTGTTTTATTATTTTTCTTTCCACCCCTTTCAAGCCCTCAATTAGGCCTTGAGAAAGGAGTCAGTGCACCTTTAAAACTTTCCGCTTAATCACCTATAGCGGATGCTCATTTAATGATTGTCTTTTTGTACCAAACAAGAAGTAACAATGCTTTTAGCAAAAGAAATGGAATGAGAAAGAAATTGCCTAATCAGCCCTGCTCATGCAGTGCTTCGCAAGAAAGATTATTGAATTTCCAGTCTCTGCAGAATTTTAATGAAGCTCCATCTTGCTGGAAAATCCAGCCTTTTGTCAATAGAGTTCAATAACTCGGCCACCCATGTAATAAGATGTACCAGTTGAAATCTTTCACACTGCTAAAGCCGGAGGCATGCTAGAAGTACCCAGGAAATATGGAAGCACTTTCTGTGTCTGCCACCATGAATAAAGTTCTGGAAGTCATGGCTGAAATGCTATGGTATAAAGAGTTTGTCCACTATGATATAAAGTGTACCCACTAGTCAAATAACATTTGTAAGGATACAATATGTTAGTCATAATTATTATGTGTCAGATACTCTGCTAAGAGGTATGCATATAATCACTCTTCTTATTCCCACAGCAGCTCTAGGAAGCAGTTACTCTCATTATCTCCACTTTGTGTATGAGAAAACTGAGGTTTAGTGCAATAGTAGGGTGATCTCAAATTTTTCAGTGTCCTAGTTCTTGAAACCTGTAAGTATGTTACCTTATACAACAAAAGGGACTTTGCAAATGTAATTAAGTTAAGGATCTTTTTTTAAACATTTTTGATTGATTTTTTTTTTTCAGAAAGAGAGAAATCAATTTGTTGTTCCACTTATTGATGCAATCTTTGGTTGATTCTTGTGTGTGCCTTGACTGGGAATCAAACCCACAACCTTGGTATATGGGTATGATGCTCTAACCAACTGAGTTACCTGACCAAGGCAACAATCTTGAGATGGAGAGATTATCTGAATTTTCCAGATAATCTTGCTATAGTCACAAGGGCTCTTATAAGATGAAAACAATAGAGTCAGGATACACAGAATAGATGTGCCTGTAGAAGCAAGGTTTGGAGTGATGCAGGAAAAGGCCACGATCCAGACAACCTCTAGAAGAGGGAAGAAGTAAGGACATGGAGTCTCCCTTGGAACTTCCAGAAGAAACCAGACCTACCAACACTTTGACTTTAGCCAAGTGGGACTGATTCCAGACATCTGGCCTCTAGAACTATAAGAAAATCAGCCTGTACTGTTTTAAGTCTCCCAGTTTGTAGTTATTTGTTATAGCAACAGGCGGAAAATAATGTACTTAGTAACAGTAGGTAATCTCCAGAAAGTTATTCTTCTTGGGCAGAGTTTCTCAAACTTTGACATTTTGGGTAGGATTTCATTGCTGTGAGTGCTGTTCTGTGCATTGTAGGATGGTTAACAGTTACCTTGGCCTGTATGCACTAGACACTAGTAGCACTTCCTTCTATTTGTAACAGCCAAAAATGCCTCCAAATATTGGAAGATATCTTTGAGGGAAGGGGGCAGTTCTCCCCAAATGAGAACCATGGAACTAGGAGGTGATAGAATCAGGATTCAAGCTCAGGTTCTCTGGATCAAGGAAGACTTTTAATTATTTCTGTCTAGTGTTTCATCAAGTGATTGTTAGCATGCAAAAAAAGGTTAATTATTAGCAAAAGCTTGCTTGTAGAGGAACATAAATCCCAAGGTACTGGGAATTTAATATCGGGAACATAAATCCCAATATCCCTAGAAACCCAGTTTCAAACCCTTGCAAATCCTTTGTTAGTTATCTTGAGTTGGGAGACCTCATCCCTGAGGTCTTCAAAATCCTTATCACCATGCCCTTCTGAGACCTAGATTACTGTACTTGACCAATTGCAGTAACAATTGGGCAAGTGATTAGCTTGATGCACTTAAATGGGTTGCCTGGTCCCCTCTGTGTAACCACAAGGTAACCTCTTAATGATCAAGTTCAATTGTCCTTGCCACATGGCTACTTTACTTCTTGCCTGCTGGTCTCTGCATTCAAGGAACCCAAAGAGCCCAGATGGCAGTCATATACTTATTATTCAACGGGACCCTAGCAAGATCGTGTTCCATTTGAAGACCAGAATCTTCAAGCCATGAAGATAAAAAGTATGAAGTCCCTTAATGAGTCATTGGAAATAACTCTAGGTGGAACCGTAGCTGCTACCACCCCTTGGTTCCTGGACCTATTTATTTTACCTATGGTGGGCACAGTCCCATATAAAAATCTTTAATACAATTCATACAGTTTATCTAGAGAATGACTGTCCATTCTCCCTGAGTATTGCCTCTGAGCTGGCTCTTTGGCTTTGCTCTCAGTAGGCTACTCTATCAGTCTGGCACCTTCTAGATGGTGAACTCTCCATGGTCATGCCTTTCCTAGAGCAGCTGTGGTGACCAAACAAGGTGAAGGTACAAACTGGTGTTATGATTTTTATTTAATAAATCTGGCAACCCTACTTCTGAGGCATTTCAAAATAAACTGCACTTCTAAACAGCCTCTTACCGTTGGCTTTGGCCATCCTGCACACCTGGCAGTGCTCTTTTCCTAGCTCTTTGGTCGTACCCTTCCTCTGGAATGCCCTTCTTCCTGATAGATTGTACCCTCCTTCGAACCTCAATTTGGCATGCACCCTTTCCTTCCTGCAGCACTAGGTAGTCATTTCTTTTTTATCAACTTAAATTTCCTTCAACCAGAATACTTTCTTTGTTCTCTACCTGTCCTCTTTTCATCTACATGTCAAGAATTATAGCAAGGCACAGCTGTTCCAAAAAATAGAAAGCCACATATGAGGCTACTAAAGGCTCCTTATCTTACTTTCTTCAGATGACCTGTGGCAATCATATTTGTACCATCTATTCCAGTACTTGGTTTCGGATTGTCTTTTATTCCTGTCTCTTATTTTTGTTCCCCATATTATTCTAACCTATTTGAGGACGAAAATTCACTATTCCTTGGAACACCTAACATGCAGCTCAAGTTTTCTTTGTTAGCGAGATTCACATTTATTTGTAATCGTCTAGCAGTTTTACTGATTTTTATAAATATTTATTTTCATAGTTAGATTTTGTCACAGTTAATTTCATATGGTGTTGCCTTTTTACTGTGTGATTTTTAAGACGAATATAAATAGCGTTTTTAAGAGGAAAAACCACATGAAAAAATTAGGACTCTATGCTGGCCTAATGCATTAGACTAGCATCTGTGGTGTTTTGCATTTAAAAAAAGGAAAGTAATCTTGGGAATGTGGTTCCATTACCATCAGTTTATTAATTTCTATAAATCAAAATGTAACACATGGTGTTGACTCCTGGGAATCCCCAGATGTTTGGTAGCAAAAATACTATAGGGGAGATGTAAAGTCCATGGTGGAAGTTAGAAAAACACCCCAAATGGCAAAGTTAGAAATGAACTCGGGTTAGAATTGGTGCAAATTATATAGTTTTAATTTTTATTACTATTAAAAATATCTTGTACATGGTAATCATTTTATATGCATCTTTTTAAATTCAGTTGTTAGACATTAGTCATTAATCTTTTTCAGCATATTAGTAGTACAATCAAATGATACTTCAGAAAAATTAGCATTGTGTTAGTTTCTCAATGGATTAAAGAGTAGAGGAAGAGGGGAGGTCCCAAAATAGGAGGTTTTTATAATGGTCTAGGCTAACGTTAATATGACCTGGACCAGGATAAAGAGATTTCCATAAGACATTTATAAGACTAGGTGATTTGTAGACATGGAGGGTGAAACACTCCCAGTTCTACATGGAAATTGGAGAGGAGAAGAAAAGGAGGAGTTGCTGATTGAAATAGAAAGTCACTGCTTTACATTAACCTAGAAGTAATGGGTAACTGGACGTATATACATAAGAGTTATTTGTCAAAATCTTTTATATTCAAGACATAGTTTAATTCAGTTAACAGATATTTGCTAGAAAGGAGTACACTTCACAATTTCTTTCTGAGATTGGCAACATGGTCTCTGATTCTCTTTCACTGAGTAATACAACAAGCCATAAATTAACTGGATGCCCAAGAAGTAAATTGTACAATTTAATAAATTTTCTGGAGAACTAGCCCTGGCTGGTGTAGCTCAGTGGATTGAGCACGGGCTTTAAGCCAAAGGGTCACCGGTTCACTTCCCAATCAGGGCACATGCCTGGGTTGTGGTCCAGGTCCCCCGTAGTGGGTGCGTGAGAGGCAACCACACATTGATGTTTCTCTCCCTCTCTCCTTTCCTTCCCCTCTCTCTAAAAATAAATAAATAAAATCTTTAAAAATTTTTTGGAGAACTGATAGTTAAACAGCAGCAGCAACAACAACAAAAACAAGAAGATCCCAAAACAATGTACTTATTAGATTTTCAACAAGGTTCACACAAAAGTGCTTGATTGCATTTGCTTGCTTAGAGTCCCAGCAAAGCAAAAGGAATCTTTTTTTCATGAGCGGGTGCTGTCAGTCTTCTCGTTATGTTATTCCAATGTTACTGATTGTTTTAGGGTAATGAAAAAGTATATGCTAAAAAGATGGTTTTAATAAATTCTGCCCCTTTTCTTTTTTTCCTTTTTGCACATGGCTAAGCACAAAACAATACAAGTTATTTGAATGCACTGTTTAAGATAGTCTTTGCTTGATCAAGCTGTCTGGAAGCAAAGTTGCTCAAGTGCCCTTGTACCTAGAACCTTGGTTCAGAAATTGTTGTTTATGTAAGTAACGAGTCCTTCTGTTCATTTAAAAATGTAGATTTGCCCTGGCTGGTGTGGTTCAGTTGGTTGGAGTGCCATTCTATACACCAGAATGTTAAGGGTTCAATGCCCAGTCAGGGCAATCTACATAGGTTACATGTTCAGTTCCTCACTGGGGCACACATGGGAGGCAACCAATCATTATTTCTCTCTCACATTGATGTTTCCCTGTCTTCTTTCTCTAAAATCAAAAATATATTGAAACAATCCCTCCCAAATTAGATTGAAGTACAATTCCAATTTCATTTGCAAATGACTTAAGCGATTTGTTTAGTTTCTGTCACAGTATGTCATACATTTTATTTTTATTCTAAGATGATGTTATGTTTGAAATTTCCCAAACATCTATATTATGGAATTAGAGTATAGGAATTATGTTAGAGTGCCTAACATAAATTCTGATTCTGCCACTTTTTGCCTGTGATTTTAAGCAAGTTATTTATTTATAAATCCTTGTTTTCCTTATAACTGAAGTGAGTGCACTAAGCCATCTATAGTATAGGGCTACTGTTCAATTAAATGAGATTATACACATCTTTAACACAGAAGTGTCTAGCACAAGGTAAGTTCCCCTATAAATGCTAGCAATTATTTATTATTCTTTTTGAGAGATGTTCTTTCATTTTCTCTTGATCTTTCATCAATAAGCTCAGTCAAAGACTTGGCCAATTTCATTTACAGCTTTTAAAAAATGAAAATAAATATTTAGAAATTAGGGAAGGTGTTAGAGTTTCCTCAATAGTACTTTAACAATTATCTAACAATAAATGACAACTGTTTTATAATTCTAGGAATTAAAAAAACTTATCCTGGTCTAAAAACAAGAAAAATTAAAAAGAAACTATGATGTTATTAAGAACTAGTTACAAGAGGCATCATAGTATCTCATGTACTGGGTTTAGGATCATTGGTTAAAGAACAATTTGAAGAAAAGCGCTCCATCGAAGTGGTTTAAATTATTTTAAAATGTTTTCTTAATTATGTTATTGCAGTTGTCTCAATTTTCCCCCTTTGCTCCCCTCCACTCCACTCCCTCATTCCCTCCAGCAATCCTCCCTCTTAGTTTAGATCCCTGGGCCATGCATATAAGTTCTCTGGCTATTCCATTTCCTATACTGGTCTTAACTTACGCCTGTCTATTTCATACCTCATTTTTTACTTCTTAATCCCTGCACCTTTCCTCTATTCTCCCCCTTCCCCCTTCCATCTGATAACCCTTCAAATGATACCCATATCTGTGATTCTGTTTCTGTTCTGCTTGTTTGCTTAGTTTGTGTTTTAGAGTTGTTAATAGTTGTGAATGTATTGTCATTTAATGTTCATCCTTTTGATTTTTTTATTATATAATTCCCCTTAACATTTCATGTAATGGTGTGGTGATGATAAACTCCATTCATTTTACCTTGTTCAGGAAGCACTTTATCTGCCCTTCAATTCTAAATGTCGGTTTTGCTGGATAGAGTAATCTAGGTTGTAAGTCCTTGCTTTTCACCACTTTGAATACTTCTTGACAGTTCCTTCTAGAAACTGTAGAAGTTTCTTTTAAGAAATCAGCTGATGGTCTGTGGCAACTCCTTTGTAGGTAACTCTCTGCTTTTCTCTTGCTGCTTTTAAGATTCTTTATCTTTAACCTTTGGCATTTTAATAAAGATGTGTCTTGATGTGACCCTCTTTGGGTTCATCTTGTTTGGGACTCTCTGTGTTTCCTGGAATTGCATGTCTATTTCCTTCACCAAATTAAGGAAGTTTTCTTTCCTTATTTTTTCAAGTAAGTTTTCAATTTCTTGCTCTTCCTCTTCTTTTTCTGGCACCCCTATGATTCAGATGTTGGGATATTTGAAGTTGTCTCAGAGGCTCCTTTGCCTAGTCTCATTTCTTTGAATTTTTTTTTTCTTCTTGTTGTTCTGATTGTTTTTTTTTTCTTCCTTGCATTTTAAATCTTGGCTTCATCCCCTCCACTGTCGGGTCCCTATAGATTTCTCTTTATTTCACTTAGTATAACTTAATTTCTGCCTGGATTTTTTTTGTATGTGTATGCTGTGAACTACCCAATGAGTTCCTTCAGAATCCTGATAACCAGTACTTTGAACTCTGCACCTGATAGGTTCCTTATCTTCATTTTATTTAGTTCCTTTCCTGGAGTTTTGTTCTGTTCTTTCATTTGGGCCATGTTTCTTTGTCTCCTCATTTTGGAAGCCTCCCTGTGTTTGTTTCTATGTATTAAGTAGAGCTTTTGGACTCCCTGTCTTAGCAGTGTGGCCCATTGTAAAAAAGCACACCCAACTGGGTGCACGTGGCTTCTTTAAGTCCTTGGTTGTTGGACAACCCTACAGCTCAATTTTCTGATCTTTCTGGGTGGTGTTTGTTTTGTAGTCTAGTGGTAATTTTTGCCACAGCTTTGCAAGGAAGTGAGGTGTGTTTACCTACACCTCCGAATTGACCAGAAGTCTAATTGTCACTTGGCAGTGCCATTCTTCCGAGCATGTCAGGGGTGTAAATTTTCAATGTTGAAGAAACTGAACTAGAACGTCTTTGTAGAACATGGCACTGACTTTTCTTGTTTTCTGATAAAAGTGATAAAAAATGAGTACCTAGGGTGATTTTAAACATGTCTATGCCATGTCATAACTAGGCTCTTTATAATGTTGAGATTATATGAGGTCTGTTCAAAAGGTATCAACCATGTAATATGAAAAATAGAGACATTCATTGAAGAAGATACAAGATACAACAACCATTGTACATTGGACAATGATGTCTCAGTAGGCACCTTGGGATTTCACACAGTTCTCTCAGTCGCCATCAGCTGCCCCAATGTATTTTCCTGAATATCATTGACAATCTGAAATCTCTTCCTTTTCAAAGGTGATTTCAGTTTTGGAAAGAGCCAAAAGTTGCAGGGTGCCAAATCTTGTCTGTACAGGGGCTGAGTCACCTGGGTGATTTGATGTTTCACCAGGAAACTCTGCAGGAGACGTGATGCATGAGCAGGGAAGTTGTTGTGATGAAGCCTCCAATCACATAGGAGGCCCTATAACTGTGGCCTTCTGCATCATCTGAATAGTTTCTGTAGAGGAATGTTCAAGCTCAATGCAAAATTTAATGCAGATTCATTGCTCTACTTGCTCAGTCATTTTGTATGTGACAGCCACATAGTACACATACTCACTCAGTGGTGTCTGCCTCCCCCATCAATGGCATCAATGATGACTAGTAGAGTGAAATCATCATTGTTCATGCATGTGCATTACAGTCCACTCTCCTTGACTGCCAGGTTATATCAATGTTACCTGAATTGTTCTCATTATATTAACAGTGGTTGGACTTATCCAGACAGACCTTGTATAACCCTGTCCCTAAATTTTCTTGGCATCAGAATTCCTAGGTATTGGAGAAATTGGAAGGGATCTTCCTCTAGTCTTATCTGTCCAAGTTCTCATTCAAACAATTTTGTACAGAGCCATTCTAATTGTTCAAAATGGTAGCAAGAAAACATAAGTGAGCAGCTATTTTATTGCTATATGATGATACTGCATAACAGTTCAGCTCTCACTGCACTGGGACTTTCAGGTAGACTGAATGCAATTACTCTCTTTGGAGTTAGGCCAGGGTGTCTGAGATATCAGAATCTCATTTGAAGCAATTTGTCCTATGGGACCATGAATGAATAAATGTGCTGAGTGCTGAAATTCTTGATATTTCATAGCAGTGAGAAAGAAAGAAATTTGAGACAATCTTATTTATAACTATTTTCTTTTTTAAAAAATATATTTTATTGATTATGCTATTACGGTTGTCCCATTTCTCCCCCATCATTCCCCTCCACCCTGCACACCCTGCTCCACAGATCAGAGTGCTTTTTGTAGGTGTTGATATGATCTGTGGTTCTTTTGAAACATTTAGATGATTAGCAGATATATTCATTAATATTCACTATTTGTCCTTCGCCTATATTCTAAGGTGCTTGGAACAATTTATATATTTAAATAGTGATAATACATTTGAGGATAAAAGAGAATGAAAAGAGTAGATGGTTTTGAGCATCAGAGTTTAGAAGTAGATTCCACTATTTGGAAAGAAATTTGGGTTTTGTTTTGTATCAAAAGTAAATATACACCAAAATGTGTGACTTTCTTTTATTTTTCTTTGGCTGAACCTAGAACATAGTAGGTGCTTACAATGTTAGGGAAAGAGAAATAGTAAACAGATACATCTGCAGTGACTTTTTCCTGATTACAGAAATCAAACAGAAACTCATTGGGTAGTTCCTTGTATTAAGACCACAGCAGACTTAAGTGTGGCTTGTGAACCAAAGGGTCACAGATTCAATTCCCAGTCAGGGCACATATCAGGGTTGCGGGCCAGGTCCCCAGTAGGGGGCGCATGAGAGGCAACCACACATTGATGTTTCTCTCCCTCTCTTTCTCCTTCTCTTCCCCTCTGTCTAAAAATAAATAAATAAAATCTTTAAAAAAAAAAGAAATGTCTCACTCAGGAAAATAATCTTAAAAAAAAAAAAAAAACCACAGCAGACAATTTGGGCAGTAACCTGAAGCATATTTCTACACAAGGAATTAAATTATTGAACTAAGCCAGCATGCCTTAGCTCTTGTTTTGATTTTCCCTCATCTTCAAAATTCAGATATATCTAGGAATGTCTTCACCTAGAAAAGGAGTCAATATAAATTTTTAATTCAACAGATTTATGAGAGCTACCATTGTTTTAAAGATGAATAAAACCCAACTTCTGCTTTGAAGTAGAAACAATCCAGTGAGTAGATTTACAAATGTAGCTCACCCATAAAAAACAAAAACCAGAAAATAAACAAAATCTAGTATTCAAGACAAAAATATTATAAGCATTAAATATATATATTAATATTATCATATATTAGTTATATAATATTAAAATATTATAAGCTTTAGGATGTGCTTGGGGATGGAGGGGAAATGGTTTAAAGGAGGAATAGTTCAGCTAGTGATAGGGGAGCTAAGAAAGATGAACCATGAGGAATAGGTTGGATTTCCCCTGCAGGAGGTAGGAGGCAGGTTGTCATTCCTGGTAGAAACCAAAAGCAAAATGACCCAGTATGTTCAGATGTTAAAAAAAAAAAAAAAAAGGTAGTTTGTTTTAATCTTTGGATGCCTATATGGAAGATAAAAGCAATATAGTCAGTGTAATGGGACTATATTTTGTATGATCTTAAACATCAGAATAAAGGTATGAGAAGTCATGGAAGGCTGTGGGGTTGTTCTATATACTTTCTGAAAGTGACAATGGCAGCAGGGTGGAGAGAATTGGAAGCTAAATGGATTGGGACTGTTCAGATGATAAGAAATTTGGGCCCAGATTGGGTATTTTAGTGAGAGTGTTAGGGAAGCTTCCTGGTCAAATTCTGATGTAAATTAGAATTGTAAATCTTATTTTTAGATTTGACTTTCATTGCTGTTAATAAAGCACTGCATCTACTTGACAATTCCCATAAAGGAGATGTGTCCATTACTTCTGTTACACCATTTAGATCATAGAAGATGAGTTTACCAGTGATATTTTTCAAAACCTTACAGTTATTAAAATTATTTTGTTTGTAAGTTAAAGGCATTGGTCTCACGATGCTTTGTTTTCATCTAACTTTCATTTTGAATTGTTTGCCTTCATGTTGTTTTAGTTCCTGAGCTCTGTTTTAGTCTTATGATTTCCATTCTGATTTTTTAAGTCAAGAGGGCACCATAATTAATGCAAGAACTATCAGTTTCATGACCAGAAACCCATGGAATGACTAGATAGAGGCCTAATGGTTTAAGGACCCACAGTGGGTATAGTTTTTTTCCTTTCTGTTTTAACCAACTCAAAACAAATTTTTCAACAAAATGGAAGTATGAAGTACTCAAAAATTAGTATTCCTTAAAGTCCTACACGTAATGCTATGCTGAGCATTTTAAAAGTGGTAGCTCCATAGTAAACAATAGAATGGAAAAGAAAAGGAAAAAAAAAAAAAGAGGACCAAAAGAGCCAAACAAGCCCCTCTAAAAGAAAACTGCACTGTATCTGAGACCAGTATCAACACATGGGCTCTTCCTTGTAAAGAAGGAAAGAATAGCAAAGTGCTGATTCTTAAACAGCCATGTTCTATAGTAGCTGATGCTTTTCAAAACATATTTTCACATTGTTGTTTGTGCAAAAAGAAAAAACAAAAAAGTTAATTTGGATTGGGACATTTATTCACAGGGCAACGCTCTATCATAGGTTAGTTAGAAGTTACTCCATGTAAGCAAGTGATAAACTCCATAACTGAGTTTTCAGCATTTTTCAGGCCCTTACTGTGCCAAGGGCTGTATGGGTATTTTTGATTTTATTGTTAGCATAATTCCAGGAAGTGTTATCAAAATTAATTAAAGTTGAAATGTTCATCTTAGTTTTTAAAATTTAATAACATCTCATTAAATATTTCTATACAAATAAAATCAAGTGTACTTTCTAGAGTTCAATACATTTAAATGGCTCTGTAATATGATGAAATGCTTGTTACATGATAGGTAATTAGACATGCTATATCAGAAACTGGTTAGATGTTACTTCACACAGGAAATTATAAATACTACAAATGAGCTTCCACCATAGCTGACCGCTTACCAGCACTCAATTCTCACCATCTCTTGCTGTAAAACTAAGGGCTTTATGAACTTATTTCAACTCATCTCCACCAACTGTCTTGGCAACTGTTATTCTTCTGATTTTACAGGTGAAAAACATTAAATCCCCCCAAGAGACTGAATTCTGAAGAGCATTTATTCAGACCCAGCCATAGAAATTGCAGGGCCTGGAAAAGGGTGTAAAGAAAGGGCTTCGTGCTACATGGAAACATAGTCAATAGTTATAATTCAAGCTATCGCAATGGTAAAAATATATATCCCACCCTGCTACCTTGGCACATGTACTTTCATAAATACAAAATTGAAAATTATGTATAAAACTATGCCTTTAAATCACAAAAAAGTTGACAAAATATTCAAAGGGATTAAACTTAAACCTTATTACATATATGTGTGCATTCTATTAAAAATAAGTGATTATTATTATCTATATTTCTTTACAAGTATCTCCATTTCATCATAATAATTGTTATGAAAAACAAGATTTTTCATATAATTTTTCATCTATTGATTGTGGTAACCCTAAAGGATTAAAGAATAAAGCATAATTGTATTGAAATCATTCAACATTTGAATATATTTTATCAATGTGCAAATATTGTATATCAAGTATATTTAAGCAAAACCATAAAATAAATACAAAGGATCAAACATTGCATGAAAGCAATCTTTTAAAAATTTATTTTCCTCTAATATATTTTAAATTATTAAATTTGAAAAGCCAACTACAATGCATATTTAAAGAATATTAAAATAATTTAAGTAAAACTGAATGTTTATTTTAGTTTTTGAAATTTAATAAAGTCTCATTACAGTCTTTCATAAAACTACAACCATTCTCAGGCCTGGTGTCCCGTGCCCATTTAAACATCATGGTGAAGAGATGGCACTGGATTTCCGCATGTTACATCTCAGCGTGCACACGTATATTTGTCAATTGAATCTCATATGAGTGTTTAATGTTTAATATTACAAAACGTTCCTCAGAGCTGTTGCAGACACTGTTCTAATTAGTGAATGCCTTTGGAGCCATTTGTTCCCCTACAACTTGGAGATGACACTTCATTATGTGAGAATTTATTGCATTTATGCTATCTGTGAGGAAGTTCTGACAAGTTAATTAATTTGTCTTTTATCTAACCGCTTCTGCTGCAGCTCCGGTCCTCCCTTCCCTCCAAAGCGGTGTTCGTTGAGGTCCCCAGTGGTGCAACCAGCAAATCTTTATGGCGTTCAAATGGAGGTGACTTTCTTTTTGAGGACAAGACGAGAAGTGTGAGAAGCATTTCTCTGGGCCCAGAATTGTGTTTCTCATGAGAGGCGGGCAGTGAGGGTGAGTGTTGTCAGTGCCAAATGCAGGATGCCAAGTGACCGAGACAAACAGGGCTTCTTTTGTACAGCTAGTTTGCACGTTATGGATGTGAGGTGCCCAGGGCAGCATCCTCTTCTCTGAGTCTATGAGTGATAATGACACAAGTTGGTGATGGAGCAACCAACATTCTAATCAAGACCTGTCTGATTCAATCGCCTACACCCTCATCATTCTACGGCTTCCTTAACAACCTCCTGCGTCAGGCACACAGCCACTTTGGACCCGATGGAGAGAAAGATAGGGAGGAGAACATTGAGCCTTTGTTGTATGTGATAAGAAAATAGGGCATCAAAGTACTCAGTATCCTTTTTCTAAAAGCCTTCCTCAAAAATAAAGAGCTACTGTGTACAGACATATTGTATCTCTACAAATAGGTTTTCCAACTTCCTTTTATTCTTTCACTTAAAAAAAAAAAAAAAAAAGACTTCCTACTTTAAGACTATAATGTAGCCAAGAAGTTCCTTCCAAAAACTGATTTTCAGTTACTGAAGTCAAAGGTATTTCTGAAGCTGACATGAGAAGACTGTGGAACTGGTGTCTGACATCTAGGGGACCCTCGTCATCACTCTCCTCCAACAAAAGAAAGCCTCCCTGGCTTGTTGTGGCATTCTGGTGTGTGACGCACACTTCTGTAAATGAAAACAGGAACAAAAAGCCCTTCTCTCCCTAAAGAGGTTCACAGTGAATTTCAAGTGCAAATGAAGGAACTGAATTAAAAGTAAGTGTTGGTAGCTCCTCTAAGCAGTACTTTCAGAGCCTTAAGAATTTCCCTCTCTTGTAGTTGTCAAATTTCAAAAAAAAAAAAAAAAAAGTAAGTGAGGATGTCAGTATTAATTAGAGATAAAATGTCTTTTGTTTTCTTATCTTCCCAATATGTCTGTATAGCATTGTGAGTGGTTCTGAAGGAGATACATTTTCTGGTGATACAAATACCCTGAAACCATTATAATAGATCATTTGTGTGGGATGGATGAAGGGTGACTACTGACTCCATGGAGCTCTCCCCGGATTTTTTCTTACACATACGAATATCTCAAGAGTGCTTTGGTTTTCACCAGATTCTCAGTGTAAGCACGTGATCAGAACACAGCAAAGGAATCTAGCAAAGATTCTCACAGCAAACAAAAATATTCACCTGCAGCTCTTTCCATGCTTTCATCTGGAATCAAAACTGTGCCTTTGTCTCCACCTTCCTCAGTGATGATTGAGTTCATGGAATGTTTAAGTAGAAAGGAACTTCTCATGTCATGTGGTCTAACACTGTCACATAACGGGTCAAGAGAGAGACTAGAAATGCTAAGTGCCTTTCTGGAATACCAGCCAAGCTAGGATCACTTGTGGAACAAAATGTCACATCTAAGACTCTGAAAAAATGAGCAGAAGGCTGGAAACTCCTACCAGCCTTTTTAGAGCATCTCTCTTACTCCAGGCTGCTCTATTTCTCTTTACACTAAGTACCCAAGTCCTTCACATTATTCTCCTAATTACATGGGATCCACAAGAGACTGTCTCCCACCTTTTCTGGGCATTTCCTTGCTTTGAAACTATTTATACTCTTTCTAACACATTAAAATTTACCTATGCTATATTCTATACCCACCCAAATCTCACCTATCTCCAAGGTACTAATCATATAAACATATTTATAGCAAGCACATAAACACTAATAACTGGCTGATAATCTTAAAAATAACCCTGAAGTTTACTTGTATTTTAATAAAAGACCAATGAAGTATTGCGGACTGTTCAGCCTGGTTTCAGGAGTTGTAACCCTCACCTGATGGTGGGCTGAGTAAAAACCTAGGGACCCATTTCATTTGGACCCCAATGCTTAGTCGGTTAGTCAATGACGGATAAGACTCCTCACGGGAGGGGCCACCTAAGCGAGACATGACCACTTGGGGGGCCCTTATGGAAGGACTTGGGGGGGCTGCAGCAAAGCGGGGGTGATGGACCCTTGGCAACACCTCCGCCCCCCCCACCTTCTGACATAGCCCGAGTCCCCATTTCCCTCTGGGAGATGTCTTCTTAATCTCTTGCTTCTGGGGCCTAATCAGCTTAAAGCCTGAAACTATGAGCGGTGCAGTCCTGTACCGGCCAGAGCGGTTCCCTGGCATAAGAAAGAATTCGTAAAGTCCTGTGAAACCTGCTTTGTTTGCTAAGAGTGCTCTCATTTAAATGATAAGGGTCCGAGGAGGAAATGTGTGTGTCTCCCAAAGTTTTGCAACCCCCTTTCCTGGCAGACACTGACTCAGATTAAGCCCTCAGATTTCTTTGAAATGTTAACCATTGTTTGATCCTTACTGCCTGACATACCTGTGTTCCGGTGTATTGGAACCCAATAAAAGCCCAGTGAGGGAGGGGCTCCAGGTCACTCTCCTCTGAGAGTTTGGCCACCTCTACTCCCCAAGCAGATCATGTCTTGGTAGTTTTATTTTCATCCGTGATGGAGGGATGGGGCTCTGCGGGCGGAGCCCCTGCACATCAAAGGTCCTTAGCATATAAAGAACAAATTGCCATTGGTGAGAATCTCAAGAAGAGAGACAAATTATATAAATGTCTAACCACTATGCTGTACATGTGAAAGAAATATGGCATTAAATGACAACTGTAGTTGCAAATATTTAAAAATTTAAAGAATAGGGATAACAACAGAGAACTATAGTCCTACTAACATGTATTTTTGAATTTACATGGAACTGTTCATTCAATTATCCATAGTTAATTTGAGAATAGGGATTCAATCATGAATCATTCTTCATAATTGCTTTTATTTAAATTAAAAAAAAAACCACCATGTAGGACACTCAAACACAGGTGGAGCCAAGAGGGATTTCAATTTTAAATTCTAGTTTTTCATATTTTTCTCTCTTTTTTATTGTTATTCAAGTACAGTTGTCTCCATTCCCCACCCCCATGGCTCTCCCTCAATGCAATCATCCCTACCTCCTGTCCTCATTCCTACCCTTCTTTGGCCTTGTCCATGTGTTCTTTATATATGTTCCTTGAAGACCCTTCCCCCTTTTCCCCTCGTTATCCTCTCCCCCCTCCCCTCTAGTTACTGTCAGTTTGTTCTTTATTTCAATGTCTCTGGTTATATTTTGCTTGCTTGTTTGTTTTGTTGATTAGGTTCTTCTTCTAGGTCCGATCATATGGTATTTGTCTTTCATTGCCTGGCTTATTTCACTTAGCATAATGCTCTCCAGGTCCATCCATGCTGTCACAAAGGGTAGAGGCTCCTTCTTTCTTTCTGGTATGTAGTATTCCATTATGTAAATGTATTAAGTTTTTGGATCCATTAATTTACTTGGTTGCTTTCAACTCTTGGCTATTGTAAATTGTGCTGCTATGAACATTGGGGTGCATAGGTTCTTTTGAATTGGTGTTTCAGGATTCTTAGGGTATAATCCCAGCAGTGGAATTGCTAGGTCAAAAGGCAGATCCATTTTTAGTTTTCTGAGGAAATTCCATACTGTTTTCCGCAGTGGCTGCTCCAGTCTGCATTCCTACCAACTATAGCCAAGGGAGATGTGTCAAGGTAAACAGTTCCTGAGCTTGCTGCCTTTAGCAAATTTGGTTGCTGTCTGGGTGAACTTCATGTTACAATAGGGATCCCCAACTGGGAAAGACTGTGTCTAATAATGTAAGTCCTGCCCTAGCTGGTATGGCTTAATGAATTGAGTGCGGACTTCTGAACCAAAGGGTCCCCAGCTTGATTCCCAGTCACGGCACATGCTGGGGTTGCAGGCCAGCTCCCCAGTATGGCATGCGTGAGAGGCAACCACACAATGATGTTTCCCTCCCTCTCTTTCTCCTCCCTTCCCCTCTCTCTAAAAAGAAATGGATAAAATCTTAAAAAAAGAAAAAGAAAATATAAAGTAAGGCCATGGCAAGCACCCCTGTGTTTGAATTGTCAGAGAAGTTGATCACCATACGTATATGCTGAGGTACACGAGATATTAACTCTTGATCATAGGTGTGTCTTTTAAGGAGAAATTACCATGTAACGCTTAATCCCCCGCCCCACCACCAAATAACCCTTTTTTGCTTGTTACAGTAACTATTTAGTTTCAGTTCCATTTCAAAGAGGATAACATTTGCGCTATAAAGATGCAAGACATATTCAAGATGTTTGTATCTCTTATGACAACACTTTCACATTCACACCAATATAATGGAATCTGTCTCTGCTGTTTACAACAGGGTGTTTGGTTTTTGTTCAACTTTTAGGACTCACCTCTCTTGTAGACTAAACGTCAGTGAGCAGAGAAGGAATGGTAGAGGAAGGGGTCAGTCCTGCTCCTTCTGTGGCACTCAACTGAAATTCATGGATCTTTTCCCCAAATGAAGAGGGGAATTCTACAGTGACTTATGCTGTTTCCTATAGTTAAAAATAATTTGGTCCTGATTCTAGTGTCTCCAGGAGAAGATCTCAAATTTTAAGGAAGTTTGTTAAAGAGAGGCCCCCGTCCCCATGTGAAAATACCTTTTAGGACTATATTATTTAATAATCAAGGGCTTTGTACTAAAGCCTCCTTTGCATCTGTACTTGCCTCGTGAGCTATGGGAGGGTGGGCAATACACAACTTCAACAAGATTGCAAATGTCTGTATACATCTACTTCTTAAGAGAAACATTGAAAGGCTAAATTTCTTCAGGGAAAAGGCATTGCCAGATAACTATTCTCAGTGCGACTATTTGTTTCCCTTCAATAAAAGGAAAAGTGTGGGCTTTTAGGAACTTTGGAGAGATAAGTTAGTAATCGTGAATCCACTTGACAGTACAGGAAGAATATGCCGCGTGTTAAGTTGCTTTCCCTGTGAGAAACAATCCTTGAGGCCTAAAATGTGGCCCACGTTTATTGAGTGTTTATTCAATGATAGACACCAAAATTAGATGCTTGATGTACAAAATCTCATTCCGGTTGATATTGTCATTCTTCTCAGAGGAGAGAACTGGGACCCAGAGACCTACCATTATGGGTTTAGTGAGTGGCAGGGCTGGGATGCAAACTCAGAATTGACTCTGAGTCCCACATGTCTTCCGTCAGACCACACTGCCTTCTTTGTATCCCTCCACGTACCAGGTAAACAGGAAGCACTCAATAAATATTTGGTAAATGAGTATACAAAAGACTACTGAACTAGATTCAATGTAAATAAAGGATATAAGGTCAGGCTGTGGGAAGTTCAGGTATGTGTTACTGTTCTGGCAGGAGGGGAAGGCTGACTCTGGGTAAACTTGTGACAGCCCTTTGACTCTGTTACCCATCCCACCTGCCACAAGTCCTCACCTCGAAGGACCTGAGGTGTCCTCTTCAAGTCCCCCCCCCCCGCCCCACACCAGCCTACACTCTTTCCTCTAGCTTTTGACTGTAGCTTTTTATTACAGCTAGCAAGCGTCTAAGATGTTATGACTCAAAGGGAACTTAGGGAATATTTACAACCTGCCAATGTGGATGTAATAGCAAGTTCAAGCAGAGACAAGCCTATTCTCCATCCAGCCACTAGAAAATTTTCCTAAAGTATGAATCACATGTCACCTTCTTTTGCCTAAAACCTCCCTGTGGCTTCCCACGGCACTTCGGATAAACCTAAATTCCTTCTGGTAGCCAGTCAGGCCCTTCATGGTAGGCCTCCTGCCACCCCTTCTGTTCTCTGTCCCTCTTGCTGTTTCCAGTCAAGTCAGTCCCATGTTCATTCCTCACACTCACTAAACTCTCTACCACTCTGGGTCTTCTCACAGGACGTTCTGTCTGGTTCACCCACATGACGAGCTCCTGATCGTTCTTTGGGTTTTAAATTAAAATCTCCTCCTCAGAGGGACCTTCCCTGACCAACCTGTTTTAAAAAACTCCCAAACCCCTGCTCATTTGCCCCCACGGCAGATCTCACCATTTGTAATTACAGGTGTTCCTATAGGGCTTCCCCACCAGTGTGCGAACTCCGTAACAGCCAAAGACACACGTGTCATATTTACCCAAGTGTACATGTACTGCCAGGCTCACCGCCTGGCACATATTAAGTGGTCATTAAATATTCGTTGTATGAATGAATGAACTGGAGTGTTCTCACTACACCCCAGGACTCTCTCAATGTACTTTACAGCTTGTCTTTCCTCACCCCTAACCCCTGTCTCCTGCTTGTGGTCACTTCCCTAAGATTTTTCACTCATTTACTGCTTTAGCGGTTGCTGATTTACTCTATAAACAAAGTTTTTCTGATTTACAATTTAAAAATATTTATACCTCACTTAAACACAAACACTTGCATTCTCAAGAAGACCACCTTCTAAAAAGACCTACAGTCTGCAGGCATCTATCTGAGAGCAATTTTTCATCCCTCCCTTACACAGATGCATACTCCACCTGCACTTAGGGCCGGGTTTGGTGTCGTACACATCGATACAAGTTTTACCCCACACAGGGAAACATAGTCCGGCCCACGTGGGCATAAGACAGCTCTGCAGTGAAATCTGAGCTTTCAAATCCGTGAGGAGAGTATGTGATCCAGGGAGTGTTTTGGCTCCTGAAGGGCTGGACAGGCAGGTGGGAGCTGGGTCAGAAACTGTTTCTTCCTGCTACTTCTTTCCACGCACACCGAGAGACACTAAATACAGAGAAACCGAAGCTGTTCCCAAGCAACTGGCAGCCGTAGCAGCAGGAACGTAGTTGAGTTTGTGGAAGACTAGAGCAACCTCCTTAGGTTTCATTACTGGGGGATCGGTAGCTAGGAGAGTCAGGGATACAACCTTTACAAGCAGTTTGAAGAGCAGTGTGTATTTTTCTGCATGGAACAGTTACCCCCTTGTATCAAGGACTTTATATTAATATAAAGGAATTTAAGTTTCACTGTGACAGGTGCTCTGAATTCACAGTAAAAGAGAGTATGGAACCTTAGGTTAGATGAGGATCATAGTAACTAGGAAGAAAGAAGAGAAGCAAACTCTAAGAAGATATCTTACCTGCGACGTGGCTTATGTTTTACAAATACCTGACTGTCAAAGTAAGGAACTGGTGACTGTGGTTTATAATATTAGATCTATTTGAGATTTCCTTCATCCATGCCATGGATAAAAAATAAGTTCTGTTTTTCTATGATGAATTTTTTTGTTGTCGCTAGCTATTCAATTGAGAATATAAGGAACTCCTTCCCAGAGTCGGAGGCTATAAGTATATGCATTTGAATGGATGCAGGTGCTGTATCTTCTATCTGGCATTTTTAACAAACACTTCCAGGTTGAACAATAACATAATAATAAATATGTAAATGTACATTTTATATTTTGAAAAATAAACCTTAGGTTCAGAAAGTTTTCCTGAGCATCACATTAAAGCTGGAAACTGTAGTAGAAAAACAGGACAGATCATACAGAATTTTCACCTGATAAAAGACTGGCTGTCAAAATTTAAAATACAGATTACAAACTTGAAAAATTATTAAAGTATATGAAAACATTTAATATTCCTAGAAATAATAATAAATATAACATTAGTAACCCACATAGGCAGTGATTACCATGTATCAGACATTATAATAAGCTTACATTAAATCATTTACTCAACAACTTCATGAGGTACATGCTCTTAACCTTATTTTACAGATGAGGAAACTGAGGCACTGAGCATCTGAAATGCCTATCCAAGGCCCAGAGCTTATAAAATGGTAGAAATGGGATCTAAGGAATCTTTACAGATAAGAAACAAAAACAAACATCCCACTAGAGAATTGAGAGATCTTTAAAAAGACAACAGAAACGAAGAAAAGTCTGTAGTACTTTTATCATTACCATAGAAGGTGTTCAGGAAACCTCTTGATGGACTTAAAAACCCTCTAGGCTTAGCCTAAAGTTTAGAGGTAAGATCGAGATTGCCTTGCATTTCAACTAACAGAAATTTAGGGCTTCTGGGGATGGTAGAACCTGCCACTCTGAGAAGGGCAGAAAGAGGGAAAAGAAGGGCCCAGGATTTGAGAAGAGGCCTGAGCAAGAGCTGAACAGAGGCAGGACAGCTGAGAAGGTCTCCCCTGGGGGGATGGGCAGACCTTTGGGGACAGTGGAGTCTGACGCACAGTTTTGATTCGCTGGTTGCTCTACGTCATAAGCCTCTGTGATCTCCAAGTTTCCTTGAACATTTACAGCTCAGAGCAGGAGTACGTTAACACCGTGTTGGGAACCGAGGAAGAGAGGTGGTGGCCAGTGTGGGGAACCACAGGGTGGGTCAGGGCTGCGGCCATGGGGATGAGCTGGTGAGCGTGACCGACCCCGCCAATGGTTACCGTTCGTAAGATGCGGGGAAGGCGTTTAACCGGAAAGTTTCAGAAGTGTGGAGGCTGGAGTATCCAGGTGGCTCACACTGGAGCTATGTAGGCAAAGCCATGCAGAGCGAAGTTCTAGAAAAATACCTGAGGCAATCCACACAGAAAAAGATGTTCAACAACACTGGTTATCCAAAAAAATCCAACGTTAAAGATGAGAAATTATTGAGGATTAGATTAGAGATTTAAAATTATGTTGCTAATAACTGAGGACACACACTTCCTGAATGGTGGTTTAAAAATGGGCTATGAGTTACTGACAACTCCAGCCTTAGGTTCAGCTGGAACCCCCCGCTGGTTGGCCTGGCTGAGAATGCCTTTCTTTCTTTACCCTCTTGCTATCCAAATACTATCATTTCCTCCCTGTGCTATGACTTATAAAAGGATGGGAAATGCAGGTTAGAGTCTAGCATAGTACAACTACACTGGAGTGGCTTTGCAATACAGATCAACAGTTTAAATGCACATATAATTTCACTTGGTGATTCTATTTCTAGAAATGCAGAGAACTTTCTTGGAAAATGCACAAAGATAGAAGTTTGAGGTGTTTATTTCAGAATTGATTGTAAAAGCACTGAAAAAGTAAAATCTGTATTAACCTATTTTCTCTTGATAGGCATTTATGTGGAGACTAGACAACGTAACAGCACACGTCCTTTTAGAAGGATGAGGGCAATGTGCGCACACTGATGGGCCCGCCGCGTGTAGTAAAGAGCGAAGAACAGCCATGTAATCACAGAAATTCAGTATAGTATCTATAGCAGGAGTCACTGAAAGTTAAAATGTAAGATTGGGTGTTAATCAAAGAAGGCTAATAAAGATTTTCATTTTGGGAAGAAAAGATACCATAATTTTTTAAAAAATCAATAAATAGCAAAAGGTATTTTAACAGAGTAAAGCATTGCAATGAAGGTCTGTTGTGTATTCTAGGCAGACAATGGACACAGGCTTTTATACGGGTGCCTACTCTAGCTTTTTCTGCCTGGTTATACTACAGGAAACATTTACAAACAAAAGGCAGAAGCCAGCTTAACATCGTCCTCTAAAGAGATTACATAATGCAGCCAGGGATGCGAGTACAGTATTATTGTTTTGGAAGTTGGAATTCTGAGGAGAAACATGCCTCACTATTTCCAACTTAATTAGAGAAATCTTCAGAATTAGCTGTGAAAATTGCTAACCTGGGATCTTCCAAGAATTCTATTCATCTCCCAGTATTTTCCCCCTTTCGTAGGACTAAAGAACTAATTTAGTAAGATTGTTGAACATATTTTTATCAGGCTTAGCTTGTGGATGTGCCAACATTTGAGTGTATATATTATAGATATATAACTAACAGGTTCGCCTTCTCTGTTTTCCTGCCAAAACCCAAAACATTGACAACAAAGACATAAAATGTGATAAAAACAAAGACATAAGTTATTTGGAGTCTGAAAAGGCAACCAGTCTTCTGATGGAAGAAGTAAACATGCCTCGTGACATCCTAAGCTATTAGTGAGACACTTCTTATGCAAATTTATTGAGCATTTTCCATGTACAAAGCATTCTTGAGAGCTCCAGGAAATATATAAACAAATATATAAATATGGGGTAGAGAGGCTTATAGACTACAGGGAGGAAAAATCTGACATACAACTCAACTCAGAAAGTTGCTCATCGTACTTGGTCATGCAAAAATGATAGGGTTCTGTGTTTTCTGTGTTACCTCCTACAGGAAAGTCATTCCTAAATTTCAAGGGCTGGGTGTGACTGCTGGAGGGGGAGGTAGGGACACAAACTTGACAGCTGAACTCTTTAGACTTTGCACCTTTCAGGCTGATCATTCTCATTTCGGTAAATATGCATGTAATTCAAATTTGCGTTTCCTGCCAGGGCTAACTGGTCTCTCCACTTTTTATTTTCCAAGGTAGTGTCTTGTTTCAAAAGGGAGCTAAGCTGACCTCAGGCTTTGGGTTTGGCCTCATTTTCATGCTATCATCTGAAGAACCAACCTCTCACTTTGGAGGGGCATGTGGTGCTTCTGGACCCCTTCTGCACCCAAGGCCATGGAAACCAGGATTGCGGTCTCCAGTCTGGTCTCAGGCTCATCTAACTAGACACCTGTGAGCAAGATTCCGAGACAGTGGCTGCTCCCTGATGGACGTAACAACCATGACTCACAGACGGCCTTGTCCCTGAAGTGAGAGCTTAAGGCTCGATCTAGCACACCCCAATTTCACTATATGCCAGTAGGACCAGCACTTCTATATTATTTCTACCTGCAGCTGAGTTAACTGAAGCATGTAATTAATTCCACAAGCCAAAGAATAAAACAAGTAAAATTTTGAAAAAAAAATCATGCCCAGTAGATCTTGATTAAGCGTGTACCTTGTAGCAGCCTCATTCTGAGTAGACAAACAAAATAGGATAGCTTATCACATCTCCATGATTTATGTCCTATAATATGACTTCATTATAGCATTATGGAGTAATAAAGAATTGACTGTACTGTGGTTCTTGGTCAATAATTAAAATGCAAGAAGTTACCCACTCTCTCAGGGACTCACCACCTTGTATTAAGATATAAATGACATCCTCTTTCTTCTATGAGTTTTTATTTGTCACTTTTAATGTAATGTGTACTCATGGTTTTTAGACAGTCATGCTGATGTGACTGTCTTGAGACTGTTATCTAAGAGTGTCCACATCACTCAAGTGTGACACTGCAGGGGTCTCTCCATGGAGTGACTGAGCTTGGGTTTTAAGGAAATCTGTATGCCCCCAAAACTGCGTGCAAAATGTAGCATCTTTTCTGGGGCAGGGTCCGTAGCTTTCACATTTCCTAAAATTCCTGTGGAAAAATAGTTCAAAACAAAACAAACATACAAACAAAAAACTGCCACCTAAAACACAATTAGAACTCTCCCTAAAAAAGATTTCACCACATAATTATGTGGGAAATATGGTAAATAATGTCTCATTGAATTAGAATATATATATATTCTAATATATTACACACACACACACACACACACATATGTGGAATATTGCCTATCTTTTCCTGAATTCTGTAAACCTAAAGCTAGGTTAGCTATCTTTGCTCTTTAAAGGTTAAGTCACTAGGGCTTATGTGAAGAAAAGCCAGAAAAAACGAACTTCCTCTCGCTCCCTTAGATTTGCTGTACAAACTTAATATCTGTGAGAACCCTCGGGGCTCACAGGGGAGCAGTACATAAGTACAACAGTATAATGCGGAAGAGCACCACCTCGTATGCTATTGCAGTCACCCATATATAACTTTTTTTCTGTCTTCCAGGAGGAAACACATACCACCACCATTTTAGGTGAGCTTCATTTGCATAGAGAAATGAGAACTTTAAGATGTTTCCACAAGGAGCTGAAAATAGAGTTCAGGCTCCTTTCTCCATTACAGCTGGAGTCTGCATGGGAACATGAATCAATTCCCTTTTCCACAAGTCCCCTGTCTTGGAGATTGAAAAAATATTTGCAGGAATATTTTTCAAAAACAATATAATTTAGATTATTTGTGATTAAGGAAGCTACAGACCCTCTGGAACATCAGAACAATGAACCACAATTACTTCAAAATGGCTCTTTATCTGTTTATCAGAAAAAAAATTTCTCATTGTAACTGGCTTGCTGTCTTGCTCCTGTTGTCAGCCTCCGCCTTGCACCCCAACAACCGGCAGGGACTCCACAGCTCTGGCCCCACAACATCTGTACGATGCTTCTTCCTTTTCCTGCTATTTCTGCCAAGGCTTACGTTTGCACTAACTCTCATCTAGTCCCTTGCCATAGATTCCCTGTTGGCTTTCTTCCCTCATGTCCTCTTTCTGCATTAGTTTCTCTAGACTGCAATCTGATGAACATTCATGGAGCTCACAAGGTAGCATGTCCCCCTGAAATATCACATGGTTTCCCCATTAGAGAATATGGCTTGCCATTCAAGGCTTCACCACATGTCTGATTCAGTTTCAACCAGTCCTTTCAGCTTTACATCCTTGGGGAGGGCTGTGATGGCCTAAGCACAGTACCCCTTTCTCCACATCTACACCGCACCTAAGGTAAAAATTGTCTTTGATCGGTGTTTTGTCTACCTCAGCAAAAAGGATCTCTTAGATCTCTTAACTCCAATAGAAAGTGTTCCATAAAGAATTGTTGAAGCTTTGTCCAGAACAGAAAAATGCTGATTAGTCTTAAGTTTGGCCTTCTTAAGTCCATGGTGAAATAACAGTCTTTAAAGCTAAACAATATGGATGCAAAGTGGGGTTTTTCTAAATTCCAACAACCTTATATTCATATCAACAACAAAATATGAAGCACAATGTTATCAAATAGAATAATTTTTGTGCTTCAAAAGATTCTATGAAAAAGTGAAAAAACAACTCGAGTTGGGAAGAATATTTGCAAATCATATGGCTAGACTATATTAAAAACTTACAACATAGCAAGAAAGTGACAATCGAATCAAACAATCAGAGTCTTTGAATAGAATTTCTCCAGAGAAAGTATACAAACAGCCAATAAGCACACGAAAAGATGGTCAACATGGCTGGCCTTCAGAGAAATGCAAATCAAAGCTACAATGAGACACCCTTCATACATAGTAGGACAGCTATAAGCAAAAAGAGATATAAGAACTGTTGGCAAGAATGTGGAGATTAGAAATCTATATACTGCTGGTTAGAATGTAAAACAGTCTGACAGTTCCTTAAAAGGTTAAACATGGACTTACTGTCCTACCCCACAACACCGCTCCTAGGTATAGACTCAAGAGAAGTGAAAACAGTATTTACACTAAAATCTATACACAAGTGCTCCTGGCAGCATTATTCATAGTAGTCAAATAGTAGGAAGAATGCATATCTGCGCTGATTAAAAAACAAATTAAAAAAGTGGTCCATCGATAAAATGGAGTATTATTCAGCAGTTAAAAGGTATGGAATATTGACATGGGCTACAATGTGGATAAACCTTAAAAACATTATGCTAAGGGGAAGAAGCCAGATACAAAGTCCACATTTATATGAAATGACCAGAGTGGGCATATCCATAGAAATGGAAAGCAGACCCAGGGCTTCCAGGGGAGGAAGGAAGGAAGGAATTGCGGGATGTCTGCTAATGGCTATGGCAGTTCTTTGGGATGATGAAAGTTTTCTGAAATGAGATCCTGCTGATAGTTGCACAACTCTGTTAACGTACTTATAATCGTTGAATTGTATAGTTTAAAGGACTGAATTTTATAATATGTGAATTCTATCTCAATAAAACTTTTACTTATAAAATGATATTGGGAACAGAGTATGATTAAAAAAAATCAATCACAGAAGGCTTGGAAGCCTGAGTTTTATTAAAATAGTAAGATAGAGCAAACAAAGAAAATAATGCCAGAGCAATTTTGCTACAATTTTTTTGGGAAAATAAAGTGTTAAGAAATAAGCAGGAATCAGAGAAAGAAAGAAAAAAATGAGGGTAAGGAGAAGATGAAGCTGGGTCCTCAGTAACCCCAAGGCACTAACCTCAGGCAAAATGATAGACATTCTAATAGAAAACCTAAACAACTTTCAAAAAAAAAATCGGAGACCTTGAGGCTGATCTTCACTTTGCTGCCATATCCCACAAGGCAGTTCTTCTTTGCCAAATGCCTTAACCTTTTGTTGCTTGCAATAATTGACCTTAGAAACCTACACACTTAGGTTTTTCCAACTTTCTGGACTCCCATTAGGAACCTCACTCTATCTTCAGAATTTCCTCTGTTGTCTAGGATGTACCTGAGTCCCTGAGCTTTTGCACAGCTTTCTAGTCCTGCTACCACCTAGACCTTGAGTAAGGCACATAAAACAGAGGAAGAATATAAAAAGGAAAATTAAAGTACACAAAAGGGCCTCTCACCTGGGATGCCAGAAGTTTGTAAGCTACCATGTTTGCATAATAAGCCACTCTGTTATTTCTTTGATCCTTAGCATGGGACTAATGAAGAGTCTTTGGTAGGACACTTAGAAAAAGACCATCGGAAAGAAGATTTATGGTCCTAGGGGGACAGTCAGCAAATGCAGATGCTGGCTGTCTCTCTGCTCTCTTGAACTACAGAGACAGAATAAACAGCCTATTGAGTCCTGAGATGTGGTCACAAATGGGGTTATTGGTTCCAAGGTCAGAAGGATTTCAATATTCCCCATGAGAACAAGACAACAAAAATCAGCAGCAAATCCTGAAAGAAAAATTTGGATAATTAAATCATTGATCCAGTTGCCAATGTTATAATGGTAGAATGAGAATATAACCACCTCTCCTGCTTCCCCTCCTTTGATATGATATCTACTTATAGATTCATAGATACAGAGGAAATCAGAATATAACAAAACATAAAAATGGACCACCACCAACCTAACATTTGTGATGGGTTCCTTAAAGGTAGAGAGTAGATAGATCTACCTGACAAAGAGAAAATGTCATAAGATTCAGTAATGCAAAGGCACCAAGGACAGGACAGCCCGTGATGGTGGCAATGATTCTGGATGCTCCTAGTTGACTCAGTTAATAAAGGAAATGCTTTGAGACCCTGAGGTTATTGACATTGTGAATAAATGTGTTAACTCCATTCAGGGCTCCACTGCCTAAGTCTAACGCACTGGGTGTGGGGGCTGAAGTCAGAAGCAAAGGGTGGCCATGCCTGTTGAAACCTGGGGCTCTCCAGGGGCGGGATGTTCAGTCTCCCTTACTGATAGAGTAGCCCCGTGTTCTTTTTCTAAGCTACTCACGGTTCCCTGAACGTGCCCACCTCTCTTAGGTAGGCCACCGTGTTTGTACATGCCATCCCTCTCACCTGGAATGCCACTTCACCCCAAGGCATCTGGCCAAGAATTGCTCTTCAAATAATGAATACATGCAAAATAAATTGCTTGTAACCATGCCACAGGAATAGGGCTCAAGGAATCTTTGCTGTTTATTATTATGATTGTTAATTACTACTATTACTCTACTACTCATTTAAGCCTCATTTCAGGAATCACCTCGAAAAATCATTCCTCAAGCTAACTCATTCAAAGTGGAATTAGGACCTTCCAAAACACTTATTTTCTTTCTGTGGGGAGGAAGGGTCTATACTGATTTGAGTCTCTATTTTAATCGAGAGGGGAGGGACTTTTAAGTTATTAACCTCCGGATATTCATTATCTAGCTTACACACTAGTACAAAATAGATATTGAACAATTTACTGACTGAGTGAACAAATAAATACGACTCTAACGGTAACCATGTCCTTCTGATCATCTGCAAGGTGTGTGCCTGTCAGCAGATCACTGCACATTAATTGCTGTACCCCAGGGGCTGAAAAGTGACATCTGTGTGAGCTGAATTACTTTTGACGTGGGGCAAAATATTTTATGTCTTCAAATTACACGGCTCAGTGAACTGCCCGGAAAAAGACAAAGGCCTTCATCTTGCCAAACCGTCATTGCACGTCGCATTTCTGTGATCGCACAGCAGCTTCTGAGAGGAGTAATTGAAAACTTCATCCAGAGAGCCCTTGTGGTGTTGCTGTTTTCGACAGGAGAGCCAGAGGGGAGGATATAGTCCTGAAACCATTGGCTTTTTCTCCATCTGTGGCTGCACAGAATATGGTAGTTAATGTCCTGTGTCAACTTGGCTAGGCCACAGATCTGTCTGGGAAGGTATTTTTAGATGGTATTAATACTGACATCAATAGAGTTTTAATGAAGCAGATTACCTTTTATGATGTAGGTGGGCCTTGTCCAATCAGTTGAGGGTATTAATAGAAAAAAAGTTTGACCTTCCCACAGGAAGGTCAGCAGAGTGTAACATCAACTCTTTTCCTCCAGCTTACGCTGCAGATTTTAGACTTGCTAGCTTCCACAACTGCATGAACCAGTTCCTTATCATCTCTGTCTCTTTGTCTCTTTCTCTCTTTCTATACACACACACACACACACACACACACACACACACACACTGTATTTATCCTGTGTCACCTCTGGAGAGCCCTGACTAATATAATGACGATGCGTTCAGAGGCCACAACTAACAAGCGCATGTGAGATCACAAGCTAAAGCTTGTTTCTACCTTCTACCAAATGAGTAGGGGCTTCCCCTGACCAAAAAGTTTGTCGTCAATCCCATCTTTCCTCACTTTCTGTCCTCTTCTAAGCTCCCATACCCTTTTGTTCTCCAAGCACTCCATCTGGGACCAGGCCGACATTTAAAATGCCCTGGGGCTGCCTCTCACAATGAAGCAGGTAGCAGCTTAGAAAGAAACTACTAAACTCATTTCCTAGGCATTGAGGTGCGCTGAGAACCCATTGTGGGAGTATTTACTCTTTGTTGTTTTCCTTAGCCTTGCGACAGAAAGGTCACCTGAAGGCATCACCCTTATGAGATTTTAGCCTGTGTATAGAGTTAAGGGGGCATTCACCCATGATGCGGCTGAACACGGAATCAGTTGTGTGGCGCCTGAGAATGTGGGCTACATTGTGAGGAAGCTGTTTATAAAGAAACAGTGTGAACTAACAGGAATTGTACCAAATCTTGGATGCCCCTGGGAACCTTAACCTTTTGGCTGGGGCTGCCGTTGACACAAGCACCCCCGGTGCCCTAAGGACTTTTGTGGGGAACTGCAGGACGACTTTCTCTTCCCTCCGTGGGGCCCTTCGCTGCATCTCTTCCCAGTTGCCACTCAGCTAAACAGATGCTTCCAAGAACGGTGTGAGAGGAGAGATCTCTGCAGCACGGGCGTCAAGAGTCCTCTGAAGCAGGGAGGAGTCTGAAGGCCGTGGAGCATTAGCAAATCTCTGTCGTATCTGTCAACTTTGGGGAAACTGCGGTGTCAGTTTGTGACATGTGACTCTCAAAATTAGAGAAACATAAAGGAACAGATGCTGTGAAAAGTGCATAACTGATCATGTATTTTCCATTTTTAAAATTAAAATCAGGCATGAGTTTGTGATGGGATTTGGTATTATTTCTCTTCAGTGGTTATAGGAACAACCAGCATTAGGCTTTGTCACTTACTCAGTTACGCTGCTTCAACTGCTGCTGTGAAGGTCGGAGAAGTGCGTGACTCCTGCCTCCACGCCCATTAAATCCAGGCTGCCTTTAGCCATACTCTAACTTCTAATATTCGGTGTGACTCCTGGTCAGGTGATCAATGGAAAAATAATCTTAAATCATCAACGATCTCCCAGGCACACTGGCTAAATACATTTTTTGTATGATACAGGAATTATCACTATATAAAGTTAATTTGAGACACATGATTCTTGCTCTATAGGAAATATAACCGAAGACATAGTTAATATGTCGATCAGGTGTACGTACACATGGATAGTGTAGCAGTAGTGGTTATTTACCTCATCACCAGTAAGTCCACCTCCTTCTAGGAATATCTCTGTTTTCTGTGCAAAGGTCTAGTCTTCTCCACTCTTATTCTATGGGTCTGGGTCTGGCTCTACCACTAGTTTCAGGGGTAGAACGTGTGATTCAGAGCTAAGCAAAGAGCATACTGAGATGATAAAACATGGTCACCAAAGCTGACATCATCTTACAACTGAAGAGAAGAGCCTGTCTGATACTAAAATCAACCCATGGAAAGCTGAACGTGGAAGAGGGGAAAACTCGAATCCTGAACACATCACTCGAGTCTTTAGTAACTTCCTTTCTTCTGATAGCTGGGACATGGCAAAAGTGATGCTATTTGACTTTTGAGGCTAGTCATAGAAAGGATATCTTTCCCTTAGTTTGCTCTTTTAGATCACTCATCTGGGGGAAATCGGTAGGTGCCCTTCAGAAGGACGCTCCAATAGTCCCGCGGAGAGACCCCTGTAGGGTGAAACTGAGGTCTCATCAGCACCGCTTTACCAGTGGCGTTCCACTGGGGCCTCGGGAGCAGAAGGCGAAGCCCTAGTCAAACTTTCAGATGACTGACCGCAACTCCAGATGCATCTTCACCTCACCCTCATGAGAGACCCGGAGGCAGAACCACTCAGTCACATCACTCTACGACTCATGCCCCACAGAAACTTCAGGATAATAAGTGCTCAGTTTTATTTTAACTCTTTATGTTATCTGGGGTAGATTTTATGTTTTGTTTTTAACATGGCAACAGATAGGTACTACACTTAAACCAAAAGAATGCCGACTAATACAGTTAACGAAACCAAACAAAATAAGCAAATGTACTGTTTCTCCCATGTCAAATCACATGCTTCTTTGACTCTGTCCCCGCTGCACTTCATGTGATCAATGACTCAGCACCAAAGATGCAAAACATGAAACATTTTCTAGGTAGCTACTTGCAACACAATTTCAGATAAAACATTTAAATGTGAAAAATGAAACTATAAACAGAAAAAAATAATGTTGAAGGGGTAGCTTTTAAATGTGTCTAGCAACCCCTGATTCCACATTGGAAAAGATCATCAAGGCTATCTATGTAAACATTTTAAATGATAAGCAAAACATAAGCCATATATTCAAGTCAAGGGATAATAGGAAAACTTAGACAATGAAATGATCAATATCTCTAATTTTAAAACATTTCAATTAAGAAGAGCAAATAGGCAATTAGCAAAAGAAAATGAATCAATTAATAATAAATTATGAAAACCTCCAGTATTACAAATAATCAATGGAAGGAAATTTTTAAATTTTATGTTTTACATTGATAAAAATTGGCAGTTCTTACCATCAGCAAGGGTTTGAAGAACTAGATATTACTATCTTACTAAGGACCCCAAGAATCAGTATATTTAAAAAATTTTTTTCTCAAATTAGTTTGAGTTGAGTTTCTGTCACTGACAATAAAATAAGTACAAAACTCCCCATGTAAAATTTTTTCCTTTATTTTTATAACTATTCTTATAATCTCCCCAAAATGAAAATACATTATCCCCATCCATATTCAAAATTACAATCCAATTATTTTAAATTTGGTTCAAATGAAGGATAAAGCAAAACTAATTTCACTTTTGCACAGTTCTTAGTTAGTCTGCCCTCTGTGGGCTCTTGCTTGTTTCTGTGGAGTCTGACCGCTCAGTTTCATCTGGCGTGTGATGAATTTCAAAAACAGAGAACTCTAGACACATTTTGCTTAAAACAAAATGAGAAAAACTAAATCTACACATGCACATCAAATCAAAGGACATTTTATTTTACCAAATAGGTGCTTGCTTTTAAAAAAGAGTTTCTTGTGTAATTGCATTAGATAACAATTTAGAGAGATACTGATGCGATTCAATTTATGAGTTACTGTCCAGAAAAATCTATATACATCTGGCTATGCACTGATCACGTGCTACGGGAACTCAACCCCATACTTGACTATTGACGTTAACGTGAAGGAGCAGAAGCGGGGCCCAGAACAAAGCCAAAAGAGGTGGGGCAACTTTATTTCAGGCATCCTCTGAGTAAAGTGAATCTTTTCAGTAACATTTGGCACTCTTACTACCTTTAGATGATTTATTTTATCCTTGAGTTGGTGCAGTGTCTGTCTTGTGAGGAGCAATCTTTTTTTATGTTTGCGTGTCGGTTGTTGCAATCAAAAAACTTTACAGAAAGCATGTGTTAAAGCAAACAGTCTGATTGTATTGCTTGGTTGATTGAGTTCTCTCTGTCTCCAGTCGTAAGTGCACACATCTCAAGGGCTGGAAAAATATCAGCTTGTGGGCTACACGAAATTGTGGAGAATTTTGAATCTCTGCTTGGGTTGTATAAACCCTCAAAGCACTATTCTAAGAGATAAGGTTACCTGCTCTCCTGGCCTGTTAGTTGATTGTGTTTTTAATATTTCAATGAAATATTTTGATTTGGGGAGACAGCTATGAATAATAAGAAAGTTCTGGAAAAGCATAAATAGCAAGCATCTTCTAGGCAAAAGAAAGAGCTTCTTTCCTTAGTGAGGCAAAGCAACACTACAGCATTTTATTTCTGTTTGCATAAGGAATGGGTGGCTTTGGCCCATAGCCAAGGGAACTTAGGGCTATAGTTTGCCTCCACCCTCCTAAAGCCTGAGGATGCTGACAGATGGAGAATACAATCTCAGCTATGGCATTGGCCAATGATTTGCACGTGGAGCCATAGGGGTTCTATGGCATTATGAAGATAACAGTGGAGATTTCAATGAGAGAGGAAAATGGAAACAACTAGGAAAATAAGGGAACGCATTGGTCAGTACTTGAAAGGCTCCAGTGTACTACTCTGTGAATGCCTGGCTGAGTTTAGGTGTGCAAGCCATGGCAAAGGAAACTGATCTCTCTCTCTCTCTCTGTCTTTTTAAAAGATTTTGTTTATTTATTTTTTAGAGAGGGGGAAGAGAGAGAGAGAGACATTGGTTGCCTCTCGCGTGCTTCCAGCCAGGAACCTGGCCTGCAACCCAGGCATGTGCCGTGACTGCAAATTCCACTGGCAACCTTTCAGTTTGCAGAACTACACCCAACCCACTGAGCAACACCAGTAAGGGCCGATCTTTCTCTCTTTGATGATTAATTTTATGTGTCAGCTTGACTGGGTCATGGAATGCCCACATAATTGGTCAAACACTATTCTGGATGTGTCTGTGAGGGTGTTTCTGAATGACATTAACATTTGGATTGGTAGACTGAATGAGTAAAGCAGATTCTTTCCCCTACCCACCCCATCAAGGTGGGCCTCATCTAATCAGTTGAAGGTCTGAATAGAACATACGCATTGACCTCTCTTAAGTAAGAGGGAACTACACTTGCCTGCCTACTTGAGCTGGAATATCAGTATTTTCCTGCCTTTGAACTTGGGTATAAAGTCTACCAACTTTCAGACTGGAACTTAAACCATCTACTCTCTCAGTTTTCAGTCCTTCAGACTCAAGCTGGAACTACACCACCAGCTTTACTGAGTCTCCAGCTTATTGACTGCAGAACTGTGACTACTTAGCCTCTGTAATTGCATGAGCCAATTCCTTACAATGAATCTATAGACAGATGTTATTGTATGGAATCTCTCTCTCTCTCTAATTAGTCCTGTTCCGTGAGAACCCTGGCTAATGTCAGCTCCACCCTTCTGCATGCACAGATGCCCATTCATGGCAAGAGTGCTGCTAATAGTTAGTCTAGGCTTCACAGTCCCAGGTTTCCATTCAATAGACAAAAAAATGAACAAAACTAAACAAGCCAACACAATCACCACTGTGTTTTATTCACTCTGATTCACAGATATGCATAGACCTGAACTAAGCAGCTTGACAGGACAGTGATGCTCTGACTGATGAGGCCTCAGCCGGAGGCCCATCTCTGGAGCCAAATGTGGAGTCAAATCCATCCAAAACAATTGTGGTTGAATGGGTTGCATTGTGCCGTGAAAAAAAAAAGTTGAAATCTTAACTTCCCATACCTCGGAATGTGATCTTGTCTGGAAATCAAGTGATTGTAGATGTAATTAAGATTAGGTCTTACTGAAGTAGGGTGGGGCCTTAGTGCAACATGGCTGGTGTCCTTATAAGAAGACAATGTGAAGAGAAAGGTGGTGAACATCACATGATAATGGAGGCAGAGATTGGAATCATGCAGCTGCAAGCCAAGGAACACCACGGAATGCCAGTGGAGTAAGGAAAAGGCAAGCAGGGATTCTGCCCTTCAGCTTTCAGAAGGAGCATATGCTTACTGACATCTTGGTTGTGGACTTCTAGCCTCTAGCCTCCAGAACTGCGAGACGATGCATTTTTGTTTTTTGAAGGCACCCTGTCTGTGGTACTTTATTACAGTCCCCCTAGAAAACTAATGCAGGTAGACAGGTTGTTTATAAAAGGAATAGAAAAGTATGGTTACAAGAAGAATAGAAGTTTAGGGAGGGGGGCGTAGGAACAATATCTTGGTATAGATTTCAATTCCATAATTGTCAGACTTCCATTCAACTCAATTTCTGACATTCCTAAGTGATGGTTGTTCTATGTTTTAGTTGTAATTTTGATGTGGTTGTGCAAAGAGGTGAGCCAGGTCCACTTATGTTGCCATCTTGACCAGAAGCCTCTATTTTCATTATTTTTAAATAAAACACAGATTATATATATGAAACTATGATCAGGCTAGCTAAACTACAAATATTTGTGTTTTAATCAACTCTTTCAGTCTAATTGTTGTTCTTACCAGGGCAGAAACTGCTTGCCAATTATGCATTTCTTTCCTACTTAAATGACAAAGGAAATTACTTGGAACCAAATATTTCCAAACATAGAATCATGGGGTGTTAAGAAATAATAAAGTTTTTTTGTATACAACAATTTAAATATTCAGCATCCTAGACAGGTGGAGGGAGACTATCATAGAAATCTCAGAGCTGGAGCTGCAGCTCCAGTGACGCACAGTTAGGACCTACTTAACGTGCCAAAATGAGCATCCTTGCTGAGCATCCTTCCTAGACACAGTATGAATGAAGTTAGTTCAGTCACTAACACACCATATTGTTAGTGAAAAGGTACACATTTAAACAAACAATAGAGCAAGTGACATGGAAATAGTACTGATGTAATTGAATGAGCGTGAAATCCATTTGTCAAATACTCAATAAGGGAAGCACCTTGGATATTTAATAATTTACTTAGACAATGGTATGCATTTCCTAATTTATTGGACTCTTGCTTCTTTCATAAAGGTAAATTATATATCATTAATCTTTCTGGGAAGTTCTTGTCCTAGAGTTAATTTAGTGATGATTTTTTAAAAATAATATACCTGCTGGAGAAATGGTATACAATCAATACAGAAAAGTAATCAGGTGAGAAGTAGAATATGCTCTCCCTTTTCCGTTTTATGATTAGTGGGATATATTGCAGGTTTGGGGTAAAAAGAGGATTAAAACAAAAATAGAGAGAGGGACAATTTAACCTGAATATCAGACTGTCTTAACACTAAATTTCTTCCACATTGGAACTTCCTTTATTTTCTTAGTTGTTTCATCCCTTAGTGCCCTGCCTCCAGCCAAGTTCGGATACTCTACTGTCACACTTCCTTCCTACCCTTCTCTTGTTTTAACCCACCCTAGGGACCTATAGTCCTGTTATTTTATGACGCATAACAATTTTTGCCTTCTATTTGTTGTACTCCTTCTTATCCCTTCTTGCCCTGGGATTACCATTTACAGAAGCAAAGGAGCCATTAAAGTGTTGCCAAAAGTTCTTTCTTCAAGAGAAATGCTGCCCTCTTTTTATCAATAGGCTCTAATTAAAAGCATCTTTTAAATTCTGTTTTCCACTGCTTCTACTAAAACCAAGTAATCTCCTACCTACAGTGTCCTCCCACAAATAACTACAAACTGTGGACAAAACACAACTAAGTACCTGAAAGCACTGGAGGATTAACCTAAACAGATCCTGGAAGAGAGCTGCCATTTAGGAGAAGCAAAACGTACTGGATAAATTTCAAATCTCTCCTCCTCCTTCTCTGCTCAGTCCTCTTCCTCCTTCTCTTTCTATCTTTTCCTTTTTAAAAAAACAGTTTTTAGTTTAAGGCAGGTGGCAGACAGAGCCAGGCAGTACAGGTAAAAATCTAACAGAAAGTCCACAGTCTTTCTGGCTTAAAAACTAGAGGGCAGAGTTGAGGAATTTCACCCTCTGAAAAGTTAACCAGCTGGTGGTGTAGGGGGGCAGGTGGGTAGATGGAATCCCAGAAAGGAGAGAGACAGAGAAGCAGGGCTGCAAATTCTGTGCATAAACTTTGCCTAAAAAACTCCTGACACATGAACAATGTATATATGGGGCAGATGCCATAAAATCAAATAAGAATAAAATAATAGAACTGAAATTTGAATTAGCGTCCAAAGGATAGTCAATGCTGACAAAATCTAACAAAGTTTATTGCCTATAAAAACAAAACAAGTGAGACTGCTGGCCAAGATAGAAGCACAGGTAGATATACTTTGCCTCCTTGCATAACCAAAAGAAGGAAAACAACAAATTTAAAAACAAAAAATAAGCAGAACTTTCAGAAAAATCAAACTATATGGAAGTCCAACAATCAAGGAATTAAAGAAGAACATGCAACCAGACTGGTAGGAGGGGTGGAGATGGGCAGCTGTGTTGGAGAGGATGCATGGCAAGTCAGTGGCTGGAGAACTGGGTGGGCAAGGTGGCAACTGGTGGATTGAGTGGTCCCACATTTGCATGTGGACAAATCAGGAGGAACAACGGGGGAGTGAGACAGACCACACAATCAGGGTTCCAGCATGGGAGAAAGAAAGCCTCAAAAACCTCTGCCTGTAAAAATCTGTGGGGGTTGTGGCAGCGAGAAACTCCCAGCCTCACAGGAGAGTTCATTGGAAAGAACTATGGGGTCCCGGAATATACACAAAACCACCCACCTGGGAATCAGCACCAGAATGGCCCAATTTCCTTGTGGGTATCAGGGGGATGAGAGCAGGGGGATATGACTTGGAGCATAAGGAAAAAATAAACATTTTACCTGAACAGAAGGAAGAAACAAGAATTGAAGAAACTGAGGAGAGGCTTAGGAACCTCCAGGATGACTTTAAACATTCCAACATCTGAATCATAGAGATGCCAGAAGGAGAAGAGAAAGAGCAAGAAATTGAAAATGTTTTTGAAAAGCTAATGAAGGTAATCTTCCTAAATCTGGCAAAGGAAATAGATTTCCATGAAGTCCAGGAAGCTCAGAGAGTCCCAAAGAAGTTGGACTCAAGGAAGTACACACCACGGCACATCATAATTACATTATCCAATATTAAAGAAAAGGAGAGAATCTTAAAAGCAGCAAGAGAAAAGGAGACAGTTAACTACAAAGGAGTTCCCATAAGACTGTCAGCTGATTTCTCAAAAGAAACCATACAGGCAAGAAGGGGCTGGAAAGAAGTATTCAAAGTCATGAAAGGCAAGAACCTACATTCAAGATTACTGTATCCAGCGAAGCTGTCATTTAGAATGGAAGGACAGATAAAGTGCTTCCCAGATAAGGTCAAGTTAAAGGAGTTCATCATCACCAAGCCCTTATTACACAAAGTGTTAAAGGAACTTATCTAAGAAAAAGAAGAAGATCAAAACTATGAATAGTAAAATGACAACAAACTCACAACAATCAACAACTGAACCTAAAAAACAAACTAAGCAAACAACTAGAATAGTAACAAAGTCACAAAAGTGGAGATCATATGGAGGGTTATCAGTGGGGAAGAGGAGGGGAAGAATGGGGTAAAAGGTACAGGGAATAAGAAGTATAAATAGTAGGTAAAAAATAGACAGGGGGAGGTTAAGAATAGTATAGGAAATGGACAAGCCAAAGAACTTACACATACAACCTATGGACATGAACTAAGGGGGTGGGGGATGCTGGTAGGAGGGAAGGTGCAGGGTGGAGGGAATAAAGGGGAGAAAAAAAATGGGACAACTGTAATAGCATAATCAATAAAATATACTTAAGTAAACAAAAACAATAAAAATAAAACAAGTGGAGCTATCAACTCAGGTTAAGGAAACAACGTCCAGAGCTTCTCTAACACAACTTGTATAATGTATGGGATACAATCCAAAACTACTTGACATAAGAAGGTGACAGAAAATGTGAATGAAGGCTGACCCCATGATGATTGACTCAGACATTAGAAAGAACTGGAAAGTATTTTAAGTGTTTCTCAAAACCATGCTCAATAAAGTAAAGACAAATACTCTCACAGGGAATGAAAAATGACGTGAAAACAGAAATTCAAGAGAAGAACCAAATGGAAACTTTAGAATTGAAAAATACAATAGTAGAAATTTAAAAATCTCTTAATGACCTAATGGCAGAATGGAAACTTAACATTAGTAGAATATGTCTCCTCAAACATGCTTACGGATTGAAGAAAATTCCAATCAGAATCCCAGGAGGCTTTTTTGTTCTTGTTGGACAGATTAGAATCTAATTGTGAAATTTATACAAAAGGTAGAGGATCCAGGAGAGTGAAAAAGTCATTGTAAACAAAAAAACAAAAAGTGTAAGACTTACTGTAAAGGTAAAGTAATCAACACAGTGTGGTATTGGCATAAGAATAGTCATATAAATCAGTTGAACAGAATAGAAAGACCAGAAAGCAAAACACATATGTGGTCAATCAAATTTCAACAAGGAACCAAAATAATTCAGTGGAGGAAGGAGGAAATAATATTTTTAGAATAAGTTCTAAAAATCCAGATACCCACATGGAAAGGATGAATCTTTTATCTTTACTTTTGTACCAAGTCACAGGTTAGTGTTGAATTGTCCTCTCTGACCTAATCTTGAAGTCCCAATTTTGTCCCCAAATTAGTAACAACTTCTGACTACCAGTATGGATGACTGTAGGCAGGGAGCTATCACATAACTGGAAATCCTACCTACTGCGTTGAATGGTGGACCCTTTAAAAGATATGTACACTTGGGATTTGTGCACATAACCTTATCTGGAAAAAGGTCAAAAGGTCTTTGCAGGTGTTATTTAGTTAAGCCTCTCTAAATGAGATCATCCAGAAATATCTGGGTGGGCCTTATCCACTGAGAAGTTCCTTACAAGAAAAGGAGAAGACGGATAGAGAAACCTAGGGGAGAACATGACATGAGGATGGAGGCAGAGGTTTGTGTGAAGGCCCCACAGGCCAGGGGATGCCATGGACTGCAGGCAGCCCCAGAAGCCAAGGGAGAGGGCAGAGAGCAGTTTCTCTCTCAGAACCCCCAGAATGAACCGGCCCTCCATTCCTTGATTTTGCACTCTAGCCCCCAGAACTAAGACAGAATACATTTCTCTTGCTTTAAGCTACCCAGTTTGTGATGATTTGTTATAGCAGCCCAAGGATACTAATATATCACCCTACAAAGAACTGTTAAGTCTGGACCAGATCCTGGAAACTCCCTTTACAGAGACCTGGATGGAACACATGACCTGAGCAGCTCAAGATCCAGAAAGCTGTAATGAAATAAAATAGTAAACCAATAAAAAACGGTCAATCTCAAATACCCTATTTAAAATTGTAGCCCTCAACATAATCAATTCCCCTTATCTTAGCTTGTGTTTTCTGTAACATTTATTCTTTAATAACTAAATAATTTTCTTATTCATTAATGATAAGATCCTGTAACACAATGATGCCTAGAAACAGCTAGACAGAAACAATAACTGTTTGATATACATACTACTTATTCCCAGTGTGCTAATCTTTCTTTTTTAATTTGTGGTAAGTACCTCTGGCTATTTATTATTGCATGTTAGTTTTAATGAGCAATTTTCTCTTAAAATTTTGGAAAAGAGAGTAAATACCTAACAGTGATCTCCTAATGCTCTTTAAGATGAGTGACTTTCAATTTTCAAGAATGTTCAGCTTAAATTATATTGATTCTTTCCCTCCCCACTCATAAGCAAGAAATATGACAAGGATTTTTAGAAAAGAAGTGGAAATATTTTAAAATATCAGAATGCCACGTGCCCCATGCAACTACAATTTCAGTAAAATGAGTCTTTCAAAAGAGATGACAAATCACTATGACAAGCTCAGAAGCCTTCCAAAACCCTCAGCCATTCCTACCAAGAGTGCAAAGGATTTTTCACTGCGGGGAACTGGGGAGATGCCAGACAAAGTAATCGCTTTCTGCTCGCTCAAGTTCTGCCTGCAGTTTTCAGTTGAAGGTAGTACTTTTCATTCCCCTTCCTGAAGTGTTGCTGAGGGGCTTAGAAGGACTGCACACTCTTACTCCAGAGGCAGCTAGAAATTTATATCCAAAAGATTAATTCATTGAGTAGTAAGGAAATTAGTAATAGTCTATGTAGACAAATGTCAACTAATAAACCCTTGGTACAAAGACAAAGAGGTTAACTACGACTGTTAGTTAAAAAAATAAAAAAAAAAGAAAGAAAGAAAGAAGCCCTGGCTGGTGTAGCTCAGTGGATTGAGCGCGGGCCTGCGAACCAGAGGATCGCGGTTCGATTCCCAGTCAGGGCACATGCCTGGGTTGCAGGCCAGTTCCCAGCAGGGGACGCATGAGAGGCAACCGCACATTGATGTTTCTCTCCCTCTCCCTCTCTCCTACCCTTCCCCTCTAAAGATAAATAAATTAAAAAAAAAAATCTTAAAAAAAAAAAGCTACTACTTACAGAATACTGATGGTAGTATGGTAGGCACAGCATTAAGTGATTTACCTACATAATTTTAGGTAGCCCTATGATGTAGAAATAATTACTATCCCACATTTCCAAGAGAGAAAGTTGCAGCGGCTAGGTCACTTGCCCAAGTTCACAAAACTTGGGCATGGTGGAGCTGACATTTGAATCTAGAGGGTCTTACTTCACAAATGGAACTTTAATCATACAGTACATATGCTGTACTAGAAAGAACACTATCTGGGTGTAATAATTACAATAAATAAGTGAGACTCCTTAGAGTATGAAAAGAAAACAAAAAAAAAAATCAAAAACAAACAAAACGAAAAACACCCACTACCCCTTTAAAATATCTGTGTTGACTATTTTCTTGCCTAGACCTTCAAGAAAACCTGGGGCAAGTCACATAGCTCTTAGCTGATAAAACAATTCTCTATTACTTCTAAACGCAGTAACAATCTCATTTCAGAATTAAAATGGCCCACCCATGGCCATAATCGAGATTCCAAACCTCCCTTGAGGTCAAAGCTCCTATTCTACCCTACTGCAATAGGTTACCTCTGTCTAGTCCATTTTGGGAGTAGCTTGGGAGGGAGGGGCAAGGGAAAAGAGAGAGGAAGAAGATATATTAGGGGTGGGAAAAATTTAACATAGCTAGTACTGTCATCAATCATGAGCTCACTTTGTGAGCTAGCAAAGCCAACTCTTTATCTCTTAGGGAGCCTTTGTGTGTTTCTCAGCGATTTTCCCACTGGAAGTCTCCAGCTACATTTCTGAGATTAGGCCAATCCATCTTTTCTTGGTGTCTACTTCTACCTCCTCCTGAGACCATGGACATCCAGTGGTCTGTTCTGTTGTAGTCTCATCTTCCTTTTAGACAACCCTCTTGGGTTCCATGCTTGATTCCTGTTGGAGCCCTGCAATTAATCTATGTGGAACATGGGGTTGAGTGCTGCTATTTACCAAGGAAGCCTCCACCATTTCCCAAATTTGGACATATCTTGAAATGGAGATGGTATCAGTCTACGGATTTCACAGACCTCTAGGGACAAAGACCAAACACTCTGAGCAGTTTGCTTCATTTCCACTTACTCAGCTTGAGGTAAGGGATACGGACGCCTCTCTTGTCCCTCATGGTGGTGAGGTGTGTGTGTTTGAGTCAGAAGTGATGGTGAACACTAGACATTCCATTAACTCTCTCCAAAGAAGTTCCCTCTGAAAAGAGTCCTCTTTCTTGATCTTTCCAACCTTCTAAATACCCCTGAGGCAGTCATTATGCTGTTTTCAAAGCTAGTTTCCAGAATGTTTCTTTCACAAGTCTTGCATATACAGCTTGCCTTCTCACTTTAGATTGTGGAGGTATTTGTCACCTATTGTTTTGTTCTCAGTCTTTGGGATTTGAGCTGAAACTGAGACAGAAAAGCCCCATTTCAGCATCCTGTTATAAATGCTTTTATGTTTTGGTTAAATGGTTCTTGTAAAGAATAGAAAGTGTGAAAGTGAATAGTTTTCCTGTACTTTTGAAACAACTAGGTATTTTTATTTTTATGATGAAATTTTCTTCAGGCAGAACAAGAAGCTGAAATGGGACAGTTCAGATACTAAATCCTTAGGCCTCTGTAGTTTTTAACCTGACATTATCCTTCCATATTTCAAAATAAGCTTTTCCTGTACCATTTCATTCCAAAACCTGGAGCTTCTGAACCCTCAATTAAGCCTAGCTAACTTAATTATCTCAGCTAAGTGTTCCTTTCTCATTCAGCTTATAGTTCATTTATCCCTTCCTGGGATATGAGTCATTATGATAGAGCTATATAACCAATATACTTGTTTGTCTGGAAGTCATTTTAATGTCTTTGAAAGATTGAATTATCATAGTTTATCTGATTTCCATATAAACAGAAAGAAAGAACTTAATTCAAGCCCAATAAAACAATCTGTCCTTGGCCTTCATCCTCTTTGACTGCCCTACATCAATTGCACGTCAAAGCTCCCAACCACATCTCATCCCACCGAGCTGCCTCTGACTCTTCCAGAATTATAGTGACTTTCTGGAAATTTTCTCTTCCGTTGACTTCTGTGGCTGGTTCTCTTTCTCATTTTCTTTCTATTTACTTCTTTGAACCCTCATCTGAGTGAGTGTCCTTGGCCATCATTTTTTCCTTTCATTCCCCTTAGCAATTGCATCCATACCCTGGTGTAATGGCCACCCATATAGAGTTAATTCCCTTAGTGTCAGCTTTACTTTGTTCTTTGTTCCTTTATGCCTACTGGTTATTTACTTTTTAAAAAGGATTTTATTTATTTACTTCTAGAGAGAGGGAAAAGGGAGGAGATAGAGAAGGAGAGAAATATTGTTGTGTGGGATCAGTTGCCTCTCACACACCCCCAACCGGGGACCTGGCTCACAACCCAGTTATGTGATCTGACTGGGAATTGAACCAGTGACCTTATGGTTCACAGGACATCACTCAATCCACTAAGCAACACCAACCAGAGTGTGTATTTACTATTATCATGGCTCTTATCACATTATACTCTAATTATTTGTCTATAGGACTCTGACCATTGAAATTAGAGGTCTGGGTTCTTATTCATTAGCCAGTACCAGACACATAGTAAATGCTCCAAAACTTTTAAATTAATAAGTAAAAGTTTTCTGTATTTATCCTGCTTGCTGGATAACATCTGTATGTTCAGTTAGTCCCTCAAAGTAGACATGGTAATGGAACAAATGGAATTTGTTTTTACTACCAATCCTTCCTTCTGACTTCCCAAGTTCAGTCTCATAGGCATCAGCTTTGATTCTTCTGTTTGCCTGATCAACTCAGCTAAACACTCCTCAAGTCTATCTATTCCAGCAGGCAATGTTTTTGCATTTGACTCTTCTTTTATTCCAAGTTCCAAATCTTTGTTACCATTGGTCTGGATACATTGGGAAGTACTCAGTTGTGCTGCAGAAAAAATGTAATACTGAAGTCAGGCAGATCTAGGTTCATATCTTGAGTTAGCTGTTAGATGAAGAGCTGTATATTTAACCCTTCTGAGCTTCAGTTTCCTCGCCTATGACTTCCATTATAATCATTGATTAACTTGTCCAATGGATTTAAACTCTGATAGGGCAAGAATTATATCTTACTTGACTTCTTATTCTCAGAGATCAAACATAGTTCCTGGCACACAGCTGCCACTTTGTGCCATTTGCTAAATAAGTAAATGAATGAGGATGGATCATATTTACCTTACCAGCTATAGTAAGAGATAAATTAAATGTGATAAAACCTGTCAGGAAGCCCAAACAGATATGTGGAAGGGACCATGTACAACCTCCAGCTGACACCATCAGATGAGCCATCACCCAGCAGCCAGGAGCGGTTGCAGCCAGGTGGTGACACCATTTGGGCATTCCTATTTATCCTGGCATGCCAACTAACCCCACAGGAAACCAAAGAACCATGTAGTCCCTGACAGAACCTAGATACATAATTGTTACTGCTTCAAGCAACTGAGTTTTACAGCAGCATAGAAGCAGGGTATATTATATTACAGCTACAGTAGAAACCTAAAATATGTGGCATGGGTTTTGAGATCGGACTGTGGGTAGAAGAGTGAAGAAGAGTAAGGAGACTTAGTAGAGGCTGAAAAAGCAATGGGAGGTTAGTATTGGAGGCTAGAGGAAAAGCGACCAGTGTCATATAGTGATAGAAGATTTGACACTGTCACTTACTCTAATGCAGATAACAGGAAATATAAATAATGAACTTGTGGATTTGACAAAAGCAATTCCAGGCAGAATGCTGAAAGGGTCAAGCAGAATTTAGAGAAAATTTTTTCCAATGTCAGAGTTTCAAGGTTGGGCAACAAAACTGTTTCTCATTACAAACCTCTCCAGGTGGCAAAAAGTTGGCAAAGTAAAAAATGACACTCGGAAAAGATGAAACCCAGGGTGGTGCTAGTACAGGGGTTGGCAGAAGTAGATTTACAATCGCACTGTAGCATTCTTGTGAGTTAATAAAGTCGTTGCAATCATCATAGCCTGCATATCTTCTTCCACGCAAACAACTGCGGATCGACCATCGCTCACCCTGTATAATGTGGTTTCTGGTCAAGGCCAACCCAAGGATGTGTCTATAAGCTTATTAAGACCTCATAAAACCTAAAGCTTGTTCCTCCTGGATGCTCTCAGCTAGACAAAAAAAGCTTCTAAAAATTTTTAAAGCCATGATTTATAGACTCTTTCAGGTGGAATAAAGGACTTGCAACATTTTTAGGGGCAGTGTTTGACAGCACTGTATGTAGTTTTCACCTCAGTGTCAGAAGGACCCTATTTTTTAGAGTACTTATGGCTTTGGTCCACACATGCTAACCCTAATAAGTGTGTGCGCCTTCTGTCCAAGGATGTTAACCCCAATAAGAGTCATAGGAAACCTGTAAGAATGCTCAAGAATCCCCATGGAGAGGCTCAAGAGGATCAAAATTTGAGCTGTGGGCTGACAGCCCCTGCCGAGCTCCCACTCAGCACTCAGTACCAACTTCCAACAATATAAGTGAGATCATCTTGGACCTTCTAGTCTTAGTGCCTCAGCTCTCACCACGTGAATCAGAAGGACCCACCAAAACTTGATAACTAATGTATTGCTATGGTTTTAAGCCGCCAACTTGGGGTGGTTTGTTACAAAGTAATAGATAACAGAAACAATAAGCAGGGTTGGAGACAGACTGCAAATGTCCCAGGTCACTACTTGGGAGCCAGTGGGATGGTCAGAGCCATGTAGACATAGCTTTCTATAACCTCACACAGTTGACCTCTTGGAGACGTATATGCCTAGAATTTAGTGAATCTTTTGAGGTTACCCTCCAGCATGTGATATGGAATCTAGTTTAGTAAAGGGCTAGTAAGTGTTAATGTACATACTCAGAAACCTTCAAATCTTAATGTTTCTTGTTTCTAAATGATCAGAAATGGGGAGTGTATATGCCTCAACGTATTCTCAATTTCTTTTGTTAGGTGTCTCCTACTATTCCCCTATACATATTCCCATTCAGTCAAAATAAACTACTTATTTTCCCAAAATATCCTTTCCTTTTCAGACTCCATCTATTTGCTTTAATCATTTAGTCAATCATTTATGTGGAAGTTTTCTGTAAATTACAAGGAGTTATAAACTTATATTACTTGACATTGGATTTTAGTTATGGATATATTTTGTATAAAAATGATAAACTCTTTAAGACCAATGGATGTCAGTTTTATTTTTGTCCCATCCTCCAGGCTAAAATAGCTTTAAACATAGCTGGAAATCAAAAACTTACTTTCTCTCTTTCTTTCTTTCCGTCATCCGTTGCATGTAAGATCCAGATAAACCTAACTCCAGTCCCTCTAAAATCCGAACTCTGACATGATGCATGAGGTCCTCCACATTCGGGGTTCTGCCCTATCTCCAGCTTCATTTCTTGCCTCTCAATCATTCTGACTAGGAATTTGGAATGATGGGGGAAAAATGACAGCATGTTGAAAAGATTTGGAGCAGCCATAAAGGACAGCTCACTACTGGATAGAACCTGTAACAGAAACAGCTATTGATCTCTCATGATTCATCCTCCTTCTTTTATAACAGAACAATTTTGTATTAGCGGAGTATGTGACCAACCAAAATATGAACTACATTCCTCAGTTTTCCTTGAAACTAGATATGACCAAGTAACTAATCTCTGCCCAATTAGATATAAATATAAGTGTCATTCGAGGCTTCTAGAAATTGTTCTTAAAAGATGGGGCTGAGAACTTTTAAGATTTTTCTCCATCCTGCTGCTGAATTGTGGACGTCATGGTGTTTGTCATCTGAGACCATAGGGTAGAAGCTACATGTTGATGGCAGAATAATAAACTATAAGGACCCTGGGTCTCTTAATAATCACAGAGCTACCACTGTATGGTTCTGAAATGCTTATAACCAGAATCACTTATGACTGAGAGCAATAAATGTGAAACCACTCTCATCTGAGCATCTCTGTGACTTGCAGCTGAAACTAGTCTTCCCTAACACCATGCCCAAGTTTGGGGGTATTCATATGGAAATAAAACTGATTTCAGTTGAAGTTTAAGTCTGGTTTTCTATGTCTGAATCAACCGAGTCAACGGGACTCGCACATGGAGAGAAAATTACCACTTTCATAAATAAAAAGATTTGAGTCACTTTCAGTTTTTTATTTGCTTTCCATTTAATCTAGCTGAAACTGCCTTTGTATAACTTTTTGACAATAGCATCACTTCCATAATACCCATTTCAAGTGAAAAAGCACTGAAATGTGACCTGCAATTTCAAAGAAAAAGAGAGAAAGAGATGCATTTTTTCTGTGAAAGGATAGCAAGGCGCTCATTCCAAGCACTGTCCTTACCCATTGTTTTCCTTCCCCAGATTCCTTCACCCACTTTATTCCCCCAGTTCTTACACAAGAATGATGAATAAAAATATTGAGACATTTGCCCTGGTGCTGGTGTGGCTCAGTTGATTGGAGTGTTTTCCCATAACCTAAAGGTTGAAGGTTTGAATCCTGGTCAGGGCACATAAATACCTAGGTTGTTGGTTGGATCCCCAGTTCGGATCCCTGGTCCAGGCAAATAAGATTCCCAGGTCTGGGTGCATATGGGAGACAACCAATTAATGCTTCTCTCTCATCAATATTTCTGTTATTCCCTTCTTCTTTCCCTAAAAACAATGAAAAATGAGGATTAAAAAAAAGAAACTTTTGAGACATGTTAGCTGATCCCATATTGGCAATATTTCCAAGATCATCTTGTCTGGCACATGAAGTTTCTTCTGGCTCTAAGGCAGCCATGACTGCATTCCTTGATGTCTGTGGCATGCATTGGTGCACCTATAATAAGGGGCACAGGAAGCATCTCCTCTGAGGAACTCTTGGGTCCAAATACTCATGTTCAAATTAGGGCTTAGGGAGCCCCTCTATGTAATTTCTGATTTGGCAAAATCAAAACATAACACTTTGCTATTTCAAGAAAAATAATACTTATTCAGCCAATTGAAAGGTCAAGAGGAATATTAAATTATTAGTTGCCTTCATTAATTAAAATAATTCATTAAATTGGCACATTTCTAGGAATTGAATTCTCTGCAAACATTTTTAGTGCCATTAAGAATGTTATCGTTTGTGCTTATGTGTCCCCTACTTCCTTTGCCATTTGGTTAAATACTTGCCTTTTACAATCAAAGAGTGTCAAAATCAACTTACCCCCACCTGGTGACTATACTTGATAAGGGAGAATGACCAGAAATCAAGGTGGTGGTTCTGCTGAGCAGAAAGTGTGGCTTTGAGGCATGGAATTCTCATCCCAGGTAACTGCTGTTCAGAACAGCATCACACAGGCTACCTTCACTTTGTACATTCTTTGTAAAGGTTAGTGATTGACTTAAAACAAAAAAACATGAGTGATTGATCCATCAGTATGACTTTGAACAACCTTGATTATTGTGAGAGAAAAACCAAGCAATGTTAGTTTATATCTCCCCTGTAGTGGATGTGGTTACTGGGTGTGCAATGATTACCTGACAGGACCCAGACCTTGGAAAACTCGTATTCTGTTGGGAAATAAGACATGGTCTTAATATCATGCAAAGACATGGTATTATTTAAGAAACATGGTTTGTAGTTTAAAAAAAAGAGTGGGAAAATTAATGGAAAGACGCATTGTAAAATTTCATGCATGCCAAACAATTCAGCAATAGCACTTCTAAGTATTTCTCCCAATTGCTTCTTGGCCTTTTGGCTAAGATCAAGTGTAAGTATTTATCCCAGAAAAGTGAAGCCTTTTATCACACACTCACATGCATGTTCATAGCAGCTGTGAACACCCAATGTTCCTCAGTGAGTGAAGAGATAAATTGTTACATTCATACAATGGAATACTATACAGCTATTAAAAATAACTGGCTATTTATATTCATACAACAACTTGAATAGATACCAGGGACACTATGCTGAGAGGGGAAAAAAGCCAATCTCGAAATATTACATATCTTATAATTCTATAGGAGAGGATTTTGTGACCAGAAAAAAGTCTTACAAAAGAAAATATTTGAGGTTGAGCCTGAGGAATCCATGTAAAATGCATACATGGAGAAGGGAAAACCATCCCTGTAATAACCCTGTATGGTAAAAATCAGGAGCTCAAAAACTTGGTTCAGTGGAGAGATGCCCACTATATTACCACAGCATAAAGCTCCAGGTTTCTGGATGAAGTAGCTTAAAGGTTAGGAGGAGAACTGGGTGAGGGCTCCAGTGGGTCAGTAGAAGTTCAAAGATGTTTAATTATAATTCTTAAAAAGTAAAAACAGCTTCTCTATAGTAGTAATAACAATAATGAAAGACAGATTTCACTTACTTTTTTAGACTAATCCTGATACAACTTTTTATTTCCAAATGCTTTGGTGTTTAAAGCGTCACGGATTTTCAATCTAAAAGTCATCACCTGTCTTGCTTTTTATCACTAGGGGCCTTAATCCACGTAGACTTTATATTACTCAAGTTAATGGTAGAGGAAGAGAGCTTGGGTATATTGCAAATCTGAAGACCTGATAGCACAGAGAGAATGACTGAGAAAGTTTGTCCTTGGCAGGTTTATTAGCTACACTGTTTTTGTTTTTATTTGTGTGTTTGTTTTTAATGATTGCTCCAGGATTTACAATGTGTATCTTTAACTTCCCTCAGTCTACTTTCAAATAATGTAATACCACTTTGCATATAACGTGAAATGTATGACAGTAGTTTCCCATTTCCTTCTCTTCATCATTTGTACGAGTGTTGTAAAATATTTAAATTCTACATGTTATAAACCTTACTTCTCAATGTTATCATTTTTGCTTTAAAAATCAATAACTTGTAAAGAAAGTTGAACATCAACTTTAAAAAGCCTTTTGTATTTGCCACATATTTGTCATTTCCAGTACCTTTAATATTTATTTACTTGAGATCCAAGCTCCAATCTGGAATCATTTTTCTTTCAGCCAGAGAAGCTTCCTTATCGTGTCTTAACAGTCAGAGCTGCTGGCAAGAAATTCTCAGTCTTTGTCTGAATTTGTCTTTATTGTGCCTTTACATTTAAAGATATTTTTGCTGATTTAGAATGCTAATTTGATAGTTTTTTCTACCAACTATAGGTGGTTTTTCATTTTCTTTTGGCTTATCTCATTTCTTTTGACATGTCTATGATTCTTTTCTTCATTCCTCTGTGCCATGTCCTTTTTCTTCTGGCAGATTTAAAATTTTGTCATTGGTTTCAGGAGTTTATTTATCATGTGCTTTGATCTAATTGTGTGTGTGTATGTTTGTGTACATCCAGCTTAGGGTTTATTGAATGCCTTAAATCTATAGAGTTAGAGTTTTCATTGAATTTAGAAAATTTGGGGGTGCTGTTTCTTCACACTCCCACACACTGTTCCTTTCTTTCTGGAGCTCTGTACAGACCTATGCTAGACCACTGGGTATTGTCTCATTGGTCACTGGGGTTGTATTTATTTAGACTTTTCTCTCTGTTTCCGTTTGGATTGTTTCTATTGGGATATCTTCAAGTTCACCAATTTTACTCCTGCCAGATTCTAATCTGCAGTCAATACCACGCACTAAAATTTTTACTTTAGACATTATATTTTTCCTCTTTCAAATTTCTACTTGGAACTTGATGACAGCTTTCCTTTTTCTTCAGATTTTTCTTTGTAGTCTTTAACTCTTCAACATAGTCAGCATGTTCATCCTAGCAGTTTTAAAACCTCTGGTTATTTTATTAGTTCTGTCATTTTTGTCTGTTTCTATGGACTGATTTTTTTGTCTGGTTCTTGCTTATATTTTCCTTTATTTTTTTATGCCTACTAATTTTTGGTTTGAATTTAAACACTATAAATTTTGTTACTGAGAGTCTGGTATTTTTTTGTCCTTCTACAAATTGTATTGAAAAAGTTTGGCAGACTTCCAAAGTACTTGTAGATTAGTTCCATCATTTTTTAAGCTTTGTTATTAATAGTCTGTTGTGGTCTTTACTGTAAGGCTAGTTTTACCTGAGTATTGAATGCCCCACTCTGGCTGACCAAAATTTAAATTTCCCTCAGCCTTATTTGAACTCTGGGAATTGTTCTGATTACAACTCCTTGAGCGTTCTTCATCTGGCATTATGAATTTTCACTTAATGATGTGTAGCTTAGTATTCAATAGCAAAATCAAAGGTACCTTATGTAGATTTTTCAAGCTTTGTTTCTACGTAGTTCTCTTCTCTCTGGTACTTTGACCACAGTTCCATCTGTCCAGGTTCCCTGAAATCAGATCTCTAGCTCTTCAATGCAGCACAGACGTGGTGCTCTGTCTAAGCTTTCTCCATCTCTCTCTCTCTCTGCCAAAATATGGATGGTGATTCTACACAGAAAACCTTATTTGTTTTCCTTCTCACAGGAATCACGTGTTGTGCAGCCTGTTGTTCAATGTCTGAAAATAGTTGTTTCATATATTTTGCCTAAATGTTTAGTTGGTTACATCAGAGAGCAAATCTTATAATAACTTCCATGAGGCTGGGAAGCCCAAATTTTCATATGCTCTTTTGGAAAGTTTCCCTTCAACACATGAAACCAACTAGATAGTTCTCCTCGCTCCTATGTGGTGCAAAACATGATTGCTACAACTTAAGTTTCTGAGAGACACATAGATATTTCCTTTATTTGAGTTATACTTGGGTAGTAAATGGCCACAGCTATTTAAAAGGGGTTCTGGCACTTGTAACAAAACCAAAATGCTTTGCAATTCCTATCAAAACCTGCCTGTACTGAGTCCCAACGCAAAGCACATTTATTTGATTTAGCTTTTGGCTGGTTGGTAATTGTCCTCCTTCCCAGTAGCTAGCCAGATCAATATGTGCCCAGTGGTGGTAGAAGCAGTTAGTGTAATGCTGCCCATTGTGACTAACTTACATCAATTGTATTTAATTTTGTAATTCATTGAATAGTTGCCACATAGAATAGGCACTTTCATAATTCATTGAAATAAATAATGAATGTTTATTCCAATGAAGATTCCAGTTTTAGAGAGTTTTAGTCTGCATAAAGAAAAAAAATGAAAAAGAAGAGAAAGTGCAAAGAGGGAGGAGGAACAGTAACAAGTGAATCAGCAAAATATATTTTGTTTTCCTGTTTCACAAAATAATGTCTACTGAGTATTCACAAACCTATATCATCTATATTCATCCATACCCTCAAGAGTCTCTTTTAATCTAATGGTAAAAGGCTTTCCCTGGTTCTCTTCCTCTCTTTAGTCTTACAAGATAATTTCAAAATAGTATCTTTTCTTTAAATATGTGAGCATATGGATCAAACTTAAGTTGACAGATTTCTACAGAAAAGTCATTGATAAACAGCTGCCCACGGGAGAGTGTGGATAGGGAAGTGGGAGGGGGCAAGAAGGGGCTTGAAGGGGGGAGTGGAGCTGTCCAGTAGGGGCCATGGAGACCAATTCAACTAGATACCGAATTAGTTAATGGTGTTATTGATGACTTGCAGAAAGATTTACAGGTATTTGAAGTGAAATATTCTTAGCTTGAAAATTTAAAAAAAAGAAACAACAGAAAATGTTAAAGGAAAGAAAGAGCCAATGTTAGAGCCACAGAGGATAGAAAAACTTCAAAATCAGAAGCATGTAGAGACACAGAGCAGGCAGCAGCAAATTGTAAGTGAGCCTGTGAAGCATTGGCCACTTTAAAAAACCAAACAATAACAACGAAATAAACAAAACAGCATCTATGATATTCCTGAAGATAGATCTGTCTCCAGCCACTAAGTGAAACATTTTAATTGTAGGCATTTTTACTGTGTGTTTTGTGTAATGATGTATAATGGGCGTATCAGTGAGAACTGAAATGTATGCGTGTGCGTGGTATTTCAGTTCTTTAAATTTAAATTTAAAACCTGCAGGAATTATAAATTTTTTTAAAAAGCAAAAGTTCATATAATTAGACCAAAACTTTGCATGACTGTTTGTGCTGCCCTTGACTTCCTGATGGAGTGCTTTGCTTTTTTCCTTGAACTTGGGCAAGGCCATGAGACTTGCTGACCAATGTAGCTCGCACTGGTTATCCTCACCTTGAACTCACACTATTCATATAAGCTAACATAAAATGTGTTTTGAAACATCTAACATTTATGGTCCTTTAAAAAAGCATGCATTATCACACTCCATTGGAAAAATGGAATTACAAGTTCCCCCTTTTTTTTTTTTTTTTTTTTGCTGCCTCATTTCCTGAGCACAGAGCAGGCAACAAGATTTATCTGGCAGTTTTGGTTCCAAACTTCTCATGATAAACTTGGAGAGAAGACTCTTTGATATTAAAAAGAAAGTATTTCTTCCGTTTATCTGTTTAATCTTGATGTCCTCTATGACATCATACTTATTTCTTAGACTTAGGTTTATGGTAGGCAATGAAGACTCTGAAAATGCCTAAATGTAAATTTAAATACCTTTAGGGAACAAGCATGCAATGAGGTAAGAATTTGGTCAGAGGAGAAAATAAATGTGGGGCTTGTGGGAAATCCAGAAAGTGTAATTCTTGTACTAAAACTTATAGAATACAAATAGTGTGTTAACTCTGTTTTGCAGATGGGGGATCTGCGGCAGAAAGAGATTAAGTAATTTACCCAAGGTCACAAAGCTATTTACGATTAGAGCTAATTTTAATCCCGGCTGTCTGGCATGAGAATCTGTACTCTGAGTGGTCAGAAGTGTCATCCAGCTCCCCAGTTGCAGGAGGTCCACAAGGGTGGACTGCTGCAAAAAGAGGCAATAACTAAGATTGGTTAAATAATGGCCACAGTCAAGGAAATAAGGAAGAGACGGAAATACCAAAGCTTACCCTTTTTCTTGATCAGGGAACTTTCACAACTTTCTTGGATGAAGGTTCCCTCATCCCCAAGTAAGGCCAGTCAGGGCCTGCAGGAGCAAGCATCTGGTGGGATCTCACAACAGGAGTGCAATGCTGTGGGGTGAAGGGTCCTGGGGAGTGTGAAGGTGTGGAATGTGGCAGGGATGGTCAAAGTGCGTAAGAAGAGCTCATGAAGAAAAAGACCGTCTATATGTCAAGTGTCTCCAGTATTCATCACAGAGCTTAGGAAATAGGGCAACAGAAAATGTCCATATCAAAATATTGAGATCAAAATCGAGGCACAGATGAGGAAATCACATATTTAGAAATGATTCTTAAGACAGGAGAAAAAACTAATAAGTAATTTTGATATTCTTAAAATAGCCATTTTCTTAAATACCTATTAAGAATGAATCATATTAGTTGGTATCTTCATTAGAAATAATGGAGTATACTACTTGGTAGTTCATTGATCTTCAGCATTGCTAAAATCCCATCAATAAGGAAGGGATTTATGTATGATTCCCAGTACATAGCTCCTTTTTTTTTTTTTTTTTTTGCCATTTTATGATCTTGAAATGCCCCCAACCTCACCACACTATCACAGGCTTTACAGTGTCCCTGAAATTTTAGAGAGCAGATGCCTGAACGTAGGACTGGCCTGACTTCTCTCTGTTCATACAGGGTGTAAAGAAAAAGAATGTGGTGATACAGGGTCCTGTGTGGGGGTGTTTGAGTCAGCAAGGTCTAGATCACAGATGCTTTGTTATCTTCTACAAACCTGCTCTAAGGCTACTTTACAATCCCAGTCGCAACATTTCAAGGGAAATTTTATTTGTCTATTTCCTCACCATAAGCACCCGTGAAGAAAGATAGTATATTGCAATAATTCTGAAAAATGTTTTTCGCCTTTGCAGATTTCCCTGGGAATGCTCTGTTGGCTAGTCACAAAAGGTCTTTCTGCCTTTCACTCTTATCCACACTCTGATGGAGCTGATTGCAGACTCAGTCATTTTTTTATACCTGTTGGCCAACTGGAAGAAGAAGAAGAAAGAAAACAGATTTCTAGTTATCTGCTAAGACTCAATCACATGGTTTCAGAGCTTTAACCGAAGAGTGCATGTATGTGTGTTACTGTTAACTTGAGTCTACATAACTGCAATTTGTGGCTGGCAACAGTCGAATGGGAAATGGCTTTGACAACTGAGTAGCTTTTAAATTTTTCTCTACAAAACATGTACTGGTGTTAGTAGGGCTCTGTTGGTAATCATGGCTGTCAGCATTATGTGGTACCTTGGCTGGTAAATCCCCTACTTGGTTTCCAAGTGTTTGTGTATAATGGTTTGTGTTTCCTAAGAATACAGAAGCATGAGGATAAAGGGGCTGGTCTCCAGTTGGTGTGACACAAATGTTCTGATGTCTGGGCCCTTTGATGAAATGGAGAGGCATGCCAGAACTGTCAAAGCATCTGGGCTGAGTGTGTTGGATCTCTGAAATCATTCTCTATTCTAATAGGCAATGGACTAGGATTGAAAAGGAAGCCAAGTAGCTTAGAAATGAATAGAACTGTATGGTAGAAAGGGATTTTCCAGCCTCATTTCTCTGTGGTTCTCAGGTAGTTGCCTATGAATAGAACTGATCATGTCCCCATGTCTTGCCTTTTGTCCCATGTCGAAGCAACATATTTTTTTTAACTTGGGAACCTGCCTATTGCAGACTTGAGCTCTCTTCCATTCCTTGCATTGCAATAGCTCAAAATTATTCTTCTAATCTTCAGCTGAATAAAATACCTCTTTCATTAGTGAACAAAGTTTTAACCCTTCTATAGTTAGAGTCACATAATCCATTTCTATGGCAACATCTTTACGTAGGGGAATAGTTCCTTTTATTGTCACTGTGGCTAGTGTTACTTAGCCTGTGGAAAGGATTTATTGTTAGTTTTCTAAACTCTCCTTATCCTAGATCCAACCTTATTCTCTCCTTCCTAACTCCAGTTATCACCTCTTGTTATGAACCATACAGCTATTGAGTCAATCCATAATCACCGTGCCCTCTGTTTGGCCAAGGGCCTTATCAATCACCTTTTCATATTTGATTGTTTATTTATTCAAAAAGTAGTGATTGTTGTGCTTGCTAGTCACAGGAAGTGGGATGCAGCCTCTTTTTGAAAGAGCTTGTGATCTAATAGAGAGCACAAACATGAATAAATTATGGCTTCAGAAAGCACATTTGATTCAGAAGTCAACCCAGGAAAAGTGAGCATACATGGGATATGTAAATCTAAATTATTTTACTTGTTGAGAATATTTACTGTTGGACAGCACTAGATATATTAATCCAACAAAAATACACCTCTTTGCTAACCATTAGCTAAGGAGCTTAAAGACCCTGCAGATACCAAAGTAATGCCATCTGTTCTCTACTTCAAGGAGGTCACAGTCTAGTGACCAAGAGATGCAACCAAACATTACATCGGAGTGGAATATTGCTAAGAAAAAGGAGAGCCAGGAGGGCCTGGGTACCCAGAGTTGGGCATGCACCTACACAGGAGCTGACAAGGTTCCCAGGAAAGGCTTTCCTCCTTCAGGACTGAGCTTTATCCAAGTGGAAAAGGAGAATGGAATTCCAAACAGTGGAAAAACTATAAGTAAAGAGTCAAAAACAGAAAAGCAGTATGACTCTGTAAACATAGACTAACACTTTTACTCAGTGGGATTTTTTTAAGAACATTTTTACTTTCAAAGCACCTGTAGTGCATGATAAAATCTGATCTGCATTTCGATTGGAAAAAAATAGGTGCTGTTTCATCAGTCATGAAGAAGCAAGAAAAAATCCACTGTCACCATGAGTTGTGTGTACCTGGAGCCTGTGGCCATATTACCGCTGGGGCGGAGCTACAGTGGGTATTGCGCCCTCTCTGGGAGATGAAGCTTCACCCTGTGCTTTGTCAGAGATGGCCCTGGCCCTTGAGGGGTACTCTAGAGAAAGCAACATTCCCCTTCATATTTACAAATGATCATTTAGATTTTATCTGAAACCTTGCCAGTCAGGAACATTTTTCTTAAAACAATCTCAGCAAACTATTAACTCAATGGAAGCTAAAATGCATGCATATGACCTGAGGATAGTTACTCAAGAGACTTCCTGGGAACCAGCCTAGATGAACCTATAAGAAGTGAGTGCCTCTCAGGAGATTTAAAACTGAAATTGATACTATCAAAGCCATTTCAGCTACAGTGATAAATGTCTTCCCATCCAGAAAATTAGAACTATCTGACAATGAAGACAAATGTGAAAATATTCTTGACATCAAGCGGGACCTGAGGAGTGCAGACTTGATGTAGGACATAATTGGCAATTAATAGTCTTGTCAGTCTCTAGACCCTCTCTTTGATTTGCCCTGTGAGCACCATTAGTAGAGCATGTAAGTATTCTAAACATTTGCCACACTATGGAACTAAATTGAATTTCCTTTGTTTATTTTTGCTCTGAGGAAACCTGAAGAAAAGGTAAGCAAGTAGAGTTGCCTTAGGCCACTTGGGTTTCAAGCTTTGGCACTGGAAATGTGTTTTAAGCATCTTCTCTCTATTTCTTACTCCACCTATTAGGGTGTACTCCCTGCTGTACTTGCATTAATCGAGTCAGTACTGGAAATTCTCTTTGATTTTCCTTTGCTAATTGAAAAAGAGTTCCAGTTCCCAAGTTTCCCTGCAGGCTCCATGCAGACATTATTTTGAAAGTCAACACTGAAAAGAGAAAACTGCTTGTGTTTCTTGTGCTTTTTTTTTTTAATTGAGAGAAATATTGGCTGTCCAAACCATAAGCAGACTTTTAGTGTTTTATATTCTGTCAAGGCCTATTTATATAGAATATATTGATTTATGTACTAATGTAGAATTATTTCAATGTCAATCTAAAGAAAACATGGAAAAGTATGATCATTTCTCCCCTAAAGGTAGTTATCATCCCTGTAGTTACAGTGTATTTTGTCATTCTGACCTTCAATATTTTATAAAAAGGTAAATATTGAATGATATTTATGTATTTATAGAAGACTTGAATTCACAATGTTTTTGCTAGATCAAGTTTACTTGCATTTTGAAGGACTCACTTCACTAGAAAATGCTTTCCTTCGTTCAAATTCTTCAAAAGGTCATGATTATTATAATAATTTTGTCCTCTTTTAGAGATTATTATATGTATTTTTGGTTAGAAAAATTAATAAATTGAAAGTGTTCCTTTTAAAACTATAATAAACACCCTCATACCCTCCACATTTATTCATTGATACTTAAAATTTTTTGGTTAATAACATAGGTCAGTGTCAGAGTCTCTTTTCTCTTAATTGATATCAAAACTCAGGAACAACTTATTCTTTGCATATATTTATTTGAAAACTCCAAATACTCAGAATTAGGAAGACTTAGGGATCTTTAAAAACAATCATTTTATTTCATACTGACTAGATGAAATAATTATTTTTAATCCTCACCCAAGGATATGTTTATTGATTTTATAGAGAGAGGAAGGGGAAGAGAGAGAGAGAGAGAGAGAGAGAGAGATGAGAGAGAAACATCAATCGGTTGCCTCTTGTACATGCCCCGACCAGGGACTGAACCTGCAACCTACGTATGTGCCCTTACCAGGAATTGAATCCACAACATTTTTGATGTATGGGATGGCACTCCAACCAACTGAGCCACCCGGCTAGGGCAGATGTGATGAGTTGCTAATTGCTTCATGGCTACCTGGACAAGCTACCTGAAAATACCAAGAGTTGAGGATGTTGATTGTGACAAATTTGTGAGACACAACTTCAGTGTTTCAGACAACAAATTCTAAGTTAGCCAGTCAAATTCCCTTTTCACTTTTATCCCTTGCCTTTGTCTCCTTCCCCTGCCTCTTAACAATCTTATAATAGGTTCTCTAAGATGAACAACTCAGTGACTTGCTAGAAATCATTTATCTGCAAGTAACAGAAAACCAAATTTCTACCACCTCAAACAAAAATTGAACTACAAGACATTTTTCTAGGACAATTATCTCTAAGTCTGTGTTCCAGGTAGCAGTGGCACTGATTATTCTTCAGATTGCTGTGGTAATAGGAGACTGAAACAGGGAGATAATTATAAAATATTTTGATGATGAAGAAAGTATTCCATAACATTTATAAACTTTTGCAAAATATACACCTCTGACTTAGGTAGAAGTAGGAAAGAGAAACCATTGTAGGATCAACATATCTCCAAGAGTTTGGAAACCAGGATTCTAAGAGACCATGGATAAAGAAAAGGGAGTCCTAGACTAGCAAACTTTCCTTCTTTCATTATCATCTGATTTCCCATTTCATGCACTGTGAAAATCTGGCTACAGGGCTAATGACATGATATGATTTAGGAATCTGAATGGCTCAAGCTAAGAGTATAATCTGCATGGCTAGTAGAAGGGTCATACAGAATAAGAGGCCATGTACAGGGCACAGCTGAGAGTAAAAGCCACATGTGATGGCAGAAAGGCATTGTTAGTCATCAGAGGAAGGGCCTGGAGTGCTCAAGAAAATGATGATTCCAATAACATATTAGGAAAAGGAATTCCAGTTCAGATGAGGTGATAGAGTTCTATGCCAGTGTGGGAGGACTTCCCTGCTTCAGAGTTGGCCACATAGTGTGGGCAGATTCATTTTTTAAAGAAAGTGCAAGGTTCTTGTTCTTTAGTTTCCTTTGTGGAAAACTTCACTACAGTTATATAGTTATATTAGAATGGCACAATAAACATCAAATGCATATAAAGACTTGGGTGCGGAAAATGCCAGTTTGAAAGAAATCTTATTAAAAGGGGCTAAATTCAAGGGTATTCTCCATTCTCTGAAGACAGCATCTTGATGACATCTCATAAGACGCACACCAATGTCATATATGTAACTTTACACTTAAGTAATCAAGATTGGAGCGGATCATTGATGTCACCAAGTACAAAGCCACTACCAATGTGTTTTATTAGGCTGCTGATTTTTATTTGGTAGATTAAATTATATGATCCTACAGAATATAATTTAATGAAAACTATATTCACTACTTTATCACCATGACTAGTGTTTATTTAATTAAAGGACTAATTCATTCATGAAAAGCCAAACTGTGATGCCCCAAATGACAAGGAGGTTCTGGTTTCCAAGATATTAGCTAACTTTAACATGTGCAGTGGATTAAGGGATATGTTTTTTTTAGTGTACACACAAACTTACAGAATTCACTATTCATTAGGAAATCCGCATACCATACTTCAGATGAACCACCTCAACCTTAGGAGCACTAAAGAAAGCTGAATGAACTGATAAATTTGATTCAGGTTCATGAAATTTTAACAGGGTTTCTCACTTCACCCCATAAGTACTCTGTTGGTGGAGTTGAAACTCTCAGGTTTGACTTATGAAGAGATAAACTCAAAAAGGTTCTTATTGTAAAGAATCTCCTTTGCTTGGTGCCTCTGATGTAAGTAAAAATGACAACAAACCCACTCAAACTCTTCTACTCCCTGTGCTTCAGTTCCTGTTGACAATAAGGACTCTCTGTTATTTAGACAGGTAAAACCGGAAAGGATTATGAATGGAATAAGGTAAAGCTGACACAGTATCCTAAAAAGAAATTTTTCTTCTATGTGAGTAATTGTCCCCAGTATTTTATTTTTCTGATGGAACATTTACTCCATTTTTCTGCTTGGTTAATTAATATTGACTGTGATGGTACCTGATTAAAACATCATCCTTTTATTTTCAGTTTAGGATCAGATTTTCATGAGGTATTCTTGACAGTTCAATACTTAAGCTTCACCAAATAGATCAAAAGTAACTGTCCAATATGTAATTTTACTTCACAGCAATTAGAGGAACTTAATAATTCAAACAAACATTTATGGATTACCTACTGTGTATGTGTTAGACACCACCAGGGATTTGGGATACCTTCTTTGCCAAGTATCAAAGCTTTGCCAAGCATCACATTTTGAGGGTCTAGAAAAAGTAGAGAAAAAGATTTAGAAAAGGTGATTAAAAAAGCAGAGAAATGTAACACTTAATGCATCAAAAGAATATTGCTAAGAAGAGAGCATAGCACAATGTTGAATGCTATGGTGAAGCAAAATACAGACAGAAAGGGGTACATGGTATATAGCTCGCATCTTGTCCATTTGGGAACTCAGTGGGTTGTGTCTGTGAGATGGTAGGGATGGGAGCCACGTTGCACCAAGCTGAAGAACAAGGATCATGCAAAAAAATGAAGAACAAATAGAGTTAACTTATTCTTGCAGGAAAATAGGAAATATAAAAGCACACTTCCCCTCTTTTTAGAAAAGGAATAGCAAGACAAGCATGTGTTTATAAATCCCATCAATTCAGCAAATGTGGTCTTGCTCTTCTACTTTGAAGACTGGCCAAGCCAGCTTTAGGTTGCCATTGTTTCTTAGGCAGCTGTGGTCTCTCCAGGGCTGGCTACCTTGGATAGAAGGAAGAGTCAGAAGGCTTGATGGATGAGCATCATTTAGAAGGCTGTCATCTGGATCTCTTTACTGTCCTGAGAATGGACGTTGTGTGTGGCTTTTCGTGGAGGGTCCAGTGGACTACTACATCTCTGTTTGTTTAATTCTATTAAGATTATCACAGCATTCAGTGATGCCAAATTGCTGATAAGAAAGACTTTCCAGCACTCCCTTTGCTTTCTCTCGCCAAGGCATTTGATTATACCACCTACTGGGGGATTTAAACATGAATCTCTAAAGTGCTAGACTTCCTCAGAAGACCAGATGTTGGAAGAGAAAAACCACTGGGCTGTTCCAATTTATCACATTCTTGTGTTACTGTGACATATGGTGTGAAGCAAATATTAGTGCATGGGAATCTAAAACATCAAGATGCATCTGAGTTATTCCTCCCCATTGCATTTGGTCTGTGAATGCCGGAAACACTCCATTTCATAGCCACATTTATCATTCAAAGTAAATCATGCATTTGGGGAGCATAAAATGGGATGCTTTAGAATGCATGAGATTACCAACTACTGCATATTTCTCCAAAGAAATGTTTGAATTATTTGATCAGTGAGAAGAGTGGCCGCCTTAGAAAGTAGCAAAGAAAACCTGGTGATAGATACATTAAAATAGATTAATATTAAGCAAATATTATTTTCCTGTTCCTCTTCAGCTCCAGAAATTAATTTGTATAGAAGTAGCTCTGTGGGGTAATTTCCTTTGTTTGTTTTGTTTATTTATTTTTTTACTATATAGTTTTTCTCGAAATTTGAAATCTGTAATATTATTTTTATAAGTCAAATAATATTTTCCAATAGATTTCCATCATATTTTCAGAGGCCTGTTTGCATAGAAATGTACCTGGCTCCAAGACATGCTAGAAATTACATTTAAAACAATTGCTAATGTGAGAAGGTATTAAGATAGAAAATCAAAAGTAAGTATTGGAAAAGATGTGAGTAGATGCTAAATCTAGTGTTAGAGGTAAAGGGAAAGTTCAGGATGAATGTGAAAGTCAATTTAGTTTCAGGAGGTTAAATGAACAAAAAAGAGTCCCGAGGATCTAAATTAAGAATCAGCAAAAGCACTGAAGTCCAAGCAGTAGAGATGTCTTGAGGAGGGAATCCCCAACTGTCCATCCTTATTTTGCTATCTTAGTGTTCTTTCCCTTGTCCTTCGACTTGCACTACAAAAACAGATAGTGGAGGTAGGGTGCGAATTTTGAAATTTATACAAAAACATTGTTCTGAAAATTAAAGTCATTTGAATATCATCCTAAGGTCCTTATTGCCTGCCAATGTAAGAAATAGAATAGGGAATATTTACAGTTTAATTTTTAGAAACTACTTTAAAAATTGTTGCCTTAAGGCCCTAAGTGAAATCTTTCCCTTGGGAGAACTCTCTAATTTTATGTATGTCTCTAATCTTCCCTGCCATCTCCTCTCTCCCTTTTCCTACTTCTGTCTCCCCAGCAAGTCCACACCCAAGATATGTTATTATGCCTTGTTTTGATAATTTGATTATATATCCCATCTAGAAATCACCTTTTTTGCTTTCTAAAATATCAACTCATTTTTTAATCAAACTGTTTCGTGCTAATGATTTTTTAAATATAGTGAAGCCTCAGCTTGCTTAGAGTCATAAAACCTTGTGTTTTTTTGTTCGTTTGTTTTGTTTGTGTATGTGTATAATCCAAGCAATTACTGCTGACCTAACAGGGAAGGCTATACGTAGTCATTCCTCTTGCTTTTCCCTCTGCCCTCCTCAACCCTATGTCCTCATGGTCTGCTATGTATATTCAGATCTTGCTAATATTAAAGTACATTTCCCACTGTACTGTAATTTTATATCTCCTGTCCCCAAACCACAATGTTCTTTAACTCAAAGCTCTATTTTATTCTTGCCATTATTCCCAACGCTTACATAGCATATAATAACAACAATATTAAAAAGAAGACACAGAAATAGAAAAAAAATTATGCAATGACAATAATACAAAGTAAAAGGTAATATTTACTGAAGGCTTATAATGGTCCAAAGTTTGTTTTGGTCAATTTACATGCTAAAATTTTTAGGAGTAAGTATAGGTGCAAGGAACAGAAACCCCAAAAATCACAAGTTTAAAATGATGAAAGTTTACTCTTCCCTCACATTTCAGAAGTTCAGAGGTAATAGGCTTGGCATGACATATCACTCTGTGGCTGCAAGAACCCAGCATATTTTTACTTTGTTATCTTTAATAGTTAATTTCTATACATTAAGCCATCTTATGCTTCAAGATGGATGCTGGAACTTTGAAGCTCCAGCAATCATGCCCAGATTCCAGTCATCAGGGAAAGAGAAGGGGGTAAACTTCTCCTCATCACCCATTTCTTTTAAAATCTCTTCTCAGGTGTTGTGGACCGTTCAGCCTGGTTTCAGGAGTTGTAACCCTCACCCCATGGTGGCTGTGTAAGAGCCTAGGGACCCACTTCATCTGGGTCTGTTCTGTCAAGAGGACATGAGCTACTAAGGAGACAAAGCTTATCTCCGTGGCAGGAGCACTGCTTCTGCCTCATTCATCTCTGGCCCCAATGCTTGGTTGGCAGTCAATGACGGGTAAGACTCCTCATGGGAGGGACAACCTAAGCCAGACGTGACCACTTGGGAGGCCCTCATGGAAGGACTTGGGAGGCTGCAGCAAAGAGGATGTGATGGACCCTCACCCCCCCGGCTATTCTGACATAGCCCGAGTCCTCATTTCTGTCTGGGAGATGTTTTCTGCTTCCTAATCAGCTTAAAGCCTGAAACTATGAGGGCAAGCGGTGTAGCCCTGTGCCAGCCAGGATGGTTCCCTGGGTGATCGGGCATAAGAAAGAATTCCTAAAGTCCTGTGAAACCTGCTTTGCTAAGAGGGCTTTCATTTAAATGATAAGGGTCCGAGGAAGAAACGAGTATGTCTCCCAAAGTTTGGCAACCCCCTTTCCGGACAGACATTGACTCAGATTAAGCCCTCAGATTTCTTTGACATGTTAAACCTGTATTCCGGTGTATTCGAACCCAATAAAAGCCTAGTGAGGAAGGGGCTCTGGGTCATCCTCCTCTGAGAGTTTGTCTACCTCTCCTCCCCAAGCAGATCATGTCTTGGTAGTTTTATTTTCATCCGTGATGGAGGGATGGGGGTCTGCGGGTGGAGCGCCCCCATACTCAGGCTCTGGTGGGTGTGGCTCAGTTGGTTAGAGCGTTGTCAGTAAACCAAAAGGTCAAAGGTTTGATTACCAGTCAGGTCACATGCCTAGGTTGCAAGTTTGATTCCTGGTTGTGGTGCACAAGAAGAGGCAACCTATCGATATTTCTCTCACACATCAACGTTTCTCTTTGTTTCTCTCTTTTTTCCTCTCGCTTAAAAAACAATGAAAAATTGTCCTCAGGTGAGGAATTAGAAAAAAGAACCTTAAAAATTTAAAAAAAATAAAATCTGTTCTCAAAAGTTGTATCTGGCACTTTTGATTACTCTTTAACTGGCTGGAACTAGTCACGTGATCATTTTAAACTAAAAGGCATGGTAGAAACTGGAGTCTTCTTCTGGGCAGCCATGTGCTCACATAAAAACTGGGGATTCCATTAGAAAGTAAGAAAAGAAGAATTAATACTAGGAAATAGCAATATTTGGCATATGTGCATTATCAAATTTAAACTGCTCAACAACCTTATGAGTACTAACCCTAGATTAATATTTTCACCATTTATTTATTTGACAAATATGATTGTACACTGCCGTGTATTAGATCTAGTTCTGGGGCATTGCAATTGGCAGGAAACAAGGTGTTCTATGGGAAGTTTTATTTTAATTGGGAAGGCAGACATTTAACAAATGCACACATAATATGATGTTAGACAGTGATCACTTTTATGAAGAAAAGTTAATCAGAAAAAAGAACAGTATAAAATGCTGTTCATTTAAAGGGTAATCCTGAAAGGACTTTGAAGAGGTAATTTCTGAGCCATGACCCAGATGGAGCCATAGGAGGATCATGGAGGGTTTTAGGAAATGGAGCAAAACACATTCAATTGGACATTAGGAAATTAATAAAAGGCTAGTGTATGTAGAAATGAATTTAGATAAATAGAGGAGCAAGCCAGACTAGATAAGTTGTGGACAATAATAGAAAGTTTGGGTTTTATTTTGAGTTTGATGGGGGCCACTGGAGTTTTGGGGCCAGTGAGTGGAGTGATTAGATTTACATCAGAAATAATTTTGATTGTTGGATAAATAATCAATTCAGAAGGTAGGAAGACAGTGGGATGGAAGGCAGAGTGGAAGCGGAGAAGGCAAAAAAGACCGTTTAGGGAATTTAGGTGAGAGATCATGGTAATTTTGACTAGGAAGGTGATAATGATGAATGTGATCAGAAGCAAGCTATATTCTGAAAGTGGAGCTGATGGATCATCTGGGTGATGAGAGTGAAAGGAGGACTCGTACGTTTTTATAATGGTTAATTTTATGTGTTAACTTGGCTGCCATGGTACCCAGTTGTAATTAATTTTCTAATCTGATTGTATTAAAGGCACTAATGGCTATTTCCACTAGTAAAGTAACATGGATAATCCCTGGTGTGATTAGCAATAGAAATTTGCAAAATATCACCGTCAAATACTCCTAATCAAATACTTATAAGAGGTAAGTTCCTGAGTAACCATGCATTTGATGTCTTAGAATGTTTTGGTCAAAATATTGAGTATGAGATTTGTTAGTTACTCCAAAGTGGGGAAATAAAACGATGAACTCAGGGATTCAAAATCCCAGCTCTTGTGTAGCATAAATGACTAAAAGTTTTTCTGTCTGTCCTGAAACTCTTATCACCTGTAGCCAAAGAGCTGAGATTGCTGAAAACCAAACCCAGAAACTCATTGAATTACAATGCAAATTGAAAATTAAATTTCCATCTTTATAGGGTGTCTGCAGTTACAATGAGGGCATTGATTAGGAATGAGTGGTATCCTGAAAATCAGAATGGGAACACATAGAAAGATCCTGATGGAGTAGGGGGCATTGAACCCTTAAATTCTGGTGAGCCTTCTTCGCCAGGAGTAGCAGCTGCTCCAACCCCATCTGAGGGGAACAATCCTACTCTGTTTGAGGAAATTATAATGGCCTCCCCTGAAGTAGTTGCCTTGTAAGATTCTGTTGACCCTTCTTAAGACCTATCTCCACCACTTCTCTTTGCTTTCAGACCTATCACTAGAACTCAGGTTCCTGTAGGCCCCTAAAGGTGAGGTTCGAAGTAAGACCCATGAAGAGGTACAGTACACTTCACAAAACTACTTGATTTTTCTAATTTATATAGACATAAATTCACACATAAATGTGTGGGAGTAAATATTAAAGGTGTGGCATAATAGTAGAAGGAACTTAAAATTGGATCAGGCAAAATTTATTGATATAAGCTCAGTAAACAGAACTATGAATTTAGTATGGCAACTTAGAGGGTTAAAACAATCTCTAATAGTTTATTTGGTTGGCTGGCTGAAACATGAACCAATAGGTGGCCAACACCAAATGAACCAAAATAGCAGAACTGCCTTGATATACCGCAGAGGAAATGATTAAAAAAAGTTAGGGAGATTGAAATGATAGGATGGATTTATCATTTCAGAACTAGGAGGGCTCAGAGGACATGCCTTTAATGATGACTGTGAGAAATAAATTTGTAAGGTGAGCTCCAACATTTTTGAAGAGCTTTGTCATCACTCTTCTTTGTAGGTCAGAAATTACAGTAGAACTGCTGTCACTAAATTGAAAAACTAAATGCAGTAAAAGTAATTAGGCCCCAGGATGCCAGGGATCAAGTGGTTCCATTAAATCACCAAGGACAATATGGGCAAGCAGAATAGTATGACTTGTAGAAGACCTAGAGGATTGGCTAGGTGATTGTGGTATTTCTAGGAATGAAACAGATGGTAAGTCTCCTAAATTCTTACTTTTTCTGTATAAGTAGAAAGTTCTAGGTCAAAGGAAAAAAGGTCAAGCTTGGATCATAAAAGCAGAGTCATAAAGCCATAAGTATGAACTTATTATGGCCTTTACTTGGACTTTGACTATGGTTTAAGGAGATGAATATGGCTTGACAAGTGGTGGAATGTGATGGTTAATTTTATGTCAGCTTGGCTAGAGGTTTCATAAATACCTTTAAACAATGTGGTTAACATTTAAATCAGTAGACAATGAGTAAAGCATATTGCCCTTCATAGTATAGGCCTCATCCAATCAGTTGAAGGCCTTAAGAGGAAAGAGTCTCCTAGGGAATATGAAATTGTACCTCCAATTGTGTTTGGTCTCAAGCTATAACATCAACTCTTCCCTGCATCTTGAGCCTTTTGGCCTTCCCTGCAGATTTCAAATTTGCCAGACCTCAAATTGCATGAGTTAATTATTTAAGACATCTTTCTATATGTTTACAGATACTATTGGTCTGCTTTGTGGAAAACCCTGACTAATAATACAGTTTTGATCTGAGCAACTAAGTGAGTGCTTATAACATTGACTTAAATGGGAGAGACAGACAGAGAAGTGAATTGTGGTGGGAGGGGGAGAGAGGAAATGGAGGCAAATATGAGTTTTATTTTAGATATGCTAACTTTGAGAAACACGTTAGACAACCTAGTGGAGATGTTGAGCAAGAAACTGGTAAATGAGTTTAATACTCAGGGGGTGGGTCAAAATTAGAAATCTAAAATTGGGGGTCATTAGCATGTAGATATTTAAAACATTGGGACTAATAAGTTCAACTACAGAGAGAGCATTGGTAGAAAAGAGAAGAGGGCTGAAGACTGAGCCCTGAGGAAGTCCAATATTTAGAGATCAGTTAGAAGGAGAGTCATGCAAAGGGAACTAGAAAAGAGCAGACATAAGTACAAGAAAACACAAGAGTATAGTGACCCAGAAGGTAAATAAAGATGGTGACTTAAGAACAGGGGATGCATCAACTGTATCTCCTGCTTCTGAGAACTGGAAATTATTCATTGCATTTGGCATATTGAAGGTTCATGGTGATCTTGAGAAGTGGTCTATCAGTAAGTGATAGAGACAAAACCCAACTGGGATGGGCTGAAGAGAAAATAGCTATTAAGGAGGCAAATATAGCAAATATAGACAACTTTCTAAGGAGTTTTGCAGAAAAGATGAGCAGAGAAATGGGACTGGAATTCATGGGATATAAGAACAAAAGCTGATTGGTGGAGATGCAGGAAGAGGCATTTGTATTGAAATGCCTAGTTGAAGTGGAAACCCAAAAGAAGCCACTTAGAAAACTTGAACTTCAGCTTGTCACTGTTAATATTTTCAAATTATTGAACATTGAATGCATGGATACTTTCTTAGGTTTTTATGCATTTCTAGGCAAGTTCTGGCATAATGCAGGGTAAGAAGGCCAAGACACATTACAGCACACCACAACCAAATCCAGAGAAGATTTTCTTTTTTTAACATGGGATGTATCTCTACATATTTATATGGTGATATTAACAATGCACTGAGAAGAGAAAGAGGATACAAGGGAGAAAGTGTCATTGCAATAGGAGAGTCACAGAATAGGTAAGAGAAGATGGGACTGAGTGCATTCATGGAAGGCTGATGTATGTTAGAGCAGGAAGAGTTAAATAGGAGCAGAGAGGCTGAGCTATGCATAAAAATGCAGGCAGATGATGAGAAGTGATCATGGGGAAATATTTTCGTTTTCTTTTGGTTGCTTTAAATCATCCCTTTGAAAGGATAATAGGCAGTATAGTCTTTTGGCATTTGCTCCTAAGGACATTGAATTTGGAGATGTTGAGAGAAGAAATGATCTATACGTAATAACAGAGAACAAGAAGGATAATTATTCTGCCACAAAGCCCTCTGCGACGTGGGGTGGTGGTAGTGGTAGAAAGAAACAGCTATCATAGCAGAGAGCATTAGGAAACCATTCATTTTATCCTAGAGAAAGAAGGTGAGGGGATTAATTAGATTTTTTTTTTTTCTGATGGCAGACCATGAATTGCAAAGGGAAAAGTGGAAGAAGAATTTGGTGTGCGGGGGAAGAATGAAAGCTTGAGTTAGATCTAAGATTATATAGAACCATAGGGGAATAGGAGTCCTCGTAAAAAAGAATATCACAGGGTCTTGGACCCCTTATGGAGATATAAGGTATGGCAGTCTTTTTGGAGAAGGTGGGTCATTAATTCTACCTTCCTTCTTGAGATTGATTTTTTAAGGCAATGGGACTGAGATTGTAATATAGTGGTAGGGAGTTAGTGATTTTATTAGGTGCATGAGAAGTTCCCTAGACCTTCCTTAAATCCTGACATTTTATTAAACTTAGGCACAGAGAGGTTGAGTAAATCTCTCAAATTTTGTCAGCAAGCAAGTGAGAGAGCTGGGGTGCAAATTCCAGCAATTGGATTCCAGAGTAGGGAGTTCTAACTGTTGTGCTAGAGGCACTCAGAACGCTTACTGACTAACTGGATAGATGCAGAGAAATCCTTATTTGGGAAAATGTCCTTGCTGGGGGTCAGGATGACATCAGTTTGCTGATGACCCCACACTAGTGAGATGAAGACCTGGGTTTATGATTATCCAAGACTGCATCATGATAATGTCATGTTCTTTTGTCTTTTGCTTTTTCTTAGGACTCTTGTCCTAGAAACAAGGCACGTTGGTGTGGGGAAGTCCAGTCTGCATAGAGAAAAATGGAGGCCCACAGGCCCTCAGATCCAGCTGATCTACTATTGGGTAAATATCGCCAACTTGCCAGCCATAACAAGTGAGTCATCTTGGTTATGGATCTCATAGCCTTAAACTGTATTCCCCAACTGATGCCACAGTTTTAAGTCTTGTCCAAATTGCATATTCATGAGTAAAATAAATGATTGTTGTTATTTTAAGCCACAACATTTAGGAATTTGCAAGGTAACGGTAAATAACTGGAACATTCCACCATTAAACTACCAGATGTGCTTGAGCTTTTGCTTCCCTAACTGTAAAATGAGGATCACGTTGGTCCACAGGGTTGTCATGTGGATTCATGAAACATGTAGAAATATATATATTCTTGCATAAATAATAGTCAAAATTGGCCTCCTCCTTTATCCCTTCTGTAGCCCCCCAGATTAGACAAAGCAACTAGAAGTGTTTTTTAAGGAAATAATTTCCTCTCTCTGTGTATATAAGTAGGCAAAAGATGGGAGGAAGAAGGAAGGCTAGCATATCTGCTGATTCTCAGCTGCCAAATAGCTCATACTCTTCATTCCTATCTCTGCTCAAATACCATTTTCTTAAAGAGGCTCATCTGGCCTCCCCCATAAAATAGCAGTGTATGCATGCTCTTATCTTGTCCTTAGTGTTTATTATTTTTCTTCCTAGCACTGATCATCACCTTAATATTATATATAATATATAATATATATTATATATATTATAATCATCACCTGAATATTATATATATAATATATAAATATATATTTATTTCATGGTCTCACTCCACTAAAATGGAAGTTGTACTATAGTAGGGATTTTTGACTATTTTGTGCTCTAATCTCTGTGCAGTAACTGGAACAGTGCCTGGCATTCATCAGAAATTCTATAAATGTTTGTTGAATGGCAAAGTGAATGAATACCTTCTGGTGCAGCCCCTCCCCTTGTTTTAATTTACTCCTTTCAGATGACGTGCAGAAGAACACATTGAATAGAACATTGACTTCAAGATCGGAAAGTCAGACAGACTCTAAGAAAGTAAAAGGCAGTCAAATATGCCAATTACTTCCAAAGGGTAATGGCATATTTTGAAATTTGGAGGCTGCTTCATTAAAATTCATTTTGTGCTACTAAAATAAGGAATCAGGAACCTGACAGAAATAAAACTCAAATAGGCATTCATTTCCTTTATCTTTTTACAAGACAGATCAATTAGTAATTTTATGGTTGGAAAAACTCATTTTTAAATGTTATATGAAACTTAGTATAATATCAAATCTGGCCTAATGTCACCTTTATTAAGGAACTGAAAACACTCTTACATCTGTTCATTCCACCAAAAAATACTGAGAAGCACATTTTTTTTGCCATCTAAAGTTTATGATGGAGGAGGAAAATGGGCACAGAAATGGTCTTGTTGCATAATTAACTTCCCAAAAAAGAAAGGTGAATGATCAGCACCAGACCAGAATGTTTTAAGTTACACTTACATTCGTAAACTAAGCCACGGAAACCTTCCCAAACAGGTGTGTTAGAGAGTCCAGATGGCCTAGCTGAGGAGACAGGAAGCCAACACCTTCTGCTGCCTTTCTGGCCACTCTCACAGGCTCGCTGTGTTTGGCTGTGTCAGCGCCTCACTGCTGGGCAGCCAAGAGGCCATGCAGGTGGTGCCGGATGAGAAGCAGGGTATGCAAGCAAGAGGCTGCTGTGCTGCTGGAGAAATGCCTCTCTTTCCTCTAACGGGTTATAAAATTAAGATCCAAGTCATTTACAGCTGGTAAAGATCCTGGATGCCTTTTAGATAGGAGAGCATAGGCATTATTTAACCTCAGTATCCTAACTCAGGTAATTAAATCCTGCCACCTGAAATTTCCCCTGTGAGTTCAATCGGATCTGGTTTTTACCTTTGCTGCTCAGTGCTGCGTAGGGTTGCTGTGCAGCTATTAAACAGCTGCTGAGCCCCACTCTGCACAACACAAAAAAGTATGTTTTTTTATGAGTTGGATGTTGAGGTGACGATGTGGTGCTGGCAAGCTTTCGTGTGGGTCTAGTTCTTGAGGGATGTTTCACCGGCATAATTATAAACAAGGCAGGAAAACTTTGGTCTCTTTGAGTGCAAACGGAGCCTTGGGAAAGTGATGGTGATTGATGCAGCGAAAGTGAGGTAGCAAGGGAGTTTGCAAGTCACAAACCTGATGATGGAAGCTGTACCCGGAGGAAGGAACCCTAAGGGATGATTACCATGCAAACAGACCTGCTGAAAAGAGCTCAGTGAGCCATATTCGCAGTACTGGAAAGAGGCCATTTCTTTCTTCTCTCTCTTTAGTTCTTCCACCAATTTCTCCTTCACCCAGCATTCATACTCCAAAGGGGCTTATGCATAGAAATAGAACCAATTTTGAAGAATGCTGAAAGGCCCAATTCCCTGAATACCCATCTTCTCATTCTTTTACATCACTTGGTTGGGTTTAGACTTTGCACTTTCAAAAAGAATTGTTAAAACAGGAGTGTGTTAATTCATAAAACTGATCATAGCTACATTTATTATTCCAACAATTTTAAATAGTTTCCTGTAACAAATACACCAAAGGAAATTCTCAGGGAGGACAGACTCTGGGGTGTGTCCAGGGCTGTGCGCAATTGCAGGGGTGCTACTTCCACCTTCCTAACACAACTAGAGAGCGAAAATGAACAAGTGAGAAAGGGAGGCATTCTCATAGAAATACTATTTGATGCATTTTAATTTGTATAAAGAGAAATAATTTACTAATGCTAGCTTCTTGACAATTAAAGAAACTGAATAGCCAAAAGGTCAGTTTGTAAGTCCTTTTCTTTATTCTCTGCATAAATCTGTAGTTAGAAAGAAATTTAACTTTCTTATCCAGTATACTTTCTGATAGAGAACTATGACCTAAAGCTTTTAAAGCTTTAAATAGAACCTTCCAAGTATATTTTTCCCAAAATAGACTACTTTCATCAATATTAAAATCTGCTGAAGCCATTTGTCATTTAGAATTGTGGTGGCATCATGCAACAGAAATCTTGACTATGGCTCAACCAAGTAGAGATTTTTCTCACATAACTAGAACTCTAGAGGTAGGCAGTACACAGTTACTGCTGTTGCTCTCGGAAGTCATCAAAGAGCTAGGCTTCTTCTATCTCCTGGTTCACCATTCTTAGCTTTTGTCTTTTAAATTCATGATTATAAGATGGCTGCTATACTCAAGATACTGCACCTGTAGTCCACCAGCAAGAAAAGAGAAGAATAAATAGCAAGAGGTTCATATAGGCTGCGTTTATCCCCCCTCTTATTGACAGAAAACAATAGCATTCTCAAAATCTCTACTTGGGAAACCCCTTATTTTCCGCATCTGGGCTCTATTATCCCCTGGTTGCAAGGGGATCTGAGGTGGTAGGTTCTTTTCCTTTTCCTTTTTATTTTTTTTAAGTACTAAGTCCTTTTAATTGGCCTAACCAGTTAATCACTGCTACCTTGAATGAAATCAGAACTAAAAGGATTTGAGGATTATGAATAAGAAATTTAACTTATAATAAAGAAGAAAGGGAAAGTAGATATTGTAGGTTAACAAGCAGTGGATGTATGCTACATACATATGAATGAACTCCACAAATTCTAATGGGTATCTTCATTTTCCTTCTTATCATTGACCTTGATGATGTCCAGATGCAAATTGCTTTGGGTAGGAACCAACATCCATGGTCCCCAGGTAAATTTCCATCTGTAGTAACATTACCACGTGTAAGATTTACATTCTCAAACATATACCTGTTCTCCTCTTGTGTCAATTTTACATATACAGTGTAGGATCTTAATTTCTGGACACTGTTTAAGAGAAAAAAACTCTTCCTCTGTGCTCTTATATTTAGTTTTGGCAGGGGAAATCTGTGAATTAAACTAATAAAAGATAGATAAGGAGGAGAAAACATACAGAATTCTTATAATAGTTATATGCACAGGAGCTCATAGAGAAGAAGTGGCATTCAAAGAACTGGGTAGATGTGGCATTATAAATCATTTTAAGGTAAGAATGAGGATTTAGGCTTCAAAGGATGATGAATCATGGGGAAATGACTAGAAAATATAAGGGGGAACTAATGGGAGAAAAAGGTTACTCTAGTTAAGGTTTGTTTGTAGAAACTCCTGTTGGTGTGGACTCTTCTCTCCTTCTCCAGTGATAGTCACTGTTTTCTTTCTAATACAATAGAGACACCTTCATAAAGGGAAATAGACTCTTCTAGGCAGATAGGAGAAGGCAGAGTGCATTTCCTACATTTGTTGATTCTCGATTGCCGTGAGCTTAAAATAATTCCTATGTCAAAATGGCATATTTTGGGTGGCATGTCCTGATCCCCTTCAACATCTAACTGTAGGATCCTCTATATATTACTGTTTGTTGAGGACAGAAAAGTTGACACTTTTGTAGTGAAATATTGTGTTTTTAAAAGTTCTGAAGTTGGAAGTCCTTAGGTAGGGGAATCTATCTGTATAGGTGTAAAATTAATTATAATAAACCTCATAGTTGACTATAGCCCAGCAACACAGTCTGATGCTGCAGCTGAGACCGGCTGCACTAGACAGTAAGATGAGTCAACTGTTCTTTACAGTGGGCTTTACATTTATTCCAGTTGCCAGAGTGAGACTGAGGAAACATAAATGCTGATCACTGGGTAAGAGAAGCAGAGAGAGGAGAACATGAAAGGTTAGCATGGCGAATTCTGCCATGGTAATCGATCGCCATAAGAGAAGACTTAGCCAGCTGGACAGTAGAAGGCAACTTTGAAATACAACTTAACCTTGTCGCTGAACAAGGTTTGCTTCTGCAGGCTACAGCCAGATGCCCTTGATTATTACCCAGTTTGCTTTAAACCGAATCCTTTTGGGTAAGCATTTTTATATTTAAATGAGAGGCTTTTGCAAATTTATGAACTAGGTTTCATTGGCCTCTTCATTTATAAAACATAGTCTTTTCTTTTCTTTTTGCCTTGATTTCAATAACCAGTAAGTGAAATTATTGACCAAGATTGAGTCATCTTTATGAAATGCAAACTGTGGTTGTTGAATTGAGGTGAGAAATCAGATGCTTTTGAGAAAATTCAAACTCAAGTTCACTTCCTTCTGGTCACTAATGTCCTTGAGGAAGAAAGCTTCCAGAAAATACTATGGTTACTATTGTGTAAACTGAGCCTTAATCTAGGCTCTCCATGACCACTCTGACCCATACAGAGAACTAGGTGGAAAATTTTTATTTTCTACTATTAAGTGTCTGTTTAAAAGCCAATTCTTTCTCCACTACTGCTGAGGAATAGGAGAACTTCTGAACACTCTGTTAAAAGGCAATTTAAGTGTCTTAAGACAAGACACAGGATAACTGTTTCCAATAAAACAGTAGAAAGAATCCAAGAAAGGAGGGTGAAGTTTCTAATGTGGAATTTGGCCAAAACAAAGGTTAACTCACTTCCATTAGGCCTTTAATGGCCGCAATTTTAGGGCCACAGATTCTTCTATTAAAATGTCTTACTATGAATTTGAACCATCCTTCCTCAATGTTGCTGAATCCTAAGTTATTAAATTGGCCATTTTGTTTTCCATGTTTCATCAGGCTATTTCTTCTTAACCTCAAAGCCTCTCCTTTAATATTCATTACTCAGCTGACAGAAGACACCCCTGTCTCCCTTCAATCATTTATGTTTGCCATAAATTTCTGTCCTGAGCCTAAAATGCATTTTAATTAAACAAAACTATCTTTTTCTGTTCAAGTTGGATAAAGAGCTCAGACCCTACCTTAGGTTGGTTTACTTTATTAAATGGACTGTACAAGACATGTTGACCTTGAGTTTGAAAGTCCAGGTTCAAACATTTTCAAATCTCTTGGGATCCTAAAAATGTTTCCCAGGGCAGAGGATATCAAAAACTTTTCAATTTTAAGAATAATAATAATAAGATCCTACTTCAGTTGGGCCACCTTTAATCTGGAAATGGAGTGAAATGGAAAGCCAGATTGTTTTATAATTGACAGCTTTGTCTCCTGGCAGATGGCTGTAATTTCCTGAATGTGCCAAACACAGACTCCAGGATTTTTGAATTTGTAGTGAAAACAGAAAGGACAAATATTTATTGTAATTACAACATTTGTGTATTGGATATAGTTTCACAGCCTTTTAATCCTCCTTGATTAGGAAATACAGAGTGACTTTGTTTTTCTTGCCAGTTGAGGAAGTTTGTTTACCAATGATTTGAGAAACATTTCAAGTTTTAATAAATGTAAAGCTTGGTTATATAGAGACAGTTGTCTTTTTAGTTAGCATCCTAGTGAATCTATACATCAGCCCATTCAGGGAATTTGAATCAATATGGTCTAGCCCCCAACCAACGGTTACAGCACTCAAATTCAAGTAGCATTTTATTTTTATTTTTAATTTTTTTTTGACTGGGTACAGTGAACTTTATTGATGGTGCATGACAAGCCTCTCCCTTAGCCCCTCCCCTTCTTCGGAGGGGCTTGGGTGGAAACTGGAGGTCAGAAGATTTCGTGTCCTGGGAGGTGTTTGGGACAAGGACTCCCCAGCAGTTGAGGGCCTCTCTTCTTCTCAGTGGGGCTGGTGGCCTAAGGGGCTTTTACTCTTTGGAGGCCGAAAGGTCCACCACCCAGTTGCTCTAGCCAAATTTATTGTCATACCAGAAAATGAACTTGACAGAATGGTCATAGAGGGCAGTGTCAGCCCAGGCACCAAAGGTGGAGGAGATGTCACTGTTAGTCATAGGAGACAACCTGGTCCTCAGTCAGTTCTAGATTTGTCTCAGGAAATGATTCACTCATTATTGCTGGTTAGTTCTTGTCAAGAAGGTCAGTTGGGGATCTCTGGAGTGATTTCCATAATTAGGTTCTCTGTGTAGTCTATGAAAATTACTTAGGGCAACGTGACCCACACCTGATTAATCCCATCTGATTAAGTCCACCCCCATTGTTAGCAAATCATTAGTCTGCATTTGCATTATGGTTAACCTGAAAAGGAGAAGCTATTTCCAGAAATGAGCAAGCTGTAATTCAAATGTAAATTCTATGGACTGAAGTGAAGTTTTTCTTTCAGCTTTGGGGAGTAATGGGTGAAAAATGGATGAGATAGAGCACTAGCAAATTGTTTTTAAGACACACCTCTTCCACTTCATGTTTTGCTGCCTTGGACAAATCAATGAACATTTTTTAGACTATTTCCTGACTTGTCAAATGCTAAACATTTAAGATTGCTATTTTGATAAAAATGTTCCATTGATAATATTTTGCATATCTCTATTGCCAGATAGCCGCGCGGACTTTCAGTGCTCTCTGTATTACTTAAAATAAAGTCAATTATGTTTTTAACCTAATCAGATTAAATAGCCAGTTCCAAAAACCCCAGAACCAGTTAGAAAATTCATTCTTAATATTCCATTCCTCTAGAACTACTCTCAGTACCAAAATCTATATTAATCAGAGTTTTCTATAGAAAAGAACAAATAGAATATGTGTTAATATATGTGTACATGTAGATAGATAGTTATATGGAGGAATTGAATTATTATAAAGAATTAAATCACACAATTATGAGCTGGATAATCCAAAATATGCAGGGTGGGCTGGTAGGCCGGAGACTCAAAAGAGTCAATGTTCCAACGGAGTCCAAAGGCAGTCTGCTTTAGACCCAGGAAGACCTACTGTTGCAGATGAAGTCTAAAGTCATTCTGCTGGAGAATTCTCTCGTGCTCAGGGGAGGCTAATCTTTTTCTTTTTTCAATTTAGGCCCTCAACTGATTATATGAGACTCACCCACATTGTGAAGGGCAATCTGCTTCACTTAACTACCCACTTAAATGTTAGTCTCATCCAAAATACCCTCATAAAAACTTCGAGAATAGTGCTTGATCAAAACTATCTGTGCATCCCATGGCAAACTGACACACAAAATTAATCATCACATACAGTAAAAGTTTCCTCAAAATAGATTTCCCTGACCTTCCAATTCAGCCTCCACACTACCACTAGAGTGAATCTTCCTAAGTGCAAAGCAGATCACATCATTTTCTGCTTAAATACCATTCAATTTTCCCACAATTCCCAAAAGACAGACCATTCAATTTTCCCACAATTCCCAAAATACCATTCAATTTTCCCACAATTCCCTCACCAACCTTTAAGCCTCCTTTGTTTTTACCTAGAATCAATCTCTCCTTCAGGTGCATCTCTTGCCCCTCAGTACTATTCCTATCCCACCACTGTGAGCAGTTTCTATTCTAGTCTATAAGAACAATTGCATTTCTCACATTACACCAAATTTCATGCTTCTATCTTTATTCAAGCTATTCCCTGTTCAAGGAAGAGACCCCACCCCATCACCATGTTCTCATTACCAATGATATTTGTCTGGAAAATATGCATTCAGAATTCCAGAATCACCTTAAAAATCTGCTCAGAGATACCCTAATTGACCTCTCATCGAAGTTATTTCTGCCTTAGCGTTAACACTGAATTATGCCATTATAGCAGCATCACACCGGTCACTCTGAAATGCTCTCACCTTCTCTTTGTCTTACTACCAACCTGTAAGTTCTAATAAGTCCAGGAACTATTTTTCTTTGTCTCTCAGTGTCTCCTGTGATGTCTGACCCTCATTGAGTACTCAAAAATTGTTTGTAAAATACATGAAAGAGGAAAAATGAAGAAATTGGGGCCAAATTTGGTAGTCAGTGGGGAATCACTAAAGGTTTTTAATTAAAAATCTCTTCTTGAAAAAAGAAAGGATGAGTTATACTTTAGAGAGTATCATCACTGAATGATGGGAGAAGGGCTGAGGATACGTGGAGGAAAGAAAAAGAAGGCAGGGAACCTAAGTAGACTATTATAATTGCCCAAGCATAAGGTAGGAAGTAGTTAAACTAGTTATATGGAGTAGAAATAGGAGATGCTCCTATTTACAAATATGCTCCTCTTCTTTAGAGCACGTGGTAGAAAGGCACTTCCTTTGACCCCATTAAAGTTAGGTCTGGACACGTGATTTTCTTTGGCCACTTGAGATGGGAAGTGATATGTGTCACCTATGAACAGGAGCTCAAAGAGCCAGTGCATGATCTGCCACAGCCTGATTTTAATGCCTCACTGATCATGGATCCTTAGATAAGATACAACCTCTGTCAGTCTGGTTCTCTGAAAGACAATGTTGTGCAGATTTTCCCTTCCAACTCATATTTGACATGTAACGTGAATGAGAAATTAATTTTTGTTGCGTCAAACTAATGAGATTCTGGAATTCCTTGTTGCTGCAGCAAAACGTAGCTTATTTTGATTTATCAGGATTTGGCAGCTGATGTCAGAGAATATGAGTAGCAGAAAATAGAAAAAGTTAGCATGAGGGAGTGTTACAATTTCAGCTGGAGTGACTGATAGGCCACTACATGTGGTTGTTAATAGTGTGTACTTCATGACTGTAGGGCTCCCAGCTGTGCCACAGTCTCTCTAGACTGTGGCCCCTGAACTGTCCAGTGTCAAACCTGCACAGATGTACCCAGCAGCCCTGGGAATAATCTATCAGAATGAAAATAATTATTTATTGTCCACTGACTCTCAAATGACATTCTGAGTATTGGAAATATGAAAGCAAAATAGAGATAATTACTTCCTGCGACATGGTCAGAGGCCAGCACAACATGTCAGATACTCTGATAGAGCCACTATGCACAGATAGGGAAGAGGCGATCAGCTCTGGGTTGTAGCTGAGGTAGAGTTTGAAGGCTAATTCAGAATTGTTCACACAGAAAAGGGAAGTGAGTCATTTTAAACAGAAGAAACAGAGAGGTAAAAGTCTATGACCCATTGAAGAAATTGCAATAGATCCATATGGCTATGGCTAAGGTAGAAATCATGTAGGTGAATTTTGGAGGTAAGTGGAAATGATGGGAGAAAAAACTGGAAAGTTAAGTTGAGGTTCATTTAGAAAGATTTTATATTGTGCCAATGAGTTAGGCTTTCTTTCTGATACAAGTGTCCTAGAAAAGTTTAAATTAGTTGAGTGCTATATTTCAGTTTTATGCTTAAAACATATTAATGGAAGATTTCTGTCATGCCATTGGTAGAAATAATCATCTTATATCTAGAAGGGAAAGCTGATATATTCAACTTGACATCATTTGATGACTTTTCTAATTTGAAAGATTATTATTGTTATTTGCAAAAAAATTAACTTGGGAGTTAAATTTTGTTAATACTGATTTCAAGGATGAATCTTACTCCATCAGTGGTGCTACTTTGAAAATTTATCTACTTGAATGTAGCTTGAAATACATGGACCATCATTAGAACCTGGAAATCTCTTTGTCATGTAAAGATTGCCTCTGCAGAAGGGGATTTGATATGTGATCACTCGGGCTGTAAACAACACCACCCAGAGCTAGAGGACATTTTTGAGAAATTGTGAAAAGCAGAGACCACCCACTTATGATTGTAATTTATAATTCCTCTAGAGTGCAAAGTCCAATGGGATGAGCTTTGTGTCTGATCTTTTTTTGCTTTTTGGCTTTTAAGATCTTCCCTGTAGTGACATTTACTGTGACAGATTGCCACCTGTGTCACAGGCAATGATTTCTGGTTACTGTTTGGCAGTTCAGGCATTACTATCAAATTCTGGTGTCTAGATCTGCTGCATCATCAGAATTTCAAATAAGACCTTTAAGCATTCTCCTTACAATGAAATTACTGCTTCCAGCCCGTGTAGCCTCTTCGATACCTTGTTTATAAGCTGTTCAGATTTATCATTCAGTGTTAACAGTTTTAACTGCCCAGTATTTCCTCTGCTTTTTTATTGCATAAGTAAAAACTGGACAGTAAAAAATGCCCCAGTGGTGTTGCAAAAGACCATTGTTACTGAACTAAAGCTGTCTATTTGCCTGCGTGCATCAAAGCCCAATTGAACATGAACAGGAATTTGTGGCCAAGAAAATGACAGTTTATTTTAAGAAAATTGGTTCACACAGTCACAGGCGAACTCGTGTCCCCAATGGGTTCGGAGGGGATGGGCTATATAGGAGACTATGGGATTTAGGGTTGTGGTTAGGGTCGTGGTCTCTACTGATTGGTCAGTGCTAGAGGAGGGGGCAGTCCATTAGTGCATCTGGCCCTGATGTCAGCCACGGTGTTGCTTCATCTGGTTTCACTGCTTTTCTGGGCCTGGAGCTGAAACACAACTGAGGCCTAGATGTTATCTCTAATTTGACTAAAGCTCTGTCTCTGGTCAAGAGAATCAAGGCTTTGTTTATTGTTGACCAGGGTCTCGTTGTCCTGAATGCCCAATGATTAAGGAAGTGGACATGCAAGGGAGAAGGAGGCAGGAGAAAAGAGGTGCTGGATGAAGCCATTCAAATCAAAATGAAAAAAAGAAGAAAAGGTAGTATCAAAGAAATTAAGTTTTTATGTGGTTACACCATCATGACAACCCAACTGGCCCCTGGTATTGGTATTTGACTATAAAAACTTACTGAACTTGAAAGCCTTTATACATTGGTGAGGAGTTCACGAAAAAAATGCAGCCTTTGGAGCAAAGTGAAAATCAGGAAGTTATAAATGGTCTGGTGAGGCATAGATGTCAAAGTAACAGCCAGATGTTGGCATGTCCAAAGTCAAAGGAGACTTGATTTGAATTTTGATTCATTTAAAGAGAAAGCATGATAACTAATGCCTAGTCAAGCATTATCATCCCAGGGACTCCATAGAACATTACTCTAAATTGAGAAACATTTGTGCTAGGGAATGTAGTGCCTGGCACAGAGTAATCACGCCATTAATATGATCTATTAATGTTACTATTCTGCTGAACTGAGAAATAAATTGAAAATTTCAGGTTGAACTTAAAACAAAGTACTCCTTTGGCTTTTATACTAATTAACACATAGCTTATGAATATATGTGTGTGTGTGTGTGTGTATCCTTCTGCCAAATTAATAATGTGATAAAGTGGCACCCCTGCCCTTGATAATGCTGCAGGTGACAAGATAGGACTGCTAGTGCTGGTGACTGATAACATGTGCTAGCCCACCATGTACAACAGAGATACTTTGGAAGATGCGATTTAACTATATATAAGACTCTCTGGAACTGAACTGACAAACCTTTTCATAATGAGATTGACCATTTTGCAGCCTTTAAATATCACTGTATTTATAGTCTTAGGAGAATGAAACCTATTCCAGACAACTCACAATTAGATTTTATATTTTATAATCATAATCTTGTTTGACTTCTGTAGTCTTACGATATAGACTTTCTCTAGTCTTATGATACAGGAAATTGAAGTTCAAGGACTGGTCCTTATCATACAGCCAGTGATTGGTGGGCTGTGATTTGAACCCTGACTGACTGAACTCAAAGTCTGTGTTCTTAATCACTCTGAGTCATAGCTTTCCCACTAGTGCAAGTTCAGGGTGAGCTCTATTCCTCTCTTTGCATTATTTTATGCATCAAGAGTCTTCACAAAAATGATTCCTTACACTGTCTGAATGATTGAGTACACCTCAATGCAAGGATTGTTAGGTTTCTCTGAAACACCCTTTCTTTGATAAATTTCTCAAAGAGAATAGTCCAGGGATAATAAATCGAGGTGTCTTGGGGACTCATGGGAATTTGCCTTTGTGATTGATGGAATGAGCTGGCTGTCACCTGCATACATGGTAAATAAAGCCATGGAAATGCATGAGATTGCCACCTGAAAATTGACATTGGTTTGTTCATTTTCTTATGGAAAGAATGCAATTGAAATCAAGGGAGCTGAGGGGAACCATAAGTGTGATTGATAGAAAGATACAGAGTTTAGATTAGGAAACTAAAAAAGAGAATGGAAGATTTTTATTATTATTCCATTACTCTGTCATCAAAGTAAGCCAGCACATTTCCCCCAGTGCAATCACAAAGTATATAGCACTCTACTAGGCACAGAGAGAGAGAGAGAGAGAGAGAGAGAGAGAGAGAGAGAGAGAGAGAGAGAGGGAGGGAGAGAGAGATGCTCTCCATACTTAAAGAACTAATGATTTAATTAATGGATTGAAAATTAATTCATACTGGGTGGAAGGACATGAACCTATATAGCACAGACATATGTTAATAACCCAAGGTCACATTTGTTGATCGTTTCATGTAATTTCTCTTACATAAATACATGTAGATTTTAAGAAAAAAAAAAACTCTCTTGTATAGGAAAGGCTAAGCAGGATATGAAGTACAATGTGCCAAAGGTATGCAGGCAAAATATTCTTTCAATAGATAAATGAAAGAAAACCAAGGCAAAAGCCTGCCTTTTATTATATAGCAAAGGAAAGCAGATAATTAATGATCCAAAGTGGCAGAAAACATTGGTGCATTCATTTACCTCAAATTTTAATAAGGAAGTAATTTAGAGAATTGATTACAAAAGAAAGAGACTGACCCAGGGTTATTTAAATACAGCTTTTCCAGCTCTATATTTTATTTCAAAAATGGTTATTCTTAATATGTATATGATAAATCACAGACATTCTAGTGGATCTGACATAATCAAGGTACTTTCCAAGGAAACAAAGGTACTTGGCCAACTCTTTAGAAATTGTTTAGGAATCAACTTCCAAACCACAGTTACATGAAAATTACAATAGAATAGAATAAGCTTTACCCTAGTGGTACATAACAGGAGGTGAAATGTTCTTTGAAAAGGGAGAGAAAAAATATTCTCTTTAACATTCAAGGAAACAGGAAGATAGCGACTTCTAACAGGCAGTCAATTTGGGCCTCCATGGGAAATGCTGAATGTTTCCCTTTGAGACACTTCAAACTAGGGTGAACCATGTTTATACTAAACTCTTTTCTAATTAAGTCTTCTATATCTGTCTACAGAGTATGGAATTAGCTGTGTCCTTGACTCCTATGCCTTTTCCAGAATTTAACTGCAAATGGGAAACTTTAGTGTGAAACCACACTCCAATGAGATTCAGGAAAATATGACAGGACAGCTGATGGCAATTACGAGAACCGTGTGAGGCCCCAACGTGCCCACTTTGAAGGGGATGGGGCATCATTGTCCTATGTGCAATGTTCCTTGTATCCTCTTCAATAATTGTCTCTATTTTTATTACATGGCTTGATACTTTCTGGACAGACCTCATGTATTAATAGTTTTATTAAAATTTTCTTAATATATTTCTGTTCATACACTGACAAAAATATTTAACCTAAAACCATTCCTTAATATACCCCACAAAGTGATAAAATACATTTTAAATTCCTACGGAGAAGATCTGTTTTGTGGACAGCAATACTTGAGTAAAAGGAGGTGGGGGATGATGCAGTGTTTATATTTTCCAGGCGAATAAATAGACCCAGCTAGGAGAAATGGACTGTGCAAGGTCACTCAGTTGGTGGCAGGGTCAGGTATCTCTTAATCTCTAATCCAGAACTCTTTCCATGAACCTTGCTGCCTCTGTTATTCTAAAAACAAATTAGAAATATTGCACAAATTTCTATTTTCTTATTTAACATGTGGAATAACTTTCATCTATAGCAAAAGGCTTTCCCTTCCCTGGATTAAAAGAATAGAGCAGTTATAACCAACTTTCTGTACAATATTTAGGTTTCCAATGACATTTTGTGCAATTAAAAAATTGCTATCAAAAAGTAAAGGTCATAAAGAGGAACTACCAAAAAAAAAAGAAGTAGAAGAATAAGAAGAGACCATACATCTATTCTTTAAAGTTAGAGCTGTTAAGGACTTACTCATGAATGTGAGCTTCTTGTCTCTTCTGAAGGAATAGTTCCCAGGGAGGGACTTGGCTCAGGACAGCATCGCACAAGTAGTCAGTTAACAAATTTGTGTTGAATGTTTTTGAATGAATAGACCCTGGCCGCAGTTAGAGAATCTCTCTCTTACTGAACCTCCCTAGTATGAGATATACTCCCATTTCATCAGACTCCTGACAAGGGATGTGTTCAAAATCCAGGTTTAGATTCTGTCAGTAGTCAAGCCCTTTGCCATTTACACAGTTACCACTCATCTGCACACTTTGGTTTTGGAGGCAAACAATGACTGCTGTGCAGGTTTAATGACAGGGTTTCACTTTGAAGTGTTCAGTGGGGAAAAAAGATACCTTGAGCACAAAATAATGTTCTCCCTGGATTACTATGATCATCTGGAAAACAGAAGATGAAAAGAGGATGGAAAGAGATGACTCTTTGGTAGTGTCAACTGTTTATTACATATCAATACACAGCTCATCCTTTCTTGACACTGGGTATCACAGAGATCTGACCAAATTAGAAGGTTGGGCAGTTCTTGTGGGCAAACAGGTGATATTTTTATTGCCTGTACTTCTGCCCAGAGGAAGCTTCAATGATTCCTCACACCCAGGGCCACACGAGGGCTTTAAATCTTACCACAGAGCATTGAACATCTGGACTGATGTCTACTAGGCCATGAATTAATCCTGGAAGACTGGATATGAATATTGTCTTTTCATAGCAGAGTTGTAAAAATTGCCTTGCATATTTCCATAGTGTCTTTTTATTTGGGGGTTAATGTCAGTTAAATGTATCGGTGAAAAAGCTAAAAGAACTTCATTTGAAAAGGAAGGGAGTCCACAGACACAATGACTTAAAATCAACTTCAATCCACTTCATACTTAGGTTTTCTCAATAAGAGAATAATTTAAAGTGGAATGAGCAAAATTCTTGATTAGCTAAAGATTTAGTCATCATTTCTAGAAAGCTTAAAATGAGAACATAAATCATATTTTAGGCAGTTAAGAATTTAAATTTACGCAGAAATACACATACAAAATTCATTCCTTGATTCCTTGATTGAAAGCCTCAGCATATCAGTGAGAATGATCAATATATTAAAATCTCCCCTCCACCCAAATCAGAAGTTTAAATTCACTTGGGCAACATAATTGTTGTTTATTTTCACAATAGTTTAGGTACTTGGAGGGGAAAAACAGTCTTTAAAGTTAGGTTACCTGTTTTTTGTGCTTGTTTTTTGATTTTTGATTTTTCTTTTTGTTCTCATTGGCTTTTTGCTTGTGGTTGCCTCAAAGCTAACCTGGTTATCTTTTATTGTATTGAGATTCAAAGAAATCCAATCAATGACTTACAAAATCATAATATAGCCCCAAAGTGGCAGAGAGTGAGTCCAAATCTAATTGACACCAATAATCTTGTTCTTTACACTACACATGTGACTATGATTTCCTCATCTGTAAAGCAGGGTTCATATCCACTTCACAAGGGTTAAGAAGAGAACATATACTTATCATCTACAGCAGTGTCAGACATCTGGTAGGCATCCACAAAAAATGTGATGGTATTAGTACTAATGGTGCTTATTGCTATGAAGGAAAAAGTGTTAGAAAATATTGCCACCTGAATAGTCTGAGAATAATACACTGCATTCCTTAAAAAACAAAACAAAACAAAACAAAACAAAACTGTGACTATAGAGTGCAAACTAATTATCTCCAAACCCTGCATGCACTTACTTCTTGAAAGATAGCTTCACCAATAGATTTAGTCACACATCATAGATCACAGGTAAGTGTTGACTGGGTGGATGATATTTTGTGGTAGTGCACAAGGAAGAAGAAAAAAATTATAGCCTCTTAAAAATTCCATCATAATGACTAGCAAGCACTGGATTAATTGCCTGAAACATACACCTTGAAAATTGCTTACATGGGCTAGAATCTAAAGCTTTACCAGAACCAGGAAACCTAGTTTAAATCAAACGCAAATACAAAAACACATTTTATATGAGCCCATGTATATGTTTGAGCCACTTACATTTTAGCACCTAGTAAACGAAGACGTTCTAGCAGTGTCCACTATGTTTAACAATATCTGCTGAGGCTCTTATTAACATGATTGTATCACGATGGTGGGAGAAAGCTTGGTAACTGCCAAAGAGAAAGGCTGGTTGAGACGAGAAGCAAAAAGGTTCTGAACAAGCCTCCCCATGATGTGCCACTGTGGCAGGAGAATTGTTTTGAGCTAACGGCAAATGAGACCCTCCAGAGAAACTTTTACATCTCCCACTAAATTAAACTGATGGCCTTGCCTATAGTGAGTCATCACCAAAGATAAATTCTTATGGCCTGTCTGTCAGGACAAACATCTAATGATTAAACATCTGCTCTTCTTATGTTGTAAATTATCCTTCTTACTGAAGGCCCAGGTCCCTATCCCATTCCTTGGCTGAATACAGTCTACATACCTCACTTTACCTTTCTTTCTTTGAGCCTTTCATGTATGTGTGGTTCTGCACATACAAAATTAAATTTGTTTTTCTCCTGTTAATCTGTATCATGTCTATTGAATTATTAGACTAGCTGATAGAACCTTTGTAGGGTAGAGGAAAATTCTTTCTCCCCAACTGAAGCTTACAATGGTTTACTTCTGGAGGTGCAGAAGAAGCAGGTATAACTTCCTGTTATGGGCTCTGTCCCACCCTTTAAGCTCTACAGCTATCTGAAGGAAACATCCTGAGGTGGACTAGAGAGAAGGTTATGTTGGTTCAACACTTCAGGGGCCTCCCAGTTGAAATCCGAAACTGGCTCCAATACACAGAGGCCAAGGAAAGAACAAAGGAAGCGGCAGACCATTACAGGTAGGCAGCAAGTGTAATGAACAAGGGAACTTACATAAAAGGCTTGTCTTGGGTGGCTGCAAGACCACTAGATTGCCACAGAAGTCCACCAGAATCTTTTCTTTCTTTTTTTAAATTAAATTTTATTGTTTATCTATTATAGTTGTCTCAGTTGTTCCCCCTTTGCCCTCTCTATCTAGAGTCCCCTCACACCACTCCCTCAAGCAATCCCCACACCATTGTCCATGTCCATGGGTCATGCATATATGTTCTTTGGCTACTCTGTTCCTCAGGCTGTACTTTACATCCCCATGACTATTCTGTAACTATCAATTTATACATCTTTAAAAAAATTATTTTATTGTTGTTCAAATACAGTTTTCTGCATTTACCCCCCACCGCTCTCCCCCAACCCCAGCCATCCCCATCTCCCTCCCCTGATTGCATCCCACCTTGGTTTCTTCCGTACATCCTTTATAGTTGTTCCCGAAAACCCTTCCTCCCTTTGCTCCCATTATCCCCTTCCACCTCCCCTCTGGTTACTGTCAGATCGTTTTTAATCACTTCACCTTTTCTTCCACCACCCAACCCTCCTCCTTCCACATGGCAACCATCAAAACGTTCTCTGTATCTATGATTCTGTTTCTGTTCTGCTTGTCTTTTTATTTTGTTTTTTAGGATCAATTGTTTATAGATATGTATTTATTGACATTTTGTTATTCATATTTTTTCTTCTTCTTAAAGAAGACCCTTTAACATTTCATATAACACTGGTTTGGTGGTGATGAACTCCTTTAGCTTTTTCTTGTCTGGGAAGCTCTTTATCTTTCCTTCAATTCTACATGATAGCTTTGCTGGGTAGAGTAATATTGGTTGTTTACTCCTTGCTTTCCATCACTTTGAATATTTCTTGCCAATCCCTTCTTGCCTGGAAAGTTACTTCCGAGAAATCAGCTGACAGTCTTATGGGAGCTGCGTTGGAGGTAACTAACTGCTTTTAAGATTCTCTCTTTGTGTTTAACCTTTGGCATTTTAGTGTTGATGGGTCTTAGTGTGGGCCTCTTTGGGTTCATTTTGTTTGGGACTCTCTTCACTTTCTGGACTGGTATGTCTATTTCCTTCACTAAATTAAGGAAGTTTTCTGTCATTTTTTCAAATAGGTTTCAAGCTTCTTGCTCTCTCTCTTCTCCCAGCAGCCCTATGATGCAAATGTTGGTATGTTTGAAGTTCTCCCAAAAATTCCTTACACTATCCTCATTATTTTGGATTTTTTTTCTTCTTGCTGTTCTGATTGGTTGTTTTTTTGCATCCTTATAATCCAAATCACTGATTTGATTTATGGCTTCATCCACTCTATTGTTAATTCCCTGTAAATTTTTCTTAATTTCAATTAATATATCCTTCATTTCTGACTGAATTTTTTTATGCTGTTGGGGTCCTCATTATATTCCTTGACCATCCTTATAAACAATGTTTTGAATTCTTCATCTAGTAGATTGCTTATCTCCACTTTGTTTAGTTCTTTTTCCGGAATTTTGTTCTGTTCTTTTGTCTGAGCCATATTTCTTTTTATCCTCATTTTGGCAGCCTTCCTGTGTTTGTTTCTATGTATTAGCTAGAGCTGCTACATCTCCCAGACTTGGTAAAGTGGTCTAATGTATCAGGTGTCCTGTAGAGTACAGTGTCACAGCCTCTCCTATCACCCAAGTTGGGTACTCAGTGTGCACCCACAATGTGGGGTGTGTACATCCTCCCATTGTAGTTGAGTCTTGATTGCTGTTGGCATATCCAAGGTCGGCCAGCAACTGTGTTCTATCTGGGGTCACACAGCATAAGGTACAAAGCAATCTGCAGATTGCTACTACTTGTACTGGGCTTGGAGGTACCCAGGTGATGCCAAGCGGTGAACCAAGGCTGGCTGTTGCTAGTGCCAGGCCTAGGGCAGCTTAGCAAGAGGTATCGGGCTCTGTGAAGCTAGATACTGCTTGATTGAGAAAATTTAAGAAAATCTGAAGCATGTGCTACGACAAGCCATTCATACAGAAAAACCACTGGAAACAGCTTGGGTGAGCCTGAAAGTTGGGTGGGGCAGGGCCTCAGGGAATCACCAGCATGGGGCAAACAGTATAAGCCAGGTTGATAGAGTCTCAGAAGTGGCTCTTCCTACTGGCTCTGTGGCTCTGTGTGGGTGAGGCTCAGAAAAAAAAATAAGGGTCTCTGCCAGCACTTCTGTATGGAAGAATGCTGCCCCCCTCTGTACTTGCCCTGATGCCAGATAACTCAGTTCCTCCCTGTATGTGTCTGATGCCTTTCAATTTGCTGCTCCCATGCTGGAGCTCAAAGGGAGTGAGTCTGAGTAAATCTGTGTGCAGGACCTTTGAGAGGAACTGCCTAAGACTCCAGAAGTTTCTGTCCTCAAATACCATTGGTTTTTTGTAGCCAGAAGTCATGGGATCTTATCTTCTTGGTATTGGAACCCTAAGCTGGGGGGCTTGGTGTGGGACTGGAACCCTCCACTCCTCAAATATCCCTACTGATTTTTATCTGCCACATGTGCAATCAGCCTGTTCTGCATCTTCACCCTTCCTACGAGTCTTGATTTGGTTTCTTCTCTAATTCTGTAGTTGGTTTCTCCTTTAATCCTGTAGTCATAAGACCACAACTCAGCTCAATTCTGATGGTTCTGAATGATGGTTGTTCTATAGCTTAGTTGTAATTTTGATGTGGTTGTGTGAGGAGATGAGCCGTGTTTACCTACACTGTTGTACTGACCAGAAGTCACCCAAACTCTTCTCACCAGAATCTTAACAGATTATACAGAGGCCTTAACTGGGTCCGGTAACATATTCGGTACAGTTGGTCTCAACACCACATTGCCCTTTTAAGGCTACATCCTTTAGAAGGCTCCTACTGTAGGAATGGTAGGCAGAGTGTACATTTCAACAGCAGGGGAGGGGGTAAAGAGCCTGAGGTTGCTGGAGTACAGTTCTCAGGTCATCCAATAGTTATATCCTTTTGATGACTTCTAACAGCAATGGAATGAATCTAGTTTCCCAAGTCTTTCCCCTCTCCTTCATGCAGCCATATTGAGTAATTAAAGGAAAAACAGATACAGAAAATTCCTCTGAGGACATTAAATTAATCTTCTGTGAAATTTTATTATTTTATCCATAAATGCTACAGTGGGGGTTATAAATGTAGTCAGATAGCAACTGTATTAGAACTAACTACAGTTTTCTTAAAGTACTAAATTTCATCATCAAAACATATTTGAAAACACCATAAATTGATGTGGGCTTTAATCTTTGCTTGAATATAAGCCTCACACTCAACTATGTGTACATTATAAGAAAGAGATAGAATTTACCCTTAGCTGTTACATCAAGATTTTAGTAAAAAGCTTTTAGTTCAAGAAAAAAATCTTGCTCAGTAAAACTAAAAGGAAAACCAGGTTTTAACCAATTTCATTTTTCTTTGAAGAGTTGACCTAATAAGTGGCTTGGATAAAACCTTTACTGTTTTGTTGTTGTTGTTTGTTTGTTTATGAGCTAAGGAAGAAGGAAGGCATTCTGAAATACACTTGCTAAATAATAAACATCAATTTCTTACAAATGAATAAATTAATTCTCATCTAACTCTACCAAACCCAACAGTGTTTGCAGACACCAAGACAGAGAAATTAATCTCAGCAAAGAGTGTGTAGTATGTAATGGGATGGTCCAGACTGAGAAGTCATAAGATAGGAACCTTAAAGTTGATGCCTTAAAATATAGGGAGGAAATGTTTAAATAAACATTAATGGAATCTATTGCAATTTTAAACATTTCCAACTACAGGCTAGAGAAAATGCTAAAGGATGGGAAAAAGTGCCCATACAAAACTTTTAAGATCTATCAATATTGATTCTCATCTCTAGCAAGAGAATTAATTCTAGACTAGAACTAGCATCAGTAGTGGAAGGCTATGCATTTACCCAGCTCTGCTAACACCTAATGTTTTAAAAATATATCTCCCAATATCGATTTCAACAGAACGTAGCAAGTTTTCCATTTGTCTAAGGATATAAGTGGTTTTTCCACTATTACTGCATAAAAGCCTTGCCCTCAATTTAGTGGTATAAACAGCCATTTATTGCAGTTTCTTTGTGTCAGGAATTTGAACAGGCCATAGGAGAGATGGCCTGTCACTGACCCAAATGTCTGAAGCCTCAACTGGAAGATACTATGGAAGTCTGGGGTCTGGAATCTTCTGAAGTCTGTTCACTTGCAGACCTGAAGATTGATAATGGCTATCACCTGGGACTTAGCTAAGACTGTCAGCCAGATCACCTGTGAGTGGCCTCGCTGTGTGGCCTGGAATTCCTCAAAATACAGTGGCTGGAATCCAACAGTGAGTGTCCCTAGAGGGAAAGAGCCAGAAGGAAGCTGAATCACCTTTTGTGTCCTCGCCTCAGAAATCACAGTGTCTCTTCTTTTGCATTCCATCTATTAGGCAGTCACAAAGGCTGACCTATATTCTAGAGGTGGAAATCAAAATCCACCTTTTCATAGAAAAAATGTGAAGGTTCTGAGATTATGGGACTGGAAACATGGCCATGAACATTTTTGAAAAACACAGACTACCACAGTAATTGTTTCTTTTTCTTATTCTTTCTCTTTTCTTTCTTTTTGCCTTGTCTGTGCTTTCTTATACTTTCTAAGGAAAATAGCAAGTCGTGCATGGAGAGCCCATTTCTAGTAAATTCTAGTGATATTTTGGTCATTTTCTCTGAATCATCTCATTGTAGATTAACAACTTTTGTCCCTAGGGTTATTCTGGTAGGTCTACCAGATGTTCATTCTAACACAGGCATTTTGGAGTTTATACTTGAGGATAAATTATGGGAACAGAATTTGGAAGTGTTCATTGTTGGACAGAAGTCCAAAACAGACATAGGAAAGTGTTCAAAAGTAGGGTGAGGACAGATGTTAGGACTTGAGTCTTATTGAGAAGAGGAATTTAGGGTATGAAGGAAAGGTCTTTTTGCTGAAACTAATTAAATGCTTCTTGGTGTATGCAAAGCTTCTGAGGAGTTTTAGAAATTACTTGACTTCAGGACACGATGTTTATTTTTCTACATATTTCCATGTAAATCTTTTTATGAAAAAATTATTTATCAACAGATATTGCAGCTTTATTTTTAATGTTAAGGAAATACATAGGTGGTACTTCTCTTGTGGGCTTATGTTTCTCCATGCCTTTGAATAATCTTCTCTGTCCTGCTGCTACTACCTGACTCTAAGTCATGAATGATGGAGATGGACTGAAAAAGCCAGAACTATGAGAACCTTCAGCTAATGCAATTGGGTATTAACTAAAACATGGAGAAGAAAGAATTATCTATTTTCAAAAATCACATCCTATGAACATTCCCTTTCACAACACAAATTTACATTGAAAAATCTATTCTTTAGAAATACTTTTGAAAGTGTATGAGAATGCTCATTGTAGTACTATTTGTATGAAAACAAATTAAAATGGCCATCAATAGGGAAATGACTATGAGGTATATTCATGTTTAGAATAGTACTGTAGCTTTAAAATAACATATACTAAGTTTCATGTAAAGGTACCTGTATTTTATTGATACAATAAAAAAACAATTTGCAAAACATTGTGAGGAGCAGAATCTTATTTTGTTTCTAAAATGATAAGTAATTTTTATTCCAGATGGTAAACTTCACATTCATATAGCTTCCCCATTCCATACAAAATATCTAGAGGTGATAATGTATCTTCCTTTTAAAACTCATGTCTAGTATGTAAATCAAGGACAACCTAGATGGATCAGACCTATGACAAATTCTTGAAAGATCTGAAATAATTGAAGTTAAAGAAATGAAATTAGAAAAATGTTTCCAAACTATAGAACATATATATGTATGTGTATATATGTATATATGTATGTGTGTGTATGTGTGTGTGTATTTTTTTTTTTTTTTTTTTTTTTTTTTTTTTGCTACAAAAGTTGAGAGCAATATCAAGGAAGATTTATAACCAAGAGTAGTGAATACTAGGATCCGGAGATCCTAAGAGTAACGAACTGGGTAATCAGAAAGGGGAACCAAGCAGAGCAGGCTCTGAATACCCCCACTTTCTTAAGGCAGAGAGAAGCTACAGGGTGTCAGACTTCAGGTGACATAGGGGGAGACGTGCTGTGGGAACTGGAGTCAAAGATTTGTGATAGTGCTAAAAGCTCTAATGTTGCACCAGTGACGTACTCCAAGCCTCCCTGCTCTGAAAGAAAGCAGCTTAGTGCACAAGCCATAGAGAATCATCTTACCTCTCCTCAAAAGGGGACACATGAGTCAACCCAGCAGGGCATCTCAGCTACAAGGATAAGAGTACATCAAGAGTCACTGATCATTTGAGGAAGGCCAATGCTTTGTTGCCCCTCAATAAAAGATTAACTTAATCTTGAGGACACAGAAGAAGAAATGTGACAGGAAGTTTCAAGTAAATATAGTTTATACCCTTAGAACCGTGAAGAGAGATCTGACCCATAATAAAAGTAACCTACTATAAAATGGAAATTAAAGCTGTCACTATTGTGAAAAAACTGGAACCCTTGCCTACTGTTGATGGGAATGTAAAATATTGCAGTTGCCCTGGAAAACAGTACAGAGATTCCTCAAGAAGTTAAAAATGTAACTACTATATGATCCAGCAATATCTCTTCTGGATATTTATCCAAAAGAGTTGAGATCAGGATCTCAAAAGAGATATTAGTACTCCCACGTTCATTACAGCACTATTCAAAACTAGCCAAGATGTAGAAACAACCTAAATGTCCATTGATGGATGAATGAGTAGAGAAAAAATGCTATACACATAAAATAGAATTTTATTGAGCCTTAAAAAGAAGGAAGTCTTGCCATGTGCCACAACACGGGTAAATCTTGAAGGACGTACACCTCATGACTCCATGTATATGCAATATCCAAAATAGGCGAACTCAGAGAAGCAGAGGGTAGCATGGTAGTTGCCAGGAGCTGGAGTGGGTGGGTGGAGGAGAAAAATAGGAAGCTGCTATTCAAAGAGTATGAAGTTTCAGTTATGCAAGATGAGTAAGTCTGAGTGATCTGCTGTGCAGCATTGTGCCTACAGACAACAATACAGCCATGCATCACTGAATGATGTGGATGTATTCTGAGAAACGTGTCATTAGGCAATTTGGTCATTGTGTGAACATCATAGAGTGTCCTTACACAAACCTAGATGGTATAGCCTACCGCACACCTAGGCTTTGTGGTGTATCACCATCATATATACGGTCTGTCATTGACTGTAATGTCATGTAGCACATGACTGAATTGTATTGTACACTTAAAAATTTAAGAGAGTAGGTCTCATGTTAAGTGTTCTTACAACAATAAATTTTTTAAAAGCCTATCATCATTTAAATAAAACTCAGTTGGGCTAAACAGAAGAAAGGACATAGTTCAAGAGAAACTAATGAGCTGGGACATAGCACCAAGGAATTTTCTTCTATTCAAAATAGAATCTTCTAAAATTCAAATAGTTGGAGAGGCAGCATCTTGTGGTGTTTAAAAGCAAAGAACCTGGGAACAAACTACTTAGGTCTGAATACTAGGTCTGTACTTAACGAGCTGTGTTGACATTGGGAAAATTATTTACATTTTTTTGTCCTCCTTATTAAGCTTTTCTTCCCCTCTAAATTCCTAATATATCCTTCTATTTGTAAAACTGAGGCTAGCACTTCGAAAACTTTACTTCTCTTTTGTCACTGTGTTTCCTACAAAGTTAGGCCAACAGAGGGCACAAAATCACAACTAAGAGGCAGGAGGCAGGGGTATGAACTTTTGCTTTGCTTGCAGTTCTTATCCACATGTCCTGACAACAGAAGGTCATCTGGCAACAGCAGTCACAGTTCTTGTCTCTGTCTTCACTTGGCACCCAGAACAGTCTTCTTTACCCTCCCTCGCCAGGATCAGTGCAGTGGGCACTGCTTTATCTCCCAGAGACCCCTCCTAACCCCATCTGACCTACAGGGGCATCCCTTCCTCAGAGTTCTGTGCTCCAATTCTACAGAGTTTCTAGGTTCTGATGATCTTCCATAAGACAAAGGGTGGTAGCCACTTCTACTGCAATTACTTCCATGTGCGTCTAGGTTAACTGTTTTCATCTTGTTTTTTCATTGTTTCCATACCTGCTTAGCTAATTCTCTATGTACGATCTCTCTGTTGAAATAGGGCATTTTTGATTGACAGAGTTTATCATATCCAACCAGAAGTGGGTTATTATGAAGATTAATTGAGTTAATACATTTAGAGCTTAGAGAACAGTACCTGCACGCAAAAAGCTATGTAAGTGTTTGCTATCATTATCAAATGCTACCTCCAAAAGCTGAGAAAATGTAAGGAAAATGAGAGAACATAGATCTAGAAATTTCAGTAGCTGTTTTAGAAGATGAAAATAGACATAGTAATAGATAGATGATTGATATAGATAATATATATTTATATAATAAATACATGATATATGATAAATGATAGATTGATTTCATGGATAGATAGAAAATAAGAGAAAATTTTTGCCTGAATTTAATGTAGATATATCATTGGCAGAACAAAACACACACATATAAACAGACACATACAAACACAATACCTTATATCTAGAAATACATTCAGACTTAGACCATCAAGGACAAAAGACTCAGTATTAATCTTTTATCGAATTTAGACAAGGAGAGAATAAGAATATAAAACTATTGAATGATTTCATTTGTCAACAGAGGTGCAACATCTAAAATAAAATACTATTAATAGAGTGTATCAATGTATTAGAAAATAATACAACATGGTTTATCTTGGGAACACAAGAGTAGTTTAATATTATAATTTATTAAGAATTTAGTATATAAATAAGAAAAAACTATATGATGACCTCAATAGTAATAAAAAAGTATTTGATAGCATCCAACATCCATTCTTTATTTAAAAGAATGAAACAACTCAAATTTGATATGCGATTTCTACCAGTAACCTGTACCAAACCTCATGGTCAATGTCGAATCACTAAAAACATTTCCATCAAGTACGGAACTAGATAGAGATACCTGCCAATGTTTTCAACACTCAATATTGCCTTGCAGTTCCCAATTAATAGGAAAATATATAAAGTATACATATTGAAAGAGAAAAGCAAAATTGTTATTACTTCTAAGTGATAAGATTATCTATACAGTTTGTCAGTTGACTGTCTTCATTTTTTCTATTAGAATGAATAAGAAAGTTCAGCATTGTGGCCTGATAAAAGATAAGTGATTTTAAAAAACCTAAAACTTTTCTGTATACCTGTAGAACATAATAGATTTAGACATCTTTTTCCAGATGACAATACGATAAATCTAAAGCAATGTGGAAGAAATCTAGAAATAAATGTACAATAAAAAGAGGAAAACTATAAAAGTTTGTTGAAAGTGATTTAAAAATCTAAAAGAGAAACATATTCATGAATGAAAGGATGAAATACAATAAAGTTAATTGTTTTAAACTAAATAAATTCAATGTCTTTCCTCCAAATTCCCCACAATATTTTACATCTATCTTGACTGCTGAGTCTAAGATTCAAGTAAAAAAAATGCAAAAAAAGGTAAAGGCAGTTTTGAAAAGGAATAAATTCAATAACTTGATCAAACAGATTTTGAATCATAAAAACTTAGGAAGTAAAGCAAATTTGGTGTGTGTATGTAGGAATAGATTTATGTTCACTGACATGGAATTATTTCCAGGACATACTGTTGAGAAAGTAAAGTGAGGGAAGTCAAATTTTCTATTTTCTAATTCACAAAGCCAGAATAGAACGGAAGAATGCATACCCACTGATGATAGACAGTACTAATGGGATAGGAATGGTAGCTACTGAGTAAAGGATTTCTTCACTTTACCAGTAGTCTTGGAATTTTTAAAGAATGTAGTCACGTATTATACAGGTGATTATAAATAAAAATGTTTTAAAAACCTATATTATCTATGTGCATAAGGACAAATCTATTTATGTCCTTATATTTATCTTTTTATCTCAATCTATCTATCCACCTCTATGAGCTAACTTTTACTGTATAACAAACCACTCCAAAATTGGTTTGACTCACTTGAAGAACGGTGGTCTAGAGGGACCTCCCTCACATGTCTTGGCCTCTTCTGGAATGCCAGGGATCATTAGGGTGGCTGCCGCCTCTCTCCATGGGGTCTCTGGTCCTCCAGAAATGCAGGCTTGGCTTGTTCACAGGATGGCGAAAGGTTACCAGCAGCAAGACAAAGCAAATCCCAATGCACAAATGCTTTTGAGTCTCCTAGTTGTGTCAGATTTGCTATCATCTCATTGACTAGACAATCCCAGGTCTCTGTGGCAGGGGACTACCTGTAGGAAAAAGCCTAAAAAAGTACACACTGAGCAATAAAGAGTGGTACACCTGGGCGATAGAAGTAATGGAAGAGGAATGCTTTCTGCTTCCTCACATACTATCACGCTGTTTTTTGTTTTGTTGTTGTTTTCATGAGCATGTATTATTTTGCAAATTATATCGCTTTAAAAGTACACAGAAGAAAACATTCTCCTGCAGGTTTGGGATCCCTAAGAGTTTCCCACCTTAACGTGATCCTCTGTATCTACATACATCTCCCCTCCCCAGGCACCGAATCTTCATGCCCTTACCTTTGTTAAACGTGTATTTTCCACTGTGCATGTGCATCTGCAAAATGCCCACCTCCTTCTAGAAAGCTCACCTTTGCAGTCACCCTAACATCTGCTAGCACATATGCACAGATATCATGGAAACATGCATAACCGAGTAAACGAGGACAAAACGCCTTTTAAAAATCCCTACAGGCAGCAGCTGTTCCTGGGCTCCAAGGGAGGGACATAATCTCCCTCTCTAGCCCCCAGCTTTGGGTAAAGCAAGACATCTCTAATGGCTGATTTAGCTCTCAAACACTGAATCTCCCAGGGCACAGCTGAGGCAGATACAATGCAGGAGAGATAATCAAGCTTCTTGTGAAGCTGCAGAAAATAATGATCCAGGAAGGCATGAGGAGAAAACAAGGTCAGACAAAGCAAAAGAATGACTTTTGGTAGTGAGGGTGGCTAGATTCTTTTAAGGACAGAAGTGTGTTAATTATTAAGTAATGGCCCCTCTTCTTCATTGCCCTCCCATACTCTGCTTTGCTGCCCAGATGTCTGGATGTTGTCAAGTACATTTTCCTGTGTCAGCTGCCTTTGCTAGGTTTTGCCAGAATGAGTCTGGGGACTTGTTCCTTTCCTTTTGTTTGTTATTCCTGTCACTGGAGCCCATTTGTTATTCCTATAACCGTTGCCCTGACAAAGCCCTTCAGTCCAGTAGCAGCAGCTGGCTTCATTCTGTATGTATGGGCGCTTCCGGAACCAGCCTCATTGCACCCTGTGCAATGTACCGACACCAGAGGGCAGCAGCCTTCCCTCAGAAGGTTCAGCCCCAGCTGCAAGCTCAGCCCTTCAGCTGATCCCTATTTGCAGGTGTCAGCCAGATGGCAGTGCCCTCCTGACGGGCTCTCCCAACTCTGTGGGGACTGAGCTTTTGGGTTCTGATATTGTCCCCTCCTCCCCACCTTTTTTCTCTAACCCTAGGTGTGGTGGCTGCTCCCAGCATTCATTAACTTTCCATTACCTCATTTTGTCTCCCTCCCTCTTTTTAAATTCCACTGTGGAAATAAACAAACACCCAAATTGAAAAAAAAAAATGAACAAACAACAAAGCAGAAGCTATTTATTCCCAGCTTGCTATAGCTAAGGAGTCAGCCACCATCCCTTGCATTTGGCAGAGTCAAAGGCAGACTGCAGAGTACAAAATCTTCATAGTGGTGAAAGGGAAAGGTTTCGGGTGTGCGCCAATTGGAGGTTTTTGGAGTTAAGAAGCTGGAGGCAGGCTAGCTAGAAACAGGGTGTCTTATATAATTGCTTTGGGGAGCATATTTGGCTTGGGATACACTCCCAGAAGCTGGTGGTAAAAATATCAGGAAGCTGGTAGCCATTGGTCAAGTCCTGCCCATTCTGTTCTGGTTGCTGCAGAGGTCAGAGTTCTATTGCCATATATGGACAAGCCATAGTTCATTCATATATTCAGTTGCTCTCCTCTAATGCCTGTTCAGCTCATTCCCTACATTAAGTTCTCTCCATTAAACTGTCTCAGGTACTTTTGTTTTGCTGACTGGACTCTGACTGATATAAGGAATGGCTAATGTTCCAGTTGAAAAGTTTCCACTGTGTGTGTACATCTGCTTTGCCAAATCTTTAGTAAATCTGATACGCATGTGAATGACCTGTACAGATGGTTTTTTGGGGAAATAAGAACATGGATAGGGCAGAAAGAACAGCTATAAGAGGCGACTATTAGTAACAGAAGATTTCAACAGAGACAGGAAGGTGGACCTCAAAGGGATCAGGAGAACCAAGCCCCAAGGTCATTTCCTATCCATGCTCTGTATTAGGAAGTGTATGAAGGTGCTCACTAGATAATCTGGTTTAATTAACAGTTCTCAAATTGACCAGATCAACTTGTATATTAGTAATACTGTTGTGATTCATTCACATTTACTGAATTTCTGATCTGAGCTAGTATAGCTACATATCTTTAAAATGGAAATTACCAAACCTCTGTCCTCAAAGCTTTTAGAGGATTTCTGGAAAGAGATTAACACGCAGGAAGTAAGTAGAAGTGATAAAAAACAATATAATGTAAATTCCATAATAAGCAGTACAACTAAATGGCATTGTATTATTTTTAGGAAGAGAAGAAAATGCATATAATTTCAGTACATTGAGAAACCTTAGCAAAGTAGATCAAACTTTGTTTCACTTCTCAATAAAGAAAAAGCAAAGGTAAAAATATATTTTAAAATTGTGATTGCAAAAATTGCTTATAATTCTCTCATTTAAATTTATCGTACACATACAGTTTATTTTTTTTCTTTATTTTAATTGTTGTTCTTGTACAGTTTTCTGTCTTCTACTCCCATCCTGGCCCACTGACCCCGCCCTCCCCACCTCCCTCCCATTTCCACCCCTCCCCCAGTCTTTGTCCATGTGTCCTTTATACTTGTTGCTCTAAACCCTTCCCCTTTTCCCCTGAAATTCCCTCCCCTCTCCCCTCTGGTATCTGTCAGCCTGTTCTCAATTTCAATGTCTTTGGTTATATTTTGCTTGTTTGTTTGTTTTGTTGATTAGGTTCCTGTTAAAGGTGAGATCATATGGTATTTGTCTTTCATTGCCTGGCTAATTTATCTTACATATATAGTTTAAATAGTCATAATCATGATATAGAACTCACTATATTATTTGTGTTTACATTTTCACAATATTTTTTATTTTTACATTATTTTTATGTTTTACCATTTTTAATAACTGTGTAACATTTCATTTTTTGTGCTAAAAGTTATACAACCTTCCATTTGGGCTGTTATTTTTTAAATTTTAGATTTATACCCATGAATATATTAATTGTTTCAATAAATTTTTGCTTCTGGCAGATTGTTTTTTGGAATAGATTTTTAGAGAAGAGTTGCTGGCTATGAGTACATTTGTGGCTTACTTTTTCAATACTGCTCGTAAAATGATTGTACAGTATTGTTAGCAAGGAACTGGTTTACCTTAGCCACATCAGTGCATGATGACTTTTTTTTCTTAAATCCTCATTTCCAGGGTGTTATAATTTGCATTTTTAACTACTAATGAGAAAAAGAGTCTTTCCATCTGTGTTTGTGTGTGTTGATGTGGATGATAGAATGTGCAGAGAAAAAGAAAGTATCTTGCAAAAAGACAGAAGTGAACAGGGCTGGGTGGGAAAAGTGAAGATGGGTGAATGATAGAAGAACAAATCAATAGAAATGTTATTTATACTGTATATATGTTTATATATATATCCACATGTACACACATAATATGTCTGTGTATTTCTCCCTGATCGAGTATTTATTTACTTAAGGCCCACATTACATTAAATGGTGCTTTACATAAATCTCATATTGTCCTTATAAGAATTAATGTTTGTTTTTCCTATTTTTCTGGTGAGAAACTATAAGCTCGTAGAAGTAAATTACATGCCCATGGCCACCAGGCTTTGCAGCACTCTGAGATTTTTCCAATATCTGTCTTTCTCTAACACATTTTTAAGCATCAGGGATACTCTAAATATTTTACTTAATGTGAAAAATCTAACATTGAGATAAAAAATCATATATGATGGTTGTCATAACCTCATTGGTAATAATGGAATCTCCTCAGGCCCTGGTAGGATTTACCAAAACAAGGTCCATATTGGCTGTAAGCATTGTATTCATTTTCTGCTGCCCAATGCACTTGGTCTTAGCTAATTCTCTTTATAGAATTGATGTTTGTTCTTGGTTAACCATCTACGATAGCATTACACCGTAAACAATGAAAGGTTCGCCCAAATGTGCCTTACAATTATCCTCAGCAAAGCATTTGCTTCTTTTATCCAAACATTTTACTTTATCTAAAAAGATTAAATTAATCATCTCTGCCAGCAATTGAATAACTGAGAGAATTGGTTTCTAGTATCTGGAGTAGAGAAGGGCAAATTGCAGAAAGAGCAATACATTTTGCTTGGCCAGTGTTCCGTGTTTCTTTTTATAATTTGTATTCTATATCATATGTAGCGTCTTTGGGGACAGGAAGAGATATGATACATTATTTGATCAATGACTATCAACCTTTAGGAAGGAGACCATTGGACAGAGATGATTAATTAAAATGCACTTTAATTTTAATCATACTATTTCCAAGTCCCATCACTTAATTTTCACAATAATGCTATAAGTTAGATACTATTAATTCCCTATGTTACAGATGAGAAAGTAGCCAGAATGAAGTTGCAGTGATTAAACCAGGGCACATGCCTGGGCTATGCAGCATCAGTATTCTGGTGTTGACTGTTGCTCTGGTGATTTCCGGTGGGTATGCTGCTTTGGGTCCACTCAGCTTTCTGTCCCAGGGCACCGCTCACTAGTGGTATTACAGTGCAATGGAATTCCCTAGAAGGAGGGTGTCCGGAGGGAAGCCAGAGCTCTATGTATCCCCAAAGACGTGTACTATTTGATAGATTATCAATAGTTATTCACATTTAATATGAGATAATCAGTTTGGAAACAGAATTCCTTATTGAAACAGCATTTCTGGTTGTTTCCACTTCTGTGTAATTGAACTTAAAATATATGAGAACTAAGTTCTCTACCTTGACCTCCAAATAAGTCAGAAGTTCAGAATTACTCAAATGTGGTCAGTTAACCACATACACCAGGTTCACCTAGGCCCCATCCCACACATGCTAACTTAGAATCTTTGAGCATGGGGCCCAAGAATCCTCATTTTAAATTACTCTTCAGTGTTTGAGAGTGACTCATCACGATTTTCCTCCATAGGTCTGATAATGGCAATGATCACTATGAAGATGATAATAAACGGAACAGTGCCTGGCACCTACTTAGTAATCTGTACAAGTGTGTTAAATGTTTTAGTTATATAACCTTGTTAAAATCTTAAAAACCCTATGAGGCACTTACTGTTCTTATTTTCACTTTAGATGAAGGAACTGCAGCTTCATAAAGAGAGAGATTCAAATCTAGGGATCTTCCAGAAGATTTCAGCCAGTGATTACCAAACAAACACGTGTTGCAATTTACAATGAAACAAAAAATAAATAACATTAAAAAAGCTGAATCTTTCATTTTTGAATAAGAAAAGAGTTTAAGCTTTTCCTAGGATTTACCCTACAGTTTGGTAAAAGATTTAACTAAGAAACTGGTGAAAATTTTATAAAGTATTTAAAGATTAACATGGGAAAACCAGACAAATAAAATTGAATAAAATAGTAAGTAAGAACTATTTTAAAAGTGAGACAAATTCATACAGAAATTACTTTATGTAACCCACAGAGACTAGCAGTGCTCTTAAAAGGGGGATAATTACAAAGTGGTCCCACTTAGAGCTGTCAGGACTTTCTTTACCTTGATTACATAAATAATGGGGATTATATTTCCTAGGGATCTCTACAAAGCTTCCTAATCAGAGGAAATGTTGGGCAATTTCCAAATGTACTGGTTACCACACTTAGCAGTAACAGTGCGTGCCTAAATGCTTTTTTACTCTCAATTCCTTCACATATTTTCTATAGTAATCATAAAATGTGCTGATATCTTAGAACCACATTTGGAAAAAAAAGAAGCTCAGATATTGATGGTTTCTTTTGCCACCCTTTCTTTAAAAAAAAAAATACAATGGGGTCATTCTTACTGCTAGTGAGAATATACGTCTGAACAAAATTTCTGGGTAGCAGTTGGTACTAGATAATAAGTTTTGAAAATGTTCTTTGATCAAACACATCTATCTATAGGAATTTTTTGTAAGGCAATGATGAATGATATGAACAAAGACTTTTGAACAAGTACTTATCATTGTAGTTGTTATAATTTCTATTGTTTGTAATAGAAAATTACTGCCTGCTATCCCAACACAGAAACATAACGATAATGAACCATGATGCATTTGCATTCTATTCTTTTTTATTAGTCATATTTATACTTAATTGTCCAATTTAGTATTTTGTATCTTTTAAAACTGAGCATCATGTCACAAGCTTTTGATCATATGAATTACTATACACATGGATTTTAATATATTAAAATGATTTCAATGTGTTCTATAAATGCTAATCATTATTTTAATTGTATTATTTTATGATGTAACATAGGTTAAATAATTCCATTGTTGAGTTTTACATTTTTTTAAATATATTTTATTGATTTTGCTATTACAGTTGCCCAATTTTTCCCCGTTTATTCCCCTCCATCCTGTGCCCTCACCCACATATTTCCCCCTTAGTTCATGTCCATGGGTATAAGTTTTTTGGCTTCTCCATTTCCCATATTATTCTTAACCACCCCCTGTCTATTTTGTACCTACCATTTATGCTTTTTATCCCCTTTATCTTTTCCTCCATTCTTCCCCCGCCTCCCTCCCTGCTGATAATCCTTCATGTGACCTGTAGTTCTATGAATCTGTTCCTGTTCTAGTTGTTTGCTTAGTTCATTTTTGGTTCTTTAGTTTCGTTGTTGATAGTTGTGAGTTTGTTGTCATTTTACTGTTCATATTTTTGACCTTTTTTTTCTTAGATAAGTCCCTTTACCACTATATGTAATAAGGGCTTGGTGATGATGAACTCCTTTAACCTGACCTTATCTGGGGAGCACTTTATCTGTCCTTCCATTCTAAATGGTAGCTTTGCTGGATACAGTAATCTTGGATGTAAGTCCTTGCCTTTCATGACTTTGAATACTTCTTTCCAGCCCCTTCTTGCCTGTATAGTTTCTTTTGAGAAATCAGCTGACAATCTTATGGGCACTCCTTTGTAGGTAACTGTCTCCTTTCCTCTCACTGCTTTTAAGATTCTCCCCTTCTCTTTAATCTTGGGTAATGTAATTATGATGTGATTTGGTGTGTGCTTCCTTGGGCCCAACTTTGTGGGGACTCTCTGAGATTCCTGGATTTCCTGGAACTCTATTTTCTTTGCCAGATTGGGGGTGTTCTCCTTCATTATTTTTTCAAATAAGTTTTCAATTTCTTGCTCTTCCTCTTCTCCTTTTGGCACCCCTATGATTTGGATGTTGGAATGGTTAAAGTCATCCTGGAGGTTCCTAAGCTTCTCCTCACTTTCTTCAATTCTTGTTTCTTCTTTCTGTTCTGGTTGGATGTTTATTTCTTCCTTGTGCTCCAAACCACTGATTTGAGTCCTGGTTTCCTTCCCTTCACTGTCAGTTCCCTATACATTTTCCTTTCCTTCACTTTGCTGCATAGCCTTCACTTCTTCCTCTGTTTTGAGACCATAGTCAAGCATTTCTGTGAGCATCCTGATTACTAGTGCTTTGAACTCTGAGTCTGATAGCTTGGTTATCTCTTCATTGTTTAGTTTTATTTTTTTTCTGGAGTTTTGATTTGTTCTTTCATTTGGGCCATATTTTTTGTCTGTTTTTTTTTGTGTGTGTGCCTGTTAGGTAGAGAGGGGTGAAGCCTTAGGTATTTGCCAGGGTGGGGTAACCCATTTCCCTGTGTTGTGGTGCTGTATGTGGGGGAGGGGTCCGAAAGGGAACAATGTCACTTGCTCAGCTCTCAGCCAGATTTTAGTCACTTCCTCTGCTACCCACAAGAAAACTGAGCCCTTCTGGTGCTGATTCCCAGGTGTATGGGTTTGTGTACGTTCTAGGACCTTGTGGGTCTCTCAAGTGAACTCTTCTGTGAGGCTGGGAGTTTCTCCTGCTGCCTCAGCTCCCACAGGTTTTTTCAGTCAAAGATTTTGAGGCTTTATTTTCCCTGTGCTGGATCTCTGGGTTGTGTGGTCTGTCTCACTTTCCAGTTGTTCTTCTCATTTTATCCACACTCAAATTTGGGACTTCCTGCTTCGCCAGCTGCCTCCTTGCCTGCCCTGGTCCTCCAGCCACCACCTTGCTGTGAGTCCTCTCCACCCCAGCTGCCCTTTTCTGCCCCTCCTACCAGTCTGGATGAATGCTTCTTCTTTAACTCGTTGGTTGTTGAACTTTCATTCATTTCAATATTCTGACAGTTTCGATTATTTTTTGTTTTTAAATTTGTTGTTGTTCTTTTGGTTGTGTGAGGAGGCAGAGTGTATCTACCTATGCCTCCATCTTGGCTGGAAGTCAACATTTTTTAATGATGTAAATAACAATATAAACAATTAGATTCTTAATTTGTTGATTATAGTTATTCACAGCTAATGACTGTTTTTTTCACATAAACAATTTATTTCTAAAATGATAAATATAGCCAAAAAACCCCCACTCAAATCCTACAAAGCACAAAGTGAGCCTTTACTTAAGCATTAAGTGAAATACATTTAAATATTATCTGAGTAACCAGTTTCTTTAAAAACTTAGTTAAGATATATTGTTTTCTTTTATGTTTTAACTTTACTTTAGGGCTTTAATAATTTGAGTTAAGAGTCAGTTCTTTATTAGTGGGGATGATTTTTAATTGCATATCTCGAAACCATGTTAATCCCCAAGTGGTTGTTAAAGGGTTACGATGCCAGTTTTTCCTCTATTTGCTCTGTTTCTGTAATATTTTCTCTATTTTCCAAATTAAAGAACTAATGTTAAATTGCTTTTATTCTTTAAAACATATAGAAAAGGAAATGTCCGTCATTAAGAGCACTAACTTGCTGTTTCAGGATATGTTTCATATTATTGGACAAGAACTATGAAGGGACCCACCCACAAGGCCTCAAAATTAAAAAAAAATTAACTCAGGCAATGTGTTATAAAGAACCTTTATTCTTGAGTAAATTGTCTAGTGGTTATGTTTTTCTTTCACTGATAACTTCACAATGCACCAACCTTCATTGACAGAGTGAAACTTTCCTTCTTTCCTTCTTCCCTGCGTGTCCATGAGGAAGTTAAGTTAGGGGGAGGGAAACATGGGGAGTTCCTAACCAATGGGCAGAAGATTTCAGTGAAGCAAAATGAATGAGGGCTGGAGATCTGCTGTGTAATGCTGTATTTATATCCACCAATGATGTATCGTATACTTAAAATTGTATTAAGTGTTCTTACCATAACAACATAAAGACAAAAAAAATTAAAAAGTCCCAATATACATATTCATGAAGTAGACATGTTATATATGCAGGAAAAAGTTATTTCACCTGTGGAAAATCAGTAGAGATCATGGAGAAGTTGAAAAGATTATTGGAATAAAACATGTTCAGAAGTGTGTCTAAGCTTTTTGAACTGTGAAATTTGATTGAAAATTTCATGAGAATAACCTTTGTATGAGAGAGTTGAAGAAATCATGGATGTGTCCAACTTAAAAAAAAAAAAAAAAAAAACAAGAACAAATATAAGAAACTTAAAAAAAAACTAGGACCAAAATTTTTTATCATAAAGAATAGACTTATCAAAATGCATGAAAATATCGCCATATTTAAGAGCCAGTTTTCCTAGCTAGAGAAACTCCTTTCTGAGGAGTTAAGTAACTGAGGTAATTAAAAAGGTAGCCATATATTTATATTGTGTTATTTGTCCCTAAGACAGGTCCTGCTCCTCCCCTCCACTAGGTACATCTGGCTGGAGGAGAGAAATAAAACTGTTGTCTAGAAGAAGCATGTGTTGTTACCTTCTGTCATCCCAGTGGTCAGAACCCTGACACATGGCCACAGCTAATTGCAAGGGAGACTATAAAACATTGTCTAGCCACATGTCTAAGAGGAATGGGAAATAGATTTAGTAAACAGATAGTCAACCTTTATGATGGTAATCAAAATAAGAAGTAGGTCATGTTAAACTAAAATATAATTAGGTTCCTTTTATATCTAAATTTTATGGCCTGAGGTTTTGTACCATCGACATACAGCTTACAAGAATACTCATGGCCTGTTTCCTGCCAGCATCTATATGTTCATCACCTTTTATTTTTCTTTATTTGCACTCTGTGTTCCAATTTGACCAATCTCATTTCTCTGCTTCCTCACCTCCTTCTAATGTGCCATTTGTCCAATTAACTCTAATTAATTCTTCAGGTCTCACCTTGAAAGTCACTTCCTTAGGGAATTCTTCCTTGACTACCACCCAGACCTTAGAATTACTTACAACTGACTTCTGGCTATAACACTATTATCTTGTTTTTCTGTCTTAACTTCTGTAATTTTATGACTTTCCTATTGGACTGTAAGTTCCAGGTCAAGGCTTGAGTCTGTCTTACCTACTATTCTATCAAGACTTCTCATAGAATTTGAAATAGTGTTTAAGAAGTATTTGTGGGATGAAGATGGCAAGGAAAAAAAGAATAAAATAAAGAAAGAAGGAAGGAAGGAAGGAAGGAAGGAAGGAAGGAAGGAAGGAAGGAAGGAAGGAAATTTTTTTTTGCAAGATTTCAGAATGCATCAACACTGAGATGGTTGTATTTGTTACATATTGATTGCCCAGACTGACTATCTTGGTAGTTGGGTCTACAGCCCTTCCTGTCTCACTATTCCATGTGTTCTGTCTACACCTGCTCCTCTTACAAGCTGCATGCTTGGCAGAAGAGAATGCTTCTGAGAGAGGAAACCCCTTCTGGGTCAATTGTCTATGAATCACTGTGCTCATTTGGCACCCCTCAGCATGATCTCATTTATCCATTATGGGAAATGTATTTGTAACATCCTGATGAAAATTACTGCCAGGTTCAGGCACAAACATAGATTTTGACAGACTGCTGAAAAAGAGAGAATGATGAGACCTGCCTAGAGTCTTCTAGATTCTTGTTGAATAGAGAGCATGTGTGCCCACCATACACTCAAAATCTATATCATCTTATTAACCCTTATCACCCCAATAAATTTAATACAAAATAAAGGATAAAGTACATGAAGACAGGACCTGGCAGGCACTTATCTAGATTTTGTATAATGAACTTTTATTTATTTATTTATTTATAACATTATTTATTTATTTATTCTTAGCAAAAGGGAAAGGAGAAAGAGTGGGAGAGAAACATCAATGTGTGGCTGCCTCCTGCGTGCCCCACAATGGGGACCTGGCCTGCAACTCAGGCATGTGCCCTGACTGGGAATAGAACCTGCGATCCCTTGGTTTGCAAGCCCCCACTCAAACCACTGAGCTACACCAGCCAGGGCATGTATAATGAACTTTTAAAGGTAAAAGTAATGACTAATCAAGACACTCAGTGAGTCAAAAGTTAAAAAAAAGTGGTCTGTAATAAATTATAGTCCAGCCCTGTGATTGACAAGGCAACAGGAATGCAGGTTAAAAAATAAAAAGGAGTAAAAAGGTAAAGTAAAAGGGTATTGCAATTTTCCCTAACTTGAGTACAACAGAGTCTTGTATGCTGTTGTTACTGAGTTTAACAAAAAGGCTCAGAAAATAAAGAAAAAAGAACATCTTATACGTAGTCTCTCTACCTGGTTGCCAAGATAAAAGTTGTTCATCTTCTAGTTTAGGGCATTGCCACCTGGCTCTGCACAGACCTTCTCCCATAGGTTAACTGTTCACTACTGTGTTATACAGAATGATGCAAATTCTACTTTCAACTATTCTCCAGGATGGGTTCATCACTGATAGGCTTGTGCTTTATCCTAAGTCTGTTAGGAGTTCTATGACTTCTTGAGGCTCTGTCCCTTTCTTTTTTTATTCTGACACTAGGTTTTTTTCACTGCTTTGAATGGCCTTCCCCAGAGATTGCAGTGGGATAATCAAAGGAGAGGTGACATAAGCCAGCCTGTTTTATAATGATTTGTAGTTCCTCTAAAACCATTTATCTAAGGGAGGAGACAATAATGAATTATTGCCATAAGGGTTTAGGATTATCTGTGGTTTTTAATTATTTCAACTACCCAGATCATTTTTGCCTGAAGAATTAAGACTTGCTTACATGGTTTGAATAATTGAGATCAGATTCCTGATGTGCTGAGTAATTAAAAGCATAATTGATCCTTGAATCTCTAAGTGTATATGCACCAATCTTCTGTACTAGATTATCTCCTTACATCCAACACATCTTGCTAATTTTTAAGTAGAAATCTTATTATTTTTACTTTTCTTTATACATCAGTGAAACTCTGTTAAGTAGTAGTATGCTTGGGTCAAATCCTACTTACATTAACCAAATTGAAGCCAACATTTTTAATGTCAGCACAAAAATGCATATATTTTGACTAGTTTTTATTCTTAACTGATTGTGTTTTTTCAAAAGAGAGCCTTTATTTTCAAATGGCAATTATCTTTGCATTAACATATTGTCACTTTGTAAGGGAGTCTGCAGTGATAGGTTATTCTCTCATTGTTATTCATGAGACACTATCATGAAGTCATAAAATTATAGATCAAATTGCCTCTAACAGGGATTAGAGTATAACAAGTGAAAGAATTAGCCATGGCTTCTTGAATGCAGTGAGGCCCCAGTGGCACAAAGCTTTAGCTCCGACAACACATTTATATTTTCAAGAAAGTTGGATTGTAGAGGGCAAGCCAAAGGTAAGTGGAGAAGTTTACCAAGGCAAAACATGGGAATTCACTGCAGTTATTTCAGAGGAGGAAGGCTGGAAAGAGTAGAAAAGAAACCCAAATAGATCCTTAGCCCTTAAGAATATTTAAGGGTCTGGAACCAACAACTTTCAATCCAAAATGTGGGGTGAGTTGAACTAAAGTAATAAAAAAGCACTGAAATTTCTATGGGAGTATTCTACACACAGTACCTTAAAAATAAGCAACATTCTCATAATAATGGGCAATGAATGTAACGCTGAGCTTGGCACCCTTTCTCGTCAAAGGTGCAGCATCTTTTGCTCACCTTGAAAGACAGGCAGAGCTCAGCACTCTCCACTCTTCAAAATCAAAGTTTTTTATTGACACTTTTACTGTGTTATCTCCTCCTCCTTTTCCATACAATCTGCATGGTGACCAGCTTTAGCTCGTGTAAGAAAGAATTTAAATTAAGTATAAAAAATAAGAACAGGTAAAAAACTTGTGGGAAAATGATATCTCATTTTCATGAAACTATTTGAGTAATTAAAAGGAAATATGAAAGATTTATATAAATAAAGAAAAATGAAAATAAATTATATATTATTATTGTCTCCAAGGTGGCTTGGTGTTTTAAATCCCCAGGAAATGCCTAAGCATTAGATGAAGTCTACTCTGTATACAAGTATTTGTCCTTTATGCTTTATATTAAAAGTACCCTTACATACATTTATCTTTGCTCTATTGTTACTTTTTCCTAGCACTCTAAAATGTAGTGTGACTCAATGTCCCAACTTGGAATTCTTTGGCCATTTCTCTGGAAGACTCTTGCTTAATAATTACATAATTCTGCCCTTGTCAAGATACTGATGGAAAACCAACCTTGTTCTGAAAACAGTTATTTTCTAGAATTTCTGTCTGTATTGATATAGCCATAACTGAATATTTCAGTCAGACAGGAAACATTTCAGGTAATGGTAATAGCTACTTACCTTTTCTGGGAATGGGGCCCATTGCACATATAAATAAGTAAACTTATCCCTAAATGTTGATGTTTTCCACCAAGGTAGCAAAGGGTGGACAGTTATCAGGGACTTCAGCTGAGCAAAGTTGGGCCAGTTATCACTGCATAATAGTTCATTTCGATTTAGAATGCATTTCCTGACCATGTGAATACATTTACCTAAAACTTTAATATTTTAGAACATAAAATGAATATTGACATGGGGGAAAATGCTTTTCTACTCTGGAAATGATTTTGATTCTTTTCATGAGGGTTAGCTGTTGCTTGTGCTGGGTCCAAGGCTGGCACGTTGGCTGCTGTGGGAAATACAATACAAGGGACAGCACAGAAGCACTACAGTCCGTATGGCAGGCCTTTTTATTTTTTTAATAGGATGAATCCCCTTCTCTTGGTACTTATTTCAGTGCATTCCCTTCTGAAAAGAAAGCAAAAATGATGTGGCTGCAGGGAAAGAGGTGCTGCTACTTTTCTATAAGGAGGAGGAGCTTAGAAAAAAGGACTCAAGGTGAGTGATAATTCCCTGTGCCATAAGCTGGCAAACATAAGGCCTAGAATTATGTGCTGACACACACACAAAGGTAAAATGACATGATGTAACCCACAGTGTCAATCACTATAACAACCTATAAAGCAAATTACATGATGCAAGCACTGCTTTCCTCCCAAGGTAAGAAATCACAGCAATCTGTGTCCGCCTCCACATAACAATTACTCCAGTTATTGATCTTGTTAGCCAAATGGTAACAAGGGTGGCACCATGCTCCCCACCCTCTTCTGATTAATGAAAATCCAGAGTGGAAAGGTGGTACTCTTTGGCAATCACCTTCCATTGGGTAAGGGAATGTGAGGCAAGAAAAGTGACTTGCATCTTCTACCTCTGGGTGATATATGCATTTTATCTTCAAGGATGGCTTAGAGTCAGTTCTGCTAAATTCACACCAAAATTAATAGCAAATGGCTGTAGGTCACATGTTTATAAACACCTACAGCCTAAACAAGCACACTAAGAACCAGCAAGGTCCTTTGACCATCAAAACAATCCAGTAAATCAGAAGGTTGTACACATGTTGGACACTTTCTTTTCTACCTAATGTTTCATTCATTTACTTGCTCACTCAGTCATTTATCACCAGTGGTTTATATATCTTCATAGTGGCTGTCACGTATGAAATGTGGCAAAGTAAAACATTTTCTCCAAAACTTATCCATCTTTGTTTTTTTCTCCAACATGTATCCATCTTTTGCTGTTACTGTTTTACTTGCCTCCCCTTGGTGACAGTCAACGATAAACAGAATTTGCCAACACATCATTTATATGTTCTTTACATATTAATTTATTCAACACATATTTGCTGAACATGGTGACCTACTATGAGCAAACTCTGAGCTAAGAATGGCAGGAAATATAGTAAGAAATAAAACCTGTCCCTTGGAGTTGAGAGCTTGTAGGCTACTGAGCAACTAGCAAATTGACTGTTTCTGTGTCCTTTGGGGGTAAGAGGGGAATCTAGGGACATCCATTGCCATGCTTCCCCATGTATTCATTTAACAAATGTTAGTACTGGGCACAAGAATGAATAAGACAGACATAATTCTTACTCTCCTGAGCTAACAGCTTAGAAGCAACACCAAGCTCAGTAGTTCTCCTAGTGTGGCTAGTCCTGTGGCTAGTACCTAGTAAGCAAGCAATAAAAATTTGTAGAATGAATGAGTGCATTCATTTATAGAATGAAGGTATGAATGAAGAGTATATCATGTTCCTTCTTATCTCTGAGCCTTTGAATGTTTAATGTCCTTTGTGTGGAATGCTGTTCCCTTACTTCTGGTAAACTTCTACACCTCATATGATTCTTCTTGGTGTCGTCATCTCTTTTTGGCCTTTTCTGAATACCCCAGGTGATCGAGACTCTCCTTTCTCTGTGCTCCCAATGATCCTTATATATCTTATTCTCACTTCATTTGAAGGACTTAGGTGCAAACACGGGTACAGCACACATGTCTTCACATGCAATAGTTGATTGCTTACAGCAGGGACCATTCTCTTTCAGGTCCCTGCCCAGCACCCAGAACCAGGTTGGGTCACAGTAGTTGGTCAGTGAATATAAATTAGCAAATACAAAAAAAAATTAATGAAATAAATTACCCCCTACAAAGGAGTTTGCATCCAAGGCTGGCTGTGCTTTGGCTTCAAATTTCCTCTCTTACTTCTCCATATGTCAACTAAGATCCAGACAATCTGTTATTTTGGATGGGTCTGTTTATTTTGCTATCTTTATGCCTTTCACATACTATTTCCTATAAATAAATGAATGCCTCTTCTACCTCTTACACTGTCACTAACCATTCAGATTTCAGAGCCCCTCGAATGTGAGCTTGCTTCCCTGCTTTTACTGTGATCTTCACATTCCTGACTCACCGCATACCCCCTTACTCTTAGCATATTTTCCATCTCCCTATCTGAAATTATCTCATCTTCCTTTGAAGAACTTTCACACTTTTCTTATAAGGTCATTATGAATTCTCTATTCTATTATAATTTGTTCTTATCACACCCACCATAGTCAATTTAAGGCATCTTAAAAGGAGGAATCATGCCTTGTACAGGGCCTTACAAAGAGACCCTTATCCTCAGGGGAGGTGTTCCAAGACCCCTACTGATGCCTGAAACATCAATAGTATCAAACCCTACATATATATGAATACATAAATATATGTTATATATATATTTATGAACATAGAAATATATATATGTTATTTCCTATACATACACACCCATGGTAAAGTTTAATTTATAAATTAGGCACAGTAAGAGATTAACAACAAATAACATTAATTCTAACAATATACTTTAATAAAATTTATGTGAATGTGGTTTCTTTCTCTTTCTCAAAATATCTTACTGTACTGAACTCAACCTTCTTCTTGTAATGATATTAGATAAAATATCTACATAGTGAGATGACAGGACATGAATGATGTAGGCATTATGATGTAACATTAAGCTACTATTGATATTCTGATGATAAATGGCAAGCATTTTACATGTTTTCCTGGCATACCTGAATTGCCAGCATCACTACTTTTGCACTTTGGGGCCAATATTAAGTAAAATAAGGGTGACTTGAACGCAGGCACTGAGATGCCCTGATAGTCGATCTGAAAACTGAGAAGGCTACTCAGTGACTAATAGGAGGGTAGTCAATACAGAGTGGAGAGGCTGGACAAAGGGATGACTCACATTCTGGGTGGGATGGGCCAGGACAGTGTGAGATTTCATCAGGCTATCAGAACAATGAACAATTTAAAATGCATGAATTGTTTATTTTGGAATTTTCCACAACTTACTGAAAGTGTGGCCTTGGGCAAATCACCTAAACTCTCAAAACCTGCCTTTCTTCAGCTGTGGCCCAGGAAGACAAACAGTGCTGATCTCAAAGGACTGTTGTGAAGAGTGAATGGGGTAATGAATATATAGAGTTGAGCAGAGAGCTTGACAAACAGTAAGTGCTCAATTTATAGTGCTCTTTTTTTATTTTTCATTTTATCATTTGCTTATAGTAAATCATCTTTCATGTTAACCACATCAACAGGAATCCAATCAATTCATCAGAGATTGAAGATTTGCAAGTTGGGAGGTACCTGAGCTATCAGATAACTAAAGACTGCAAATCATACTTTTTGGTTTTTAAATTTTTTTGCTTTTGATTTAATTTGTTTTAACCTTTTAGTTTTAAAAAGTGAAATCAACCAGAAGGTAAAGATGTAAGGGAATCATTTTTCAACACTTCCCATTTAAACTCAAATTTTACATTCTTCTTGGAGTAAAACAGGTATTCGCTGCTTTCAAAATTATTTCTTGGTTGAAAAAATTATCTGCATGTTTTCACCTGTTATACCATGTTTTCTCCTGCATTCCCCTATTCAATCCACATTCAGACAGATGCACAAAAAGTGTGAGGATACTTTTTTTTCTTGCGTGTGTGGTAGAAACCTAAGCAGCAGACAATAACTACTCCATATCTGTTGAATAGATGCAAATCATGCTTTTAAAAATTAGCAGAGATGAACACTTCTTTGCCCTCAAGTGGGCAGTTGCTTTTTCTTCATTTTATAGGTGACATGATTCTCAAAATGTGGTCCATTCACCAGAAGCACAACATCACCTTTGTATATTAATGATGCAACTTCTCAGACCTCATGCCAGACCTCTGGAGTCAGAAACTCCCAGGGAGAGGGCCCAGCAGTCTGTTGTTAATAGCCCTCCAGGTGATTCTTACATATGCTGAAGTTTAACAACAGCTGGTCTTGATCTTTACAACCATAGTACCAGAAAAAAATAAAAGGAAAATGATCACAGTGTATTTGAACACCCCATGAGTAGCAGGCCAGCTATATTTAATTGTTCATTTCACAGATATTCACTGGGTCTCTCTTCCATGCCAGGCACTGTAATAGACACTGAGTATCTGAGATCAATGTATCGGGGTATATCGAACATTTGCTGGGCCCACCAGAGTTTTTGTAAAATCATTCTATACAGTCTAATGGACTCAATGATTTTTTTTTTTTTTTTTTTTTTTTTTTTACCAGGAGGCATTATCAAGCCCTCTAGAATTATTTCGATCATGTTTTCTAATGTCTCATGTCTATTTTCATGAGAACTGATATACTGTTTGTAAACTCATCTACATTATCGAATGTTTTACATAGAATTTCACTATTAAATCATCTCCCTTTTTATCCAAGTAAAGCATTCAAAGTCTTTCCGGAAGGTATCCAGCCTTGTAATATGAAAAGTAGAAACATTTATTGAAGATACAAGAAATATTGTACATAGGACAATGATGCTTCAGTTCCCTTCAAAGTAGGCATTTTGGGATCTCACAGAATTCTTTCAATCGCCATCAGCTGCCCCATCATATTTTCCTGAATCTCATAATATTTCCTGAATCTCATCAATGGTCTGAAATCTCTCCCCTTCCAAAGGTGATTTTAGTTTTGGGAAAAGCCAGAAGTTGTGGGGTGATAACTCTGGGCTGTAGGAGGGCTGAGTCACCTGCATGATTTGATGTTTCACGAAAAACTGCATGAGATGTGAGGTATGAGTGGATGTGTTGTGATCAATACCAGTTGTCTATAGCTGTGGACTGCTGAATCATCTGAATAATTTCTGCAGAAGAATATTCAAGCTTAAGGTAAAATTTGATGAGATTCATTGCTTTACTCACTCAGTTATTTGAATGTGACAACCACACACTCACTCAATGGTGTCCACTGGTCCCACTGACTAATACAGTGAAGTCATCATCATTCATGCATGCACATTCCAGTCCACTCTCCTTGGCTGCCAGGTTACATTGATGCCTTATATTAATAATGGTTGGACTTTTTCCAGACAGACCTTGTATACCCAGCAGCAAATTATCTTTGCTTCTCCCTGGATCCAAACTGAAGGCAGTAATATCTAGGGTGTTTGTGATCCTTTAGGAGAAATTGATCCAAATGTGAACCCTTCTCTCTAGTCTTCCGAGATAGTCCCTGAAAATAGTGGGTTGTTTTTTTTTTTTTTAGTTGCTCTGGAACTCCGTATTCACAAGACCTTAACGAGCTACATAGGCACGCCACTGCCACTCCCTGGCCCAGAAAAAGTTGGAGACTTTCCAAGACTCAATTTTGATAAAGGATACAAATCACAGTAGATTCATTTTAAAGCAGAAACATAAAATAATAGAAGGGAAGGAAGGAGTGAAAGAGAGAGAGAAGCAAAGAAATAAGCATAATCGGCATTTTAATGGGAATGAGTAAACAGTCTGCGCTATAATAAATCTCCTAGGCATTTGATCCCAATAAACCATCTTAATCCTTAGGGCTATTCTGGCAACAAGAGATAACTGCTCTGAAACCAAAATGCATTTAGCATAAAACTCACATTCTGAAGTTTACTGTGTATCTGCTTTTGAAAAATAAATTGAAAATCCAAACTTCTTTGAGGTGGTGTAAGGGGAAGCAGCCTCTTAGGGCTCTTTCCATGTGTCATTGAACTCCTGTCTGCCAAAGTCAATACTTGAATTCCCACTGGCTAGGGAACTGGAAGTTTTGTTAACTGAAGCCCTTAAAATCCTCTCTTTTATCTGGGCATTGTTTGACTGGCTTGGGTTGTGGAAACTTTCCTTCACTTGTGTCCATGTAGAGAGCTTTTTGGTCAGGGTCTGGCTTTCTGAAATCTCAAAGTCACATGTCAATGTATGACTGATCTGTAAAATACTTGATTGAAAAATAAAACTATTTTCAGTGTTAATTATGATTGAGAAGTGATCCAACTTACCTTTTCTTTTTTCCCCTTTTTTTCACAGCTCATTAACTTATTCATACATGGTGTCCTAATATCACAAACATGCTAGCTATTGCTACACAACATCAGTCTGTCTAGTTATAAAAGCTATCACTCAGATGTTAGCAAAATGGTGAAACACATGGTTCTCATCTATGATCCCCCTCAAAGAAGGAGCAATTAGCAACTATCCACAAACAAGCCACCTTTTTGAAGATCTCAGAACCTGGGGATGGGGTTGAAGAAACCCCATTGGACCACAAAAGCTGAGGAAAAACCACATTAGAAAGGTGAGAAAGTGCTGAAAAGAACTTTGCTGAAAAAGTAAAATGTGCTGAAAAAAAAAGTCCTAACCAAGATTACGTTGCCTGACAAAGTTGTCCAAAAATAAAGGAGAGAAGAAGGCTTTCCCAAACAAATAAAAGTGGAGGGAGTTCATCACTACTAGAACTACCTTATAAGAAATACTAAAAGTTCTTCAAGCTGAAATACAATTGCTAATTAGTAACATGAAGACATTTGAAAATATAAAACCCTGGTATAGGTAAATATATAACCACATTTAAGATACTCCAATACTGTAACATGGTGGTATGTTAATCATTTAACTCTTGTACAAAGGTAAAAGGATAAAAATATTCAAATAACTGTAGCTAAAGTAATTTGTTAATGGATACATAATATTAAAAGATGCAAGTTTTGACATCAAAAGCATGAAATGGGGAGATTAAAACATTAGAGTTTTGTATGCAAGTAAGTTCTTATCAGCTTAAAATAGACTATTGTATCCAAAAGAGGTATATAGAAGCCTCATGGTAACTCCAAAGCAGAAACTCCATTAGATACACAAAAGATAAACAGGAATAACTCAAAGCATACTGCTGTGGAAAGTCATTAATTCACAAAGAAAGAAAGCAATAGGGGAATAAAAGAACAAATAAACTATAAAACAGGCAGAAAAAAATATAAGATGACATTAGTAAGCATTTATCAATAATTACTTTAAATGTAAATAGATTAAATTGTCCAATAAAAATGCATATTCTGGCAGAATGGGTTAAATAAACATGACCTAACTACATGCTGCCTGTAAGAGAATCACTTGAGCTTTACATGCATGCATAAGTTCAAAGAAAAGGGATTGAAAAAATCTGCCATGCAAATGGAAACTAAGGAAACCAGGGGTAGTTACACTTACACCAGAAAAAAAAAAAGACTTCTAGTCAAAAACTGTGAAAAAAGAAGTTCATTATATAATAATATTAATTTGTCAAGAGAATATACTCATTGTAGTTTACATCATATTCAATGGTAAAAGTTGAAATCTTTTCCTAAAGATCAAGAACAAGACAAAGGTGTTCACTCTCTGGAAGTCCTAGCCAGAGCAATTAGGCAAGAAAAATAGATGACATTCAAAAGGGAAAAGGAGAAGTACAATTGTTTCTGTTCACAGATGACATAATCTCATATACAGAAAAAACCTAAAGCTGACTTCAAAAAATTGTTAGAACTAATACTGGCTTGAGTAATGTTTCAGGAATCAAAATCAATATATAAAAATCAGTTCTGTATCTATACAGTAACTATAAACTATCTGTAAAACAAATCAATCTCATTTACAATGATACCCAAAAGAGAAAAATAATTAGAAATAAATTTAACCAAGGAGTTAAAAGACCTGTACATTGAAAACTATAAAACACTGATAAAAGAAATTGAAGACATAGATAAATGGAACTATAGCCTGTGTTCATGTATTGAAAGAGTTTAATATTGTTAAAATGTCCATATTAGTCAAAACTGCCTATAGATTCAATGCAATCCTGTTATAATTCCAATGACATTTTTCACAGAAATAAAAAAATCCTAATAGTCATTTGGAACCATAAAACACCTCAAAGTCAAGCAATCTTGAGAAAGAACAAAGCTGGAGGCATTATGCTTCCTCATCTCAAACTATATAACCAAGTCATAGTAACCAAAACAACATGGAACCAACAAATCTGAAACATAGACCAGTTGAATAGAATAGAGGGCCCAGAAATAAATCTATATACATATGTGGATTTTTTACAAAGGAAGCAAAAATACTCAGTGGAGAAAGAATAGTTCCTTCAATAAATGGTACTGGGAAAACTGGATATTCACATGCAAAAGAAAGAAAATGACCCTATCTTACACCACTCACAAAGATTGACTTGAAATGGATTAAAGACTTAATTAAATTTAAGACCTGATGCTGTAAACTTCTAAAATAAAACAGGGAAAAGCTGTTTTCTTGGCAATGTGCTTTTGATTATGACACCAAAAGGACACACAACGAAAGCAAAAATCAACAAATGGAACTACAGCAAATTAAAAACTCTCTCGCAGCAAAAGAAACAATTAGCAAAATTAAAATATGACCTAAAAGTGGGAAAGAATATTTGCAAGTCATATATCTGATAAGGGATTAATGACCAAAATCTGTACGGAATTCTTGCAACTTAATAGCAAGGGAGCAAATACTCTGTTTAAAGGATCTGAAGAGACTTTTTTTTCCCAAAGAAGACATACAAAAGGACAAGTGTATTACAGGTGTTCAGCATCATTAATCACCAGGGAAATAATATAAATCATGGGATGGGGGAGAGTGGGAAGATGGTGAGAGAGAGGAGATAAAAACCTGTTATTTTTGATGTTCTTATTCTAGACCTATCTTCCAATAGCACCTGCAACCTGTCAGAATGGCTGTTATCAAAAGGCAAGAGATAACAAATACTGGTGAGGATGTGGGGAAAATGGAACCCTTATAAATGGTTGATAGGAATTTCAATTGTTACAGCCATTGTAGAAAACAGTATAGCAGTTCCTCAAAAAATTAAAAATAGAACTGCCATATGAGCCAGCAATCTCACTTCTGGTTATACATAAAAAGGAAATGAAATCACTATCTTGAAAAAATATCTGCACACCCCAGTTCATTGCAGAATCATTGATAATATAGCAAACCCATTGAAATAATAGAGATATCCTTTGAGAGATAAATGGATAAAAAATGTGGTACATACATACAACAGAATATTATTCAGTCATAAAAAGAAGGGAATCCTACCATTTGTGACAAGATGGGTGAACCTTGAGGGTCTTATGCTAAGTGAAAAAAATCAGACAGAGAAAGACAAATATAATATAGTATCACTTAGAGGTGGAACCTAAAAACTTTGAACTGATTAAAACATAGTAGATTGGTGTTTGCCAGGGGCGGGGTGGTGGCAAATGGGTAGATGTTGGTCTATAAATTTGCAGTTATAGGATGAATATGTTCTAGAGATCTAATTCACAGCCTTGTGACCATAGTTAATAATCCAGTATTGTACACTAGAAAGTTTCTAAGACAGTAAATCTTAAATGTTCTCCCTACAAAGGAAAATTAAGGTAATTGTGGCGTGATGGGTGTATAACCACTGTCGTAATCATTTTGCATTATATGCATGCATCAAATCAGCACCTCGTACACCTAATTTATTTATTTATTTATTTATTTATCTTTTTGAAAATTATTTTATTGTTGTTCAAGTTGGGATTATATCCTAAGAACCCTGAAACACCAATCCAGAAGAACCTATGAACCCAAATGTTCATAGCAGCGCAATCTACAATAGCCAAGTGTTGGAAGCAACCTAGGTGCCCATCATTAAATGAGTGGATCAAAAAACTGTGATACATTTACATAATGGAATTCTACGCAGGAGAAAGAAAGAAGGAGCTCCTACCCTTTGCGTCATCACAGATGGAACTGGAGAGCATTATGCTAAGTGAAATAAACCAGGTGGTGAGGGACGAATACCATATGATCTCACCTTTAAGTGGAACCTAATCAACAAAACAAACAAGCAGGCAAAATATAACCAGAGGCATTGAAATAAAGAACAAACTGACAGTAATCAGAGGGCAGGTGGGAAGGGATACTGGGGAAGAAGGGGGAAAGTGTTTCCAGGAACAACTATAAAGGACAGATGGACAAAACCAAGGTGGGGTGGAAGCAGGGGAGGGAGGTGGGGATAGCAGGGGTGGTGGTGGGGGGAGTGGAGGAGGGGAAATGCAGACAACTGTACTTAACAGCGCATTGTACACCTTAAACTTACACAATATTACATTTCAGTTATATCTCAGTAAAGCTAGAAAAATTAGATTAATCAAAACAAAAACAAAAACAGCTATTGCTGTGGTGCATATACATTGCAGCTTGTCAGTGACAAGTCAGGAAGTCAGGAAGGTTTGTTCAACTACACGACATGTGACTTAAGTTCTTACAATACATTTTAGGAGAAAAATGTTTAAAACATCAGTGCTTAAGAAAGTTTTAAACTTAAAATAGTAAAAAATAGAAAGACCATAATAGTTAAAGCATTTTAGAATTTACTAATACACAAGTACAAACATCTCTTTTTTAAAAAAAGAGTGCAGAGTGTATGTGTACATAAACTCAGAGCTTATTCCTTAACATCAGACACCATTTCGGGAATTGAAGGGAAGGGAGGGAGGAAGGAAGGGAGGCAGAAAGGGAGGGGGAGGAGGAGCACTGGTAGAAGAAAGGGTGGGGGAGGGTGAGTGGGAGAAAAAGGGGAAGCAAGAGAAGAAGTAGGAGAGGAAGAAGAAGGAAAAGAGGAAGGAGTGGGAGTAGGAGGCTGAGGAAGAAGAGAAGGGAGCAAGGTAGAAGAGAGAGACTGACCTCATTATTATTTTAGATGCTCTAAGGCTGGACCTATCTTCTGAGCAATTATGACCACTCAGTTGCTCAGGAACAGTTCTTCTGCTCTGCTCTCCCCCTCTGGTCCACATTTCCCTACTTGTTTAGTTCAGGGGCAATAACTATCCTAAGTTTTCCCATTTCAAATTCAACATCCAAACAGATCTGGTTACTCATACCCATGCACACACGTAAGCACACTTTCCTGGGTGGTGTACGAATATTGAAAACGACAACTGCGATACCAAAGAAGTTTTGAGTTTTTCAGTTTTATGGCACCCTTGAGTTAAGCTGTCTTCCCATCTACTCCTCAGCCTGACTTACTGTGCTTTTTTGCAAGACTAGACAACTTTGTTTTTCATTTTAAGAAGAATGTTGATGTGTGCTCTGTTAGGTTCCTTCCATAACTCCAAAACATAACTAAATACAACTCGGCAAACTGCTGAGAGCACAGAGGAGGAACAGGAGCAGTCCTTGTTGAAACCTACTATTCTGCCTTCCGTTTTGGCCCACAAGGTCAAGAAGCAAAACCTATGGTGGTTTTATTCAATTTTCCAGACACTTAGTTTGACTTTGAGATAGGGAAGGATGTGCTATCAGATAGTCTATGACTTTTTTCTCTCTCTGACTCTCATGATACTTTCATAATGAAAATTATAGATCAAAAATTGCAGGTGACCGAGAGCAAAGAAGAGAAAATAACCATGGTCAGAGCAGTAATAAAATCGTAACTTGAAAATGTGCTTAATGAACTACCTCATCAGGTAGATGCACACTAATTTAGTGTAGTTATATCTATTGCAAATACCTGAACATAACCTTAAGGAAATATGCTCATAGATTTGTGATCACATTTCTAGAAGTAAAAGCATTGCTTAGCGTCCACAGGTGCAAATGAGTAGTATTTTTCCTTACCCATACCCTTGAAAAAGAACATAGAGTATTTTCCAAGAAGTAACATTTCACAAAAGGTATAGCCGCTATCTATAATCTATAGACTTTTAAAATTTATTTCAAAAAGTGATTGAGCACAGTTGAATTGGAATACATAAAAGCTGAAAATTTATTTCAGTTTTCAGCCAATCTCATTGACTGAAGAAGAGTCGACTTAGCAGTTAATCTCCTCTTTCCTGTTGTCATCGAATAAAAAATTGGAATTGTGCCATTAATTGTCCAACAGAAAGAATATCAGGTTTAGTTACCCTTAAAACACACCGAACAAGACTCAGGTCAAGAGATCCAACCGTAACTATTCTTTTAATGTTCCTTTTTCATTAAGCATTGTATAGTATTAAAAGATATTCTTTTGTGGAGAAATGGACACAGATAAAACAAGAACAGCAAAAGTTCAATAGTTCTTGAAACTAGATGATAGATAAATGGGGGCTGTTGTGCTAGTCTCTACTTCTGAGAATATTTGAAAATATTCACAATAGTCACATAAAAACACAAAACCATATGATTTCACTTATATGTGGAATCTAATGAACAAAATAAACAAAATTGAAAGAGACTAAAAAATACAGAGAACAGGTTGACAGCTGTCGGGAGGGAGGGAGTTTGGGGGACTGGGTCAAATAGGTGAAGGGATTAAGCAAAAAAAAAAAAAAACCCACACACACAAAAACTCAGGGATGCAGAGGACAATATGGTGATTGCCAGAGGGAAGGGAGGGGGTGGGAGGACAGGTGGAAGAGGGTGAATGGGGGATAAATGGTGACAGAAGAAGGAGAGCTCACAATGCCATGTCCAGAAGATGTGATGCAGTCAAATGCTCTACCACACAGCTTTAACTGGAACGTAATCAGCAAAAGAAAAAAGCAAACAAAATATAACCAGAGTCATTGAAATTAAGAACAAACTAACAATAGGCAGAGGAGGGGAGGGGACAGTGGGGAGAAGGGTTTTCAGGAACTACTGTGAAGGACACCTGGACAAAACCAAGAGGGAGGGTGGAAGCAAGGGAGGCAAGTGGGTTTGGAGGGGGTAATCAGGGAGGGGTGGGGAGAAAATACAGACAACTGTAATTGAACAACAATAAAATAATTTAAATAAAAAACATTAAAAAAAAACCCCAGAAGATGTGATGTAGAATTGTACATTTGAAACTTATGTAATTTTATTGACAAATGTAACCCCAATAAATTCAATAAAAAACTCAAAATAACGCATATCAATAAAAGGGTGCAAGGCCTCCTGGTTTCTGAATGATATAAAAGACTCCCCCCTTTTTCTCCAGGGGTTCCTCCCCACCTACTGGGTTCGTTTTGCCCACTACCTGAGGAAAGACATCTCTTAATACCCGAGATCAGTGAAAAGGAAAGAAATTTATTATTTATTTGAAATAATACAAACCAAAGTTCTCCACAAACATACACAGTCCTCCTGGCACCCTCGACGTGTCAAAAGGGGTCACTTCCAAAGCCTCGTCGCCCCAACCAAGACACCAAAGCCACCTGGTCCTAAATAGACACGTGGTCCCAAAAGGAGAGATGCCAAATGGCTGCTGCGCCTCCCTTTAAATCCCAGCGCCAATCTTCTTCTGCAGCCTCATTTCCGGCTCCTCCCACAATCGGCCAGAGCAGCCGGCATTGCGGGCAGGTGTGGTCCTGCGGTGCGGAGCCAATTATCTCCAAGTTCTTCTGGATCCCGTTACAAATCCCTATTTGGGGTTCCCCTCTTGGCTGCACCCTGTTACACTAGGGTTTGAGTGATAAGCTGTCATAGGAAAGCTGAGAACTAGAAACTCAGGACAAGAACGAAAACTCTCAGGGTGTGAGGCGTCCCTGGGTACAATCCCTGGAGCCTGAAAGCAGAGAAGCAGTGATAGGAAAACTCTGCCAATGACCAGGCAACTGCATTGTATGTTTTCTTGGCAAATGAGACAATTAGGAAAATGCTCAGAGTTTTTGCTTGACTTCTATATTGTATGCACTTCTGAGTGCTGACTAGGCAAGTAGAAGCTCATTTTGATCCTGAGTTAGATAACAAGCCCAAATTTAAGTAATGACCAACACATGTTAAGGCTTATTATATGCCAGGTATATGCTAAGAATTTTACACAAATTATTTTATTTAATCTTTCCTGACAGACCAACGAGATAGGTATAATAATATTTTGCAGGTGTGAAAGCTGAGCTTTAGGTAGGCTAAGTCACTTCTCTAAAGTTATAGCTGTATAACACAAGCCATGGCATTCTGACTCTAGACCTAGAATCCATGCACCTAACCACTAGAAAAGTTAACCACTAGAAAACCACTAGAAAAGAAAACTTCTTGAAGCTCACGCTAATAATTTAATACAACCCCAAATCTGTGTCTGGGTTCCCTTTAGCGGTTACTGTCTTCTCACTTAACAACTCTAGCGCTGCCTCCAAATCCCGGCCCCTTATTCCTGTGATCCTACGCTGCTCTGTGGTTTAGTCTCTCACGGATTTATTTCCCTTCTACCTAGCAGCCCTAGACACTTGACAAGGCTATAGCTGCTTCTGGATTCCTTCATTCCTTTGCATTTTTACAATTTTCACCTTATTAATTGCCAACACCATGTACATTTGTGATGGACTGAATTGTGTCCCTCCCAACCCCTAAATTCATATGTTGAAGTCTTAACTCCCAATGTAACTGACTATATTTGGAAAAAGAATCTTTAGGATCTGCTTAAAGTTAAACAAGGTCATAAGGGTGAGCTGGTTTGATAGGACTGTGGCCTAAGAAGAAGAGGAAGAGTGATATCTTTCTCAGCACACCCACAGGAGAAGGTCTTGGGAGGACAGTGCAAGAAAGTGTCCATATAAAAGCCAGGAAGAGAGAGCACTCACCAGAAAATGAACCCTACCCAATGCTGATCTGGGACTTCCAGACTCCAGAACTGTGAGACATAAACTTCTGTTGTTTAAGCCACCCAGCCAATGGTACTTTGTTATGGCAGCCTGAACAGACTAATGTGGCATCCCATTGTCCTCTTTCACTGCAAATGCTTCTAGAAAAAAGTATAAAATGGCTCATTTCTCTACAGTCAACACTAGTAATTGAAAGAGCTCTAAATTTGGAAACACAAGTTTGGTTTTCAAGTCATGAAATAAAAAAGAAATGCAGCAAAAATATAAAGGCTTACTATTAATGTCATATAAAGACAGCAGACCCCTCTTACCGACACTGCTGTTGGCCGCATTCCTGACGGGGTTCGCCAACAGACCCCTGCCTTGTGCTCACAGCCTCACTGTCAGCTGCATGACTTGGCCTTGGATTTACCTAGAATACTGAGGCTCTCTGACTATAGCTGTCTCAACTTCCTTTACGATATGTCAGTTTGTGAGTCCATTTCCTCCTTCCTTACAGTGTCAGAAGATCTTATCCCCTACTCTGTTCAGAGTAACACCTCTGTCCAGAAACTTGATCTTTTCAGTCATCTTTCACCTTCTCTGAAAATGTATTAGTTATTACCTTTGGCTTCTTGCGTCCTCTGTGCTCTGTAGTAAATCAGTCCTTGACCTTGAGAACTTCTCCAGACATTCTTCCATCTCTATCTTCCATTCCATAGACAAAAGTCCAAAAATCTTCCTAGCCATATCTTCCACTAATGTACTTTATAAAATCTGTGATTCATCCAGATTATGGTTTTGATCCTACATGTCCCCACTTCAATGCTTTGCTGGAATGGCATGCAGCCCTGATCTCTGCCCCTCAGATCTTCAAGGTTTACCTAATATGTCACCTCCTCTTTGAAACCCTCCCTTAAGTAATTTCTTCTGAACTCCTAATGAACTTTGTTCTTTTCAGACAGCTTCTTTGTATTCACTGTAGTATCATTATTTGTGTACCCTGAGTAGAGTATAAACTCCATACAGTTCTCAATTTAAGATATCATAATCATTTAACAATGTCTAATAAATACGTTAATAATCAAACTGATGTCAAAGAGTAGCATCAATATTTCAATTAAGTTAGGACAAACATCAAGTTTAGAATTTTTGGAGAAAGATCAAACTTCCATTTAAATATGGTTGAAGAGAATCTGGGCCTCTATGGATCTATATAAGAGATAAAAAAACTAAAATCTCCCATCTCCATTTTTTGTCTTCATTGAAACAAAGTAACAATAGCCAATAATAGATTGGCTGGTATATAAGTGTTCAGTAAATGCCGAATCATGAAACAAATGAATGCTTAAAGTGGTTCTTGAATTATATGTTAAATAGTGGTCTTTAGAATGTTCATGGAGCAAAAGCAAAGACAGAATTTTGAAGGGTATCTAAGGCAATACTAACTCTGAAAGCATAGAAGATTGTCCTTTCAGGCACAGAATGCTTCACTGTTTGAATATTTCTAATGGCCCCTATTCTGAAGGAGTGGACCGAAGAAAAGGGTTTTATAGAGGTATGTACATTTCTGCTAGAAGATTCAAGAAAAGCTCAAAGAATCAGTAAATCAATGTGATTTCAACTTAGGGGAAGAAAAACAATTATGATTTTAGATTACAGAAGGATAATAATTGTTCTTGGGCTCTCCAATATGTATCCTTTCTAGACTTTTAGAAACAACTGTGGATTATTTTTTCTAGGATAATACATAGTTACAAGGACAATTTAGCCATCACTGTTTGAGGGCTGTGGGCAAGCCACTGTGCCTAAACCCAGGCACTTATGTTCACATTGGCTCATTTAATTATAGAACACACCAAGAGGAGGATAATATTATTCCAATGTTGTGAATAAACCTAGAGTCACTTCACACATCACTCAAGGTTTGACAGACCCAGAATTCAGAGCCAAGGTTTGAACAAAGCTTTCCTGAATCCAAAGCCCAAGTTAACCACATTGGAGAGGAGGAATGATTTAGTCTCACCACTTCCTCCTGGAAAGATGGTTTCTGTTAATGGACTTTCAGCAATGTATCTGAGCAAATGCCACTTAGATCTCGACAAATCACCATATTAACCATCATCTAGGAATTTATCTGTCAAGTTTAACATTTTCGTAATCTGGCCACTTGCTTAAAATGCTCTGCCAATCAGACGTGGGAGAGCAAACGTCAGTGTCACAGGTTTCCTGCTTCCAGTTATGCTTGCAATCAAAGCGTGTGACTAGAAGAAGACTGGTTTTGTCCATCACACCTAGGAAGCCCTAGTCTCGATTTTGCAATGTTGCTTGGGAACTATTAAGTAAATCCTTTAATTGTAGAATTTAGTATAGGATCTCACCTTTAACAGGAACCTAATCAACAAAACAAACAAACAAACAAGCAAAATATAACCAAAGACACTGAAATTGAGAACAGGCTGAAAGTCACCAGAGGGGAGAGGGGAGAGAATTTCAGGGGGAAAGGGTAAGGGTTTACAGGAACAAGTATAAAGGGCACATGGACAAAAATGAGGAGGAGTGGAAATGGGAGGGAGGCGGGGAGGACTGGGGCGGTGGGCTGGGATGTGAGTAAAACACAGAAAACTGTACAGGAACAATTAAAATAAAATTTTAAAAAAAGAATTTCTAATTCTAGAGGACAGCTATTGTATAGAGAAAAGCATAGCACCAAAGTGAAGAACATTAACATTGTTCAGCCCCTATTCCATGTCAGTTGCATTTAAAACACTTTATACTATTTCAATTTTTCCTCCCAAACTACAACAAAAGGCAAAGTCATCTAGGTGTCACATTTTTCAGGCGAGGAAGCCAAATCTCAGAGACTGTGAACTCTGCCTGTACACAGTGGTCCAGGTGGGGCTCCAGCCCACTCTGTCTGGCCTCAGCGCCTATACCTGCCCCACGGGTCCCCCTGACCTCCACGCCAACAAGGCCTGACTGCCGACATGATTAGAGCTGTATTCACCAAGTTCTCATTAAGCTCTTTGTGTCTTTGTTTTGTCCTCTTTAAGATGAAAAGTAAAAAATACTAGTACTCGGGGGTTAAACAGACAACACAGATCCAAAACACTTAAGACAACACCTGCCACATCATGGGCATGCCTAAATGATGGCTTTACTTTACTTAATTATTGGAGGCAGGAACCGGAAAAGGAACTTTCCAGAGTTTGACATCACTGAGCCTTATTTTCTTTCCGTTCCCATGGTTGTCAACAGCATAACCAATCCATTAATGAAATTTAAAGAAACACAGTTAATTATAACTGTTTTTAATTGTAACTCTTTGAAAACCGTTAATCAACATACGGAGAGAGTGCAGCTGTTCACTTGACCTACATTTCTGGATCATGTGAAAATGTGGAGTGTCCTGAGGGCTTGATTATCCAAATGTACAACATGGGCTTAGGGAACCAGCAAATCAAGGATACCTGAGATACGAGAAGGGTTCCAGGTACAGTGAATGTTTGCAGAATTTTATAATCAGACAATCTAGATAAAAACTGTTAAAATTTAAGCACTCACTTAAATTGTGTTTTTGGATTTAGTACTTTAAATTTTTTTTCAATATGATGGGGAGCTTAGAAAGAAGGCATCTAAAGCTTTCCAGTGCTTAAGGAACTGCATGAACGTGGTTCTGAAAAATTGTTCAAAGTTTGTTGACTTACAGAAATTCTTAAAAGTTACTAAACACTTTTAAAAACATAGTATCCAGTAATATCTTACAGAATAAAATGCTTTTGTCAACTTACCTGTTCAGAAAATTGTTTTCTTGACTGGTTGCTCTATCATAGCAATCGAAATAATGCTTTGGTTGACAGACAATAGCTGTTGAGTCCATAAATATGCCACATTTCATAAATTTACCTAAGTATCTGGTTAGAATATTTTATATCATATGACAGTGGTCCTAGCTTACTTTAAATGAGATGTGACATGTTCAGCTTCTTTGTAAGATCTTTTACTAAATATTTAGAAAATAAAAAAAAATCATCATACAAGGTTTTGGGAAGAACATTTTATTGCTAAGCATATCCTTGAACGAAAATGCAAATATGAAATAAAAGAGAAAAGGAAAAAAAGCAGTAACATCACAACATCATAAAATGAATTCCTTAAGAGTCTGCTCATAAAACAACAGGGATATGATAGAAGCTCACATACAGAATGCACATGTTCCCATAAAATTGTCCAAATAGAACTTACACTAAAAGGAATATAACAAATGTATTTTTACTCAAAATTTTTTAAAAATGTAAAGAAAGAAAGCAGAAAATCAGTTCACAAGACCTCAAGACTCCAAGAACAGCAATCTTTTAAAGACATCGAGATATAATCAACTCCATATAGGTTGGGCCATTTATCTAAAATCGTGCTTTGATATCTCTTTATAATCCTGTCTTTTTAAATAACAACAAAAATTCCAAAACTGGAAACACATTGAAATACCAGGTAATGAGGAACACTTCTTTCCGTACACATTAGTAAAGGCTACCATTGTTTAAATTGCTCTTTTTGCCCCATGTCATTAAGATATTGTTTTCAAAGTCAAATATTCATGCAACTTACAAAGACCAGCAAGAGTAGATTTCTAAATCTAAACGCTGATTGATTTTCATCTGTACAAAAGAAATTGTATATATCTGACCCTCCAGCAGACATATTTCATTTTTATGTGAATATTTGTCTTGCTTTTCTCTTGCTTCTTGGATAGCTATGGCCACACAACCAATTTATTGTTTTTCTGTACATTGTTTCCTCTTTTCAAAAAAGAAAGAAAGACAACTGGAATATAAACCAACCAACTAAAATACACAAATAGAAAGGCGAGAACAGTTCTTAAAGCAGTATGTACATAGGTGGCTAAGGAATTATACCAGCAAAAATGTAGTAAAATATGTAAACAAAATCTGAGAAGATTTATTTTTAATTCTCTTTGACACAGTTAACTGTGACAAAACTAAAACTCACACTTGCTTCACATTTTAAGGTTTACTTTTTTGTTGTTTTGTCATTATTTTCTTTTAAAACAACATTCTCATTCCACTTCAAGACTTTAACAGGTTTCCTGTTTCAGTCACCCCATCAAACATACCATGATAAATATATCTGTATATATATTTATTTATATATATTATACTATTAAATTCCTTTTGTGTGTGTGTGTCACAGCAGCTTTATTCGTTTATTATTTAGTTAGTTAGTTTTAGAAAAGATGGGTGAAGGGAGACATGAGCAAATGGAAGGACAAAGTTATCCGTGTCAGGCTACAAAATTAAACCACGATGAAGAACATGATCACGTTGGGGGCGGGGAAGAACTATGCATTTTGCACTCTCTTCATGCCATGTTTGGCTTGTGTGACCTTTTGTGCATTCCACCACAAGTTGAACTCCCCTATTGTCTGTTTTGATTAGTTAACAGACTTTTGGTATTGTCTTTTCTTCTACATTTGCATGCATTTCAATCAGTCACAGATCCAGCCCACCCCCCGGCTTTCCCGTTTCGATAGGAAAGGCTGTGTTTTAGCTTGTGGGGCTTTCTCCTTTAACCACAATTTGGCTGGGCTAATGGACAGGAACAATATTGTTAAGTAAACCCAATAGCTCTGATAAAACCAGCCCTAACCCGGTCTGTTCAGGGTTTGGGTGGCAAATTCTGGAATTCGATCCTGAGGGACCAGCTTTTCAAATCAATATTCCCATCCATCACATGATTTTGCTATGTGTTCAGCAAAGCGTCATATAGGAAACAAACAACAGATTCTAAAAACACCACAACCTGATATGTAGAGTGAACACCATCGTAGCTTTTGGAGTTCATATGGCAATAGTCTCTCTCGCTTTAGTTTTCTGAGTCTTTTTCTTCTTCTTAATGTACGTTCAGTCATTCTCAAAAAATAAACAAAAACCCAAAAGCCATTTTTTTCCCCTCAGATCTTGAAAAGTTACACACACTGGCCAGAACCAGATAAGGGTGTTTTTTTGTTTGTTTTTGTTTTTAACTTTTTTCTTTTCTTTTCTTTTCTTTTTTGTTTTTTTACATAATTAAAGGGAAAAAAAAACATTGTTACAGTCAAGCTTCACAAACATTGTTACAGACTCACTTGGAGTTATGGAACAAGTAAGCCGTGAAGTCTTCTACCTTCGGCGAAAGGTCCTCGAGAGAAGGCCGCTCCCAAGTCCGCGGGTGCGGGGAGCCGCCTGCTGGCTCCGGAGCGCAAAGTGTGTGCTTTATGATACAGCAGGGCAGAAAGAACTTGTCTCCGGGCGATGACCGAATCGGAGCAGCCACGGCTGCACTGCAGACAGACAGGTACAGCTCGGTGTGTGTCCTTTTGGAAACGGCTTTCCCCACCGTAGCCATGGCACCGACCCCATCTGGTCGCGAGCACGGTTCTGACATCTGCGAAATCTCATTTTCCAAAAATGTGTGCACCGATATAGAAATAATTCTGCGTTGTCACTTCAGGTGCTGTTAATGGTGTCCTTTTTTACACGTAATACTCCTTGTCCTTGTTTTTCTGTTTCTTGTGGCCGCTCTTCGAGCTCTGCTGCTTGTCCTTGAGGAGCGTGCCGTTGCTCTGGGCCGAGTTGCTGATGTAGTTCCGCGTCTCGTCCACTTGATAGGACCCCTCGTCCCTGTTCCTGTACTTGTACATGGCGTACAGGAGGATCAAGATGCAGAGGGCGGCAGCAGCCACAATGCCGACGACCATCCCTGTTGTACTGCTCGACTCCCGGATCACCTCTGAGGCCCCCGGAACCCGTCTGACTCCCGGCTCCGTGGGGTTTGCTGTGGGCACATTACGGAACATGGGGGAAGTAATTAGTGGGTTCTTCAGTTTGGTGCTGTCTAGCTCATAGGCAGTGGGCAACGGAAGCAAGACTAGATCAGGCTGGGGTTTGAGATCACGGTTATTCATTTTGCCAGCTGGCAATTTGGGCACCATCCCAGACGAGGAGGAAGCTGTGAAGCGGATCAGCTCAGGGGACAAAGATGTGGTAGTAGTCCTACTAGTTTCGGAGACTTTGTTAGGTCTAAAGTCCTTGGATTCCCACTTGGGCGCATGTGCTTTGTAGCCACCTTCGAAGATTGAAGTGGAAAGACTCTTATCTGTTACCAAGGAGAAGGTGGTGTAAAAATCTTCATCATCAGTAGGGGGCAGGTTAGAGTCAAAGGTTTCCCCTGAGCCATACCCAGATATCACCAAGCCATCATCATCACAACCTTCGCTGCCTTGGTCCGACAAGCAAGGTAACCCCGCCTCAGAGGTCATGGACAGGGAATCTTTGGTGGTCTCAATAATGGTGAGGAGGGGGCGGAAGGTAGGGGGGAGTGTAATGGAAGGTGCACGAGTAGCAATAGGAAGGGTAGCTAAAGGGTCTTCTACAAGAAGAGGAATAACTAATTCACCTCCTGGGATTGAAAAGAAAAAGAAACACAGAATTAGCATATTTGTAGATAAACACAATTCAGTCACTCTCAATGAATGGAATTCATAGGTTATGCCCCTCAGAAGTTACAACACAATGACCTGAATCCACGTGGATCCTTTCTAGTGGTAGCCAAAATATTCTACACTGATTTAGAGCCCATTATATGCCTCTGCCACCAAAACCTAAAATCTGTAGATTGGGGCATGGGTTCAGATTTTCAAGATACTCTCAAGTAATTATTTAGATAGAATTCAAACAGGCTTGTTTCCAGGATTCACTTGTGGGATGATGACGTTCAATTGTACTGTTGCCAATACTGACTGGCTATTAAAGTCGTGTGTACATGTGTGCCTCTGCGTGCATGTGCAGGCATGCATGCGATTACTTTGTGAACCATAATGTTTCTTAATTGCCTTTCAGGGTTTCTACTTATTTGCCTCCATGAGGATGAGAACAACACATTCTCCATGTCACCGAGACCAAGATCAAGGAATATATAAGATCTGCCTTTAACATTTTAAGATCCTACCTTTTATTTCACATTTATCAAGTGTTGTCTTCATTTACTAGTGAGGGTAAGTTATAAGAGGTTAAAATTGCTCATATAACAGATCCATTTTGACTATGTTTTTCCAGAAATTCCCAGCTATTAAATGACAACTCCCTTGCATTGGTCAAGTACTAGGTTAATGTATTGTTTTTATGCTACATGCAAAATATTCTGAGCTGGATGCTAGATTTTAAAAACACCCTGCCTAAACAGCTGTGACTTACTGGAAACTTACAGATTCAGAAATGTAGGCAGAGCAAAATGAATGTTGAAAATCAGTGATTCTTAACTAGAATGGCAAAAATATGTCAGTTTACCCACATACCCTACTTGCTACATTTATAAACACGTTGACTAGGTCAGAAAACAAAGTTCAGATAGTTCACTAAGTCACAGTGCCTTGCGGATCATGGGTGCCCCAAATATTCTGTGGTTGGTGGATGTCACTCACCTAACTGTAGAACCAGGCTTATTATTTGTGTATGATGTAAGAAAGTTCATCAAGGTCTCCGCTGTGTTTCTTTACAGTGTTATTTTTCAACCAGAGGAAGAATCTCAGGAGGTCACTATTCATGCCTCATTGTCTTTTATCCCAAATATTTATTCCAACTATTGTTTTTAACAATCCTCTAGCAAGGATGGCGTGATGTTCCCTTGTCCCAGTTAGACAGTCAGTTGAGATGTGATAGAATGTTGTCGAAGGCCTCTTTCTGATGGCTAGGCTGCTCAGTTCTCAACCAGGTACAGTGTGTGTTCTGCCCTCAGTGGTAACTTTGTGCTTATGGGATGGTTGGCTAAGTATCTGTGATCAAGAATGACTTTGCTGAGGTGCCCCAATTGGTGATAAACACAGACGTGTGGCTCAATACCATAAAGTTCTAGGGACATTCCTGGCAGACAAACCTTTGAGTTTATAGTCTTCCCAGGTTACTCCTATGAAGACTGACCCACAAATCAGAAGTCTTGGCTCTGTTTTCTACACCTTATAACCAGAAACATTTCTTGTGCCTCAGTGGAAACTGTTGCATCTAATGTGTCCAGATTTCAGGTGTGCTAACAGAAGGGTCTCCTGAGAAGAAACCCATTGCATACCTTCTCAGCGCCTAAGAAGACCTGTTTGTACCCACATCCAAAGTCTTTTCTCCCTCCCTATTTAGCCAATAACACTGTGTTAACACTAAGAGAAATTGAGCTGGGGAGGGGAGCAATAATGTACATAATGAGCCCTGGCTGGTGTAGCTCAGTGGATCGAGCGCAGGCTGCAAACCACAGGGTTGCCAGTCCGATTCCCAGTCAGGGCACATGTCTGGGTTGTGGGCCAGGACCCCACTGGGGGCCACGTGAGAGGCAACCACACACTGATGTTTCTATTTCTCTTTCTCCCTCCCTTCCCCTCTCTCTAAAAATAAATAAATAAAATCTTAAAAAAATAATAATGCACATAATGAGGATCATTTGGAAGGCAAGGGACAATAGAGCATTGTACGATCATCTCTGGCCTACCCAATAATGTTAACATATGTGGGGAAATAAACCAAGAACCTTTCTGGGAATCTCAAAATGATATTTTGGTCTGTGCTCTATACCCAGGCTTCTCTTCTGGTGCTTGGGGTTTGAAACTATTGAGCAAAATGTTTTTTTGCGGTTCTGTCAAAGCTTCAGATTTGCTTTACTAGACCAGCATGCCTATTTTTTACATTGTGAACATATATAATTCATATACCCTGCAACTTATTTAATGCATAATTTACACACTTTTGGTAGTTTTTATAAATGGATTTTGGAGCATGATTCCCTAAAGGTAAGCCAGTCATAAAACTAACCCTGGGCTAACTCTTCTCCTTATTCTTCTAATGTGGGGTCCCGAGTGTTATATTTAAGGTGATACATGGGAAAAGGCAGTGTTTGAATAAAAGAAGAGCAGCAAGGAGGGAGAAGTGAAGGCTCATGCAATGTGTTGAAAGGTTCCCTAGAGATGGCTCAGGGATGATGTTACTTTCCTTCGGAGAACAAAACAGTTCTTACCTGTCTCACCCAGAACAAAGGTTTAGCATGTGTGTTCTTTGGAGCCCTGAAAGTAATTTGGTCCTTAGGGCAGTGATACAAATCTACCCCATGTGCATGATTAAGCAGAGACGAAATTGGGATAATGGACAAGGAATAACTGATTTGCTGGGAAGCAAAGGCCTGGTGCACATAATTTACATATAAAAGCAAATTGTTAAGTAGGATGGCAGAGTCCCTTTAAGTGAGACGAAGATCACTGCCTTCATGATTACAGAGTGGCATCCGTTTACAATTTTAGTGCGCCATCTGTGACACCCAACTGTAGTCTTAAATTTGCCTATCCCCTCACCCCATTTTCAATCTTAGCTAAAGCTTCCACAGGGTCTCTGTTGCCAAAATCCACAAAATCTACAAACTGCTCACTCTGCAGTTGAATCACCCCTACTCTCCTTTGCTCTTCCCTTCTCATTCAACACCTTAATGGGGGCATCTCTCTTGGATTACCAAAAAACCCCATAAAAACTAAAAACCATCCTTTTCAAGATGAGATGGAAAGAGGATCTTGAAGCTCACTAATTTATAAAGAGCTTCTAAAAGGTTGGTAAGTCCTAAGTGAAATGACAAGAGCTTATTTCAAAACTAAAATGATGGGTACGCAGAGTTTAATTAACAGAAGCGACTCAAATCACTAATCTTCAGTTTTCTTTGCAGTTTGTTTTTAATCCTGGTAGCAGTGATAAAAATAATAAAAGATGCCCAGGATCAGGGAAATTTGATCCCAAATTCAGTGGTATGTAATCAGTAAAATGATAGAAGTTTTTATAAACCTATTTCTGGAATCTCAAGGAATTAGAAGAGTGTCTTTAGTTTTAAAAGAAGTCAACCAGGATGTGGGGGTCATTATTATGAGTAAAAATTATGTGAAAATGGGTGGAAAGTTTTAGCGAATTGTAAATGTGGAAGGTGCCTGGGACAGGTGTATGAGTTGCAGTGTACAATTAATTTTAATATCAAATTCCACCTTTAAGAGTGGAGATGGTTATAGTATCCTGGTGCATCCACAGGAACACATCATTTGAGATGAGGAGGTGAGGGATGTATTTCTCCCAATATTAGATCCTTAATAGAAATGACTTAGATTGAGGATGCTCATCTAAGAATTCATGTTTGTTTTAATCCAAAGTGACTATACTCAGAAATGCTGGAGCAGCTGATAATATTTTTGTTTCACTGCCCAAAGATTATGGCATCAGTGATCTACCAGATGTCAATGCTTACAAAAGTATTCACAGAAGCAGCAGCCCTAAAGTCATACGGGTTACAAGCAGAGTGATACAAAACCTATAATCCACTGAAACTCTAATTTCCTATTGCATCCCTAGAATTTTTCTTTGGTTTGGAATAAGTCTGGTATTCCTTAAAGTTACCATTTTGAATTGGGAACATATACCCCTGCCCCCTTTTTTGACAGAGTTGTGCTTTTCTTGAAATGAGAGAGACCACCAGGGATATAAAAGGTCTATTTTAGCCCCGAAGGCTGCCCTGCTTTTTGCTTTATGAGTATATTTATAGATATATAATTCATGTGTGTATGGCTCAAATCCAGCAGAAGGGGCCCTCTGCCATGGAAAAGACAGTGGACTAAAAATTTAATGGAACTCTTCTGAACGGCGAGAACACTGTAGGTGATGGTGGGTCATCTACAAAAACAAGAAGAGCAGCAGGAAGTTTCCACGTGGCTCCAACCTCACCTCTCTGGAGGTATTTGAATCCAAGAAGTCACAAAAACAGCGAAACGAGGACATTAAAGAGCTAGACTATGGGACGGGACACTATGCTCCAATTCCTTGAGTTTCTTTTATGTATATTTAGGTTCTTTACCTCATCTCTTATTTGTATTTTTCTAATTCTTTGTTAGGAAATCCACACGTAACAGGGAGAAATCACCTTTTTCCCACTAAAAAAGTTGTTTAATGATCTTAGTTTTTTGGTGCCATAGAAGTGTGTACTTTGTAGCACATAAATACCTCAAAGCTTGTAACCATAAAATTTTTCTTCATCCACCGTCAGAAAAAGAAAAAAAAAAAAAAAAGCCACAGACAAACATGGCAAGTACCTGGGGAGAAGACACTGGGAAAAACTCAAGTGTCTCAAAGGGGCTTACCTCACATTTTAATTAGATGAGAATCTTTAGATAAGACCTTTTACTTTCCCAGTTTATCTGATTCTATAAGGCTGCAGATTCTGTTTTTCAACATATGTCGAGGTAAGATGAGCCAAAGCCCCTTGATATCATTTTCCATTGTAAAATAAGGAACGTCAATTGGAGTTTTTCACATGCTTATGGATCTGAGCTTTGCCTTTGAAGTCATCCAGACTCAAGGTAACTGCACAGCTCTGCAGCCTACTAGCCACATGGATGTGGTCAAATTGTTTAAATTCTCTGTAAAATGGGAATAACAACACAGCCTACCTCACCCCACCAATGTGAATAATAATAATGCATGTTAATGTTAATTATAATGCATGTTAAATATTTAACACAGAACTGGTTGCTACTACAAAATGCTAGTTATTAGTATCATTTCTACTAATATTTTAGGCCTACTGTAGTAACTAAAACCATTGATCACTTCTTCTGACCATTTCTTTAAATATATAGTAGCCTCATGCAAAGTAGAAGCATGATAATACAGGATCCAGATTAGCTAGGGTATTTTCAGTGCTGAGTTTGAGGAATGACTTATTATAGTTCAATGAGCTTGTATTAAAAAAGATTAGCTTTTTATTAAATGGTCATATAGATAGCCTCTTAAATAAAAGTAAGAGTTTTCAATTCAATTCAATAAAATAACACCCCATTTAGGAAGTTCTTAATTTTGAACCTAAAATATCACCCAACATATCAAACATTATAAAATCATATAGCTCTAGGTAGAGAAAGCCCATTCATTAAAACTACTGGGTTGGAAACATAATTTCTTATCATTCATTCAGTTCAATATTTCTGTAACAGTCTCAGAGAACTCTAATATTGAAAATTAAAGTGAAACAAGTAACCTCTTTTCTTAAAAATTGTAGAGTACTTCTTACCGTTCTTATGTTTCTTGAAGTGCAGAAAGGCAACACCTAAAAGCCTTTAAGGTCAAGAGATATACTCACCCTAGGATCACAGCAAATGGCTGTACCTACCTGAGAAGTTGCCTAAATAAAACTTCAGGTGTGAAAACCATCATGTTTCCTTTTGGTAGAATTTTAGGATCCTTTTAAAGCTTACCTGATTAAATCCTTGAGAGAAATGGAAACTATTAATAGAAAGGTAAAGGAGAGAGAGGGAGAGAGGGGAAGAGATAGCAGGGAGGGGAGGAGAGAGAATCGTGTGCCCTCTCTGTGTGTGGGGGTTGGTTTTTTTTTTTTTTCCCCCACCAGAAGTTAGTTCTATACATTGGAAGGCATCATTATTGTAGGACAACGCTTTAAACACCTGGTATTCTCAATGTCTTTATTCTCAGTAAAATTGATTTTGTAACCCGTGGTGAATGTGATGGTCTAATCCTGGATAACGAAACTTACCATAATCACTTGAGAGTACCTTATTTCCCCTTTGCAGAGGGGAAAAAAAAGAAGATTGATTTCCCTGAATTCTTTTTCTGCAGTTAAATTAGGATGTAATTGCAACTGATAACACTTGGAGTTAATTCATTGTCTCCCTGGGAGCAGGCCTCCTGTAGGCTGTAACCATTTCACTACCCCACTGTAGAGCCTACCATTACTTTCAATGCTTTCCAGCTGGTTCAGGCAAAGAGGCCAGGCTTCCACTGGATGTTAACACTCACCCACCCCCTTCTACCAAGAGTAGGATTCACATTGGTTATTAGAAGCAATTCAGCACAAAACATAACACTGAAAATTAAACAAATAGATGCAAAGGAAATAAAATATTTAATATTGTCTTCAAAATCATATAGTAGAAAATAAAATCAACTTCAGGGCCAAAGAAAGTTGGAGGGAAAGGAGAGCAAATAACATCAACAAGGCATTCGCAATATAAGGACAGAACGAAAAATAAAAGCAAATAAAAAATAGAGGCTGTTTTTGAAAAACAAAGAAAGAAACCATTTCCGTATAGACAAAATAATGTAAATAAGAAAAAACATACCATATTAATTTAGTCAACTTACATCAACAAATTGCCCGCATGTTTTTTGGCATGAAAGAAAAATTTACAAAAGAAAGTTGTGTAAGAATGCTCTTGGACAAGTAGAATTGCCACATTCTTGTAACTCGCTTTTTTGTTGTCATTTCTTAAAAAAACTTTTGAGCAAAATGTCTAATTTTTCAAATATAATAATTTACAACAGAGGATGATACAGGGAGGCAACAACACATACATCCACACCACATAACATAAAAAGAAAAAAAATCTGCACTTTCACGAATTTGTACTTCAAGGGGCTCGGGAGGGCATCAATTTTGAACTTGAAACAATCCCAATTGTGGTGATTAAAAAAACTTCAAAAAGAACCTGTTTGATTTCATAATTTGCCTTTTAAAAAAAATCTATGAATCTAGAGGGTTTGGAATGAATTTCTGCATTGTTATAGGTTCTCAGATATATATTTACTTTTTAAATTTGTTGTCTTTTTGACAAGTATTAGACTTTCTTTAACTTAAGGGGATGGATGACAGCACATAAATTTGAACAATGCTAAAGAAAGGAGGGGGTGGGAAGGAAAGATGCAGAGAAGGTAGGGTCGTATCTATGAGTGAACTACACAAGAGATGAAGATGATGGGAGTAAATGTGTAAGTGAGTCGCCATGTCCATGTAAGGGCGGCACGAAGTGATCTAGCTGCATTAGAGCTTCTGGCTGTAAGGAAGGGATGGGCAATATACAAAAACAAATGAGCCTACACATGCCCATCTACAGAAATAAAGAACAGAACTCTAACACTGACAATCTCACACACCCTAAGCTGCAACTTCTTCAACATGCAATTATTTCAAAAAATCATTACAGTTTCATTAAAATTTTCAAATAATAAAAACAGTTAAACTTTTTTCTCCTACTAAAAGTAGCCAAAGTACATAAAATAATAATACTAATAATAATGACCAAAAGGTTAAAAGCAAAAACAAGGAGACTAGATTTATGCATTCAAGTTGAACAACTTCATCGACAGCCACACAGCCCCATCTAGAGTTAGGGGAAGGGGTCAGAAATCTTCAGAGGTGATGGAAAGGCAAAGTTGTATAGGGAGCCCATTAGCTGGGTTGGCAACTACTTCCCTGTACAGAAATGGTACTGTCTGAATGACATCATCCATATTCCCCAGGCCACCCACAGTGCAAGTGATTCCCAATGCCAGTGGGCTAATTGGAAAGATGTGGATGTGTGATTCTGCAGCTGAAGTTGTTCCACATTTAAAGAGGGAGTGGGGGGAAATTGCAGAAAACAATTCATAACTTTTTTCTCATAATTTTGGATAAAAGCAAATCTAAAGATCTAGCAATTAAAAAGAAACACACTGATATATTTATATATATAGATAGATATATATAATACAAAAGCACTTAATTCCCAAACAAGAAGGGAGAAAAGAACGAAAAGTTTTCAAAGAAAAAAATATTTCACACACTTTCAGAGATGAACAACCAGATGCACACGCTGAGGAGGCACAGACAGAGCGGTCAGGGGACACTTCGTTTGCTTTGCATTTTCTGGCCTGTTGGTTCCCCTTTTGATGATAGCCAAAATCGAAAACAAATGTTGCCATTTCTTTAAATTTTTTTTTTTAAATTTGGTTTTGGTTTCTCAAACAAAAATAAAAAGGGCGTGCAGTCTGGATGTACGTCGTGAGTAGACATTTACAAGAGAAGAAAAGTGGCTAAGACTGACAAATGGGTAATCATCTATTATCCTTTAACTGTAGGAATATTAATCAAGTTAATACATGGTTAAAGTAAGTTGCATTTAGGGGAAATAGAAAAACAGAACAGCAAGCTGGGGTCAGGGAGAGGTCAGCAAGACAAAACCGATTTGGGGTCATAGAAAGGTACTGGATTTAGTTTCACGCCCTTCCAGTAGGTGCCAAGGACATCCCAAGGCTTCTTGCCAATTCCAAGAAGAACAGCATGTACATGTGTAGGTGTATGTGTTTGGGGGGGGGGGGTTGAAGTACAGCCTGTAAGAATGCAGGTGAAATATACATGTGTTCATGGGTTGTTCTAGGAAATGTACCCCATATTCATTCATAAATTAAAAAGGCATATTTGGTAAGGTGTAGAGAAGTTGTAATTAACATTGTTCCATTTGAGGGTTGTTGGGCTTTGCCAAACTGACAGGGTAACATGGGTGACAATAGGGTGTTAATAAAATGGAAGAGCATATGTATGCACATACACCATATTTTTAGTAATAGGGGCAAAACCCCTAAAGAACATGGTGGTGTAGTGTCAGCATCTGTAAACTACAGGAGAGGCGGGGAATGAGGATGGTGTATTCAAAGTGCATTGGGGAAAACTGTACCCATCTTCTTGAGAACACACGGGAAACACAATATTCCATTCAATCTACGTCGAGAAAAGTAGAGGAGAGAGAAGAAGAGATGGGGGAGTGGTGGGGAAGAAGAGAGAGAAAGAAAGAGAGAGAGAGAGAGAGTGTGTGTGTGTGTGTGTGTGTGTGTGTGTTCAGAAAAAGATACTGTAAAGGGGACATGGGGAAGGAAGTTTTAGAAATGGCCTCAGCCTCCACTGGAAGAGATCACCAGAGCTGTATTCAACATTATATCCTGTGAGATCACTAACATTCAACCAAGGACTGGGAAACCCGGGTAGGCAAACCACAAAGGCAAGACACTTGAGAGCACCTGCTTCTGACAACCAATTCCAGTCACTCCCAAGAACTTTTTTGGGGTGACTCTGACAAATAGAATAAATTGTGAGGATAAGCCACAATTTTGCCCCCTTATGGACGCCCCTTTTATTATTTTATACTAACATAATGATAGTAATGTGTCCCCATGGGTCAGTCCGTACCAAGATTTTTAGTCTCTGGTTTAATAATGCTAATTATTATTTTAGGAACTTCACAAAGGGCAGCTGGGTGGTTTCAGGGGTGGAAAAAATTCCCCAATAGTATAGGAAAAGAAAAACCCTTGTTGCCATTTTGGTGGTTCTTTGACTGATTATACTTTAAACATTGAATTTTAGTGTATGAGAAGACCCTATAAATGCTCTTATAGATTCACAAGGCACTGAATGACTTCTGTAGAACAAAGTTAGTTTTATTAATGTTTATATGAAGTGTGTTCGTATCACTGGCCATTTCTTAAAGTAGGACACATGACGGGTCTAAGTATGAGACTAGAAGAATGAGGTACTTCCAGTACATACATACTCCAGGATAATAATAGGTATTCGGAGGAAGATGTACCAGCAATTTGGGTCTCCAAAGGTTTTGACCGAGAGATTTACCTATTTCAAAATAGCCTGTTTTGAAACTTGTACACCACTTATATTCTGGAAATCACTGGTTTAAACAATTGAACACACCAAAATTTATGGTTGTCATTTTGTACATAAAATAATGTATGTATTTTTTAAACTCATGGAAGCCATAGTTTCAAATGAAGCCAACACTGACAAAATGCAGTGCATACACTTTTCATAAGCCACTCATCAGTTAACATGCACAAAGCTTGTTCAGTTTCTAACATAAGTTCAGATTCTAACATAAGATACTGCTGGTAGCTTATAGTCACGTCACAGTTTCACTGTCATCTTTCATTAGCTATCTACACTATGTTTTTTATTATCAGTAACTGCATGGTTTTGTATCAATGCCTGGCACTGGGTATAAAGGATATTTTAGGATTATTTTTGCCATAGAGAACAAATCACACAATAATTTGACTTGAAACTGCATATTTTGATTTGACCGTTTTTATCCCACCATGACCAAATAACACTAAATGTAAAATCAAACTTTTAAAAACATCAGATGCAATCCAAGGGAATTACACTGGTCAGCATTCATCTTGGAGAATGCACTGGTTTCAAAAAAATAATCTTCTAAACTGCTGGGGGTTGTGTTTAAGGAGCCCAACACAGTCAAGTAACTCAAGTTGCAAACCCACCTCTCTGGGAGAGTGGGTCCTGCTGAATGAAGGGCATCATCTTCCATGTATACAGGTGAGGTCAAAGAGGAAGGCCCAAATGAATCACTTAGGGTATGTTTAAATATTTTGAATTTCTGAGGGAAAATCCTGGAGAGAGCAAAGGAGGGAATTTTCTGGGGAGCCTGAGTGCAACAACGGGGAAGACTTCAAATAATACAAGTAGGGAGGTTTAAGAAAGGAGTTTGCAGAACCAACATCTAATGAGGATTTTCAAGATTTTTGCATCAGATCTCTGCGGTAAACCTGCTCCTCTGTCCCTCCTATGAAATATACAAAAACATTTCATCGATTGTTAATTTATGTGTCCATGGGATGATGGGAGAGATTCTTCTGGAAGAATCAATGGCTCGGTTCTGAATCTCGGTTTGGCTTAGAATAAAAATGGAAACTCTAAGCACGAATATGGAATCCTTGGAACATGAGGACTCCTGTCATGTCCTGTCTCACTTGTTACCAAACGAGCCCTGCATATACTGGGACTTCTCATAGCCTCTTCCTCAGGCGTGAGTGGTGCTCAGAGAAGGGGCGCAGAAGTTGCTTCATACATGCTGTTTGCTTCTAAATGAAATGTCCAGTATTTTCTTTTGAATGCTGAACAAAAATATCCCCAAGTAAAAAATGCATGTGTATTCCTGCCCCCCAAACTCAGCTTCCACACACAAGAGACAGAAAAGCTAGACCGTTAAGATGAAAAAGAGAGCCCAGGAGACTCTCAAGCCCAATACTTAGAACTGTATTACTGTACTAATGATTTGCTTGACCAATTTGGAGTAATCTTTCATCTTTAAGAAGAAAGATAAGAGTGGATAAAACATAAAGAGCTGTATCACATAATCAAAACTGGTAAAAGAGAATGTTTAGATGTGGAGAAAGAGCTTTAAATTAATGGCTTCTTTCCCTATATTAACATGACCTTTAGCTCCTGCCTGTAATTCTGTCCTACAATCTCCACGCTCCTTTGTGAATCTACTGTGCCCTACACAAATTTCTATGACTACAATACTCCAATGCACCTTTTTTTATTCTCAGTTTCAATTAGACTCTAAAAACACTAGGACAAGAATAGAGTCTTTCTATTTTTATTTTTCTTATTAACTAAAATACTAATAATCATTCAAACATGTAGTGAATGAACTAATGAATGAGTAAATGAATTAATATATTTAATTGCTCACTTTTGTTTTTTATTGCCACATTGTACTGTACTTTCCACAGAGGCATCAAAATCATCTATCGCCACAGTGGTCACCTTGTGCCTGAAATCTGCATGGGACAGAAATTTTAGGGGCAGGAGACCTAAATTGCAGTCTTGGCTGTACTGTCTACTACAAGCAAGTTGGGACCTTGAACAAGTCAGTTAATCTCTATGTTTGTTTCCTCATGCGTAATATGGAGATTATGATGTTTGTTCAATTAACCTACCTCACAGGGTAGGCTTAAACAATTGAGATTTTGAATGTAAAAGTGCTTAGAAATTCTAAAGGGCTTTTCGAATGTTTGTTACTATTGTCTTCAAAGCTGACACCAGAGCATCAACTATGAAATGAGGATTTTGTATTCAATAGAGGCTGAGTCCCAGATAACCAAGGTAGGTGCCGCTCTGACCGTCTCAGCTGCTCTGAGACGGTCCTTAGACCATCTGCTTCAGTATTAAATAAACAATAACCGCAGCCCCAAACTCTAACCCAGGCAGCTGTTATTCTGCTTCTTTTGAACTCCTGTTTCTACCCCTCCAATAATGCTAAACTTTGGAACTTTGATTACTTCATCCTTTAACAGTGAATTTTTGTTGTTTCTGCATCTAATTTTATAATCATTTTGTTCTCCCTTTCTGTGGGTTAGAGCTAAGCTCTGAAGGGGTATCATTTAGGTATGTTCCCATAGGAACATACTCATTTAGGGGCAGGAGCATGGACATGAGGTGAGGTCTTGCCCTCCATCCAACCCTGTGACTTCACACAGGTCACTGGCTCCTCATCCCAACCCCTGGAGCCTCAGCTTCCTCATTTATAAAATCATAAAGACTCATGCTCTCTAACTCACACATTTATGAGTATCACGAGTGAAGTTACTTTGGAAACTATGAAATATTCCATTCAAATGCAAGTTGTTATATTCTATGAGTTCAGCACTACTTGGTGCTACTGAAGAAACCAAAGAGGATGATGACAAAAGAGGAAATCTCATTAAATCCCTCGGAGACACAGATCCCAGCAAACATGAGAACCATGGGGTGAGGACATGAGGGGATAAAAAGGCAAGGTAGTAGTTTAGCTTCTGTCTCCGAAAGTGTTAATACTGCTTAAGATACACAGAAGGAAAAACCCAATTAAGAAATTTCTAGGAATTAATATTCTTTTCATTTTGTTTTCATGCTAATTAGGTATTAGCATAAGTAAGCCTTTCTTCACTCAGGATGTTATGAGTTCCTTGATGTACAAGTTGAATCTCTATGCTTATCTTATGTGTTTTAATCTGTCTAGCATAGAGCAGGGCACAGCATACATCTTCAATGTATATTTGTTGAACTACAAAAATAGAACAGCTTGCAACACTTGGATCTCAGCTTTGTGAAGTGGGTGGGATTCAAAAAGAGCTATCTTTACTGGCACTGATTTTCTAATCCAGAGGGAATTATCTTCAGGAAGTGAAGCAAAAGGAAAAAGCAGGGCACATGAGTTCAAGCCATGAACTAAGCAACCACTTTCTTATTCTTAGCCTTGTCTCTGTGTGGATTTTTAGGGCTGATATATGCATATAGCTCATTATGTGCAAACTACTGGGGCCCTTCAATATTATTGAAGTCCAAGACAGTAGATACTATAAAACATTTATTTTATCAACACATACAGATACCTGTGTGCAGGTCAGAAACGAAGGGGCTGTATGAAATACTTTGCTCTTTTAGCTGGAGTAACCCAAGAGTTTTCCAACTTTCTTCCTCTTGTTGTGGCCCCTTACCTCTCCGTCTCTTGGCTGGCCCCAGGTGAAGCCCTAGGTTACCTTAGTTTTCAGGGCGATCCCACTCAGCCCCTTGGCTACAATATCTACCATTTGCATGACTGTGATTTCCAATTCAAACCTCCTCCCAGAATTTCACATTCCTTTATCCAAATTTCCATTAAATATTTTCACTTCAGTGTCTAAAAGTGCCTCAAATTAAAAGGGGCCAAAACAGAACTTTGGATTTTACTTTACTCCTGTTCGCTCCTATCCTCATTCTTCCCATTTCTTGGGTTTGCACCTATCCTCGTTCTTCCCATTTCTAGTATTAGATCTGGGTGTACAAGCTCCTAAGTAGTCATCCCACGGATGCCCCAACCCCAGCTCACCTTCGCACATCCAGTGTACCAGGAATCTTGTTGACTCTACGTTGTGGCAACAAGTTTCTCACATGTCCACTTTGATCCATGGCCATTAACCAAGTCCGAGAGTAAGCCACAACAATGCCTTGCTTGGGCTCTACAGTAGCCTCCCAAGTGGTGCCCCTACCTCCACTTTTGGCTTCCTAAAATCCATTCTCCACAATGAAGCTAAAGTGATCTCTATAAAGTATACAAGATAAATCAGATCAAGTCACTTTCTTGCTTTGTATCTTCAAAGGTAGAATTCTCCAAATCAAAAGTCTGTACTGTGACCCACCAGGAAAGTCCCCTGTGACATGCCCACTGCCTGCCACTCCAGTCCCCTGTCCTACCAATCCCTCTGACCCAGGACCTCTCAGACTCTGGCCATGTACTCTAGTTCCCCTACCAGAACACTTCTTTTTTGTTCTTTGCCTGGCTAGTTCCTTCAGGTAGTTCATGTCTGTCCTCCAGTTTTACTCCTCAGGGAGGCCTTCCATGATTTCCCCGTAAGTAGCAAACTGTTCACTAACAGATCACCCCTCATGATCCTCTGCCAGGCATTTACTAGCTGACTCTTGTCCGCTTATGTGTGAAATGTGAGCTCCAGGAGAACAGAGATTTCCCGTATTCTCCACTGTCCTTAGAAGCATGCTGGGCCCATAGTAAGCGTTCCAGGTGGCTGCTCCACCATTCTCTTGCTGTCTTCCATAGCACTGTGCTTTTTCCACATGAGGTGCCGAATGAATGTTTTGTAAACTACTGAAGCATTGTTCTCTCTATTCTGTTATTTTCTTTTACACTTCTCTAAGCCAGACGGAATTTCCCTGCGTTCTAGTTAGCAGTTCCAGTGCAAATTGGATGTCCCCACCCACAGCTGGCTTTGCGAGCCTCTCAAAAAATACATTGCTATCTAGATCACGCCCCCCTTTCATAAACTGGTGGTGGGATGTTTATTAAAAACGTGGGCTTTCCTTTGAATTGTGAAAGCTAAAGAAAAAATAAACACAATATCCAGATCTAGAGTTTCTAGACTGCGATGCTTGTCCTCAGGCAACGGGAAGGAAAGGGCCAAATACATGATGAGCGGGAGGAGTGGTGATCAGAGCAGTGAAATGAGCTCGGGCGTCTTTGCCTGCTGTGGCCCCGCAGCCACTGAGAGCAGGACTTGGCAGCAGGGACCTTTCCGCCCAGCCGGTACCGTAACATTTTATGACTGTGTTTATGCAATAATGAATTATTCAGTAAGGCTATTTTGCCTCTCTTTTCCACAAAAGCTCCTCTACTCTGTCAGGACAACTAGAATTCAGACCGTCTCTTTGTGCTGGTGTTTCTTTGGGTGGTAGCAGCTGGTCGTTCCAACCTGGTATTGCCGCCTCTCTGCAGGGCTCCTAAGTTCTCTAAGTCGTCCATGGCAAACAACTGAACTTGACAACGTACTGCAGTAAAACTCACCATACTTGAAAATACCTCTTTCCCCCTAAAATCTATCTTCATGGCAAGGAATGTATAGTGTTCATAAAATCAATACCACCAAGGAGTTGTTGTAACTAATGGAAATTAGTGCTGTGAAAACAAGATGAAAAGCTTGCCCAAGATTCATGCACTTGATATTAAGATGATGTATGATGACTATATGGCTTTGACTGCATCTGACCTGAGACGCAAGCAGCTGGTTTACCAGAGAGGAGACGACCGCAGAGATGGCTGAGTGAGCATGAGAAATCTCATGAGATTATATTTAGTTTTTATGAACTGAACTCCTGTAGATTAGGGAAGGGGCTATGAAAAATTTCCTAGCCATTCCCTAAACTCAACTCATATAAGCTTTCAGATTAGTAAAATATATGTTTAGGAGCAAATGTATAAGATCAAAAGGTTAACATAGTGATTTCCTCACAAATATGGGAAAAAGGAAAATATAAATTATAATTATATAGTGAAAACATGGATAAACCCTAAGCCTTCTGGAAGGAGATGTTTTCAGAGTTATTGAGAATTTACTTTCTGCCAGACATTGTGTTAATTGCTTTAGATATTTTATTTCACTTAATCATGAAACATCTTACATATCAGCAAACTTTGGCTGAAAGAAGTTAATTTGTCCAAAGTTACACAACTAGAAAGTTGAATCGCTCTCACTGCACTCAGTCTTATATACGTTACATGAAACCACAATGCCATCCTTAAACAGAATGTTGTTTAATATTCGGTTCTCAGTGAGGACATTACAAACAAGCTAATCTATAGACACAAAAACAACCTCCACAGGCGATCCTAAGATCTCTATAGATTTCTTTCAAGCTCTTATGCTTTAGAAATTATTATTGCACAATGAGATATCCAGAGGGTCTCTGAGGTTTGTTTCCCCCCCAAAAAAAACCTCAGGTCACATCAGTCAGCCCTACTATATCAGTCTCTGCTGGGGCTCGTGGGGGCAGGTTGGCAGGCAGTGCTGGATGTAAGCATTTTTAAAAACTTTCCCCCAGGGGCTCTTATGCAAAATCAGGTTGAATTTATAGCCAAAGACCTGGGCAAAATCCTAGCTGGGATCCACCCTCTGTGACCTTGAATAAGCCATAACCTCTCATTTGTAAAATGGAGATAAACTTCACCAGATGTTGAATTAATCAAAACAGATATTAGATATACAAGCATTTGTAATGTGTAATACATATGTACATATTTTCAGAAATGTAATAAGAGTAGTAATTATTTTACTCTCATATCAAAACTACCTAACAATTCCCAACACATGGATTTTAGGGCCACACAATAAATGCTTTTGGATATTCTCCCTATTCTAAAAGTAACCTGGTAGAAGCACCATCTATCTAATAAGAACCTAACAAAATAGTCTAAATGATTTGATTCCTTTGCTCTTTTCTTGAGTTGTTAAATTGCCAGTGCTCTCTGAATATCTCTGTCTCATGTAATTTTTCCCTACGTACCTCAATTCATCACTGACTCTCTATAAAAAAAAAATTTAAAAGCACCACAAACCACTTGTTGGAGAAGATCATCACCTTTTTGTTGTCATTGTTCCTTCATACCCTATTATTTTATTCCACATTTTAGGCCTAACTGGTGGACTCCACTAATTGTTCTGAAGTGTGAAGAACAATGGCTTTCTCTGCACTCACTGAGCAGGCACAGGTGCCGCTCTCGCAGCCTCTGGCAGGCCCCAAGACACAGGAGTCAGCTCCCTTCTGTGTCCTTTCACAACCTCGGAGCCACCGGCTCTGTTAGAGCAACACGGTGTCAGGATCTGAACGAGACACCGGGCTGGCTGCAGAGTATTGTTACAAAGTGAGAAAGAGTCAGGGGTCGCTTTGAAAACAGGAGTGCCAGAGGCCGCCTGGTCACTTTTAACATTTCCAGACCACGTCATCTTTTTCAGTACGGTGTCCAGCGTCGTTTCTCAATGGTAATGGTAAATGGATCCTAATACATTTAGCTTGTGCTCTTTTAGATGATACTGATTTTTATGCTACACGTGATGACCATGTGAGTTATCTGTTAAAAGAAAAGATTGGGGAAACATTCGAGGTTTTATTTTTATGTGCCACATTTCATTAAGAAGGTCAGCACTATAAAACCCTGAAACTCACTTACAATCTCCATGTTTATACAGAAGTTTAATGTGCTCACATGTAGTGACTCCTGTTAGAATGTTTACTCATTGATTTTATTATTACTGCTTCACAGTATTTAATATATAGTTCATGTTTTCCCCAATGCTATTAGTCAAAAAATCATATTTGTTTTTCCAAGTGAATGGATAGTACTGGGAGTAGAAACTCAAAACTCAGTAAGTGTCAAGCATTGTCTTTGCAAAATCACACGGCCTAAGGCTAGATTTGCTTGGTCCTGTTTCCTAAAAAGAAATAAGGCTGATTTTTAATTTATGCATTATTAAATTATTCAGCACTATATATATATTAGCCCTCATGTAAGCAACTCCCTAGGAAAATTCTTGATATCTTGAGCTAGTAGGCAAAACATTCGATAGGGCAGGTTATCACCACTCTTCTCCTACACTAAAGGACACACAGACGAGGCCCCTAAGCAAACCCAGGACTGAAACTTACATGAGGCGTAGGGCGGGGCTGCAGGAGTGTCACAAAACCTCAGAGAAATCATTCTGTCCTTATTATGACAATTTTGTTTTTGTTTTCACTCAACTCAAATTTTTCATGCAGATGAGGATATCTTATTTCCCTGAAAATATGATTTAGCAAAAAACAGGACAGTGTACTGTTTGGCACATGCAGCTGTCTGCCTGCAAGGTCGGCCTGCTTCCCTGTGCAGGCCCAGGAGATGCAGCTCCTGTGGTAGCCCATCTCAACAGTGTCCACGGGAGTGTCACGAACCATGTAAGGCCTGTACAACCACGTGTAACAACTCTGCTCTGGTTGTGAACAGCACTTGTAAAGACTCTGAATAAGCCCATTTACTCTGGGTTCTCTCCCTTTCAGTTTTGCTGAGGACAGCCAGGTTTTGGACACGAGAGTAGTACACAGTGGGCTATTGCTTTTGGTCCCTGCTATTTAAGGTTTAGGCAGTGTTGCCCAGAGGGATAAAGACAGTGACGGAGATGCGACCGCAGCACATAATAAGTACTCTATAAGTGATTCTTGAAAAATAAAAGGGCGTTTCCCAATGTACCTTGTGGGTCATGGGCACCAATCAAGGCAGGAAGGCACTGGACACCCAGCTGAAGTGTTGGAAAAGAACTGTGCATCTAAACAGTTTTCATGTTTGAAGATATTTGATTATTTGATTTTTAATAAGTTCCTAAGACTTATTTCTTTGGTTTAGAAGGAAAGAATCTAACAGCAAGAATTTAACAATGTAAATGTCTCCAGAGAACAACTCTCTGATACTTCCACAGACAGTGACATCAAAGAACTCTAAGTGGTGAAAAGAGTAACTTTGTAAAGCTGTGGTGCTCATTATTTGTGGTCCAGAGAATAAAGCAATAAAGGAGAAAGGGACGGGGATATCTGTTCAATATGTTTCTCGAGAAACCAGGGAGATGAGCAAAAATCCAATGCTGCTAGGTCTTTTCCCACAGGTCGTACATCCTACTAATAAGCAAAGCTTCCAGAAAGTCAACTCTTGTGACTTTCCCAGAGAGGGAATAACATTAGGAAGTAGGATGTGGGGCAATCTTATGGGTTATGTAACCTCAGGTGAGTGACTTCATAATTCTCTGAGCACCACTTTTATTGCCTGTAAAATGTAAGGGTTAGATAAGATGGTCTTTTGAAAGAACCAATGACTTAAGGAAGGTAAGTGCCATTGTGAATGGAGTTCAAAACTGCTCCAAAGTTAATATTATCATTTCTCAAATATTTTGAATTTATTATAGTTACTGTTTGTCTAATACTGTGTCATTACATCATGGAAGCCTATGTTTCATGTTAACTTTTCTCTTAAGAATCAAAAATCAATTACAAAACCACCTCACAATCCTTCTTCCTTATTTCCAGGAAGGGATAACTTCTGTGTTTCCTGCACTAAGATGACAAAATCCTGGGAAAGACAACTAAGGATATTTTCTTGGATATCAGGGCTATTGAGAAGCAAAAGAGGGAATTCTAGTAATCTAAGGTTGTAGGTTTGAAAGCTGATTTCCGACTCACCACTGAGAGGGCCCCATGTGGAAAGCAGGTAGTAATGTAACAATAGACCAAAAGAGACAACATAGGGACCAGCGGGTAAGATATACTTTTTTTAGGTGTTGATATAAACAATGACAAACTTTCAATCTTACAACTTCAGCTTTTAGAAGATAGTATTGGGTAGGACTGACTTTTATTGCTTTGGAAATCTCTGCCCCTCTATCTTTTTACTGCACTGGCATTCAGCTGTATAAGGTTCTCCAGAGTCCTTGATCCAAGGTGTTCCGACAATAATTACCCATCTGTATTCTAAAGCTATAAGCAGTTCTTTCTCTGTTGGATAGCACATATCATAATGGTGACCAAATAAAAGAAGGGTAGAGGGGAGGGAATTTCAGGGGAAAAGGGGAAGGGTTTACAGGAACAAGTATAAAGGACACATGGACAAAAGGTATGGGGGGCGGAAATGGGAGGGAGGTGGGGAGGGCTGGGGTGGTGGGTTGGGGTGGGAGTAAAAGACAGAAAACTGTACAAGATCAACAATTAAAATACAAATTGGAAAAAAAAAGATTTTGAAGAGCACTGTTAAGAAGCACTGCGTGTAGGTTGGTGTCATGTGAGCCAGTTTTATCCATTATGCGGAATTGTGGATGGAACCTTCTCACCAGCCGGCTTGACACTAAAAGTGTAACTTTTCCTAGTTGAAGAAGGGCACTTGGTTTTAACAATCTTAAAGTATATCAGATGTCACTTGGCAACAGTTTCAATGAGAATTGTTCAGGCTTGACCCTCTGGTCTGAAACATGGAACTGTTTGCTGCAAGAAAGCCAACGGGGAAGGCGGAGTGGGCGAAGCACAGGGCTATTCAAATAGCCATGGATCACACTGAGTATCTTCTTTCCCGTTTACCAGTGAGCTCCTTCCAGGGCCCAGGCCCATTTCAGTCCAAATTCTTGGAACTATTAATGGCATCTGTTGAACATTGCTCAGAAGAAGAACTTTGCATTTGTTCTGCTTTTCTCTATGTAATGTTAGAAATAAACCTTATTGGAAAGCATTCTACTCTAATAATGCAGAGTTGTAGGAACTTGAAACTCAGTTGCAGAGGATTGAGTCTCAACTGGAATTTACTATGTAGATTTTAATACCCTTCCGAAGATAAGCTAGTCTATTGCATGCATACCAGGATTTAAATTGCATCTTCTTAACAATGGGCAAGTCTGATAAGGTGATGGTAATTTCTTGTGTAACTATTATGATCTTCAACCACAAAACCACATGCTCTGTGCAGGGATGTGGCTTAGGGTTGAAATTGTAACGATCTATGTTTACACCAAATCTCAAACCACTTTGCAAAGAAAAAGAAAATGAATCCTAGGTCAATGGCCATATTGCAATTCGAATAATTATACTCGTGACCACACATTTCTTCTATTTAATCCCTCAATTATGTCATCTTGGATAGAGCTATTGAATTCATCCTGAACACCACATTTCCACCCCCCAGAAGCAAAGGTTCTGCCAAATGGCAGCACTGCCTGAGGAAGAGTGGGCATAAATCCTAGCACAGAAGCCTAGGAAGTGTGCAAGGAGAAATCAAAATCAAAATCTTTGGGTGCTATTTGTTTTCAAAGTAAAAAATATATTCTGAGAATACTATTAATATTTAGCCTTCTATATCATTAAAAGAAAAATGTTATGGTCCAGATGAAAATATTCAAAAATGAAAGAGTCACGTGGCCTTACAAACCCAATGAGTGGCAACTGAATAAGCAAGATGTGAAGAGGGACTCGATTTTCTGTTTTGTCACCGTGGGTTTGGAAGCATTTTGCTTTCCTTCTGAAAGGGACCCTCTAGGCTGGCCTCAGTGCTTTGGAAAAGTTGCCACGATTCCATTTGTTCTCTGAAGAAGTTAGAGTATGGAAAGAGAAATGTGCCCAGGGGAGATAAAAGGTGTCTGAGCCCAGCTACTGCATGTTCTGGTGACGTGTGACTGGGGATGAATGCACTCTGGTGTCCGTTCCGATTTTGACTTTGTCGTGCTCAATTATTTAGTATTAATCTAGAATACAACTGCTAGCAAAATATTTAGCTCCTTTTGTGTCATGTTGAGTGTTACAGTTTTTATTGGCATATAAACATGTACAGACACACGGCTATGTTTTGAGTGATACATAAACAATGTTTTCGACAGTGACATTTCATGTAAAATGGTGCTGAGTCTCTAGCTGTGAAGCTGAACAGCAAATAATACATAGTTAAATGGTTGGTTCCAGAAATGGAAGGTTAAGAGAACTGGGTCCTCCAAGGAGACTCCCAACAGGCCTCTCACTGCACACACTCTGTGCTCACTTAGCACTTATCAGAGTGGCACGTAGAAATCCCTTCTCAGATGCGAAAAAAAGTGCCAAGATAGAAATGAGAAAATGAAGAGAATGGGCTCTGGATGGAATGCCCACATGTGTAATGGAGTGTGCTCTCCCAGTGGTGCTGTGAATCTCGGTACTTAATAAACATTTTTGGATTGGATTATTTTATTGTTTTATTTTATTTTACTTTACTTTGTTTTTTTTTTGTTTGTTTGTTTGTTTGTTTTTTAGCAAGAGAAAAATAACCAAATGTGATATGTACATATGTGTGGGAACTCTGCATACAGGAGAGGCTCAGAGACCCATGTGTAGGAGAGGTTTAGAGACAGAAAGAGGGATTGCAGTATATAAGACAGTCTGAGCTAGGGATGAGTTAATACACTTTGGGGGCTTCAAAGGGTCTTTGCAGGACGGTAAGAAGAGCAGATGTTTAGTGAAATAAAAGTTTGCCCTGCCATATAGATGGGTATAAAAGATTATCCCTGATAATCTCTTACAGGCAAGGCCTCTAATTCAAATTCTTCTAATTCTTCTAGGCAGTTGAAGGAGAGTGGGGGTTGGGAGGGAAGTAGAAGTTTCTCCTGAGCAAGCAGCTACAGTTGCCTTTAGCTCAAAACAATCTGGGTACCACAGAGGCACATTTGGGGTTGAGATGTCTCGTTCTGGATTCCCACAGTTCCTTCCTCTGAAACTTCTGTGTTACGTATTTAAGGGTTAACGTTATTGGTGCGTGTGGGACACTCTAGTTATTTACCAACTCTGGATTTCCAGTTCCTCTGTATAGTACTAGTTGTTGTACAGTGAGACTTTCATAACAAACAACCTCAGAGTGTGTGTGGACTATAATGCAAATGCTCTTTCATGCATATTTTCTTGGGAGGGGTGCCAGAGCTGATTTCCCCTGCCTGCTCATGTGAAAGATGTTGTTACTTGGCAGATATATGTTAGAATGGTTGTTCCAGATTGCAGAGAGTTTTGCACACCTGGGTTATTTTCATTCCAAAAGGTTCAATTACATAATATTGTATTTCATTTGCATAATTATTCAATTTAGCTGTATGGCAAAGCTTGCAATCTGAATCTTTAAATTAAAAAAAAAAAGTCTGTATGTCAATTAAGAATTTTAAAATTACTGACCGGTTGGTACCTCTAGAGATAATCTGCTAATACATTGATAGAATAAATACAGTATCATTTAAGGAGGATTTGGTGAAAATGAGCATTTAGGAGAACAGGAGCCTTTATTTTAATCTCTCAACTTTTTCGCATAACACACCCTACTGAAAAACTGATAAAGACTACAAGCTTCCTCCTCTCCCCCATAAAAATGTTCTTGAAAATAAAATATTATAAAGAAATGCAGGAGATCTTGTCCCTGGATCCCAAGATAAAATTTTACGTAAACTGCATTACAAATAATACCAGAAGTGATATCTATAAAAATGACTTGCAAATTCTAGAGTTATATACACACATGAGGCAACTGCACAACAAAAGCAATAAAAGGATTAATTCTAATTACTACTATGACTGATGTTGGAGTTTGGTTCACTGGAATTTAATTCATTTTCTTACTATCGCTAGTTATCTGAGTTCATATAAAAGGCCATTATTAAGAGTCTAGTCTAAAATTTGCCTTCAATGTAAAACATATTTTATTCTAATAAAATGTGGCTAGATATTGTTAAGTTTGATATTCATCAGCACTGGTTAAATGAACCCAACCTCAGGTACAAATCTAATAGAGCTGAATGTTAATTAATGTGATCCAAACAACTTATCATTTCAGGGTTGCTTCTATTAGGAAAGATGTGCTATGGTGCTATGCTAATAGAAAAACCTATTAGCTGCATGGATTCCAATTTCCTTTATCTGTATTAGTCACTGAATGGTAGGTTTCTTCTAAGATTAATATTTTTCCATTGTTTCTCTTTAAGTTCAGAGAATTCGTTTAAAACCATAAGACTATGGAGCAAGATTCAGTGGATGTATTTAATATATTCCAATCTGATAGTTTCATTTATAACTTTTAACCTAGGCGAACAAATCCACTTTCCTCTTAAGATTCAATTTTTATGCCCATCTGTACAGTGCCAGATAGCATTAATATCAGACATGGAAGACTACTTTATGTTTTCAAATACAGTAGAGCCCCACCATAATCCTGTGATGAATGGTGCAGACATTATTTACCCCTTAAAGCCAGGTTTCTCCGCCTCATCACTACTGACATTCTGGGTTGGCCACGTCTCTATGGTGGGAGCTGTTCCATGTACTGTAGGATGTTTAGCAGCATGCCTGGCCTCTGCCCACTAGATGTAAATATCATCTCCCAAGTCGTGACGATCAAAGATGTCTCTGGGATTGCCAATGTCTCCTGGGACAAAAATCACCCTCAGTTTTGGCTTAAAAGTAAAGAAACTAGCTGGCAGAGAATTTAAGGCATCAGCTCAAGGTCATGAAGACACTGAGTAACCGAGCCAGGGCCACAGCCCATGTCTCTGACATGCTGTCCTCTCCGCTCTCGCCATGGTCCACGGTGCAGCTTGGGACAGACTCCATAGTATGATTCCTTTAGTGTTTCTGTTGAACCATAAATATCATAACACAGACAATATTATACTATCATTAATATACGTAGAAGGCAGGAGCTAAATATGTAAAAGTGCTTGTTTAATTCTGAAGTATTATGAAATTTCCACATGAGCACGTGCATGCCAGAGAGAGAGACAGAAGAGAATCCACTTTGAGATAGACGTTTGGGGGGAATCACAGAAGACCTGAAAATCCCAGAGCAAGGTAAGCTGGAAACTAGATGGATCTGCCACGGATGTCAAGTTCCCAACTGCAGAACTGACCTTTGGTCATCATTTAAATACTGACGGCAATCTGGCTACTGTTGGCCTCTTTCCAAAACGTTCTTTGAGCTGTTACAGTGGAATTTTGCCAGCAGCCAAATTATCAGTTTATAGTCTCTAGCGATACGCAGGTACAAACAACGGAAATTCATCCTTGGTGTTTCTAAGGATGATGGAGCTGTGCCTAACTGAAAGAGCTCCATCCTTCAGACATATTAAAACTGCAGCTGGAAAACCCTTCTGTTTGATAAAATAAAAATAAAAGCAGATACAACACCCAGAGTCACGGAAACCTGGTATTGAAGGAATCTGTGAATAGATCCTCAGTTGTCAAGATATGAGCTTCCCAGAAGCATGGATGAAAAGCACAGGGCAATCCACACAGCTTAACCTAATCAGAGGAAGTGCTCCCCTGCCGTGTGTGTGTGTGTGTGTGTGTGTGCGCGTGTGTGTGAGAAACACCACAGCAGACTCAGGTCTGCATTACCGTTCTGTTGATGAGCAGAGCGCATGGGAAAAAAACACTCACTCACTAGTTCTTGAATGTTGAATGCCAAGATTACGTAAAAGAGACAAAGGTTGTGGAGATAGGTCTGCAGTTCTATTATACTTTAGAGGAAGTATTAAGTTTCTTGTCCCTTGGAACAAAATGATGTAGCTGGTGAAAAAGCAAGCATTTTTCTTAAAATGCTCTCAACATCCTCAATTTCCTGTTGAATCTAGACATTTCCCTCATTTTGCTTTTTCTCACAATTCCCTAGTGGCTCTCTCTCTCTCTCTCTTTCTCTCTCTCAACTCTCGACCCTTAAAGACCTTATATCAATGCTTACTTCCCTGAAATGAACCGCAACCTCCTAGGAGTTTGTTTGTCAATTTAATATCTGTGTCATCTAAAAAAAGTGAGCTTATTCAACCTGCTTCCCATTTCATCAATCATTGTGAAAGAAACAAGAGAAAACACTAAAAATAGGTGGCTTGCAGCTATTCATAACACCTTGCACCAGATAACACAGAATGTTCTAAAGTTGCTTAAATAGTGAACTGAACAAATTTCCTTTTATGGCATGAATGAGTTAAAAGGTAGGCAATGGAATAAGGTGATTTAGTCCATTAAAACCAAATGGAGAGGTTATTTTGCCCCATTTACTCAAATTCTGGTAAATGCAGAGTTTTTATATGAAGTAGACAGGTAGACTAGTTGTTTTCCACGGTGACATGAGTGGGTCTGGACCACTGAATTAAGACTTCCTTTCCCCAGGTCAGGCCAGTGGCATCAACAGGGGTGTGGGAGGACTCTGGGCCTGCGGGCTGTCTCTAACTCCCTGGCTTTGTGTAAAAGGCCACACCTCCTTCTGAGCACCACTGGCCTCCTTTTCTCATTAAATAATTCCTTACAGAAGGAAAACAGTCACATGCCAAGCTACTCTCTTTCTTCTATCACACAACAGTCAGACATTTTGGGGTGTACTAAGTATAACTCCGGAAATAAAGGTGCCTCCATTCTACAGTTAAAAGAGAAAAGCCTTTTGTTCATTTTGTTCATTATCTAGAATCAAGAGACCATGACTCCCAAGCCACTTCTCCAGCTTGAATTCAAACTCCATAGCCAGATAAAGGATTTTACATAAATACAAAACGTCCTATTTCCCACCGAAAAATGGAACAAACTATTTATAGATTCTAAACCTACTGTTTGCAAGCTTATTAAAAAGTCTCACAAAGTTACAACCAAAGGCTGATAGTCATTTTAAAATGATGCCACTTCCCTGGACAAGTCACACCAGAGGCAAATCAACAGCCCTGTGTGTAGTAACGATATGGCCTTCTCCGTCCTTCCGCATCAGGACACTGTGGCAGAACCGGCCATGACGCTCAACACATCTTTTCAGCGTGAATGAACCTCATCACCAGTCTTTCAAATGCTCCAAGTGTGTTGCAGACAGATAAACAAGCCCTGCTTGGAGGAGCTGCCTGAATTTGAAGCCACCCAGCATATCATCTTCATTCAGAGTGTGTTGTGTGAAGCAATGCATTGGAATGAAGTACAGTCAATGGTACTGCAGATAATGGGGACACCTTCATTTAAAAGAAGAAAGTCATTGGATTCTGCGGCCACGGTAGGCTGGGTGTGTTGATGATATTGTTACCACAACTCAGCTCTATTCCACTGAAAAAGATGCTTCCTTGCATCTCTTTTAATGAAGAAAACTTTAGGGAAGTCTGTTATCCCATAGAATTACATACAAATGAATATTTTCATTCAGGAACTAGAACTACGCTTTTGTGGAAATGCATATAATGATCATTACGTGGGCAGTAAAACAACCCATTTATAACTGATTCAGGCTACAACTACTGACCTTAGTGGTGACTGGCTCCCGAATCCACAAAATATGGTATGCCATGTCACTTAACACATCTAAATGGTAATCGGCAGTAATCTCATAAAGTGCAATGGGCAGCAGAAGTGATGAACTATTATAAGCAGAAGGTGAGCCATACATGGGCAATGACAGACATAAAGAAAACCTGCTGTTTCCTAACTGATACAAAGAACATTTAGGTTCCAACCCAGGACTGGGATGCTGTCAGCAATCCAAAATGTGACTTAGAAAACTACTACACACAGGTATTCAGTGATAGACTTCCTATTATTTCTTTTACATAAATATAATAATTATTTATTAATAAATATAATAAACACAATATATGCAATAAATATAAAATATTATTATACAGTTCCAGTACAAAGCATTTTTCTTTTATTCCACCCATAGAAACACAAGCAATTTTTATTGTGGGGCAAGTATTGATAAATCAGAACATGTACAAACCATTTCCTTCAAAATCATTAATCACACTGGGAAATGACTGGCAACTTTAAAATCACGTATTCAGTGATTCACTGATATTGACTGTAATGGTGAGAGTGGTGGTGAGGGAGAAGGAATGTATTTTCTCTAAAGTGTGGAGTTGTGTAAATTATAAGTAGATCGATATGACATTTCTACTTCCTCACAATCATCATCAATATGCAATTCTTCAGCACAGTCCTTTGAAGTAAGATCTGCCTCTTTAAAAAAAAAAATTGTTGTGTGACTAATTCTTTACTGGGCTCTGCACCATGTCAGAACGCCTAGAATTTTCTTTCCGTCATACATCTTATGACCAGGTTGTATGTGCTTAAAGAAACAGTGCACAATTATACAACTAACTACAAAGGCTGAGAACCTGGAAACGGCTTTGCTCACTCTTCTAGTCTAAGACATACATTTCTGTCACCTTCTCCTTTATTAAAAGGAATTGCTGTACAAAAACACAGACTCACTTTCTTTTTCAGCCAAATTTCCTCCAATGAATTCATCCGTTCACTCACTTTATCTATGTTCTTCACAAAGCCTACTCACTGAAGGGTCATTAGACTCACTCTCACATCCGTTCACCCACATATGCAACAGAACGCCAAGGCCTCTCCAGGTGAATGTTTTCTCTTTTATACATTGGACAAAATACTGGGAAATCGTTACTGCTCCAAAATGAAGCCCTCTCAGGGATGGCTGATTTTTTTCCTAATGTCTAAAGCTTATTGCAAGCTCAAATGTTTTTCCTTTCTTGTTCGCCCAGTTAACTCAGTAACTTCCATTTATCCCATGCTTTTCAACTCAAATGTCACTTCCTCAGAGAAAGTTTCCCTGCCCCCACACTGCCTGCTGTCCCCTCCCCCCAGCTCCTACGCTGTCACATGTCCTGCTACAACATGGGACATAAGCCTTGGTTTCATAGCACTCATCCAAGTCTGTCACCATACATTTATTTGGAGATCACCTGATAATTAATGACAGTCTCCCTATCTAGCCTGACCAGGGGTCATCTCTAGTTTTGCTCATCCTTGTATCCCCAACACCTCTCCTAAGACTTCATATACAGGAAATGCTAAGCAAGCAGTTGGTAAGTGGCAGTGTCAATGAAAAGTATTCAGGTGGTCAGAAATATTCTTTATTTATCACTGCTCTCTACGCAATGAATACAAAAGAAACCTCAACTTCTTTCCTGATTGATTCCAGTTAATTCTAAAAAAGGAAATCTTAATTCTGGGTTTAAGCACAGGCTATATTTTCCTTCTTCCTCACCAGTCCACTCAGTAGGACTTGAGGAAGTTTACTCACCCTCCCAATTCGATACAGCACAAGTGCGGAAGTAACACAAAATAATGTATCAGAAAAATGCTTCAAAAATTGCTAAGCTTGACAATTAAACATAGTGTGTGGTCCTGGACAGACTTGTGGTCTAGAAAAAATAATTCTAAAACACATGTGAATTTGTTTACAATGTCTAAAAACACAAAATAGAATAAAGAATCATTTCGCCAATCAGTGTGATACAGGAATCTGTAATGGCATTTGTCAGTGGCTCCAGAGCAAAACAATTTACTAAACAAATGAAGTCATGACAAAGAAAGGTCCTGAAACGGACTCTGCATGTGGCAAGTAAAAAGTGAAATCAGATTTTTCACTGGCCAGAAATACAAATATTTGTATTTGATAGTAGTGCCTGACTTCTTGCAAAACCTGGGTTATAAGATTAGAGATAACTCAAGTACATTATCGATTTCCCATTTCGATCTTTTGGACTGCACACAGATGCTCTCAAATAAGAACATATCTAGAAACAGAGAGCGAATTTTTAAAAATCCATTATATGTCAATTAAAATTGTTTTTCTATGTGCAATAAATACACAGTGTGCAATAACAATTTGACGGGCAGTTTCTGATAAATTCACACACTAATAAAACTGAAAGAGTGAAAGAAATTGTTCCAGAAAAACAGATCAGAAATCAAAATCTAGCAAGTTCCTCTCGTCTCCGAAATGTGAGCGTGGAGACCACTACCGATGCTGGTATGTGAAGTGGTGCTTTTTTTCTTTAAACAACCCTGTTGTTTGAATAGATCTGCTCCAGGCATCCCATTTGGACCATTTGTTTTACCAGCTGTTTGTAACAATGTATTCATCATGGAGACCTTTGCGTCTACCTTCAAAATTGCTTTTGTTGAGGGCTTTTCCCCCCTTGCACAAGGGAAGGGGTATAGTTCTGGAAAACACCATCTGCTGAAAGATCTCGCAGCTTCAGGGAAGGACTGCAGTCATAAGCTTTGAAAAAAGAACTACCAGAAAACCCTGATAAGCTAAATGACAAGAGACGGCCTCATTCTTTTGCATTAAAGGTAATCAAATGTTTTAAATCGTTAATACTTTCTTGGCAGCGGCAGTGACAGATGTTCCCTACATGGAAGAGAGTCTCAATTAATCTACAGCTGGCTTAATTGTCTGGACATCCAATTAGGGGAGGGGGATGGAAGAAGAACGGGGGGCAGAGAGAGAGGAATGCAAAGTTTTTAATTACTCGCTGGCAACTGCGTTCTTTCATTTATTTATTATATCTAATGAGCAGATGTACAGATGAGGGGTGGGCAGGCAGTGAGGATGTATACAGAACCTAAAGGCTGGGTGAAAGAATCAATCATATTCCCGAGTGTCTGTTGAAGGCCGCTTCACATTCCATCTGTGTTCCTGGTTTCCAAGCACAGATTTTAAACTTTTGGGTAATGGGTCATTTGTAGGATACCATGCGCCTGCTGCTTCTATGGGACCACCTGGTGTGTCTATGGACCATTTGTTGGTTGATTAACAGGACTGACCTCGGGGAACTGGTGGGGGCTCAGCTATGCAGTCTTATATATCATCATCATCACCATCATCACCATCATCTCTGAATTCCTCCAGCAGCTTTGCTCAAAGGGCCTTCGTTACTTTATGGGTTTAATTCAAATTCATGGGAAGGGCAGGATTCACCAATATTTTTTTTGCAAATCACTGGTCTGGCTGAGTTTCTACATCTAAATATTCAGAAGATTACCCTTGTTGGCCTCCTATAGTCTTATACCTTAAAAAATATACCTATGCTGTCTTTCCAATTACAAATGCAATATACACTCAACATAGAAATTCTGGAGTATAAATAAAATAAAACTCACTCACTGGTCACCACTTAGAGATGATCACCGTGAAGTCCGTTATTAATAATATAATCCTGACACCTGATTCAGGACACCAAACCCCTGATTTTCCAATAAACACTCAGTAAACTTAGCATAGCTTTTTATTAGAATAAATTAAGCATAATATTTTCAACATTTAGATAATATATTTCATGAAGCAAGAGGTTATTGGTATAGATTGCCTGAGAGACAGAAAAGCTGGGAGAAGATGAGAACTATAGATACAAATTGTGTTATTGCCTTTAGTATAGACCACATCCTCTCCTTTGGCTGGGATGAAGGATTTTGACCTTCTCATTCACAAGAATGAGTTGTGTTATTCATTCACAATTTGTGTAGGCCAATTCAGCCCACTAAAACAGCTTTTCCTACTTTTCTACAAGGCTTTAACTGAAATGAAATTCTAGACTTGGATTTGCGTTCTTAGAAGTATCCATTTTTGTTTCATTTATTTACATTTATAAACTGATTTTGACCTTCTAATAATATTTATTCTATATTTAAAAAATCTTTTATTTCTATTTTCTGCCTTTAATCTATGTTTTTGTAATGATATTTCAAATACTATCTTAACACTTGATGTCTAAGTCACCTACACTTAGAATAAGAACTTCTTGGGGCCTCAGTGAAACAAATGGGTTGGTTTCAATATCACTTCATCCATAATAAAGTTTTACACTTAGATCTGTAGTCTTCGAAATCTATTAAACCTAGGGTTGCATCATAGATTACATTTAAATCTCTTATTTTTTGTGTTTTTTTTTTGTTTTGTTTTCCTGTTGATTTATTTGTTTTCACATATCAGTCAATAGTGAAAAAAAAATCTGTGGGGAAGGGGTAACGTATGTTTGCCAACTTTTATTTTGCTAAATAAAGATGCTACAAACAGTAACAAAACACTGTTTTTGTAAAAGATATTGATTTTAACCATTATAAAAAACAACAAACTATATCATCTGAGAACGGAGGGCAGTCTGTAAGTTTAACTTTGTTTCCACAAATTTCTCTATATTGTCCTTACTTATCTCATTTCACCGTGGATCAGTGAGCTGATGCAAAGCTTGACACTGGTTTTGTGTTTGTGCTTGGGAACCACAGCTCCAGTCTGCCTAGTATTCTGTTCTCAGGGTAGAGGGTGATATCACGGAGACGTCATCACTAGACCATACGTTGGCTGTGTCTGTACCACAAGTCAGTTGCAGTCCCCACTAACCGCTTCACCGTTTGTCCCTAATCTCTCAGTTGGTTCCCTGAGTGACGCAAAGAACAGGGTGGTGAATATGACCCCCGAATGGGTCAATAATGCATTCTTTTGTGTGGTAAATAATGACCAGTAGAAAAAAGGTACCAAATTTTTCACACATTCTCTGTTGGATACTATCTCAGCTCAGAATAAAAACATTTGGGCTTAAAAACAAACCACCTTGATATACAGTATGAGTACAGTGGTATAAATGGATTTAGGACATTTGGAATTTAATTTCAACCCTGACATAAACTAGTGCTGTGACCTTGAGCAAATCAATTGACCTATGGAGGCTTTAGTTTTGTCACCTAAACTAAATCATTACCGTGGACCTTAAAGTTCTGCAAGCTTACAGTCTTGCAGTTATGTAAATTTTAAGGTTAAAGTAAAAGAAGAAGGAGATTCAGAAAGGGCTTTTACTTTGTGGGAGTTTGGGAAAAGAACTGCTATGTTTAATTTGATGCTCAGTATCACCAAATGATATCTTTACCAGAAATCTTACAGAGAGCACATTTTCAAACTTTAAGGTGTTAGATCGAAAGGAATGAAAAAAAAATAATTAATAGAATTAAAAACACCATGTCTTATTGTTGTAACTTGTTTGACTTTCCTAGGGCCTCCTTTTATATCATTTTAAAAAAGATATTGAATTTGAATGTTGTTAAATGAGGGCATGTTCTCCCCAGTCTGCCAGAGTCCTCCCTGTTGCTGACGGTGAAGCCTGATCTGTTTCATCTATTCATGTCACTCAGCCGGCCCCTGGGACAGTTTTCCCCTTGGCTTTAGAGGAAAAACTAGTAAGAACCAAGTGTAAATAAATAAAGAAATGAACAAGCAAACAAAAAAGAAATAAATAAACAAGCCAAACAGCCAGACAGGAAAATACCTGGCTGTTCTAAGCACGAGAGAAGCAGAAGCTGAGACTTGACTTTGTTACGCCCCTATCTGGGCATCGGTGGTGCTAAATTTAGCCTTGCTTTATTCTTGTTTTCTATAATCCCTGAAATCTCACAGGCTTATTAAAACACTCATTCCCATACGTTGTTTCAAAAGCTGTCCTCCTGCAAGTCCTGCCCCCGAAGTCCCTCCTCTTGGCTCAGACTTCCTTGTTCCTTTGTATTATCTCTCCTACGTTGTTTTGTTTTTTGTTGTTGTTGTTGTTGTTGTTTGTCTTTGAGCCATAGTTCAGAGCCCTACAACTCCAGGCACAACACTACACCAGGGGGCCTCATTAATGGAGAAAGTTCAAAAGGTTATTACTTAGCATCCGGGCTCCCAAAAGTTAATCTGATGCTCCTTTTGGTGCTGGGATACATTAAGACCTGGCTTCACAATTTACTTGCTATTCATGTATAAGTCTTGTATTTTTTCCAGATTTTTCTAATGTTAAAGAAGTGGAAGGGACTAAGCTTTAATTTATAGAATAACAAATGCCATGTTCACAGTCATACTAGGTATGGCTTTGACCCTGCATATTTATAGCCCGCTCCTGTCTAATCTGCTGCCAGGTGGTAGAACACATTATTCTCCTCGGATCATAGGAGGCTCCTTCCTCTGCCCCACATTTAATCCTTGACCTCCGCCACTTAGAGGGCTGAGATAGAAATGAAGGTGCTCACCCACCCAGGACAGAGTCCTGTGTATTATGCCCCTTCCATTCTGTCCTCCTCATTCATTGACTGTGTCACTAAGAATGTTTTTGTCACGTTTCCCACAAAGCTTAATAAAGCTACAAATCAAAAAGTACAGGCAAAGAAGAGGTTCTTAACAGGTTGCAAATATCTTATCTCAGTCATTTAGACATTTGTCAGCTCAGCGACCCGCAGCCAAGGCTTGGGGAAGAGTTACTGGGATGTGACACAGTATGTGGGCTAGAGTTTAGGGAAGCTACTGCCAAAAAGCTCTTGGAAGCCAAGAGAAGGCAGCCCGTGCCCCAGCTGAGGCAGGGAGTGAAAAGGATGGGTTTGCAAAAAGGGGCAAACATCAAGCTCTTACAAAAATTGCAGGGCACAGCTGGGTGGAGAGGATCCTGGTTTTGTACGTATTTTTTAATTACTGTGTTTTATATGTGAGATAACAGCATACTTCAAGTAATGGTGAGAAGGAAGCTTTTCATGTCCTGTGTTGTCCTATCCTATGAGGTCTCATGTGCTTAGTGGAGAAAATAAAAGTTTATTAAGATTGACTATAAAATGGGCAAAAAGGATTCATCTATTTAAATAAAAGAGACTACAAATTTCTAACCTATCTGATTTCTCTAGATCAGGGCTCAGCAAACAAGGGGTGTGGGCCAAGTCTAGCCTGATGCCTGCTTTAAAAAGAAAGTTTTATTGAAACAGCCACAATCATTCATTTATGCATTGCCTGTGGCTGGCTGCCTTTGTGTTATAACAGGGAGTATAAGACTCTCAAAATCTAAAATATTTGCTCTCTGGCCATTTCCAAAAGAAAGTTTGCCAACCTTTGCTCTGCATGATTGATTGAACAAATTTGAACACTTGGCAATATAATGTTGCCAGCTTTCATGATCTGTGAATAAAAAGGGGGTCTCTGTGCTTCAAGGCTAAGGTGGAAGCAGAACGTGAAAACAGAGGGTTCTCAGCACTGTTCAACGTGCAGGTTTTTCAGTCTAGGATCAGGCTCCAGACTGGTCAGGACTAACATAATTTATACTGAGACCCCCCAGATTCTTGGGCCGCTTGTACTCTCCTTGGAAGGATTCTAATGAAAGCTAACATAGCTTTATAAAGATGCTCTTTTTAACTGTGAATGTTAGTCCTTAATAACTCCTTTTAAGGTTCTTTCCTGGCATAGAAAATTCAAGGGCCTCAAAAGATTTTATTTTGTTTGTTTCTTTTGAATTTTTGTTTCTAGCATGAGATATATAAAGCAAGGAAGTAAGAGAAAGAAAAGAGAAGATAAACACATGAGTATGAAATGTCAAGAGCACACGGATATCAGAAAGGGGATAAGAAATCCATCCTGTCAGGGACATGTTCACTTATTTTGTTGCTTCCTATTAGCTGTAACATCTGAAACACTGTGTGCGAGGGAACATAATTATTTCTGAAACAGAGAAAATACAGCATCTTACCAGTATCCTCCCTAGAAGCCTGTTAGAATCCTAGCATCAGTTAGAGGTGGCTGTTTTTTTATCATATTTTCTAAAACAGGAGTAGTAATGAGCAATGAGCTGAAAGCCCCCAGTGTATACCTTACTACCTAGGTGATGTCAAGAGTGACTAACTTCACATGAGAGATGGTATTTATCCAAAATATCAAACCATTCCACCCCCCAGAAAACAAGGGTGAGGCATAGCAATCACCGCTGTTGGGATCAACTGGAACTGAACAATTTCATAACTCCTATCAGCCAAGGTTTTAGAAGCCTTTGACATGCACAATAATAAATTTATTTAACAAGTATTTCCTGACCCCTTAATATACTCAGTACACAAACATTCTTTTGTTGTTGTCAAGGAGGCAGATAGCTATTTTGTATATATTGGTTAATGGAGAGTAAGCTACCAACCTAAGAGACAGTAAAACACAGTGACCACAGCTCAGGAATCAGTTGGCCTGGGTTCAAATCCAGTTTCTTCTACGTCCTGCTGTGTGACTTTGGACAATGTGTTTAGCTCCTTTGCACCTCAGTTTACTCATCTTTGAAATGAAGATGATAATAACAGCCTTGGCTGGTGTGGCTTAGTTGGTTGGAGCATTTTCCTGTAAACCAAAAAGTCGTGGGTTTGATTCCCAGTCAGGGCACATGCCTAGGTTGTGGGTCCCATCTCTGATTGGGGCACAAGTGAGAGGCAAACGATGGGTGTTTCTCTCTTACATTGATGTTTCTCTCCTTCTCTCTTTCCCTCTCTCTAAAATCAGCAAGCATGTCCTTAGATGAAGATTTTAAAAAAGATAATAATAATAGCCTCTTACAGAATTGCTATATGAATTAAAGAAGTTAAGAATGTAAAGTACTTAGGACTATACTTGAGTATAGTAATTGCTCAATGAATATTTTCTCAATAAAGGAAAATAAGATGTAGCAACAGCAGACCTATAGCCAAAGGCCTAGAAATCACCTCAGGAAACTTTATTCAGTATCATGTATGCTACCATTGAAGGCTGACCACAGGGGCAACTAAACCTGACATCAAATCAAAGTAAAATATTGCACTATCAGAAGCTCAACCAGAGAATCTATCATGTCAAATTAGAAGGACTAATAAGATTCAATGCATTCTTTTCAGTCCTGGATCTCTCAAAGTCTTTCACAAAGCAATGATTAAGTATCTAACAGTAAAACAATTAAAAACAAAAAAGCTGCCGTTTATTTCCTGCAATACAATGGTTCTCATGCTGTTCTAAGTGTTCATAAACCAGTTTACTCTATGAGAAAATGTGGAAGTAAAGTACATTGATATATTTCACTGTGCAGTTCATTCACTAAAACATCAAATGTTGTAACTAAATAAAGTTCATTATATTTTAAAAGTTACAAAACATAAGGACTGAGTAATGGAATCATGCTGATATTATAATTATGTACTAAGAAGTGCATCTATTGCAGCTTTTTCAAAGGTCAAAAACAAAATGTGCAAACCTAAGAAATATCCTGTGTGTCTTCAGGGTTACTAAAGGAGTATTTGTAACTCTATCTTGAGGAAACGAAATTAGTCAAAGCTCCACAAATGAGCACATAATAGTTGTACAGTTTAGTGCTTTAATATATGTTTAAGCTTGATCCTCTGTGTATACTGCAATAGAAATAAATGTACCCATTTTACTTCTATGCCAAAATATGCTATCTTGGAAAAGAAAGTTACTTGAGTTCCATTTTTCTCAATTATAAGATGGCTAATATAGTCCCCCTCCATAACAACTTAAAATGAGATTTATATAAATACCATGTTTGAAAACACCCAGCATGATGCCTGGGCCAGTTCTGTTCTAGAGCCAGGTTATGACAATGGATTGCTACATTTTTAGGAATTTTTGAAAGTTGGTTGCTAAACACAGCCATTATAGAAAATTAAAATAGATAAAATTACAATCAAGTGAAGTATATTAAAAACAAAGGTAAAAAGTTAACATTTATCATTTTCTAATTATTTTACTGCATTTCACGTTACGTATGCTCTTGAAGTTATTGATGTCGATGTGATGAAAATGCTATATAATCAGGTGCTCATGAGTGTTACTTCCCAATTCCGAGTTTAGTGTTCTCGTATTTGTGGCTTGCAATCAACCACAGTGGGAATGTTTTACACTACAGAAACTGGCAAACCCATCAGATTTGGGCTGTGCGCATCTCTGTGTGTGCTGTTCTTAACATTGATCAGCAAACTGCTTTTCCTGGCTCATCAGGAATAACCCTTCCTCCTGCCTTATTATCACCTTCTCTCTCCTCCTGCATCTGTCTCCCTTCCTCCTTCCCTCTCTCCCTTCCTTCTTTCATTAGAAAGTTCTTCTTAGTCCACAGAGCCCATTAGTTTCCTCTTTGCTCTTTCAAAGTGTTGGCTCTTTAATGCTTCCATGAATTAAAAAATAAAATAAAATAGATATCATTAGACTCAGAAAGATCAAAAGACAATCTTACCTCAAAATATGTATGAGGTAGAACCAGTGAGTTAAAAAGTTCTCTTTCCACCTTTAGATGACTTGCCAAACACATTCATAATTTAGGTTAAAATATGTAAACATTATTGGATTTTTTAATAAAATCATTCAGATTTTCACAAATCTCTTACCAATTCAGGAATAGGCACTGCCCTTACATAGCAGAAATGGTGATGCTCCCTCACTAGCATTTCCTGAAAAAAATTCTGTTGATCTGTTCTTAACGAAAGGTTTAACTAGAAGATTGATAATCTATGAAAAAAATAAAAACTCTTTGAAAATTAGCTCTTACATGAAATCCCTTTAACAGTAAGCCCATTTAATCATGCCAGAGAAATCAACAAGGGTCTCTTATTGTCAATTGGGCTGTTCTCTGGGTACTATCATTAATAGTTTCCCATGATAGGTTTTGCCTCCTTAGCCAGGTAAAAAGAGTACAACTTAGGACTTCCAAATGCAAACCACAGTTATCAGCCTTAAAATGCTACTGAAAATTTGCTTTGCTTCTTTGTGAAGTTCCCTAGGGGTAAGGTTAAAAGTAGAAACAACAGGGGAGTGAGAAATAAAGGGAGAGGATTTGAAATCACGTGTTACAAACAGAGAACAGAATCACAGAACGATACCACGACAGTGGACTCCAAGACAAGATGGCAAGACAGATGTGCCAGACAAGAAACACATGCTTGGCGGCTGGGCCAAAGAAAGCAAACACAAGGACAAAACCACACAGAGATGCTGCGGGAGCAGTTCTTGGGCTGTTGTGATCGATGCAAATAATAACAAAAACAAGAACCCATGGAATTATAACTACAAAGGAAGTTACCCCCAAAACTCATACACTGGACTTGCTGGGTTAGCCTGGATGTATCCCTTGGATGAAACACAAGATGGCATCATTACAGCCCATGCATTGGCGATGGAGACCATGGTTAGTTGATTAGCTACACAACTGTTACTGCATGCCAGACAATGATCCTGGGCTTGTCCAGAAATAAAAGATACAACAAATACTCTATATCTGCAATAAAATTCTTTTTATGCCATCTGAAATTTGTGGGGAGGGATGTGTTTCTTTGTTTGTTTCTGCATGTTTCTCTCTCTCGCTCTTTTTTTTCCCTTGGCTCATTTGTCCTCTTAATTGTCACAAAGGGGAGAGGAAAGACAAGTGGCCTGTGCAGATATGGGGACAAATAAAAAGGGAAAAGGAAGGAAATTAAAAGGAAAAATATACATTGGAGGAAGAAGAGGAAAACACAGTGTTTCATTCTTTTGTACACAACTTTCTTGGATCTTGTTGGGGCTCATTTTTTTTTTTAAGTGTAAATACTGGAGGGATAAGCTGAAGGGGAAATTCAAGATTAGGATGGCAAGAAAAGATTTTGTTGCCTTGTTTGATTTGCATATCTATATATGTCTCAGTATTTAAAAATAATGATTATAATTACTCATAAAAGTATAGCAATGAGTTAAAAATAGCCATAATGACCAAAATACTAAATATGAATCAAAATAAAATAAAGTAAATTGAACCACCAAAAAATTCATGCGGCACAAGATGAGGTGAAATAACAAAAAAATGTTCTTCAGATATATACAAGGCATATATCTATTTATATATATATACACAGGAATGTGCATATATGGATAGATATATATGTATAATTTTTTCTGTCTACCCCTCTCAAGGATAACTGGATTAGGAAATCATCATTGTAATTATGATAAAGGAGAAAAAACTAAAGAAAAATTAACATGCTTTGTTCACCAAGTTAAAACTGTATCATGCATGTTTATGTTGGCTGATGTAAGAATGATGGAGTGAATTTCTGTGTAAAACACATGACTGATGGCAGGGGCTGTTGTTAATCTCTGTTTACATTAGTCTAATCTCATTTATACTGTGTCTACATATATATGGAATGATAGGCACTATGTATTTAGTATACACATATATAAATATATGTATATATATACACACAGTACATATACTGGGGCTTATGGGAGAAAAAATAAAGAACATAAAGAATAAAAGAAAACCCATAAAACCTCTCTTTTAAAACCCAATCCCTCTTTATATATTAAAGTTTTGCAGGGGTGGGGGTACTTGCTTAATGATTTCATTAAGCTCATTTCTTATCAACTATTTGCACTGGCATTTGAAATCAGGAAGTTCTCGTGAGTTTGGCTTGAAATTCAACAGGCCCATCCTTAACCTATTAGCTAAGAAGCCCTGGCTCTAGACTGTACTCTACATATGGAATTCAAAGAAAACTTTATGACTGAACTGTATTAATTCTTCAATTGCAATTGATTGGAAATTCTGCATCCCTAATCTAAGATACAGAAAACTGGCCTTTGGGGTTACTTGATTCTTTCACAGCTTGGCATCATCATCTGTGATTTTTCTTGCCTGTCTATGGTCTATGAATGGGGTATGCTATTTGCTGAACAAAAAACCTCTTTATAAAGTTCTCATAATGTTCTAAGCATTTCCATTGACTATCCACACTGTTTCTTCCTTTCCTATCTATTCTTTCCTTTTATTCTCCTTACTTTGCTGTCTTCCCTAATAGAAAATGAACTCATAGTACTTACTAAAAATGTTTTATAAATAAGTAATGTATTAAACTTTCAAATGAAAGTATTTATACATATACGTTAATCTTACTGATTCATCTTTCTTTCCAACATACCAGAAAAACTTGGGTAATGGAGATGGAAATAATAACTTTTATTAGATTTGTTATATTTGCTATGGAATCCACAATAGTGGTCAATCCATGAGGCACATGTTTTATGTACACCACACCTGAACTATGAATTGCCTAATTGCCTAACAGCCAATTAGGAGACTTTCCTATAGTTATATTTCCATTGTCACTCTAGTTTTCAAAACATTTTATCATTAGGAATTTAAAGGGCACATAGCTTAAAAATTACTTGGGGTTGGGATAGAGTTGGGTTATCAAAAAGTGACACAATTTATCACTGAGTGGGTTAAGGAAGACAGAAACTATAACATTAAATTTAGAATATTAAGCACCCATGAACATATTCTATTAATTTATAGAAAGGAAACTAAAGAATTGGTAGGATTTAGCCTAGGCCTAATATCTGAGTAACTGTTTGCTTTTGTATACATTAGAAATATATTATAACTCAAATATGAAAATGACTAATGTCTACAGCCAATAATGATTAATTACACCGGTGAATTTTACATCTATTTACATTACACTTTCCGCAGCTAAATCATTTCTCAGATTACTTCTGTTATCCTTTTACTTGAAGTGTTTTTAAGTGGGCCTGAACTCTCCAAGGTAAAGTTCTGGACACTGTGATACTCAAACATTCCTATGGCATTTATTTAGCATTTACTACTTGACTAATAGCCACTTGACTAGCAGCCTTTAAACAAGATTCTATTTACCAGCCATGACTTTCCACCTGGAAAAATCTTTCTAAAATAAAAAATACCTTTTTTTTTGTAATAGAAACATACAAGTTGCTAACTCTTCAAGCTTGCTGGAGACACTAATGAAAAAAATATAAATGTGTTTTTATAAACAGATAAGATCACAAACATTGTATTTAAAGCCAACAATCAGCAATTTACTTCCTTTCACCCATGGATTCTGAAGAACAAGGCTCTCTTTCTTTCTATCTTCCATTAGAAAAGTATTAACGTCTTAACATTGCAGCTGCATTTCCCACAGTGTTCTAGCATATTAAAACTCAAATTATTTGGCAAGCTTTTAAGCAATTCAATGCCAGATTTTCATATCATAAACACCTTATTGAGATATCTCAAACTGGTAAAGGTTAAGAATCCACTTCCCCCTGGAGAACACAAATACGGAGATGCTATTGGTATTTCACTAAATTTAAATTTCACCCACATTGGGTTGATATCGTAGTGAAACTAATAATAACATCAAATACAAATGTGAGGGCTATAGATTTGAGGAGTAAACATACATCCGAGGACCACTCTGGCAATGTTAATTACTTTGTGATCTCAGATTACCACCATTAGTTTAAACATCCCCCTCAATCCAACCATTACAAAAGTTGTTCAGCACAGTCTTATTGATTAATGGATGCGTTTCATCTTTACTTCCTTTTACTCTCTGCCCTCTGGTGGAAGTGCGGCTCCTTGATGTTGGATCAAAGAACATTTAACAAACTGAAAGCAAAAATCCTGGCTAATTGACCACCAGAAAAATACATCCCTGGATAATGGCTAGATAAATCAATATAGTTGTTAATTATTGCCATTCCCACTTCTCAGGTGTAGAAGGTGTTTCTTTTTCTTTTTATTTTTTACTCTGCTCTGTGACTTTTAGAACTTGAGACTATAAATATATAAAATTCAGAGAGTTGATAATTTCTAATCATAAAAAAGCTAATCTAAAATTGCATTTGTTTTGATGTTATTTCCTAAAATGGAGACACTGGGGATAGGAACAGTGGGGAGGGAGAGAGAAGAAATGGAAAATCGATTTCTTCAATTTCTCTATATTTCGGAGTGTTTTTAGATCACAAAGGTGAACTTAGTAAAGATTTTAATTGTTATTTGGCTTCTATAGTTTCATGAAAAAAATCTTATTTTCTAGTATTATTTGAATCCTCTCCAGCTCATCTGTAGTTTTGTTATTGTCGAATCCAAAGATGTATGAAGCACAGTGAAATAGGAGCTTACTGCATGATTCAACATCAGTGGAGTATAATTGGAAAAGAAAAGGTTTCTATGCAAAGTCACAAATCTGAAACATTAAGTAGACATTGACTTCCAACATAATCAGCTCTTATAAATTAGGAAAGTTAAAATCCTGACCCTCAATTTCAGGTAGTTAACTCCTAATCCAAATATTCTAAATTTTCATTTGAGGCAGATGGCTTCATTATGATTTTATACTTTAAAGGCTCAATTCTGAGTTCTTAAAGCAAATGTTCAGAAATTGTGATCTTACCTATTACTCATAAAATGCTCTAGTTCACAGAAAGAGTAGGGGTAGGGAAAGTAGAGAATTCTTTTTGTTGGAGAAATGTGAATTTATTAGGGTGATATTCACTTATCTAAAATTACAGATTTTAAATAATTTAATGGGTTTTATTTAGCTTTTTAAAAGGAGACGAAGTCAGAAGTATGAAAAATCTCCCATTTTAATTTAAGATTATGATGCCCTTGGTGAGTCATACATATTCAGTCAACAAATACTAATTGAGCTTTCACTCTGCGTCTTTTTGTCATGGCTTAGGTGATGCTCGTTGTTTTTAAGATCTCATTTGCATATTTTTCAGAGCAAATACACAAAGAAAACTTGAGATCCCCTGGACTTACAAGGTTTCTAGACCTTCATCAACCAAACCCCTGAAGACGTTATGTTGTCTCCGAACGTGATGCGACGAAGGTACAGAAACCATGTCCTGGGTGCCAGGGTGGGCTTTTGGTGTGAAGTGCAATGGCTTACCTCTGACTCCAACTCAGCAGCTTTAAAGTCGATTTTGATTTAAAGAAAATTAGATAAGAAAACTAAGTTCATTTAAAATGTGATGCCCACGTGAAAAGTTGTTGAATTAGCATGTACTGAACTGCCCAAATTTATAAAAAACAAGAGCTTCTAGTGGACTTCAATTAATCAGAAAAGAACTTCTAGAAATCAAATGACAGCCAGAAAATCAAAAACTTGCTCACAGAGTGAGAGAAGACAAGAGAAAATGTCAAGTAGAAAAAGGCCTGGGTAATTAGTCAAATTTAGTGTATTGACATTGAACATCAGTCCTGGAAAAGATTAACATTTTAGAAACTGAGGTAATAAATTGGGGTGTTCAAAATCAGAATTTTAATCTCAATATTCACATAGAATCTCAAAATCAAAAATTTTTGTCAGAGGGCTGTAATTGTCACCCTTACCTGTTGCTGCATGGGCAATGGAAGCCTTCTCTCTAGGCAGCGCAGAACCTAGCCCCCAAAACAGCTGTGCAATTGGTTCTGATTTTTAATTTGTATTTTTTTTTTTAATGTGAAGGCTATGGAGTTATTTTCCATTTAATGAAAAAAAAGGGGGCTTGATAGGTCTGTGCCATGTAACCTTCATCAGTGTTTATCTGGTGCCAAGGGCAAAACTTCTGCCTCAACAGGAATATCTACCTCCTTCCTCTGTTAAATATGTCCCTGACATATTTCCCTGTGTAGCTGAATTTCTTACCAGAAATACTTTATGGAGTAAATATTAGAAAGAAGAAATGCTCATCCTTCAAATGTAATGAGTTGAATAATCCCAGGCAAGAGATACCAATATGAGTGTCTTAGAGCTATATGTTATCTGCTTCAAGGTAGGCACCTAGTTTACGTATACACCTCTCCCATACTTCCTTGCTGAACAGAGCAGATTGTTTAAAAACTGCTTTAATACCCCACCCACTCCATGTAATTACATTACTGAAGAAAATACTGGCATTGAATTTCTGTCCTCTGCCTTTGAATCAGCTGAAATACCTGTGCAACCACTAAAAAGCAAATGCCATTCAAGTTTGGATCTGTTCATGTTCAATACCAAATGGCAATATATACCCACAACCTGGGAGATTTAAAACTTATGAGTGAGGAAAAACCCTCTGTGTTATTAAGGAGGTTGCTATGGAGATGATTATGTGGGAGGAGGAGGCAGTAGGGAAAGATGGTGGTAATATTTTAAAATGTTCAATCCTTAATTTTTACAAGAAGACTAAAATCTAAAGATTTGATGAAACATTTTTGTGTATGTATATGGATACAGATATCATTGCTGTAAAAGCAATAAAACTAGAGAAAGAATAAACAGGGAATCCAAATTAAATTCTGGGGATCTTGCTACATTCACATCTAAAACCTTAATACCTAGCACATGCCTACCATACACAAAAGGTGTTCGTTGGGTAGGTAATTTAGATAGTAAAACTCCTTATTCTATTTTTTCTGACAGTTCAGTTATGACAATTATTAGAACAGAAAGGACTCAAACCTAGAGATACACTGTATGCTGTCTGTTATTATATTAGTATAAATATAATATAATGCCTAAGTGCTAAGAAATATTTATTGAATGAATGAATGGATGAGTTAATGAATTAAAAACTTGGTGTGCAAGTTCTGGTATAGATTGGATGCATCTGCCTTCTTTTACTTTGTTATTTTATTTTATTTTATTTTAGTATACTTGATATACAATATTATATTAGTTTTATTAGATTCAGGTGTACAATATAGTGTTTTGACATTTTTCTACCTTACAGTGTGATCACCCTACTAATTCAAGTAAACATCTCTCACCCTGCGGACTTACTGCGATATTATTGACTACCATATTTTGCCATGTAAAATGCGTACCCATGTTTTGGGGCATATTATACACGAAATTCTTATAACCATTATTATGCCTATGGTATGTAATCACTATACACATGTATAATGAACATCCTTATTTTTCCCTCAAAATTTTGGGCTAAAATGTGCTCATTATACATGGCAAAATACATTATATTCCCCTTCACCTTTTACACACATCCCTCTCCTTTCTCCCCTCTGGCAACCATTCCCTTGGTCTCTGTTTCTATAAGTCTGTTTTTGTCTTTGTTTCTTTGGTTGGTTGGTTTGGTTTTATATTCCACCTATAAGTGAAACTTCGTGGTATATTTCTTTCTCTAACTTCACTTACAATAATACTCTCTCTAGTTAAAACCACACTTAATAATTTGAGATAATTACACAATAATTTGAAAAAATCTGACTGACTAGGTCACAGTTAGTTTCCTTCCACACAACTGAATTTCCAAAGGAAGAGATCACACTCCAAAGGGAAACGGCCCTCGTAGAATTGTGTCCCTAAGTCACGCTAGGGACAGGAACCCACAGAACTTCCTGGATCCAAAGCCACTTGCAAGACACCAGCAGTCAGGTTTCCACAAAAGCTGAACAATTGTAAATCACTTTGGGGTAACACCTAGAAAATTTTTACTTTTGCCATAGTATTTCTTCATGAAGCTTAAAGTTCTCTAAAATTATCAAAATAAAATGTTGAATGGCTTGCCTTTTTTTTTTAAAGGAAAGGAAAAAATAAACAACCCAAAGAATCAAGTAGAAAATTCTATGTGTTTTTCTTAATTTTTGCAGAAATAAGATACCAACCCAACTCCAGCTTTAATTCTCTTAAACATACACAGAAATTCAATGATATCTGTTCTCTATTACATATGTATATATAAAGATTTAACGTATAGCAAGTCTCAAAACAGACAACTTGGGCAAGTTGCTAGGAAACAGTCAGGGACTGCAGTTGCCTGCTGGACATTACATCATACATAGTTCACTGTCAGGAAAGACCATAAATCATCAAAATGTATCTGGGTGCAAATGGGGGCACACCGAAGCTTCTAACTGCCGAAGTCCTGTGAACTTCAGCACAGTGCACACATTGTGAAGCATCTCAGCTGTTGACATGGCATGGTTCAGTACTAATTTTGTGTTTGCTCTGTTGCTGCAAAAATTATCTAAGCACCCAATGAACAAAATTAGTATAAATGTAATACCATGTTAACTGCTGTTAAAATCCCATGGAAAATGCTTTTGTTGTTGCTTGGGTTTTGGTTTTGTTCTGTTTGCCATTTGGACTTGGAGCAATTCATGAAGTTGAAATGATCCTTATGACTCCCTTTTGGGTTCATGTTTTCGTGCCATTCCAAAACAGGCCTCTTCAGGCTCCCACCCTACCCTGTCAGCTTCATAGCCACCACTGGCTACCAAGCATTTACTGCTCCGGTGGTCGATCCGGGTGTTTGATTAGGTTAGGTCACATACCATGGATTTTTCTTTAACTTTCAGGGAAATGACTTCCAGTTTCCCTAGGATCCTGTTACTCCTTCCATGGGATTTGATGCTTTAGAATATATTTTAATATTTATATATGTATACTTATACATATATAGATATAGGAGATACACATATTAACACACTATAATATATATAAAACACATGTATATTCACATATATGTATGTATTGTTTTTTGCAAGTGAAAAAAATAAAGCAGGCAAAACAAGACTGACCTAACCTACCTGTACTCGGTTCACATTCAACAAGGTCTTCATCATCGCTTGAACATTCAGCAGATGATACAAGGTCATCTGATGTTGGCTGTGGGGGAAGAGAGAGGAGAGAGAGGTAAGGATACCAATGAACAAAAGCGTAAATGACTTATCATTGTGTCCTGCCTCCATCATTATTACTGTTTCTCTTTTCTAAAGAGGGCATGCTGTAGAATGCAGAATTTTTAACTCCTGTGTAGTCGTGAATGGCTCTAGGTCCAGACAATCTGTGTGGGTCTTATGTGAAGCTCAGAGAGCCAAAGTAGTTTGCAGGGACTTCTACCTCTGCCATGCCTGACCCCGTGCAGCCTGACCCTCTTCTGACTTTAATTTCAATTTTGAGACTCAGAAGGGCAGGAAAAGGGCTATTACAAATGGTAGGCAATACAAGAGTGCAAGCCAGCCCAGAAATGCACTGCAGCTTTGAGAGGCTTTCAAATGCACATGGCATGTGGTCTCAAGTGCATGATTTGGTGGTTGTGAATGTATAGGCTGGCATAATTAATGAACGCTGTGGAATGCAGTCTGTTCAGGAAATGCATAATGGCTTCTCTCAGTAGCAGTGATTTCTTCATGTAATTGCTTCAATTAGCTAAATTAGTAATGTGGGCCAGCAGAGAGATACCACACAACAGTCTCTGCACACAGGTAAGACTATTTCTGGAGAGCAGAAAAACATTTGTTGCAACAGTAGTGATTCAACTGGAGACATTTTTTTTTCCAGTTGAATCCTACAGAAACTCCCCAGTGCCAGACAATCTGATGCCAGAAATATAGGGGCTGTGGACATGGGCAGCAAGAAGAGCCCTTGAGACACAGTAGCTGAGGAGGCTGCTTTGTGTACCTGGTACACAGTGCATGCACAAGAAATACTGTTGAAGTAATTAACCAATCTATAGATCTTATGTAAAAAACAAACATATGTTCTACTATGTACATATGTTTGAATGCCCTACTATTGAATACCCTTATTCAATATATAGAGTATACACTGGCTTGCTAGTCTTATTATTCATAATGCATTGAAGTCTGAATGCATATTAAAGAGGAAAAGAAATTACAAGTGAGATGCTGTGCTGAACAGGTATACACACTTATTAGTTACAGTTATTGTTAATTAATTCAACACAATCTTGTAACAATCCTCAAGGACAAAGTTAATTATTATACTTTTAAAGAGAACTAAAGTTCAGAGAGGTTAAGTAAGATGCTGAAGGACACACAGCCAGTGAGAAACACAGTGGGGGTTTGAACAGACACATCTTTGTCAAAGTCTGCATTTGTGGCCCACATAGGCTTCACTATACCTTTCCTTACATGATATTGTGGACTGAATTGTGTCTCCTTAATTTCCCATGTGGACATTGTAATTCCCACACCTCAAAGTGGGCATGAGATATGGTCTTTAAAGGGATAATAAAGTTAAAATGAATCCATTTGGGTAAATTTAATCCAAATAGGACTGATGCCCTTATCCAAAAATGAGATTAGGACACAGACACACCAAAAGGGATGGCAATGTTTTAACAGCACAAGGAGAAGACAGCCATTTACAAGCCAAGGAGAGAAACCTCAAAAGAAAATAACTCAGCTGACACCTTGACCTTGCACATCTAGATTCCAGAACGATGAGAAAATAAATTTCTGCTGTTTAAGCCACCCAGTCTGTGGCACTTTGTTACGGCAGCCTGAGCAAACTAATGCACATGACAACCCATCTGCTTAGAACTTCCAGGCAACATCCTTTCGACATAGACGTAATAGGCATAGCATGACTGGACCCAGCAATGAACAGTAGAGGCACCGTATTAGGCAATTGATTTCACTTAGAACTGACAGTGGCAGAGAGGTGCCTGAAACCACGTTATTGATCTTTATTCTACATCTGACAGGCAGATACTTCAACACCTGTTCTTCCTTAGAGTTAATGGAAAAAGAATTTTCAAACATACATTTTTTTCAATTAGACACTAGTGAAGTGCACACTTCATTTCCAGCAACTGAGGCTGGCAGTCGTGCTCTGGAGCTGAGTTTTTTCTGTGAGCAACATGGTGAGCGCACTACCCTGGGGGCTGCTGCTGTGATGGGGCCCCATGAAGGCGCATCCCTGGTCAATTGGTCAAGGGAGGTGGCGGGGGAATAAACGTTGACTGTACACATGCGGAAGGCAATTATAAGAGGTGGACACCATTTTTGAAAGAACCACAGGCACTGCTCGGTCACTGTAAAACAGTAAGGATTGTGTGGGTGGAGGGAGCAGACCTTAGATATTACAAGCACTTATGACCTACCAACAGCCCACAGTACTTAAATGAACATATAGTATATCTGTGGTATTAAAATTTTATAGGATAAGGGCAATTAGAAAAAAAATGTCTAAAAATACTCCTTAATGGGTAGTAATAAAAAAGTGGTTGAGAATACACTTCTAAAGTGTAATCAATTAGAAAATTGTTGGTGACTCGATTATAAGGACCTGGCAAAAATGGCCCATATGCTGCTTAACTAGCTTTGGTCCCTAGAAATGCGTGAAACCTGGTGACTTAATGAAAACATAGTGAGCTCAGCTGAAGAACAGAAGGCCAGGCAATAAAAAGGCCATTGAGCAAATGTGTAAAAACAATGCATAACAGCGGATAGAAACTCCAAAACACATTAACATAATATTAGTAGAATATTCCACTTAATTCTAAGAAAGTTATCTTAATTTTTGTTGGCCAAAGAAATGATGTAAAGTTTTTTTTCCCCCAAGAAAAGTACTAGACTCTGAGGTTGAAAGGATACTTACTATTTTCTTCTTCCTCCACTTCCTGACACTACCCGAGTTTTCTGCCCTGCGGTTTGCGCATATCTACATTCTCAGTCCTCAGTACTTCCACCTCAACTTCTGTCCGCACAGGGATCCTATCCCCCACTGCAGACCCCATTCCTATGCTCTTCCATGTTCTCACCCACCCTCTTTCTCTCCAGTTCACTGTGCCCAGGCCCAGGTCCCAGAGATCTGTTTTCTGCTGATCTTCTGTATGAATATGGATCAATGCAAAATTCCTCCCAGGAAACACAAGCACGTTTACCAGTAGCTCTGATAAATGGCGGCTAGACTTGAAGGTTAAATGAGAGGCAGGCTAGCAGAGTGTGGTAAGAGCAAGCCTGACTCTTTTGACTCCACTTTCAGTTGGTAACCTGGGGGAGCAAGTCAGCAATCCTTTCCAAGTCCCAATTTTTTTCATCTGTAGATTGAGATACACAGAGAGTCTCCTCACTGATTGGGTATTAATTTAAATGTAATGTTAACAGTGAAGCTCTGTTCCTGGCATATGGCACATCCTCAATAAATACTAGCTAAAACTAACACAATCAATTAATCAATCAATAACAGCAATGCATCTGCCATGAGGGGTGATAAAGACCAATCCACTCATGAAGATTCTAAGAGAGCTTGAAAAATAATTGAAATCCAATTTGTTTCCAATGGCTCTGAGTCCAGGCATTCTGAGTGGGTCACATGTGAATTCATCCCCTTCTTTTCTTTTCCTCAAGCCTCATCATCACTATTTACAGCCACAGCCAATGAAACTCCCAAAGCAATGACAAACATCTCAAACCCTCCTTAGCGCAACACTGAACCAATGTTTGTTTATCCGGAGAACCTGGCTTCCAGCACTGCTGTGCCCATCCCAGCACACTGCACAGTGTCCGAAAAACTCGCTCTGTGAGAGGCAGCTAGTTTTGATTTGCAGAGGACTCAGGATTAAGAACACTATATTTAAGGATTTGTTTAGTTCTTTATTTTTGCAATCTTTGTCCCTGCCATGTAAAACAACAAAACAAAACAAAACAAAAGTATACCTCAACAAGTATAAGCCAAGGATTTTTTTAAAGGTTTTATTTATTTATTTTTAGAAAGAAGGGAAGAGAGGGAGAAAGAGATGGAGAGAAACATCGATATGTGAAAGAAGCAATTGGTTGTCGCTCACATGACCCCGCCTTGGGACAGGCAACCCAGGCATGTGGCCTGATCAGGAATCAAACCAGTGACCTTTTGGTTCACAGGCCAGCACTCAATCCTCTAAGCCACTCCAACCAGGCCAAGCCAAGGTTTTTTGGATATGCACTTAGGATCATATCCAAAAGTAATGATAATATGATTCAAAGTTACCCTCAGAACACCCAAGGCCTTATGAGTGCCTTTTAGTATTCCTATTTGTGTCCTTCCTCAATTATAAGTAAATAAATGCAGGCGCTGACTGAACCTTGAAAGGAAAGGCACACTTCTTTGACTACTGGTTCCCATGGCTGGTACAGTACTTTCAGATACACACAGGCTGAGGATACAATTATTATAAGTAGAACAGAATACAGATTTTCTTTTGTCTTGAAATAGCATGTAGCAACCCTAGGCTGTGTGCGTGTGTTTTCCTAAAATACAACCCTTTTTCATAATTACGCATAGCTCTTTAGAGGAAAAGAGTTGTCAGTACTTTTAAGAAGAAAAGGATATTTGAACTATCTAGAAGCATGCCTACTAATCACATTCAACACTTATTAAACACTTTCTATATTCGGGCTTTGTGCTAAGAAGTTAACGCATAAACTCTTTTAGTAGTCATAATAACTAAGGGTGTAGACATTTTTCAGTGACATCTGCTATTTTTAATGGTCCACCATCCATCCATTCTCCATCAAGATGCAGCATTGCTTTGGGAACCTCTTCTAACCATATAATTATGTTGAGAACGTTCAGCAGGGCCCCTTCCATGTCATCTTCACCACATTTTCCCCTTATAATGATTGTCTAAAGCTCTCATAACTCCCAGTGGCTAGGCTGAAAGTGCTTACCTATTATGATTCCCGCATGTCCAAAACCAACTTTATAAGTCATCCAAGGAAGAATAAAAGATCTATGACTACTCCAAACCGAATAATTTGATGTAGTGGCTGGGCTACTAGATCCACTGTCAGTGATGTATGACTATATTACAAAGGTGTTTTGCTCATTCATTCATTCATTCATTCATTCCTTTATTACCTTAATAAATATTTGTCGAACACCTATGTGTCAAGCACCGTAAGTTATGAGGGATAAAGTGATAGATAAAACACAGTTCCTCTGCTCTGGGAATTCATGGTCCCTGAAGAGGCAGCCAAGTAAACAGGCAAATTTGACATAGTAAACGGAATGCTATGACAAGCACAAACACAAGATGCTAAGGGAGCAAACAGCAGGGGAAAAGAGATAGCTCCTGGGCAAAGGGGAAGTGGAAAATGAGCCCTCAGGGACAGGCAGCAGAGTAGCTGGGAAGCTGAGAGCTATGGGCAGGAGAAGAGCATTCAAGGTGAGAACTGTCTTGCAAAGGCTCAGAGGTATGAAAAAGCAGAGTTTATTTGTACCGCTGTGAGTAGTTCAGGCTGACTGGAGTGGAGGGATATATTATGAGAGCGACAGTATGGCAGTTACTTGATTTACCATGTTATTCGTGAAAATTTGGATAACGATCATGAATTTAATATCTTGCCCTATCAGACTTTTATCCTTCTTCCAGTGCCTACATCTCATCATATTATCTGTTGCATTTCCTTTGGAAGCCGATATGTGTGGTTTCGAAACATAGTGTGTGGGTCTGATTACACCCATTTCTCCATGGTGCTGATTAAAGACCTCACTTTGTCTTCTCAAGACGAGGAACATATTCTCCTGTCCCTATATATTAGCAAAATCCTATATTAAAAGTAATAACTCACACTACCCTGTTTTAAAATATGAATTTCATATTTTTAATTCACATGTTGAAATTACTTGGTTCTGAATTAGGAATCATAAAACTAAAGATAGGTATTATAATAACTTTCAATAAAATATCTCTCTGGCAGGATCCCTCTTTATTCCTTTCCTGAAAGAATTTTTATTGCATTTATATTCTCTTTTTTCCCCTACCAATGTTTATTAAAATTACCTTAGAATAAACTGGGCCAGAAGAGAGCTCAAAATTCTGTCCACCCAAGTAAATTTATAGGTAAATTTATCTTCTAATTCCCTCAGTCTCACAAACTTGGCTTCTCATTTCCATCCAATGAGTTATTGTTTCTATAATCACCTGCTTCCAATTATTTACTCTGAAGGGCTTGGCCCCATTTCGGCACAGGAACCGTTCCACAGCATTCTTCATTGCTATATATCACTTGGTGGTGAGAAAAATGCCTGCACCGTGATCAGAAGAGTTTGAGATAGTTTCAGCAGGTCCTCTCTTTACTGCCCAGGTGTCTACTTGTGGCTTCCACTTCCATTCTTTAGCCCTTTATCTTATACTGAGAATAGGCTAATCATGTTGGGGGATAATCATTTTTCTCCATCCAGCTCCTTGGAAGCATGGTGATTTGACCGAGATTAAGTGCAAGATAAAATAAGTTCTGCCACTGAACAGCTTTATGAAATTATAAATAACACACTCAAGAATGATGATCGCCTTTCTTCCACTGAAAAAGGCAAAGGGAAAGGCCCATAAATATTCTGAAGTCCCACAGAAAAAAGCCATATATCTCTGCAGCTGCTTCATGCTAAAAAGAATTAAATTCCTTCAAACGCTGGATGTTTTCCTTTCCCCCACTCTATACTTCCATTCTGAGATGGAGTTGGCGTTTTAAGCAGCTCATGCGAGGGAGGGTCTCAAGCAGCTTCATTATGAGTTTTCATTCTCTATTTAAATAAAGGATGTCTGAGATGCTTTTAATTAAATAAAAGCCCATTGACTCTAGGTAAATCTCTGAATTTTAATGAGTGTTTAGAAGTTTGACCATCTCAATTTAAATTTATCTATTAAGATTTTCATTATTAAATTCTTGCCATTGAATAGGTCCATCTTTGATCAATGCTAATAGATAACTCCTCCCTCCAACACACACACACACAAACTGTATAATTTTTAGACTGTACCAAAGACAGAAAAACTTAGAACTTGGACAACAAGCAATAATCTCAAACCCGCCTCCCCTACAACCAACCATCATTTCACGCAACTCAAACCCAATGCAGAAGCAACCTTAAAGTATAGTTAAGATTTTGTGTGATTGTCTATACCTCATTGTATTCTGAGCATCCCCTTTATAGTCATATTTAAAAGAAGCCACTGACACTATTATGTGAAAAGGACACAATTAACTCATACTCAAGCGTAAAAGGGATGTACCAAGAGACAGGTTCTGAATGACGGAGACAAAGTTGTAGTCTGGTTAAGAGGCTTTCTGAGTTCTTGCATCTTACCTCTATCTAAGAATCTTTAATGGAACAACACATTGTGAATTTTAAAACCGTCTTTTGGGTTTGCATTTTTTTAAAGATATTTTCTTCTTTTCTCTCTACCCACTCCTGGAGATAATCACTTGCCAAGTAAGATCTGACTGCATATGTATTTTAGTTGGCTCATATTTCCATGGGATGAAAAGGCTTTAAAGAGAAACACCCTGGGCTAAAGATACTGCATTCAACATCATCAAAATTAGTTAACTGGAATAGAGCTCTGCAAGAAAAATGAATATAAACAAACAAAATTACATCGTTCTGTCTATATGATTTTATTTATGCATGCATTTTACTCATTCAATCAGTCTTCCATTAACTGTCTAGGATGTGCCAATCACTGTCCTGAGGGTTAGACAGACCCAGTCCTTGTGCTCAGGCCGTTTACAGAATATCGAGTTTTGAGCCAGGCCAAACTAGAAACCACTGATTAGCTGCTAAATCATGAACTGCAAAGTGTAAAGTGAGGTTCATAATTAGTACCCACTCTAACAAAAATTGACTGTTTATCCACTGTCATTAAAGATAGCAGTTTATATAGGAACCCAAGCAAATAGCCCCATTAAACTCTGCCCACCCTCAATAGCTTCCACATTCTTCCTTTTCTTTCCCACACTGTGTATACTGGAGCAAGGGAAAGAATGACATGATTTATTGAAGATAATAAGTTTTGCTGATGAATTAACCTGTAAGGAAATCCCTTTGCAGACTCAAGATTTAATTAGAAGTAGAAAAATTGAGTTTAGCTTAGCCAGATTTTGTGCCAAGGATTGGGGCCCTATATTTATGGTCTCTGAGGTCTTCCAGGATTATATAAATAAATAGGGTTTGGCATCTTTTTATTTTCTTTGCAGTTTTAAGATTTTTCTTCCATCTGGTCAAAAAAGGAAGGGTGGATCGAGAGAGGGGAGGGAGGAGGGAGAAGAGAGGAGGTAGAAGGGGGATTAATCTATCTGTTGTTCAAGGCAGCCTGACAGAGGGAAGAAGAGTATTGAACCACAGAAGATTAACCAAACTTCAATGTACCTTCCCAAAAGCAGGAGGAATGTAATGCTACGTGGTGTTCCACTGATAAGCAAATCCCTCTAAATCCTTTCAATTTATTTCTTGGCCTGGAGAAATTACATATTATTTAGGAGGCAGGAAAAATAAATAAATAAATCAAAACTGCCTACCAAACCCCTCATCATCTCCAGGAATCTAGATCTGGGGCCTATTGATCACATACACATAAAGGGCTGGCTTTCTTGGCTGTTTTTCTTATGGGTGCAGTCTTCTCTGGGACAGCTAATCAGAAAGGCTTGGCTCTGTTACCTCTATAAACCGTTTTGGTGCTTACCACCAACCTTGCTTTGAGTGTTTACGGTCTGACCCTTATAAAGGAATGCCAACAGTTTAGCTGAAGCTCCAAAGACAACTCTTTCTTTCTTTCTTTCTTTCTTTCTTTCTTTCTTTCTTTCTTTCTTTCTTTCTTCCTTCCTTCCTTCCTTCCTTCCTTCCTTCCTTCCATCCTCCCTCCCTCCCTCCCTTTCATTTTGACTTGGTACTTCCTCTTAAGTGAGTTGTTTATTCCAATATTATTATTAAACCTAAGCTTTAGTTTTTAAAGGGTAAGTGACCAAGGCCAAATATTAATGTGACCCACAAATAGTGGTGAATGTATCAGTTAATGAATGTTAAAAATTCTAAACAAAAGTCTTCATTATGGAAATCACCAATGAGTGTGTGCATGTGTGTATTTTTTGGCCAGAAATATTCATATGATTCATTTCTCCATGTTCTTTCTTGTTTTATAGTTCGGTGAGAAGAGTTGGGTTTTTGAAAAAAGAATAGGAAAAACAAAATCTTATTTCTTTCTCTATTTTGTAGTATAACCTCACCATCCAACACAGGAGAAACAGCCCTTCCTGGTAGGTTAGAAGACTTAATAAGACCCAAATATTAGAGGAAAAACAGGAGTTGCAGGATAAAGCCAGTCTTGGATATTGAGCAGCAACTCTAAAAACAGATGTAAGGTCAGCCATTCAGTCTATAGCAAATAGTATTGTTTCTCAATCTTTGGTCTCATAATGAATTAAGGTATGCCAGGTGAGCAGGAGAGAAAGGAGTGGAAGAACAGCAAAATATTGGGAATCAAACATAACCTGATATTTACTTTGTCTATAGGACACTTTTACTGAAAGAGCGTGCGATGCATGTGAACCTCTGCCAGGTCTGTTGATGCGGACAAGAGTTGAGAACTGCTACCTTCACATAAGCATGACTGAGGTTCATGCCTAATAAACAAGGAACTAAGAAAGAAATGCAAGCTCAAGACATTGTAGAGCAAACACAAGAAAGAAGAGCATATAACCTAGAACTTAGTATGTGGCCAAGAAAATGTACCCAGAACAATCAAATGCAAAGAAGAGAATGTCAACTACAACTGATAAAAGACAAGATTGCCTTTAGCTTATTACACTGAAAAGAGTATTTCCTATTCAGCCATGTAATGTAATATTAGAAAAGTCAGATACAGGTGTCAGAACAACAGCAGCAGATAAAGGACATTTTACATGATTTAATAAAACATCGAAGGAGTTACAGGTGATCTGTAGTGAAGATGAGTCAGAGCTGTGAGAGGAAAATGAGGGCCAATTGAACAACATGATTTCAAACCCCAAGAGAGGGAAAACTGCAAAGGATTTCAGCTTTGGACTGAGAACTCACCCCTAGTTACTCGTGTCTGGATGATAATAGCAGTCTCCCACAGAGAAACATTGGGGAGTGAATTCAGATAAAGCTCTTTGATTTGTGTAATAAATTCCAAGTGAGAGAAGTCTTCAGGTAGTATCGCATGGAAATTCGGGAACCCAGATGGACTCAGCCTCCAGATGTCACACTTCCTCACTCCCAGGCTGCAACTAGCTAAAGAGATAATCCTAGTGTGACTGTAGATTTAGAACAATTTGCAAAAGCAAACACAATAGAACTTCTATGGGGGGAGGGACAAGACCATTTCTCAATTCTGAAGGACTGCAGCAACGCTGATTTACTGACAAAGTGGGTCCTTGAAATACAGCGGGGGTTATCCCAGGCACGAGAACTATGTGGGGCCTTGTGCTTGGTTTAACGGTCTGCGCTCACCATCTTGAAATTCTTAATCATTTTATTTCTGAACTTGTGTTCCGTAAGTGGAGTTCAACGAGACAATGGAGCACATGCATAAGCAGATGAGACACATGCAATGTGTGTGTCCACCTGTTCCTGCCACCACATCACATCTACGTAGAGAGTTTCCAATGCCCCATAAGCACAAGATTCCAGGGACCCACCATGTATGGTAGTAAGATGAGTCAAACAATTATCTTTGAATGCATTCCCCAACCTGTCTTCCAGGAAGGTTGGCACTGTCTTCCAGATGAGAGGGACTAAGAATAAGTTCTCAGTCCAAAGCTGACCTTTACACTTCCCTCTTACAGAGTTTTATGTCATGTCCTTTGAAATGAACACACAGGTAAGTGTGTTACATCTACTGAGTAAGTGGGGGCACTGACAGCCCCAATAGGCTATACTTTCCCTTTGAATAGAAGTTGCTTAGAAAGCAGAAAGAAGGCAATACGTGTTCTAAGAAACACGAACAATGAGGGAAACCTATCACATCCTTTCTTATTCTCTGTACTAGCCAACCACTCAAAATAATGGCATAAAAGAGAAAGATGGGGTAATGCGGATATCTTTTCCTTTCAGTACTACCTCACTCACTAGTAAGCTGAAGTTAGAGGGTGTTTGTAGAGGTGTGTGTATCAAGAAGTGAAATAAAAACATTTGAGTTAGCTTTGTGCAGTATTTCCAGGCTCCTGGAAAGAAAAAAAATACATTTGCACATATGAGCTATGAAATAGGAGTTCAAAACATAATATCAATTGCGTTACTTCAGCAATTCCACATTTGAGTTAAATGCTTTTGTATTTGCATTTAAAACTGGCCTTACACAATACAGAGTTGAATGGTAATATTAACACTAATAATTAGAAAATGTGGCTCTTCTTTACTTAAAATGGTTTTAAATAGCAAATAAAGATAACCACTGTGACAAATTGAAAGACTGTGGAAGAAAGGGAAAAGCTTGATATTTCAGTACCTTCAACATCACTTTTTCCTACTTTATTTTACACTGGTTCCTACACATTATGTAGCTGCCCCTGAGAACGATTCTGAAAAAAAAATTTTGAATAGGCCAAATGGATCTGGCATGGTTTTCAGAAACTCAAGTGATGGCAAATAGTTTGTGCTTCTGAAACTTGGTCCCTTGTGCTTCCCTTTTGGCCTCATGACCATGGGTCTTAACTAGCCTTCTCTCAAGGGCACTTAGAGAGAACAAGCACCACCGTCTATCTCTAAACTGATATGCCTCTCCCAGTGCCCATGCCCACAGCCTCACTCCCCTCCACATCCGCCTAGAGCACTGTTCAAGGACATTATAGAGACTATCCCTCGATGAGGTCCCAGCCCTTGTTTATTCTTACCTCCTTCCAATTCTAAGAAGAGTTTTCATGTAACCACTTTAGAAAAGAATTATGACTGCAAATTTTCTGAACAATTTACTACGTCCTTAAACCTGCCTAGTGGGAGTGTGGTGGATGGCAAAGCTAGAACTGAGAACTGATGGTACAGAACCCAGGACCTTTGCTAGCATAGATTGTGAGGCAAACTTCCCTCTGAGAACTTGGAGAGCCGGCTGATCTTGGCAAAGTAGACTGTTGTACTTCCAACTGACCATCTTGGGAGTACAAATCAGTGATTACCAGTTGTGCTGAGTCAGTGGCATCTTTGAAAACTGTGTCAGAAGAATATTTTTAATTTATACTCTGCCTCTTTGAAAGAAATCAATATGTCATTTGCTGGAACTATTTTTTTTTATCCTAGCATCTTTAGTTAGCTTTTCTGTATTCCCCTTCCCACCCCTCCTCAACCTGTAGTCTTCCAGGGAGCAAAGAAAAAAGTGTTTGTTTGTATTTATATTGATTCAATTACTTTGAGCAAAAAAATAAACAACTAAATACAGTGGAGTAGCTTTAATGATGATCTTTTAGGGATCAAGATCTCTAAGCAATGCAGTCTCTCATTCTAGGTGATTGGAAATAAACAGAAGTCAATAAAACAGGATTACCTGGCAATAAACAAGAGAAGCCACATTCATAATTTAAGAAGCTGCTTTTTATGTATTCATTACTGAAGAATGAACTTGAGCACCATTCTATTTTTGCAGCTCATATATTTCCTCCCAGCATGTAGTCTGTCTCTTGCTTTTTTTTTTTCTGAAAGGTGCTGAAAAAGAGTCTCTCGCATGTATATCCAGAAGCTTCTACATTCCTAAGGCTGCTCAAAGGAACCAGAGACAGACGAAGGCACTTAGCATCCTAGGCAAGAATGGGCTCCTCAAACACATCCTATTCCAGACCCTCTATGTCTGGCTAAGTGCTAGGTAAGGAGGAGGGCCTGGAATACCATGGGTGTAGAACCCGGAACATGGTCCCTGACTTCAAAGTGTTTACACTGTAGCAGGAAAGGCAAACGTTAGTGACATTATCAGCATCCATTCTACTCTTCCTCCTTACCAGGGCTGGCATCTTGACTGGCCTAACCAAGCCTCCTTTACAACTCGAGGTGGCCATGTGGCATTAATTTGGACACAATGATGAATCAGGAAGTCTGCTAAAAGTTCTAGAAATACTTATTTTATTCTTGATATTTTTTTAAAAAGAAGACTTGGCTGGTCCAACTGCTTTCCCTTCTTCCTTGGGTTTGGAGGGTACTTTGAGCTACAGCAGCTATTTTGTGACCATAAGGTGGCAAGTGTGATGGAAAGGCCAAGAAAAGACCCAACAAGCTGACTCTGACTTTGCCAAATGTATGATATGAGCCCAAACAAGCAGTTTTCTCCTTTCCAGACTCCAGAATTCTTGTTAAGTAAGAAGATTTATCCCTTCTTCGGTCACCACACGTCACGTTCTCTGTTGCACAGACAATGAAGACAATCCTAATGTAGAGAGAGCAATCCATAGAGAGCAGCCAGAGACAGAGATGATGCAAAGCACCACGTAGTCTGCCTTTGGCGCATAGCAGTTCACCAAGCAGCGTTTTAGTACCATCCAAGAGGGACTTGGAAAGCTGCCCAGTCACTTTTGTGCTTCATATACCAATTCTGTGGCCCAGAGGAGAGTCCAAAAGGAGCTCAAAACAGGAGAGATGGCTTTGGAGTGGGGTAAGCAGGGGAAAGTATTTTCACCTTCATGAGAAAAATAGTTTCAATTAAACATCTTGTTAGTATTTGCAATAAACACATCCCAGACTGGATGATCACCTCCTGCCACTGTTGTCTGTCTTGCTTCTGTCTGTTGCCTCATTACTCTTCAGGAACAAGCCCAAACCCTCAAAGTCACTCTGAGTCCTGCCTGCTAAACATCACACCTCCAGCCACCAAGCTCACAAAACCCACCTCTAAAATGCTGCTCTATTTTGCATTTCAACTGCCCTGGTTGTTTACCCGGATGGATCATGAGATTCTCTGACCAGACTCCCTGCCTCCACTTACCTCTCTCTCTTCAATGAACCCTAGAAAGAATCACTAGGATTAAACAAAAAGCAAAAAAATGACTTTCCATGTGCCACTCTCCTGGTCCAAATTTATCCCATTGCCTATCAAATAAGTCCAGACTTCTAAAAAAAAGTACTTTTAATTCAAGATTCTCCAGCTGTGGGTTCTAATGACACTTTATAGCACTCTTTTTTTTACTATTCTCTTTGGCCCTATAAGCAAGCCCTCATCCAACTCCTTAACAAATGTTTGCCATGCTCTGAACAAGCCTGATGAACTCCTGACAATGTTCTGGCATTTAGTGCTCCTCCTCCAGCTCTATTTGGACTTCATTCCATTTGTGCCTGTAAAGCTCTACAGAGTCTTCCTTAGGGCCCAACGGAAATACATGTTCCATGCAGCATTTTCCTGATCCCTTTGGCTGAGAAATAAAATACTCTGCATGCCAACCTGGTACTTTCTTCAAATCTCACTTGATGTGTTCATTCTATTCTGACTTATAATACATATCTGACTTATATTTCCCTTCCTTGATTGCAACTTGAGGCAGGGAAGGAGACTTGCCTGGGAAAAAAGGGTTGTGTTTGGGGTCAGAATGCATGAGCTCTGTTCCTGGGGTGGGGGCTCAGGGCAATGATCACACGCACTTTGCACTCCCTACTTCTCTTCTGTGAGTTTGAGACAAGGAAGGACATCTACCTCGTGCTATTGTTACGTGGACCGGAATGCATATCAAGATGTAGAAATGTTATCATTCTGTGGTGTCTTGTTAATATGATGACATTATTATTGGTTTGAAATCACCGCAGGACTATGACAGTGCTGGACCAGATCTTGAGTGCACACTGTGCATTTAAATGGATAGCAGAGACTCTCTCACTGTCTGCTGATTTTAAATAAAACTGAGCAAGCCAGGAGTCAGGCTGACAGAGTGCATTACAGGGATGGAGAGCGAAGTACTTCCCATGCTCATTGGATGATTATTAATTCTGACCTTTGGAGGTGTCAGGAGCAGGAGTACATTTATCAGCTGTTTGTCAAGAATAAGGTGGCTCTGAATGAGTTTATTTACTTTCAAGATACAAAACATCTCTTTGGTCCAGACAAGCCCATAAGCAACTTATCTGGTAATTTTACAGCCATATACCAGGGAGTCAATTCTTCATTTGTGGGACTATAGATTTAAAGTAAGTCAAAGATCGTGTAGTATTCTGGAAATTGGGACAATTTAACATTTTAATAGACCAGTCTTTTGCAACAAAAGTCCAATACCTCCCACAGAAAGAGATTCGTGTTTCCCCTCTCATTATTCCCAAAAGCCTTGGCTGGGCAGAGCCCAGGAAAAATCAACCTATGGTTCTTTGGCAACACTAGCCCTGTCTCACTTAAACCTTTAAGTAGAATTCTCTATGTAAAAGAAATCGTAAGTGTAATGACTCTGAATAAATGCCCTGTAAAATGACTGTAGCAATTATGCTGTTTGCAAGAACCTCTGAGTCCATTAAGATCAACATCTATCTTTGAATATTTGCATTAATACACTAGACTGTTCTTCTTAGATAAATCTTACTTAAACATTGTGCAGTTAACACAGTTTATCATCCCTTTGCTCCTCTTTTCTTCAATGGACACACTAATGCTTGGGGGAGGGGGTTGAGAGGGGTGGAGTATTTAAGTAATCCTCGTCTCTAAACATCTTTAAATGCAGAATAAATATACTTTAGGTTTTAAATACCTTCACAGACCATATACTCAGGAACACATTGGACTGGGCTCTTAATTTCCCATATAAGTAATATCTTACAGGCAAAGGCAATGAATGCTTGTATTTAAAATAATTTTAATATGCTCCCAATTGCTGAGCACACAGAGTCTCAAATGGAATCAAATTCCCTCGTTACTTCTCTATTAAAGAAGTATATCTCTTTATTTATATCATAGGAAATATCTATAACTATATCTGAGCTTTAAGCTTGGGCCCCAATTTAATTATCTTTTACAGCCAAATTGGGAAAATGCTCAAGAATCTCTAGTACTTATTCAGAATACTAGTTTTCTGCTAAGTGAAGGGCAGACATATCCCCTAACCAGTGGGCGGCTTTAACTGTCCCCTGTGGGTGTCACTGGCTATAACAATGATATTGGCAGTGGTCATATAAAATTGAACAGTCAGTAGTTAACAATCAGTGCAGGAGAAGAACTCATTAATCAGAACAGACAGTGGCCATAGTATGGGAGCTGGGTTCCAGAAGTTTCTGTCATCCCTGACCTCAAACTGCTTTAGGGTGTAGCAGACGAGAATCTTGCTGGGAAAAATTCAAGTCACCTGGAAGAAGACACTTGGGGTTTAGAGGAAGTGGCTATTTGCTAACTTTATTTTAACAGATTTAAGTAGATTGCATAGCAAATGATGCTAAGAACTTCAAGGTGCACATTCCATTTTTCTAGGAATAAATTCCTTTGCAATGAGAAAAATTCTGTTCGGTGGTTTCCAGGAGTATTCCCAGTTGTTCCAAGGAGGATGTCTCACCAGTCTTTTCTAAGCTAATGCTCTAGGGAAGAAAAACAGCATCTGAAGTAACCCCAGTCTTCAAGAAGCTTATAATTAAGTAGGCGACTCTCTGGGATAAATGTCCTTAAACAATAGTAAAAGGAAAAAAAAAGGCTCTGAGGGAAGAGCAATAACTTTGGACTGAAATGGCAGGAAGAATTCATGGAGATAATGGTCTTTGGGTTTGGCTTTGAGAGAATAATAGGGCATTAGGAGGCAGAGGTGGGAACCATCCAGGTATATGGAGCAAATTAATACATAGCAACAGGAAAGGAAAAAGGAGGGACTGTGAATAAGAGACTAATTTACTTTGACATGAACATAAAATAAATAGGAAGAAGTTGGGTAGTGGAACAAATATATAAATATATATGTACATATATGTGTGCACGCGCACACACACATTTGTATATATGAGGCCTGTCCAGAAAAAAGTCCAGCCCTTATTAATATAATGAGAATGGTTTGGGCGACATCCATGTAACCTGGCAGCCAAGGAGAGTGGACTGGAGTGTGCATGTGTGAACAATGATGACTTCACTGTACTAGTCAGTGGGGGCGGTAGATGCTGTTGAGTAAGCACATGTACTGTGTGGCTGTCGCATTCAAAATGACTGAGAGAGCAGAACAATGAGTCCGCATCAAATTTTGCATTAAGCTTGAACATTCCTCTGCAGAAACTATTTGAATGATTCGGAAGGCTGCAGCTATGGGCAGCTGGTGACTGGCAGTTTCATCATGACAATGTGCTGGCTCACATGTCACATCTCATGCAGAGTTTTTAGTAAAACGTCTAATCCCCCAGGCAACTCAGCCCCCTACAGCCTAGATTTGGCGCCCTGTGACTTCTGGCTTTTCCCAAAACTAAAATCACCTTTGAAAGGGAAGAGATTTCAGACCATCCATGAGATTCAGGAAAATACAACAGGGCAGCTTATGGAGACTGGGAGAACTGTGTGAGGTCCCAAGGTGCTACTTTGAAGGGGACTGAGGTGTCATCTTTTTCTTATTACATGGCTGGATACCGTCTGGACAGACACATATGTTACACACATTCATGTTCACATATTCAGGGGGAGGGAGGAAGAATGACAGCCTGGGAGAGATTGAAAAAGAGACAGACACAAGAGGCATTGGATGACACCAGGGAAACCCACCTCTGTTACTTGACCAACAAACCAAATCAAATGCACCAGCAAAGTGATCTTTTCACACAAGTGCCACTACATGTTATTTGTTTAATCCCAGAATGAATGAAGGTTCTGAGCATTTAAAGAAAGAAACTGTTGCATCACTCCAATTTTCACTGCTAGGGACACAGCTGAATGAGGTCATTCCTGCACACACTTCAGGGATGAAGGGAACGCCTGTTCCCACCTCTGCTTCAGCAGGGCCTCTGTGAGAAAGTGGACACCTTACAAAAGATTTCCATCTGTGGGTAAGAATTCTACTGTTTTGAAATTCACCTGCGGAGTTTTTCTGTCTTCCAACAGAATAAAATGTCTAGCCTCAGAGACAGTCAATGAAGCCCTGCAGTATTTCTTTCAGGATGTGATTCAGTGTCATACATACATTCAGAACGGCCATGCTCACGCCTGTCTGTGTGTCCATATGCCCATGCATGTGCATGTGTGTGCATATGTGTGAGGATGTCAAAAACATAAAAGGTACTAAGTGAGTTTTAACACTCCAATAGCTTCTCAGCTGGGACACGCTTTACAAAGAGAAAGTTACATAAGAGAAACTTGGGCAGCTTTAAACACCATCTGGACCACGCTGTGCTCATTTGAGCTTTCCCCGTTTAAAAAAAAAGCAACACAATAAAAAGTACCTACAAATACGACTAGAGAACAGAGTTTCTGATTCTTAGGAGATCAGATGCTCTTGACTTCAAACATTGCTGCGTGTCTCCTATTTGATACAGGGATATATATATATATATATATATATATATATATATATATATATTTTTTAAGTAGCTAGAAGAGCCTGCTAAAGTTGAGTCCTAATTTTGGGGGAGGAAAGTGTGCAAAAATAGACCCAGTATCTTTTGAATATTATTTAAAGAGATCTCCAAACAACTCAATTGCTTTCTCTAGTCTTTGGAGTATGCATCCCAAGCCCCACAGCTAAAACACTGGTATTTTCAAACTCACAGCATTATTTATCCAAAGAAAGAAAAGCAAAGGCAATAATGCTAAGGTCATAGAACTAAGCCTGGGACTAAAACAATAGGGTGATGGTCATGAGCACACCAGGTCTTTCATTTCTTATTTTTATAGTCAGAGTCAAGGTTGGGATTAAAAAAAAATCCTCACCTCCTCCTCACCTGAGGATATGTTTATTGATATGATGGGGGTGGTGGGAGAGGGGATGGGCAGGAGGGAGGGAGAAGAGAGAGAGCGAGTGAGAGAGAGAGAGAGAGACAGAGAGAGAGAGACAGAGAGAGAGAGACAGAGAGAGAGAGAGAGAGAGAGACATCAACTGATTGACTCCTGTAAGCACCCGACGGGAGATTGAACCCACTGCATACACTACTTATGAACGTGCCCTGACCAGGGATCGAGACTGTAACATTTTGGTGCACTGGACGGTGCGCTAACCAACTGAACCATCTGGCTAGGGCAGTTGGGATATTTAAGTTCATAAACCATTTTATGGGTAGACATGTTTTTGACTCTTGCTTCGGTTTTTCAGCTGAACCAGATTCCATTTCCATCTTTTAGGTAAGACATGAACACATTTCAAGGAGAGAGGTTTGAGGAAGGGTTTGATTGTATCCTTTTATTAAAAGGGAGAGTAATATTCTCTCTCAGGAGACAACTTGCATGTGAAGTTTTAATTGCCAAGACTCATAGTACCCTGTCAGATCATTTTTATTTCCTCATTGCATTTAAAGGGCAATGAGGAGATTACTGAATGAATCAGGAAAAGGATCAGGATTCATACTTTCCTCGAAAAGCAAGGGCCAAGGCTTAATCAGCTAAATTCAATAAAACACAAGCAGCTTATGCTAAAGGAAATTCTAAAGATATGTATGCTATTATGAATTTACATAATCACATGTAAGCAATAACTTACTTTTGATCACACTTTCATTGTTTAAAAAAGCTACTCAAAGCCTATTTAAGAAACTGTGTGGCAACCAGACAAAATGATCTCCTTTGAAAATTTTAAGAACACCATTCTTTAGATGGGGTTGAAAAATGCTTTGAAAGCTCTTTTTTTTTAGCGAATGTCAAAATAGTGAGGTTATAGAGATTAAACAATGAGATTTTGGAAAATTCAGTGCTTTTACCATTTCATCTTTAAGGGGCAGGAAAAAGTAGCACTGGCTGGTGTGGCTCAGTGGATGGAGTGTCGGCCTGCAAACCAAAGGGTGTCTGGTTCGATTCCTGGTCAGGGCACATGCTTAGGTTGCAGGCCAGGTAGGGCGTGTGTGATTGGCAACCACACATTGATGTTTCTCTCCCCCTTTATCCCTCCCTTCCTCTCTCTCTAAAATTAAATAAATAAAGTCTTTTTAAAAAAGAAAGGAGCTATAAACAGGCCCTAACTCCACTGTAAAGCGAACTGTCTTTGTTGTTGTTGTTCTTTTAAATTCTCATTCGATTCATAAAAAAAGCAATCTGGAACCTTTTAATTTCTTTTCCCACTTAATAGCAGTAATGACCTTCTGGGGCGAAACATTCCCTCCTAGTTAATGATCAGTAAGTTGAAAGGCTGGGTAACAAAGACCTGATGCCTAGTCACTAACTGCCAATTAACATCGACTTTATCAGTCAGTGCTGTTTAAATATCATAAGACATATGCTAAGCTATCTGCAGAGGGCTGGATACCAAAATCATATCATTAAAAACACACTTCCATCAAGGCAAAGTTCTTGGGATATTTGTGCTGTCACAGCAGTCACTTTTCTGAAAGGTAGGCAAGTGGCAATATGTCCCCTTGTTTCAATTCTCAGCAGAGGGACCTTGCCTGGAGAAGACAAATCTCATTTCCCCTGGTCTGTGAACACTGGACACCATGCAGAGACTTAAAGAGGACACTTCAAGGAGGAGCTGCTGAATCTGAGCCCTGTCCTGCACGTGGAGCCATAATCCTTATCTGTTTGGGTCATGGTAGACCGCCTAGAGTTTTCATTCTGTATGACAGAATAAATCTCAGAAAAAACTCCAATTCAGATCGTTACTCCTATGGGCTTCCCCCTTCAGGCTTAATTAGTTCAGTCTCTTAGTTATATCATACAGTCAGCTCTTCAGCACTCCTAGGTAATATTGTAGAAACTGGGAAACTGTTGGCTAAAGGTTTCCAGATGATCATTATTAAGATTTTAGAGCTATTATGTAACAAATGATAAAAATCACTATCATATACTAAGTCTGTGTCATTTTTTACTGCCTCCAAGATTCCAATGTATGTTGGAAAAAACAAAATGAATATCACCCATCATGGTAATCTCCCCACTAGCCCCATCCAATGGGTGACATTGTTCTAAAGATTGTCACTGATCACAATAATCACACTTCTCATTTGTATAGGTATTTTACTCTCACAATACTCTTTACATACAATACCGAATCCTATCACAGTCAGTTAGAGTTCACACTCTGACTCACTTTGACACAGATGGCACCAAACCCAGGTCACGTGGCCTCCACCTACTATTTTTGCGTCGTGACACTAGACTTAATGGTTCATGGACCTGAATCTGGCTCATGGCTACCACAGAGAAGAGGGAGGGGAACTTACTATCTTCTAAATGTTAGTTATCTTATTATTAAAGCTTCCCTGAGCTTTCCCTTTAAGTGACAGCTTGTTTAAAATATGTCCTTTTAGGAAGTAGAAACACACTATTTATAGCACAGCACATGATACTTTCAAGGGACAGAAGAATTTTCAAGCTGTGGAAGGAGCCCAAAGGTTGGCAGCCACTAGTGGTTATGAATGAGGCAGGTTTGTTTTTATGCAGTGAATGCATCTCCAAGATTCTTCACCTGCATCAAGGCAGGTAAAATCGAAATAGCATTACTTCAAAGCATGTGAGGCAGCATAGAATGAAGCTGTGGAACATTTAAGAAGCCTTTTCTCCATCACCTTTGCATTTATGAAATAGACAAGAAAATATGTTTTGATAAGTAGCACCAGTTAAATGAGAATGGTCTTGAATTCTTGCTATCAGCCATATAAGCACTTTGGTGGTTAGAGGGTGGGGATTAGATGTGTGTAGACAGCTGCTTCCACAGCAGTGAGTTTAATTTGTATCCCGAGTCACACAGAATGCCAAGGGGTATCAATCCTTATGGAACTTTATTTTGTCCCTCCTCCAGGATGAAAAACAGAATGGGGTTAGGTGAAGCTAGCTCTTTCTAGTCTCCTTAGAATGCTATGTATGATGAGACAGTAGATCAGAGTGCTGGAACCCAAAGAAACAAGGGAATAACATACATTCTTCTTGTCCAGATACTTCCATGGAGCGTGAACAAAGGATTGAACGCTAAAGTCCGATGTTTCTGCGTGGTGACTGATGTCAGCTCACTATTTTTCTTTCTTGGCTCCTTGTGCCATTCAGCGTATCATGTATATCACCATTCCTTTTGTCCTACTCTTTTTCCCATATCACACCACCACTGACTTCTCTACTTCATATCTGTTCTTCACAAAATACGTTTTTACTTCCTCAGTCAAAGGCCAGCCACTTGAATTGGATCAACCAATTGATCCAATAGATCAACTATATATATATGATATATAGTTTGGTTAGTCATCAGGAATTAAATAAATAAATGGGTAGGCAGAAAAACTGATATCAAGAATGAGAAGAAATAACTCTTCAGCATCTTATAAGATAAAATTATACTAACCTCTGAAGTAATGAGGCTAATTTTCATAACAGAAGCAAATCTTTATTCGGTTTTAAGGGTTTTTAACAACTATTATTTTAAAAAGCAAATTTACCTTCTGAATCAGGAATTTCAATGTGTTTAGGTTTAAAGAGAGAGCTGCATCTTACACAGAAGTCAAGGTAATGCAGAGAGTTACTGAAAGAAGGATTTTCCACAGGGTTTTTGAGGTGGTAGATGATATAGATGCAGCTGAATTTACTATAGTTCCACCTTTTGGGGTACTGAAATGACCCCGAGACATGTGAGATCCTGAACTGAAGTTAAGTGACTCTAATGATAATTTTCTAAGATAGAAAATATGTAAAAATATTTATACCAGCAACAGTTTAACAAAGTGTTTTCCATTGATCAAGATACTCATATGAGATTGTATTGGGCCCAGCTCAATATATATAGTGAAGATTTTGTAATAATTAAATGATATATTAATATAGATTTGAAGGCAGGATATAAACTAAGAGGTATAGAACCTGAGTAGCAATCTCAAAATGGATAGCAAGGAGATAACAAAGAAATAATTACTTCCTTAAAAAAATGTTTGTGAATAGTTTGCTTTTCCCTGAAGTATCTGTGGAGACATTAGTATATGTTAATATACATTTTAGTTCTTTGGAAATCAATAGGAGTGTAAAATCATGGACCCCATATAAAGATGTTAAAAAAAGAGATAAAATCTAAATTATAGAGGCCAAGGGATGCATGTTGCCCATGCTGTTGCCTATTAAGAAATAAGAAATACTCTAGCTTATTCTAGACCAGCAATATTGAACCTTTTTCATCTCATGGCACACATAAACTAATTACTAAAATTCTATAGCACACCAAAAAATATATGCTTGCTCATCTGACAAAAAATACATATAATTTTGATCCATTCATACCAGATGACTTTTGTCGTGTTGCCTGTTGTGTCTCCCCCCAACCCCCATCTTTTTTAATTTGACATTCTAAGGAAAAAGAGATTGGTGCCCCTGACTAAATAATTAGGTATTGCAGGATTTAAAAATTCTTGGTGGCATACCAGTTGAAAATCACTTTTTTTAGACCAACAGCTTGGGATGAGACAGTCTGCTGTAGGACTGACAGGCGAGTGGGATAGGGAAGCTTGCTTGAAAACTTATGGGCAGAGTTGATGGGATGGGAGACAGAGAGAATGCCCAGGAAGCTCGTGACACAGGCCAAAGAAGGTTTCTGCAACCACAGGGAGAAGCTTTTTAGGTGGAAGATATGGCTGCAAAGATTATATGGTTTTAAACAAAAGTCCCAAAGTCCAAACAGAAGAGAATCTGATAGTTCCAAAGACACCTAAACGAGCTAAAGTCTTTACATAGAAAAATGAGTTGCAGAGTGAATTTATTTAAAGCAACCACAGTAACAAATCAATGACTATTGAATGTTATTTATTAAGTAGTTACTGTGCGCCAAGCACGGTGCTAAATAGTTTATGGATTCTCCCAAAAGTAAATTATACCATTTCTGATTTGCAGAAGAGGAAACTGAGGTTCAGAGAGCTTTGGAATGCACAATCAGTAACTGGTAATCTTCAATTTCTGACCCGGATCTGTCTGATTCCAAAGTCCTTCACTTAACCACCAAACCGCAGCCAGAGGAAGGCCAAGAAGAATGTTAAAGGGGTTTTAAATCTGAGCAAATCTATGAGAGTGATATGATTTTTATGAGGCTCAGGTATAAAGTAGTATCACTAAATAAAAATGTATTAGCAATTAAATTTGCATTTTGAACTAGACAACATAAGAATGGCTATAGACTATAGACCTGAGAATCTATGTGTATACATTTCATTTGAGCATCTTCCCATACATCTCCCTACCCCCCCCTTTTTTTTTGGAAAGGGCTTCAATAGGTGGTCTACAAATAGCAAAGTAAAGTATTTTGCCATTGTTTCATGTAAATAATATACACTGCAGTTGAAATATTTTTCCGATCGCCCTAACACTTTCCTGCAGGGCAGTAGAGCCTCAAGCCAATGCATGTCTCACACCACCAGTCTGACATCAGTTCGGTCAACCGTATCTGACACGTTTTCTACCTGCAGGATGCTCACTCATTAAAGGGTGTGTGCATGTGCCAGGCACTGGGAAGGAGGTTTATAGAGAAGTTAGAGCGTGCGGAGAAAGCCTGGATCTGGGGTAGGGTAGTTTTTGAGAAAAGCTGGTAGTTTTTTGAACCATGAAATAGTAGTAGTGAATGGTTAAATCACAAGTTTTCTGGGGAGAGAGATATGATTGTGAATACCATCAATCTTGGGATGGAATCTTTTAAAAATCTTTCCCATGTTGCCCATTAAAAACACATTTTCAAATGATTCAGACATTCCAATATTTCCTGGACTAATTGAGGAGACTCTCCATGCCTAAAATTCTGATTTCAGTAGCTTGGGACCATAAAAGCCATTCTGCTGAGTCAAAAACTTTGGAATTTTTAGTGTTTTTAAATAAACACTCTTCAAAATAGAAATAGATCAAGAAATCCATGCCCATCCATCAATCTCTTCATCCACCTACACAGTAATTTTTACGTGAGATACTCTTCAATTCCATCCTCTACATTATTTTAGGGCTTACTTGCCAGGTATTTCTTCCAGCCAAAAATCTTTTTTCTTCATTCCAATACTATGTTCCATTTCTTACACTACTTTTTCAAGGTATTTTCAATTTCCCATGAAATCTATTTCCCAACACAGACCTGGATTTCAAACCCACCTAAATCTGTACCCTGGACTCCTGTTTGAATTATGATTTGCAGAAAATCTTTTTTAAAAGGTACTTTGTATCTATAGATACAGGAAAGACAGCTCAAACACAAGCCAGGAGCAGCAGCTGCGTTGTAGTGCATGTGCGTTTTTTATTCCATGCTTTCAAGAAGGAGACAGAATAGTCTGCATCTTTCATCTGCTTAGTTTTCATAAGAGGTTAACAAAAAGTAGATCAAGATAAAGGAATAGCCAAGACAACATGCTATTTATTATAGGCCATGTGGCAGGAGTCCATATACCACTTCTCCAAAGACTACTCTCTTGTCTTCTGGCTACATTGCCTTCTGACAAAAACAAACTTGGGGTGAAGGGGTGGGCAGGGAAGGAGAGGGAGAAGGAGCTGGAGAGTGAGAGAACAAAAATGTAATTGCCTGCCTATCAGCTCCACTATCATAATTACTTTCAAACTCTGGCATGAGTTGAATCAGATGAACAACCAAATCCATTTTTGGAGTTGGCGATCAGTACATTCTTAGCTTATAAATTAAAATGTCACTACTGGAGTACAAAATGATGCCACTTCTGGGTTCCTCAGTATGTTGGGAAGAAGAGAGGAGCTCCCTTCTTCATGCCTTTCACTCTTTTCTGCTCTTGGCCTCTGACCACATTCTTTGTCTTCTCAGTATGGTCCTAGCATCTGTATCAATGCAGAGGGTCTTTTAACACTGCTCATTTAGAATAGAGAGCTCATTTCTGTGCATCAGAGAAGTGGATGAACTATGGGGCAATCTGTAAGGTCACAAATAGACCATCTTATATGGTATCTGATATCCAGAAGGTAAAGGAAGAGATAACCTTGTCCACAGAGAACCCAAGAATTGGAAGAAGAAATGTTGAAATTGAAGAGGTTACTGTTCTGATTTTGCAGTGTGACTGTCGCATGATCATAAAGCCTTATGATCTTATTGAAATAAAAGAAGTGTGAGTCTCAAAGCATACTGGTGCTTTAGAAACTTCACAGACTCAGTTTTGTAAATATTTACTGAGTACCCAATCTGTGCCAGATACTATGTACAACACTGTAGGTCCCTATGGTTAAGCATTTCATAGTGTGAGATGCAGAGAGATTCATTAAATGTAATTTTAATATGACTGATATATGTTATTAAAGCAGAATAAATAAATCACCATAGGAACAGAGGAGAGGGGTAATTAACTCTGAAAGCTGTACTGAGATTGTGATTTTTGAGCTGTCAGTTCTTGTCCGCACAGTCCCACCCCATCTGTTCCAACATTTTACTCATGAATTCATCCACTCACATTCATTCCATCACTCACTCATTCATTCCTTAATTATTTATAAAGCACCTCCTAATTGGTAGGCTCAATACTAGGACTCAGGCTATAATGATGACTCAGCACCATCAGTTCTAGAACAAGTGATGGATGTGTATCATTTGCTCTCTACTGATTAGCAGTTAGAATTTGGAAATAACCTAAGCTGTGGCTACCATACAAGAATATACTGAATCATCATGCTTGGAATCAGAACCTCAAAACTTAGTCTTTCTTCTGAAGTTCACACTATGAGACTTTACTGACTTGATTAGAATGTCTGCTTGGTGCCCAACTGCCCATTCATTTTACCTTCCCTCTAGCCCCTACCATTCTGGCCCCTTCCATTAGTGAGAACACTCAACTCTAAGATGAGTACCAAAATATATAAACATTAATTTTATTGTTTTATGTATTAAATATCCTGTAGTGATATGTGTATATATACAAAAGAGTCTGTACAGAAGGTATCTAGCCATGCAATATGAAAAATAGAGACATTTATTGAAGAAGATACAAAATACAAGAAACATTGTACACAGGGCAATGATACCTCAGTCCCTTTCAAAGAAGGCACCTTGGGACCTTACACAGTTCTTCCAATTGGCATCAGCTGCCCGGCCATATTTTCCTGAATCTCATCAATGGTCTGAAATTCCTTCCCTTTCAAAGGTGATTTTAGTTTTGGGAAAAGTCAGAAGTTTCAGGGCACCAAATCTGAGCTGTAGGAGGCCTGAGTCACCTGGGTGATTTGATGTTTCACAAAAAACTCTACACAAAACATGATACATGAGTGGGCACACTGTTGTGATGAAGCTGCCAATCACCAGTTGCCCATTTCTATGGCCTTCTGAATCATCCATATAGACCATAGAGGAATGTTCAAGCTCAACGCAAAATCTGATGCAGAGTCATTGTGCTACTCTCTCAGTCATTTCGAATGCAATGGCCACACAGTACACATGATCACCCAATGTTATCTACCACTCCCACTGACATTGTTGTTCACACATGCATATTCCAGTCCACTCTCCTTGGCTGCCAGGTTACACTGATGTCATGTAAACCATTCTTCTTTTTTTTTTTTTTTTTAGATTTTATTTATTTATTTTTAGAGAGAGGGTAAGGGAAGGAGAAAGAGAGGGAAAGAGCTACAGTGTGTGGTTGCCTTTCATGTGCCCCCTACTGGGGACCCAGCCCACAACCCAGGCATGTGCCCTGACTGGGAATCGAACTGGGACCCTTTGGTTCTCAGCCCATGCTCAATCCACTGAGCTATGCCAGCCAGGTAAACCATTCTCATTATATTAACAATGGCTGAACTTTTTCCGGACAGACCTCTTATATTTTAATTTACTTCCTGTTCCCCCCTAAATATCATGACTGCCCTCCCATAGTTGCCCTCAGTTATCCTGTAACAAATTCAGAGAGCACAGAGCATCTAGTGAAATTGAAGTATCAGTCACTTAGTTAGCATTGCTTGAATGCAATTGATAATACCATAATGCATAATATGTATAGAAACCACACGTGCACCATTATTTACATAGAAATAATAACAGGTTAGACACATTTTCCCACCTGACTTCCCAGCAAGGGTTTGTGAAGGCAAGTCCATTAGGTGACTGAATATGCTCTACTTGAGTCTGATAATGCAAAGGATGGTCTGACTGTGGGTTTCTGATAATTATCCAATGTCTAAGGCCCTAAAACTAGTTTTAATCATTGACCTACCTCTTTCTCTATCTTGAGATCTTTTCAGATTCAAGGGAGGATCTAAAACACACGCACACACACGCACACACACACAAAACTGTGTAGTACTTATTTTATAGAGATGAAAAAGAGAAAGGTAATCTGCTTTTAAGTAAGGAAGATAACCACAGGCTGGCAGAGCCCTGGATGACATCACCATTGACCTGCTCTCTGTATTTCAAAGTTTTCAAGGAAACCCTTAGCAAATACTGCATAATCACTCAAGATTATAGACATCAGCCTAGAGGATTACAGACATTGAACAAACCCAAAAGTCAATATTGGGAAAGGTCACAATGATGGACACATAAAGCACGCAACTAACTAATCTCTTTGGTTAACATTTTATAAGCCTTTCATCACAGATCACGTAGAGTACTCCAGGGTCTCTCTTTTCTGAATTTTCCCTAGAATGTGTTCCTGCCAATGAAGGATCTATCATGGTTCTTTTGCGCCATGACCAATTTCCCTCAGTTGAGCTGGGCATATATGGAGTTTTCATTAATTAATTTATTATTTTAATTAATTAATTTCTTTATCCATTCATAATTTCAAGAAATATTCATTGAGAAATTACTATGTGTTTGGTTTAGAACTTAGATGTCAGAAAAAATATAGTAATTAAGACTTAAGGTTCTGATCCAGTCTGTGTGGGTTCATATTCATGCTTCATCGCCTACTAACTGTGTAACTTTGGGTGAGTTATTTAACTTTTTTGTTCCCTCAGTTTATCATCTGTATAATGGAGTCTGTTATGGGAATTAATGAGTTAACATATCTAAAATGCTTCAGACAGTGTGAGGCACATGCTAAGCACCCTAAGATGCTGATAATTTATTGATGATCTTGTTACTTCTTAAGAGGAAACCAAAACTAGTGACATAGTTCTATCCAAATATCACTGATAACTATTCCTCCTATGATGCTGTGAAGAAAAGTACATGGTGTTATGAGAGCATACAAGTGGGGCATTAGATCCAGTCAGGTAACTTGGGGAAGAGTTTCTTGAATAAAAAATAATTGAGCTGAGGCCTGAGGGATAAGAGGCATAAATAGGCAAGAGTGAGAGGGAGGAAAAGAATCCTATCTAAACAGAATGTGCAGAAGGACCATTGTCAGGAGGCAGCAATGTGGCCCATGAGCAAAGCTCTTGGAAAGTCAGTGTGGCTGGAGAAGAGTGGCAGGTGGCAGAAAGAAGGCAAGCCTGGGGAGGAAAATGATGAATGAGGCTGGAGATAGATTGTACCAGACTTTCTACGCCATATTGAGAACATAGTCATATCTAAGAGCAATGCGGAGCCACTGACGTGAATTTTACAAGTGAGAACAAGAATTCACACTGAGGTTCTGGTTCAGTGCTCATTAAAAGACCAAGTGAGCAAGTAGTGTGACAAGTGCCATTGAGATAAAAGGGCTTGTGTCTCTGCCACTTTCTGGGGTGCTACCCAGCCTCATTTCCCACTATTTCTCAGCTCGTAACCCCCTACAGCAAAGCCAGGCTATTCACTGTTCTAGGTGAGCCGCATAGGTTGACCACTGCATTTTGTGCACGTGACTCTCTCTGCCAGCATTGCTCTTCTTCCTCCAGCCTGCCCGCTAACCCCTACTGGTCCTTTGTGGTGCAACTTCCACATCAGCAATAACATGGTGCTGGCTACAGTCAGTACTCAAGATATGTTTGCACCAATGAGTCCATCCTTGTTCTGAGATGGGGGCTCTAGACAGGATTGGCTTGCCCACGGGCTAAGAAACTCTTTGTGAGACCACTTAATGCTCACAGCAAGGAAGCCAGCAAGAAGGTTCTACTTTTTCTAGTCCCTTGTTTCAAAAATTATTGTAAAATTAGTTCATTTGAAAACATTAGTCACATTCTACTGCTGTGGTTGAAATCCCTGGTTGCGAGAGTCAGTTCTGTCTTTACTGTATCTGAGGCGCTCCTTATTTTTTTTTCTTTCCTAATTTGATCCAATCCCACAGAACTCAGAGTTGAGGAGACCCTTGCCCAGTGGTCATGGGTATCAGATTAGAGGCAATTACTCTCTATACGAGAAGACTTGGCCTTTGCTCCTGTCTGATCAGAGGATTTCAGCTCAGGAATAGCTTTTTGAAAAGATAAGTGTCTCCCAGGGATGTCAGAGAACTCATTGATAAATAAGATGCAGATGACCTTTGGCATGCTTCGTTAATCATGTCAACATGAACTCACATTACTCCAGTCACTAGATAATTTGGCAGCCACTACTCTCAGAGGAAAAGCCCATTCCTGGAGGCACAGAGGCAACTCACATCAAATAGCTGCATTAAAGTGGACACCATATGGGTCCTGTTATCCTGACAAAATAATTAGACAAGTACACAGAAAGACTGTACTAGGATACTTGGTGCAGGCCTTTTTTTTTTTTTTCCTGATAATAGTATTAATGAGCCCTGGCTGGTGTGGCTCAGTGGATTGACTACAGATCTGTGAACCAAAGGGTCACCAGTTCAATTACCAGTCAGGGCACATGCCTGGGCTGGAGGCCAGGTCCCCAGTGTGGGGTGAGCGAGAGGCAACCACACATTAATGTTGCTCTCCCTCTCTTTCTCCCTCCCTTCCCTTCTCCCTAAAAATAAATAAATAAAATCTTTAAAAACAAAATAATAATGATAATACTAATAAATAAATCATTAGCGAGAGACCAAGTAGCCAAAAACAGGGAATTTATTAACCAAGAATGAATGAAGAATAAAAAATGTGCCCGAACATAGGTGTGCAAATATTTGTTTAAAATTGGATTTATTATATATGTGTTACTATGAAACCTGTTTTCCCCCCACCTCACATTGCATTGGGCTTTACATGCCAATGTGCGTGTGTGTAGTTATTGAAATCAAACCACAAGACCACATAAACTCTGACGTATTTACAACTAGAAGTTTATGCAACTTTTTGAACTGAAAATGGGGAATGTAAAAAAATATTAGATGTTTCTCTCTTACTTCCTAACTGGTCACATTGAACATGCAATCTCATAGTGCAGAAGGGGTGAGTCCCTGGCCAGAATGATCCTACGTGGGGCCCTCAGGACTTGTAAGCAGGGAATCATTTATATGGGCAATACTGAATTACTTGGTGCTACACTATTTACTGAAGAGATAATACTGAAAGAGATACAGTATGATGGGGGAAGCAGTAAATAGATGAGCAATCTTTTATACTGGAGCATGGTGATGGTATTCTGAGGCACACATTGTATCCTCCCCTCACAGCATCACAGAAGCCACCATAAAGGGGACTGTACCACACACCAAGGGTTAGTGCCCACTTTAGTGACTGGAATACAGTAAACGTTCAACAAAGAGTAGAAAGAGAAAAGGAAACAAGCTGTTTGGTTGAAAACGAAGGAGAACATGTATGAAGGTACTGAGAGTGAAATTTTGGTATAAAGGTAGAGTTTGCAGGATTTGGATAAGCTACAAGTGAAATGCTTAGGGATATTTTTTCTACTTTTATGTTCAGCCACAGTTTTTTTTTTTTCATGCCTCCTACTTATAAATCAGCAGCCCTCCCTGGTAGGTTGGAGCTGAGCTTCCTATGCAGCTAGAAATATGGTATTTCATGCAAGTTTACCTCAGTGTCAGCAGGTTAAAGCATAGACACTCCATTCAACCTGATAAAATGGAAATGCTAAAATGACTTAGACAAGAGTGTTGATCATCACTGACTTACAGTCATGTGTTGTGTGTATGGGGTGTGTATGTGAATGTTGGAAGAAGATGTAGAAGAGAGGAGGGTAAGACCAACTTACATCACATGTAATTAAAAAATCACAATATTAATACCAAATAGAAAACAAAATAAAATAAGGGCACTCCAGAAGTGTCAAGGAAAATAAGTTTCCAGACTTTGAAGGATTTCACAGATAAACTAGGATAAATGCTGCCTTAAGAACAAGTTTACATAGATGAATGAACGGCATTGCATGTTTTAATCCCATACTTTTTGGCCAAGATAAAGTCACACGGCTAACTGTTCTCTTCCGGAGTAGACATGCAATTCAAAGTACCATTCGGAGTTCTCTGCACATGGGTAACACCGAAGTGTATAAGGAGATACTGCATTACTGCCAGCTCTCTTGGCCTAAAGCTCAGATAAAGGAATGGGGTCTGGAAAAAAGAAAGAAGCATGATTTGTTAGGTGACTCTAAATATCACGGTAGTGGATTCTGTCCCAAGAAATCCCTGATTCCAGGGCCTGAGACAAGGCAGCAAGCAAGATAAACAATGAAGTAGCGCTCTCATTCTCTTTTCATACTCTGATAATATTTAGAATGTAATTATTGCTTTCGATGATTAAATAATGTTCCCCTTTCCTATTATTGGTTTTTCTTTCTGAAGGCTGAGTAGTCCTCCAGGGAACACCTTTTTTTCAGCGGATTCCACAGGTTTACAAAGATGAAACAAAGATTATAAGCATGGTTGCAACTGGTGCTGAAGACAGAGGGTTAAAAATGAGGCAAACATCCCACAGTTTATTGTTTTCAGGACTAAAGATAAGACTATAACACTTCTACCAAAAAGAAGAAAGAAACCTATTAACTTCTTTCCAGTGGTAAAGAGCTAAGCTATCATCAGACAAGGCAAACTATTGTTTAATAATATCACATTTACAGAAGAGTTAAATTCTCACTTTAGATGTAACTTCCTGTATCACCACTACATGTAGCTAAATATGATTTCTTCATTTCCAAAATGGTTGAAACAGAATAAAGTTCTTACGTGGAAGTAAGGACCCAAATTCATTCCCTCCTGACTTCCATCTTCCCTTCAAACTCACTGTCACCCTCACTATCATCATGCATGGCATTAAGCTGTGTTAATGCAACTTGTGGCTTAGCTCTATTGTTTTAGAAAACAATTTAAAAAACAGTAAATGCCCATTTAACTTTTCCGTAAAAATGTTTGAATGATACCATCACTTTGCATCTCTCTTGACAAATTGTGATGATGAGAATATGAAAGATGGCCACTCTCACTCACTGGGTCTTTCTCTGTGTCAGGCACCGATGAATAAATAACGTGACTTCCATGTTTAAACATTTAAGCCTCAAAACAATTCTACAAAGCCATTTCTGTTATCAGATCCTCCTTTTACAAAGGAAGAAATGGAGACAAAGGGAAGATAAATTGATCAAGATAATATGATCTATTAAGTGATGGATAATACATACGAACTCTTTCTACCTAACATCAGAGCATGAACCCTTAACTCACTGGAAAATTTGCCTTTTCTTAGGAAAAACAATCATTATAGTGGGAGTGAGGTGAGACCAGGAAAATTCTAAAAGCTCCGGGTCACACCCATGGATCCGCCAGTTCATACCGCCTTTACATTGCATGCAATCTCCTTTCCTCAGCACGACATCAGGGTCTGTACATTTTCTTCTTTCCACCTACTCACATATGCAAGTGCAATATTTTACAAATCAGATTATGTGCAACTCTAATCCATTCGGTGATAAGGAAAGAGTTTGTGCACTAATATTCTTGCGAGGAGGAAATTGCCAGAGCCTGCTTGATTCAGTAGTGTTAATATTTAGTCTCATGAAGCCACCAGACTAATCCCCCCAGACAGAGTATGGTAGAAGTGAGAATAATAATGTACGAAGTTACAGAATTCTAAAAAGGCAGTTCCAAGGTACCCACTAACCTTGTTTCCAATATCGTCAGCATTCCCCCAGACACCTTATACAAATTAATCCACATGCAAACTACTGACTCAGTGAATTTATGTAGTCACACAAGAGTGACTGCTGGAAGCATATGGCTCATGTCGAATGCAGGACTGGGGGCAGGGATAAGATGAAGTTCCTCGCAAGTTTTTGGCTTCAAAGAACCTCTTTGGACACAAAAAGTGTCTTTTAAACTCTGGCCTTTAGCCCACATTAAAGTTAAAGATTTTCTTTTTGTTATATAAGCTGATCTGGCCACTACAATAATACATATAGTCAAAATATAAATACCTGATAGCAGACTGAAGATTATTGCTTAACTGGGAAAAATTCTAGTGAGATGAATTTTATAGACACTTTAAGATTTAAATGAAATGTATCCCATTTTTGCTTAAGCTTCCATGGTCCAAGGAGAAAGGCTTTTGGAGGACAACAGAACACATTTCTATTATCTCTTTCTCAAACAATCTATGTCACATCTGAGGAAGGAACATCCTTCATATCCAGATATGAGGCAGGATAATTACGTTGAACTGAGCAACAAGTTCACTGCCTCTTTATCAGATATTGTAACACAGAAACCAATGAAAGGTCCATTAAGTGACAAAATGCTTCTGGTTAGTCGCTAGTAACTGAAATGCTGGGGTCAGTGACAACAAAAGACAAATATTAAAGGTATTAAATATATATTGAAATATGCCTCTGCTTTTTCCGTTAACTCTCGCTCTTCTATTACCTCACCAGGGGGTTCCTGCTCGTTCACTCTTGCTGTCAGCTACATCAACTCCCCATGTCTTGTTTATCTCCCCAGAAAGTAAAAAGTTTTGTTTTTCTATTGGATACAGCCATTTGCTATTCACATAATTATGGTGAATGGTTATGAGGTGTTTTCGGCCTGGGGCCATCATCAGTGACCATGGTGGGCCACTTTAATTAATTAATTAATTAATCAATCAATCAATCAATCCTCACCTGGGGACATTTTTTTAATCACTTTTACAGAGAAAGAGGTGGGAGAAAGAGTGAGAGAGGGAGAAACAGCGATTGGCTGCCTTCTTGTACACCCCCTTATCAGCAATGGAAACCACAACCTGAGTATGTGCTCTGTCTGGGAATCAAACCTGTCATGTTTTGGTCTATAGAATGATGCTTCCACCAATTGAGCAACCCAGCCAGGGCCACGGTTGGCCACTTCTAAGCCAGGGCAAATGAGGCAGAGGTGACGCCAGACCACCAGTCAAAATTTTGCTGGCATGCCCTCGTATATCTCAGTGCTGCTCTGATTTGTGACAGGTGAGCTTTGGCAGTGTGAAGAAAGGTATATCAAGACAACACGGAAGAGAATGTGTGACATGGGTCCATTTGATGCTCTCTTGCTGATAGCAACTGATCAAAGTCAGCATAAGGAAGGAAACAAACACCCTAACCAAAAAAACCTGGGGGATTTACCCTTGGCTAATGCTTTGTCTTCACATTTTAAGCAAACTTATTTTTATTTTAAGAACCTTCTTGCTATTTGTGAAATGCTATTTTTAGTTGCACCCTCTCTTTGAATATTTTTTCTCCTTATTTCTTCCCACACATTTTTTTTTATCTTTCTGACTTCTCTTTTCCTTTAAAGAAAGTACTTCAGGCCAAGAAGCTATGTTATATTTCAGCGAGGTTTTTAAAAAGGGTTAAGATATTCAAACTTATACGTGAGGGCTTACAATTTCAAATAATAATAAGTTCTTTTTTCAAATACCTGGGAATAGAACTGATTTTCACATTAGAAAGTTTGGGGTCCTTTTTTAAAAAAAAAAAAAAAAAGTCAGTTAATAGCCCTATATCTAGAGACAAATGTTCTTTGCACAGTTTCCAAATAATTATTACTAGGTCTTTGCTCATCTTGCATCTTTGTAAAGAGAAGTATTATGCCTGCTTGCCCATCATTAGGTAAGATTGCAATTGACTTTTGCCCTATTAAAAAAAACTGCCTTTTTAAAAAACACCAGACACATCTTTTCCATGTGTTAATGTATGCAGTTCCAACATGCCTCTGAGTTATGTAACATGCAGGATTTCTTGTCCCAATCCCATTCTCATGTCAAAGGCTAAAAGTTGTTATAAAAGCAGATTCTGTCCTTCCACATGGTCCTATTCAGATGTCATGTGAATATATTTGGGTCTGACTTGCTGTTGCTACATAAGCAGCACAGATCTCCTTTCTTCCATGAAACAAATCTTTCATTTGTGTGTCTTTTTAATCAAGACACTATACCTATTCTTGAGAATAATTCTTATTATTTATGGGGTAATGTTATTGCCTGGCTTGTTAAAACTTTATTTTAGGAATATCAAATTTTTACTTTAAAGTAATGGTCTAAATCATTTATCAAATTAAGTACTTGACTAGACATATGATTTCAAGTCATTTCTTTGACTGTCGCATAATAAAGCAAGTGTGGTGGCAGTACAAGTGGAAGTACGACTTCTAGGAGACACTGGCTTTCCTGGACAAGACTGAAAGAAGAAAACTCATTTAACTTGTTCTAAACAAGAGCCTTTACCAAAACACAGGGCGTTTTTGTATTAAATCTAAGTACTCCCCAAAGCAACGATTTAGAAAAACTATGTTTACATTTTATCAAGCTATTTTGTTATTGCAAAAGTTGTGGAGAAGTAAACACTGTTGTAGGAAAAGACAGGGTCTAAGGGCGCATGCAATTTGTTATTTGGCTGCTTGTGAGAATTAGCAGTTGGTCTTCTTAAGCTTTAGCCACTTCTTATTAAGTAAGAAGTACCACCCGGTTTATTATAAAGGAGTTTATTACCTGGTTATAACAAGAAGTTCTGACTTGAAAGAGTAAAGAGGCCTCCTTAACTTCTTTCTCTCAGAGACTAAGTCATTATGCCAAAACTACTAGATCATTATGCCAAACCTCAAAGCGTTTAATTTTACTACTATTTAAAACTCTCACTATTGACAATTTGTTTTCCTTTCAATGTCTTATTCTCCAAGAGCAGATTCTGAAACGCTGAAATGTCTAGTACAATAAGAGAATATTAAGGAAAGAAAATTGTAAAGATAATAGGGTCCAATTTCTCTCTCCTACAGATGAGAAAGTTGAGTTCTCTTAGAGTTTCAATGACTTCCCTAAACAGTTAAAATTGGGAAATCTGTGATAGAAAACTAAATCTTAGAAAGTGTAAAGAGTGTTGAACTATGCCTTGTGGTTGGACTAATGCACCTTTAAGGCATCTTCCAACAGTGAGTATATAAAGTTCATTTCACTTTCAACTTAACTGTTCTATCTCTGGTTCTTTCTGGGTTTTGAACGTAGTGTTGGACATTTCCTAAGTGCAACTGGGCATTTGTTGAGATATATAGCAAACATGTACAGTTCATACATTTTTTGTCCTTTAGGATGCCAAGGAAGAAAAGGGGGAACAAGAGTCATCTATAGATCACCAATGACCTAAAATTAAAGAATTTGCTAAACTTGCTCCATGAAGGTTATCCTATCCTTTTCCATAAAGAATTACATACCTGGGAATAAAATAATGACATACTTAGCAAGTTTTCTTAATGTCAGTTCCTAATACATTCTGCTTTAACAGAGACTGTATACCTAATGAAGAGAAAAAGCATATTTCTTATTGCCCTAAGACTTGAAGTCTTTGGTGCAAGGTGGCACCAGCAAAAAATTAATATGGCTGAAAGTTTGTGTCCAAGGTCACACTACAGGTTAGTACTAGACTTGGATAGGAACTCAGGAGTCCTGGCTTCTAGTCCAGTGTTCTCCCCACTGCATTACGTGGCACCTACTTTGAAACTAGGTGGATGACACCAAATGCTTTGTAGACTTTTTAAATTAATGATACAAAAATACACATATGCTTGATATTAAAATGGGAGGAGAAAAAGAGCAAAGCTAATTGAAACTGCAGGGAGAATTTATGATAAATCAGGCAGATAATATTATCATTAATTTGGCCTGTCCTTCTTAATAATGTCAGGAAATCCATCAATGATCAGACATGGTTATTGCCTTTGCTTGGGCCTTCCAGCAAGATGGGACCACCAACAAACCACTGATGAAAGTATCGTGGTGGTCTTATGTGGCAGACCCTTCTGCGTGACGTGGGCCCAGCTCCCACTCGGAGATGCACAGGACCCATGCCCACAGATAGGTTCTCTCGTGGAGAATCAGATTTGCAATATATCTAAGCTGCTTTTTGCTAAAAAGTCCCTCACCCTGCAAATGCTTACTGTGACTTCCTAAAATCCATGCTAAACCTTGCAGGGACTAGTGTAACCGGCACAGCCACTTTTGCCTTTTCATTTGCTAATATCCTTCTTCTGTGATGTGAATAGGGGCATTAGCTCCTTTTGTTGTAACCGGGACAGAGTGAGTGAGGACCATCTTGTAATGGGAAGAGATATAGAATAAAGGCCTATCATGGCAGAGGCCGGCTTTTGCTCTCCCTGAGAGAAAAGCCATGCTGTCGTCCTTTTTCCTCCACCGGACTCGGTAGTCCCAGTGCATGTCTTTATTTCATCCATAATGACGTAGACACTGCTAGCTGGTGTCCGCATCAGTCTTATTTCATCCATGTTGCTCTGACATCAATGCACAAAAAAGACCAGACAGTGCATCTCTTGTGTGTCCTTACTTTACAACCGCCTTTGTTTTTGCTTCCATCTGAATATAATGCTAATTTGAGAGCAATAAATAACTCCCAAAGAAAACTAATTTTCTCACAGCTGCAGGTGACCAGCCAGCTTGGAGAGATGTGTCTGACCCAAATACCCTAGCGAAATGGAGGGCTTGAGTACCAGTTGGACTTGGTGGGCACTAAGCCTGCCTGGTTCAAAGGTGAAGCTGGACCTCAGAGCTCTGGGAATCACAATAGATACAGCATTCCAACTGGGGCTCAGGATACAGTGAGCAGATTTCATATGAATATGAAACAGTTGCTGATTGATCACAAAAGCAGAATCATAGGAAAACACCCTGGTCTTCCTTTTTCTTCCCTAATATCTAAACTTTCAGGTTTTCAGTAGAAAGCCAGTTTCTACATCTGGATTCATTTCCTAACATCCCATGAGAGTAGACTAGAAAAACTGGGTCAAACAATGACTCCTGCCCTGATTTCCTGGACAGATTATTGTTGCTGGGAGCACCTTGACCACAGATTCTTTTTTGAAATGACCAAGTCCCTTAGGCTTAGCAAAGTTAAGTTGGAAGGTCCCCAGTTCTCATTGACATTTTCTGCTTTGGGCACAGGCCAGAAAGCAGCACATCATCTTGGGCAGAATATTAAGATTGAGTTATCTGGTCTGACTCAGTAATGATGTGACAAAGAAAGGAAATCTATAAAAGCAAAGCTCATTTTTCAAATATGTACTTAATGGTAAAAAGGTAAGTTAATTTTCATCTTTACACTTAATTCTGATTGATATTTATTTCATTCAGATATTTCTTCTGGCCCCAGAAGGAGAGATCCCCTCTAAAAGCAAAATAATCACTCTTTTCAGGACAAGAAAAAGAAAACTTTCTTTATGAATGACTCAAAAGCAAAGTGACTAATTTCTCACTTATATGATTATCAATCCAGAGTAGGAAAGGGAGAAGGGAAACATACCTAAATATGTTTGAGAATTAAATTCCAAAATCAGACACTTCCATATTTCATGAGAAAATCATGATTTATTACAGTTTTCCAAAATGTCATCAACAGTTTACTTAACCTACTTCCGGGTCCTCATTCCCTAGCATAGGCTCTGCCTGTTTTGTTTTCACAATGAAACACATACATGATCATTTTCTCAGGGACTACTCTTATTCCTCCAAGAGTATGCCAAAATAAAGACAGAGATAAGACACTTTCAGGCACAGAAGCCAGAGAACAAGTGAAAATTAACTAATTTCCAGTTATAAGATCAGGGAATGACCATTAATTAGTAAAGATAACTAGACAAATAGGCACTGCTTAAGCTGGAAATCTGGATCTGCGTAGAAGATAAGATAAAGATTTCTTATTTGCTTTGGGAAAAAGTTTATAGTAGGGTTCATTTAAAAAGCAAGTTCCTCCACATCCTTCAGCAACGACTTGATTTTGAGGATTCAATTCTTGTCTACCTCTTCAGAAACCTGTCTGGCATATACAGCAAGCTGTCCCCGAGCCACACAGGTAAATATGAAAGATGTGGTTAAATGTAGTTGTACTTGTTTCTCTAAGATCATAGGAAAAAATAGCTGGAAAACAATAGAAATGGTGGAAAACTTTTTTAAAAATAAGGAATCAAAAATGACTGGTAGAGAAAGAGAGTAATTTATTTCTGTCAAAAACAAAAATCCTCAGGATCTTTTGTTCATAAAAATGCTAACAAGATATTTCGAGGCCAAGACAGAAACAAAATCCTTTTATCAATCATTGAATACCAAACAGAAAGTAAGGAGCTTGCACTGTGGAAGAATCTAGCTTATGTTCTAAGGCAATTGATAATAATAATAATAATAATAATAATAAATTATATATATACATATATAGTTTAGGCATACACAAATGGTAGTCTTAAGTAACTGAATAAGAATTTCTAGGTAAGAAGTTAAGGTTCTATTCAGAGGGATAACATTAGTATCATAACAAGTACATCATATTCTCAGGCCTTTCTCCAGGAGGAAAAGATTTGGTGTTCTAAGATCCTTTGTGATCACCCTGATATCTTTTAAAAAGATGTATTCTTTTTAAAAATATATATTATCAGAAGTTGTGAATAACATTAATGACAAAGTCAAAGATGGCTTATGAGGAATAGTCCCTCTGGCTCCACAGAAGTACTTAAGGACCCTGACTTTGCAGAATGAGAGATGGATGACTCAATCAATAAGATAAAATGGTATGAAATTCTATATCCTGTCCTGATGAAGGGGGTTGAAAGAATGGATTAAGGGAGGCTACATCTTAGTGAATAGAAAAATCAGGATCATTGGGTTCTACTCCCAGGTCTCATGTTAACTTAGTTTCTGTGACCTTCATCAAACAGATTTGGTTACGAGCAAATTTGCAAGATATGCCAGCAGTAGGCTAGATAATTATAAGGACAACTTGCTGAAAGTCTAAACTTACACAGAACAAGGACAAAAAGAAATTCAAGTTTGAAGGCAAAGACAGAGAAGTCTATATCCATAGTATAGTCTATTGGCAAGATTGCAAATATATAGACATAGTCAAGTTTACCAATTATTTAAAAAATGATAACCAGTAAGGATTTATTGTGTAAAAGAAATTCGTAATGATTTTCCCTGTTGGTCTTTCCCGATTCATCATCCAGACTCACCCTGAATGTGCCCAGTACATACTTTCTCCATTTGGACAGAGTCTTTACCCACTCTCAACCCTGAGTACTAATCAGAAAAAGAAATATAGAACTTGTTCTAATCTAGCCCCTCTCTGCTGCCAACCCACCCTCAACTGATCAATTATAAGGACTGGGAATGCCACAGCTTGTTAAGAACAATCATGCAGAATGAGTAAACTGAAAAGCATGAAATAAGTCATCAAAATTATCAGACAGTGAGTGATTTTTGGTATGTTAGCATCTTGGGCTCTAAAAAAACCTCTCTCCCTGCAAACCATAGTTATGCAATTATTTTGGTACTTAGTTTATCATCAATCTGCTACGTACCACAAATGCCTTTCAATTCTGGAATCAACAAAACTTCACAGAATGTATGAGCTACTAAGAAATATATTCAGATATATAAGCAAGAAATTAAGTGCATTAAGTGCTTTGAATGGGAAATCAAGGAGCTAGTAAAATATAGGGGGTACCTCTGACCTCAAAGTCATGAGGGTTAAGAAAAGGTTCCTAGATTGGTGACATCTAACCTGATACCTCAGGAAAAGGGATAAAAGGTGAAGCCAGTGTTGATGACAGTGCAAGACTGGTTCAGTTGGGGGAACGGCGTGTTCAAAGGCCCGGGAGCAGAGGCCAGTGAGGTGGATAGTCACAATTGGGTTTTTCTGAAAAATTATTTATCTGTTTGACATAAATTATCTAGCACCGATACTACTAACAGGCACCATCTGGAAGCAGGTATAGGTTTGCTTGGTTCTGAAGGGTACCAGAGTGTGTAGCCCCAGAATATCCTTCTTTGGCAGATGAATCATTTTGAGCAAAAGGTGATTGAGAACTCTTCGAAACTCTTATCAATGGAGAGGACACTGACTTAAATCCATATCACAAACCTTACTAACCCTCAAATACTATTTTTCCTGGTAACTATTGCATAACTTGCTTCCTCCACCCAAATCCAAAATACCCTTTTCCTTAAGATTAGCCTGAGATGGTATACAAGTCCAAGTTCTAACCCTTTGGGTTACTCATCACTGGGTGCTCCCATGTGTACCTGCATAGGGCACATGTTAATAAACCTCTGTTTCTTTTTCTCTTGTGAATTTGTCTCTTTCCTGTCTAATTAACAGGGCCCAGACAGAGAACCTAATAGGGGTAAAGAAAATATTTTTTCCTCTCCTGAAGTTCTCATGCACAAACAGCCCCATGTCCAAAGACAAATGTGGACACACACTCTTTCTATACTCACCCACTGTAGTGCAAAATGGACAACCATCAGATACCTGACAATCTCCTAACAGTGCTAGAGACGATTAACTTCTCGAGGCTGAGAGCAGGAAGGATTCTGCCAGGCTGGATGAGAACTTTCAAGCACACTCCAAACAGCTCAATTAAATCAACAGAAAAGCCTCCTGAAGCAGTTCAACAGATTTACTGCACAGCATTTTCCCTTTCTTCACAATATTAAAAAAAAAAAAAAAAATCATTGGCTTCTTCCACCCTGGAGTTGAAAGTTTGCCCCAGCCTTTTTCAGTGCCTCCCTTTCAATTTAGCCTGCTTTCCTTTTTAATCTGCTGCCATCACAATGTCTGCAGACTTTTCAGTGCACAGCATATTTACAGGGAGGACAGGCTCCTTCTCTCAGTTGGCTCTAGGAAGCATTCCAAGTCACTGTGTATTTATACATTTGACAATAGCTCTAAGACAAGAAAGGGGGTGAAAGGGCAAGAACACCAGTTCCAGGCATGGAGAGCACAGAGCAGAGAAAAACAAGGAAATAAAAAGATGAGTAAACCTGCCAACACCCTCTTCTTTATCGAGCTCTGGTGTGGTTATTAGGTACATGTGGGAGACACAGAGTAAATATATGTGTTCCAATACATCATCTATAATTTAGCACTGGGTAGCAGGCAAGCAACTCTTCATGTAGTTGTCAGAAGGGGCTAATAAATACTCTGCTTTATTGGGGGAAAATGGACCGAAAGGATGGAGAGTAGACATTTGGATGGCTGTGTGGAGCATTTCTCACTCTTTATTCTTCTATTTTCAACACTTGTCATCTACATTTACACTTTTTCCTATGTGAATCTTTTGCTTAATAATATGAATAAAATTATCAGTTTATTAATAAAACAGCCACTACAACACTCACTTACTAAAAGCTTATAATGTGCACTATCCTGGCTTTTTTCACTGATAATCTCATGAGGAGTTCACAACAATCCTACAAGGTAAACACTACTATCCCCATTTTAGAGATGAGGTAACTGAGACAGAGTCCTTTTTGTTTAATAACCCACCCATGTCACAAAGCAAGGGCCTAGTAGAGCCGCCTGAGTTTGACTCCAGGGCCCAAGTTTTCATTCACTGTACACAATTGATAATAAACATCAGTGACTCAACATTAAACATATGACTACTCATGTGAGAGTCCTTCAGTTTTGTTTTGTTTTTAACAAGCCAGTTCTTACCATCTGATGTCAGCAGCAATATGATGTTAGGCTTATTGCATTTTAAGGCATCAATTGGCTGAGTTTTACGAACTCAAATATTTACTACATGACTGTAACAGATCAATCCTTGTGCATCGCTGAACTGAAGAGGCAACTAACCAGAACCTGTGGAATTCCACAGAATACTTTGGATTGGAGAACAGTGCAGAAAATAAGCCACATTTTTGGAGTCTGAGGTCCTCTTGTATTATTTTTCTGGCGAAGTTGTGAAATACCTTCTAGCTTTTTCTTGCCAGTTCCAACCAATCCACTTTTTCCCAAGAGCTGTCATGAGTTTTAGAAATAAAACTTTGTCATGTCACTGTCTGGTTTAAAAGCCTTCAGTGGCCTCTTATTGCACTGAAAATAAAATCCTAGTGGCAAAGTTCTCAGGAAAACAATGTCCCAGTTCCTCCATGTTGCAGTTTCTATAAACTACCTGCCCTTTGATCAGTTATATATGCAGCTTTTTTGACTCAAGTTCGGCTTGTAGAAAGCTTTGAAGTCTCATTTCATCCCTGGCTGACTTTGGTATAAACTGCTGAGAGTCAAATGACCCATTTTGTACCTGAGGGATGATAGAAGGGAAGTACAGTGGCAGATAGCTTTTGTTTCAGCCCTGTCGAAGGGAGGGGAGCAGAGGAAATCTGCTCCAACAGACTTATCTGCTCTAAGGGAACTCAGAGTAGTTTCAGAGGTTCCTAATGAAGTACCAAAACCAACAAATGACCCAAACAGAAAGAATTAAGGGGATAGGGAAGAAGATGCTTTTTAAGACACGCAAAACCAAATGGAGGACAGCTACCAGTGCTGCCTTTTGCTCCTTTTAAGGACAAGGACAGAAGAATACGGGTTTAACCCTGGGAATAGATAAGGAGAGTAAAGGATAGTGGGCTGGACAATGTCAGATTCTTTAATTCACTGTTAGCAGAATGGAAAGAATGTATGTTCTGAGATCAGACCTAGCTCCAATTGTGGCTCCACTCTTACTTAACCTCAGTTTTTCCAAGTACACAATGGAATAACAAGATAAAATGCTCAGGACCGATGTGATGGTTAAATGAGATGACATATACAAAATGTCTTTCGCAGCCAGAAATAACATGACAGCAGCTGAATAAGTGCTAGACCCCCTAACTCCATGTTTTCCAAATTTATTTGACCATGAAACTGAATCAGGGTTCTTGTCAAAAGCAGATTTCCAGGTGTCTTCCTAAGAGATACTGATTCAGTATGTCTATGGTAATTCCAAGAATCTGTATCTTCACTAAGGGCCTCTGGTGAGCATGATCTTCAGGAATTTTGGAGAATAGTGCCCTAGCTCATCAGGCTAAACCCCATTGATTTGAATCTAGACTAGATCAAACTAGAAAGGTCTGGAAAAGCCTACTGTTATGGGTTGAATTTTGCCCATCCTATAAATGACATGCTGAAGCCCTAGGCCCAGTGTCTTACTATGTGAACTTGCTTGGAAATATTGGAGTTGCAGATGTAATTAGTTGAGTTAGATGAAATCATATTGGAGCAAAGTTGGGCCCTATTTCAATATGACTGGTATCCTTATAAGAAGACAACCACATGATGAGAGGGACGCTCAGGGAGAGGGCCATGTGATAAGAGAGTCAGAGATTAGAGTTATGTAGCTATAGATCAAGTGCTATGAACTGAATGTTTCTCATGCCTGATATTCATATATAAAAATGCTAATCCCTAATGGGGTGGTTTTTGGAGGTGGGGCCTTGGGAAGATAATTAGGTCCTGAGGGCAAACCCCTCATTAATAAAATGAGTACCCTTATAGAAAAGACTCCAAAGAGATCTCTGTCCCTTTTGCCAAGTGAGAAACAGAGAAAAGACAGCCATCTACGAACCATAGAGCGAGCTCTTGCCAGACACCTAATCTGTGAGTGCCTTGACATTAGACTTCCCAGGCTCCAGAACTGTGAGAGATAAAGTCCTGTTGTTTATAAGCCACACAGTTTATAGTATTTCGTTATAGCAACCCAAACAAACTAAAACACCAAGCAACCCCAACCCCAGAGACTGGGGACAAAGCATCAGAAGATAGGAAAAGGCAAGAAAGAATCCCCTTACAGGTTTCAAAGACAGCATGGCTCTGCTAATAACCTTAGTGTTCGACTTGTAGCCCTCAGAACTGTGAGACATGAATTTCTGTTAAGTCACCCTGTTGGTGGTACCTTGTTCCAGCAGCCCTAGGAAATTATTACGCCTACTAAAGGATCTCTTCCAATCCTAAATTTAGGACCACATTACAGCAGACCAATCATGGCTGTGTGGATTGGGAACGAGATATGAAATCTGCCCCCCGCCCCCATTTTCTGCTGATTGAGTAAATTTGCACTTGACTCTCCATTTTGGTATAATCTATCCACATCACTCCTTCTCCTTTATTGATTTAAGAATGAACATGTGAGTTAATCCTGACGAATAAGATGTCAGGGGAAGTAGGGGATTGTGGTGTTGGAACAGTTTCCCTCGTATCCAAGAGCTGATGTTTGCTCCTGCATGTTGTCATTTATGGATCTGACATCTGGAACAGCTGTAGACACCTTACATGGAGGACCCCTAGTCTAAGGGCAAACCGACACACTGAGGATGGCAGAGAGAAAGAACCTGGTCCGTGATGGACTCACTGAGACACTGCATCAACAACCGCAGAGCCTACTCTGTGTTTGGACTTCTTGCTCCTTAACTTTTCCTCTTGTACTACATTGTTCAATTCTTTGTTCTGTCCTCGGATTCATGTTTTTAGCCCTGTACTTTTCCTTGAGGTAACTAACAATAGTTATGCTTCCCACCAGTTAGGTTTTCCTGCTTGGATAGGTTTTATATTCAACTTTTTATTTAAAGCGATCCTGGATAGTAAATTTATCTTTTGTGCAAACCTGGTCTGAGACCCTGTCTAAGCAAGTTTTTCTCGTGTCTCCTCATAGGGCTGAATTGGGTCCATTAGTGGTTGTCTAGACTATCCCAGAAACTCCAGGACAATGGGCACAGAGACTCTTGGTCACCTCACTCATACAACCCACTCTACCCTTTCTGCAACATCAGTTGTCCTTAACCTACTCTATTACTCGTTAGAACTAAGGAACTAGCTAGAACTAGTTACAACCAGGGAATTGTCCAACTTATCTACAAGTAAATGCAGAAACAAAATCCAGAAAGCCATTGTGTTCCTGGGGGAAAAGTCTTCTTAAAACATCCAGTGCACTTAGCTACTCCATTGTTAAGAACTTACTATCTTTCCTTCCCAGAAGCAAGCTTTGACATTGGCAGTAGGAACGAAACTACTGAATTAAAAATTTCTTCTAATAAAATATTTTGCTTCTGAGGCACTTACCTGAGTTTGTATTTTTGTCGTTCATATCACTTTACATGTCACCCGTAACTTTATAACACAGTCACAGGACAGGCTAGCCCTCCCAGTGAGATCCACACTCCAATTCTCATAGGGCAGAGTTAGGTTATATTCTTTGGCTGAGACTCAGTCATAATTTATTTAATACCTTTACTCAGTAGTAATTTTTTAAAAATAAATGAAGTATTAAACACATTTATAGGACATCACAGTGATTTCTGAGCTCAGAAAAACTTTGAGAATGAGAAAAGGCACAAAGGACAAAGCCAGCTAGTGCAAACTGTCCATTATCACTGTTAACACAGATGGGTTAGTATTTCTATATATTCAGCACTCATTGCGACATGTTAACATCTCATGATGCTTCTTCCCCTTATAAAAACCATATGGAATTAGTCGGGAGTCACAAGTTTGTTTCATAACGTCTTTTTTTTTTTCCCTAGGGTAGGAAACTTGTCAGTGGATGGAGGGGAAGAAAAGAAGATATCAAGTCAAAACTTTAACTGCTTTTCAGCTTTATTTACATTGTCCTCTCTCCAAAAAAGTAGTTTGGGGCCAAAAAACTACTATATTTTCTAGGTTTGGGAGTAGTTACAACAAAAGTTTGTGGTTTAAAAGTAGTGAGGGCCAGTAGAACTTTTTGACCCGTATTTATGGCTCCTTATTGGAGGCAGATATTTATCACAATATTATTTTTTGACATTCACATCTAACCTTGTTCACCAAGCAAAGAAGCTTGGAGATCAACAACAGTAGTCACTTAATTCCTTCCTTACGGAGCATATAGGTTTTTGTTTAAAAACAGGTGGAAGGAAAAGAAGAATCTCATTAATCTCAATTTATTAATCTATCTGGTAGGAGCAGCATAAAGAATAAAACTCCATGCAAATAAAACATTAGTAAGCAACACTAAAGACAATATATTAAAATAATTTATCTGTTTTAAACAGTCAGTGTATAATTGATAGGCTAAATTTAATCGGAAAATTATTTTTCCCCAACAAGAACTCTGGCTTTTTAATATACATTTGTTTATATAGAGTTGACTATTTTTCTTAGTAATAGCCCACAGGTCTCAGATATGAAATCTAATTAAACCAGAATCTGTTTCTACCTTGCTTCATGACTCAAAGCAAGAAACTTAGCATCACTTTCTTGACCATTATATACTTGCAATGTATATAATGGATATTGTACGAAATAGAAAGCAGAAAACAATAATGCTCACGCAACATCATGGGGTATTAAATTTGGAAGAGACCTAGGGGATGATTTATAAACATGTTTCTCAAAGTGTGTCATGTGGACCCCTTTAGAATTACCTAGGGAGTTTTTTAAAAATGTGTATTCTCCTAACCCATTCTAGACCCAGCGGAGTGTTGTAGGGGAGGGTCTTAAGTCACTCTCTGTTACCCTCCAGTCTGCGCGCATCAAAGGAATGGTGGTATCAAAGTAACTTGACAAGGTGTTTGGATATACACATTCCCCTCTATCTTCTAAATGCAAACATAATTCAGGGTTGCGAGTGAAATTTTAAAAATCTCTCCAGCTACTTTCACCATCTTTGGAACCAGTGAGCTCATCAGCTGCCTTCATTTTACTGACAGAAAAATGAAGTCAAGGAAGCTGTGACTCATCTCCAGTCATGCAGCGTATGCTACCAGTAGGACCAGGACTCTAACCTGGGCCCATGACACATGTCACACGACAGGTACCCGATGACATACTTTTAAACACCTTTACACTAGAGAAAATGTCAAACATATGCACAATTCATCAGTGTCACTTGATGAACCTTCATGCATCCGTCACTCAGGTTGCTCCAGCAATGCTCAATTCATGGCTGACTTTGTTCAGCTCCATCCAGAACCACTCGCCTACCCTGGCCCCTGTTTGTTTTGAGGCAACTCAAAAATCATATCATTTTTATCTATAAATATTTCCTTGATTGGATTATTATAAGGAAGAACTCACAAAATATTGTTTAGCTTCTTTGTGCTTCAGTTTTTGTCATCTAAAAAAAAAAAAACCTATCCAATATCCAGCTTGTAAAAGCATTTGATGTACTTCTTTCTTATCCAGAATTAAGAAGTATTTACAAAGCATACTTTGGTTTGATTACCAGACCAACTCCATAATCATTTAATTTCAGTGTAGAAGAAACTGTGGTAAAACAGACTCTGAAATACTGACTCATGATGGGCAATTTAGGGACAAATGAACTTAGAGATAAAAATACCAAATGATGGACCAGGTTGTGGATTTCTTTTAATAACCCAGACATAATTATTTAGATAAGAGCAATAAGAAAAATAGTAACCAATCACCTAGGAACTTGAAAAATATTGGCCTTTTACTTTTATTTAGGTATTTTGATTGACATAGCAATATAAAGAAAAGCCTCTATAACAAATCCTGTCAGATTATATTGTATGTAGAATTCTTACTTACAGTAAACAGGAGAAGGAACTAAGTAAACAGGAGAAGGAAAGGAGGAGGGAGAAGGAGGAGAAGAAGAGGAGAATGATAAGAGTGAAAGAAGGAGACTAAGGCATGCACATTTTACCCCATTCAGTACATAGAGTTAATTACATGTATGGTAAATTACCACAGTGTATGAATTGAAGTAATCATAGGGCAATCATCTCTCAATCCAATTAAAAAGAGGTGTAATTTGTTGTAAAATCCCAAGAGATTTAGAATGGTTTTTTTTCCTATCACTACCTAATGGCTAAAATGTCCAAAAAAGTAGCCTTTGGAGAGTAGTGTTAGTGTCATCTCTTATTCTAACAATGACAGTATTGAAATTCTAAACCAAAAGAATTAATCTTGTACATTGCTCAATCTGCAATGATATATCGGAAAGGGACAGAAAAAAAATGGAACAAAGTATAATGGCCACAATAATACATTAGGGTCCTCTACTTTTAGATTTTAAGAAAAATAGTGGTTGAGAAAGGTATGTGAGGATCTTGACATGAGATAAGCTTGTGAATTTGTGCTTTATATAAATATTAGTGTAATGCTCTTATGATGGCTAGAAAACAAATCTACATGTATATATGTATGCATGTGTATATATATATGATACATCTGCCTATATTCAGATATATATGTATGTATGTGTATATACATACTTAGTGTACATATATAATATAAATTTTAACTTATTACAGGAAAAACATTGTCTGACACATTTCTTAAAATTCTGAGAGGCAAGTGGAATACTGAATTTTATTAAATAATGCCTTTCATATTGCTTTCAAAAGGCTTGCAGTTGATACTAAGTTTTTTTGTTTTTGTTCTTTGTTTTGGGATTCTTATTGTTTTTAGATTAGCATGGCAACAAATGCTGTGATTCATTCATCAGCAAATCTCTACATTTAAGGAATGGCAGTGTGATGCATTTCGCAATATAGTAAACTAAATCTCATGGATGATAGATAATTTGTCTTAGGTCAGAAAGCTAAGTATTTGAGGAGACTTGTATTTAAATTTTGCTAAGAAGATATGTCAGCTGAATCATCCAACAAGCATTTTTTGTCTAATATATTGAAGAGCATTTTAGAGTTCAGTATAGGACACGGTCCCTAACCTTGAGCTGGTTAAAGTCTAATTTAGGAGATAAGATACTGGAACAAGAACTAATTTTTAAAATGGTATTAAATTATGTAATACACATTTATAACATTTTTGGAGCTGAGATAAAGGAAAACAACATTAATCAATACAGGTAAGGTGGCATTCAAGCTTGGCTTTAGCGGATGAAGACCTGCATTTTAACCTCCGGGAATCTGCAGTCCAGTGTTGAGGAAAGGAGAAGATAGACATGGAAATAATGACTTGGGTTAAAAAGCAGATGTCCTATTATATAACTAAAAGCAAAGTCCAATATAAATACAGCAGTTAATAAGTATTATTAGCGAACAACAGAAGCAAGAGGGTTCATAGAGTGGTTGGACTTTTAGGGACAGGTACATGTGTCAAAGAAGGTGGGGTGCAGAGGAAAACATCCCAATGGCAATATAAGTAGATTCAGGGAGATGAGAAAAGTGGCAGGCATGTTGCTGTCCTGGAGAAATTATCAGAAAGACAAACCGAGGCTGGGTTGTGAAGAGCTATGAACTAATGCCCAGAAATGGAGACTTCCTGCAGGACTCAGGGGTTACCCTAAGTCTCCTAGCAGATTGGCAAGTTGTTATGATGTTTCAGAAAGGTAACTCAGGAGACAAGGGGGATTGGACCACTGAGCAACTAGAAGCAAAGAGGCCAGTTGGGAGGTTATGATTATCTTTCAAAAGAGAGGTTAGGGCCCAAAGTAGGACAGTGACAAAAGAAATAAATAAGAAAAAAAATAGTAGTACTGACAGTTGACTGAATATGAATTGTAAGAGCAGAGTTAAAGATGATTCCCTGGATTCAGCCTAAGGGCTGAAACTCAGTGGAGAGGAGAGTGATCCACTAACTCAGATAAGAAAAAGGGAAAGGGGAGGTTTTTGTCACTAAAATAATGAGACAGTTTTATCCAGTGAGTATGAGGTTGCAGCCAGCATCCTCTGGACATATTAATGTGACAGTTCTGAACTGGAACTCAGGAGAGAGACAGATTAAAAAAAAAAGTGACCAAGCATTCACTCCAATGATACGACAGCATGAAAAAAGGTGCAGAATTGAGAATATGTTTGTTTGAGGCATAATTAAGACGGTACTCCCCAAAACAGGTTTTATTGGGGAATTAGTGGTAAACAACGGAAGATGCATATCGTCGGGACTGCCCCTTCCAGAATGCCCTTTGCCGCAGCTGGTGCTGCCCCTCACAGCGTGTGCGGAAACGCGAGAGGCAATCTGCTATCCCATCTCTCCATTTGAGGGCAGAGTTCTAAAAGGCTCTCCCACACTTGCACTTTGGACCTCATCCAATGGTTTTTTTAACAGTCTCAGGTCCCTAACTTTACTCCTTTATCCTTGTCCTTCATATTTTACTTATTCACGTTATTGCTCCAGGCTGTGACTGAATTCTTCCATTTCTGGTTCTCCTCATTGCAACCCAACCCATAGGTAGTGATGCCTTCAGGATTTATTAAATGAGAGCTAAAGATGGCCAGTGTACTTGGAAGGGTGCACAGGAGACTTACTTTGCGACTGCAGTTTTCATACTTAGACCAATTTTCATTTCCATTGCATGTTAGAATGATAGAATGTTCTAAAAATATATCTACTCGCACTTCATACACTTTGTCTTTTTTTGGCCATTATTGCTGTTGCTCTCCTTTAAGGCGTCTGATGTATTAGTTTCCTATGGTTGCTGTAACAAATTTATACAGACTGGATGGTTTTAAACAGAAATTTATTCTCTCAGTTCTGCAGGCCGGAAGACTACATCAGCATCATGAGCTGAAATCAAGGCATCAGCCGGGCTGTACTCCCTCTGGAGGCTCTGAGGGAGGACCTGCTCTTTGTCTCTTCCAGCTGCTGGCGGCTGCGGGCCTTCCTTGGATTTTGGCTGCTTCTTTCCAATCTCTGCCTCTGTCTTCCTATCACTTTCTCCCCTTTGCATGCAGAGAATCTCCCTCTACTTCTCTGTTATAAGTACATTTGTGATGATATTTAGGGCCCACCCAGATAATCCAGAATTATCTCATCTTACTACCCCTAATTTGTATTTGCAAAGACCCCATATAAGACAAAATATACAGGTCCTAGGCATCTGGACCTGATACCCTCGGGGGACATTTTCCAGCCTTCTAATACAGGTGGACTAATACATTCTCTCAAGCCACCCCTTGGTGACATTCCCAGATGGTTCTTCCTTGTGGGATCCTGCATGTCAAGATACGAGATTAGATATGAATTATGATCTAAAAGGGATCTGGCCTTTGATATAAATGTTGGTCTCTACCCATTCATACTGGTCTTCAAAACAGCGGTACCATGTGATAGACTCCACATGAAGCCCAACATTTTTTTAAAGTACTCTCCACTTTGGTTTTAAGTATTATAATACTTTCATAAGAATGTTGGACAATGATGTAGCATATAGATTTCATGACTATTATGCCAAGCCTAAGATCATCAATTCGTACTGGTGACATTAAGATGAAATCAATGTTGTAGGCCACAAAATACGCGACCTGACAAAAAGTGACAGCAATTATAAAATTGTTAAAGTGAAATACAATATAAATTTCATACTGAGATACAATATATGTGGCAGAAGTAAAGATTTATGTAGTGACATAAGAGCTGCTGATAGTAATAAAATACTACTGTAGTCAACATTTTTAATCACTTTACTAAAAAGGGGGTCAGTACCATAGAAGATCTAACAGTGGGTAACTCAACATTTAATTTCATTAGGATGTCAAATTTTACACTATTCAGATGAAGCAATGTTAGAAAAATATTAATAGTACATTGCACTTCTTAAAGATATTCTGTTATTGTGGGGTAACTGGTGAGTGACTTGAAGCCAAAGAGAGCCAATATTTCTCAACATCCAAACCATTCTGACCCAGGTAGAGAGCCCCTGGGCCAATAACTGAGCTCTCCATGAATCTGAAATGCTGTTACTACACTTTTAAGGAATGAGTTGAAAAGTACAGTTTGGATTCTCTATCTGGTCTTTGAGGAAAGGAACAATATATACAAGGGTAAAGCATCTAAATAAAAATGAAGTAATTGCAGCTTGGATCTTTTGAACATGTGGGAGTTTGAGAAAGTCAACTGAAACTTTATTTTTTAGTTAACTGAAACTATATAAAATGAATCAGCTTCACAAATTGGATTTTTTCTAAACTTTAGGCTATTTGCTTTGGTACCATGTAGATTTAATCAGAATTCTTTAACTAAGGTTTTAGAACCTGGTGTCCAATTTTCTCAAAAGGCTGTTGGGGATTTGGTCCAATCATTTACTCAGAAGGTGATCAAAGAGTGGGCTTGCTTGTACTTTGTGATCAAAGCCAAGAACAAAGGAGAAGGGTGGGGGAAATGAGGAGATGCTAGCCAAAGAATATAAACTTTTATTTGTAAGTTCTGGGTGTCTAAGGAACGTATAGCATGGTGATTATAGGTAACAATACTGTACTATATATTTGAAAGTTGCTAAGAGAGTAGTAAATATTAAATGTTATTACCACAATAAAAGAAGTGCTAACTATGTGACATGATGGAGGTGTTAGCTAACCCAATCACTTTCCACTATACCCCATATGCCATCTATAATGTGCACTTTTGCTCAAAATTTTTAGGGAAAAATAGGGATGCTCATTATACATAGATAGTACTAATTCCTATAATGCAAGTTATACATGGGAATTAGCTCTAAAACATGGGTATACATTATACACAGCCAGATACAGTATATGTATCAAATCAACATGTTGTATACTTTAAACTTACACAATGATACATGCCAATTATATCTTAAGATGGCTGGGGATTTTTTAAAAAAAATAAGGTATTCAGAAAACTGTGGGATTCTGTTTCCATTTCTGCCACTACTAGTCTAGAAACCATTTAACTGTCCTGGGCCTCAATTCCTTCATGTTTTAATGTAGGAGTTTAAATTTAAAGAAAAGAGTAAAAAATAAACTGTATATTTACCTTCACGGAGATATATTAAAAATAAGGATTGTGAGCAATTTTTGTTATCTTATATATGCTATTTCCAATACGTACTTTTTTAAAAAAAAAAAAGGCAACACAATGACTTTAAAACATTGTATAGGTGAGGTGATTTCTCATTTATCTTTCAGTGCTGGGGTCCCAAGTCTCAAATATACAAAAAATATCACATGAGACTGCTTGGACATCTGCCATCTAATTATCAGCCAAGCTGCTCGTCTCCCAGCTTGCCCTGACATCTGGATTGTAAATGTCATGACATTTCAGTAACTCAGCATTCCCAGATTGGTAGGCCCTGTATCATACTTTTAACCAGAATTCCAGAGTATGTACAGAATTGCATCCTTTTTACCAACAGCAGTAAAGAGTTACTTTATAAATTATAAGGGGCTATTGGAGAGGTGGCTGGCTGGGTACAGAAGGAAGAGGAGAAATGAATCTGTTCAGAAGTGCACACGGTTAGAGAAAGTAAAGACCATGCGCAGTCAAGGTAAATTTTTACCATTCCTAATGAAAGATATTTGGTAAAAGGTGTGATATCTTCAGTGACTGCAAATCAGTGAGTATTAAATAAATGATCCAAAAAATGCAGTGGCAGGAGTATATTGCAGTTAGCTAGAGTCACGTTAATGGTATTAATTAATTGTATCAGCACTGGAACAGCTTCTGGCACATTCTCAGAGCAAGCAAGGCAATGGGATACCCATGGTTCTTGCCATGGCAGAAACATGTCTGAGCTGAAAATCATAAGGAAATAAGGACACACATATGAAGATAAACAGATATTTTCCTTTTTTGCTGGCCCTTCTTACATATTGTAATAAAAATTAACACATGTTCTCTTGTGGGTTTTTCTTCCTCCAATTATTATTCCATTAAGATATAATCACAATAATAAAAAACAAACCAAAAACCAAATTTCAGCTTCACTGGTTGAGATAGGAATCTGTGAATTCAGCAATTTTGTACAGCTTGAGAAAATGCCTGTTTTCACACCTTGGCTCATGTTGAGTGATAAAGAATTGTTGCAATCCTGCACAGAAATGGACTAATTTCATTATCATACACAGTAAAGGTTTTAGTGGTGCATTTTCTCTTTGCCTGAGGCGAGGGAAACAAAAAATGAAACCTCTGATAACTAAAGAACATTATTAAAACCAGTTTCCCAAAGAGTTTAATGATAACTAAATTATTTCATGTTAAGAAAACCAAATTGTGAATCCAGTTATGCATATTACATTTTTAAAAATTTTAAATTATATTTTATTGATTGTGTTATTACAGTTATCCTAATTTTTCCTCTTCTGCCCTGCCATAGCACCCCCCACTCCCTCAGGTAAGCCTCCACCGTCGTTCATGTCTATGGGTCGTGTGTATAAAGTTCTGTGGCTACTCCGTTTCCTATACTGTACTTTACATTGCCATGGCAAAAAATTGCATGTTGCATATTACATTACATATTACACAGTAAAGTTTTCATATTGCTGGCTGTTGAGCGGCAGGTGAATTTTATTCTCATTGTGAAATTCTTAGATCAGTGGGGGGCAGGTATTTAAAGCACATTTTTATTTTAAAATGAATTCTGATGGCTTTTATGAATCCCGAGTCTGTCACTTCTATCTTCCTTTCATCCCCCACCTCCGGTTTCTGTGGCTGCTGTTGCTGGAAGTAACATCTGGATTTCATTATTCATCCACTGACTATTTTATAATTTGGTCACAGCAGTAGATTCACAAGAAAGATTTCGTTTTATACAAGGCTAAGACCCTTACATATAACACTTATTTAACAGTTGATCCTGAGGATATTAAAAATAGCAAATATGGGTTTGAGCAGTTTCTTTTGAGCCCTAAAGAGTCATTGCTCTTTTCATCAAATCACATTAATAGAGTATAAATACTGATTAAGAGTACATGGGTTCAAATCCCATCTCCAAAGTGCACCAGATATATGAACTGAGAGAAGCTTCTTAACTTTTCTATTTCTCACTTTTTTTCATACATAAAATGGAGGCAAGAGAATGTAGTTCATAAGAGTGTTGTGGGAAGTAAGTGAGTTAATAAATGTAAAAGTATATTAAACAGTCCTTGGCTCAAGTTCTTAACACATATAGCTATTCTTATGGTGTCATTATGAATGAAACTCACAAAAGACCCAGTTTTAAATCTAGGTAAGTTCCGTGTTCTATTATCTTAGATGATTTCAATTCCCACACGATACCTTAATTTATCCTTTAATAAAATAGGTTGCAAATTAAATTTCCTCTTGCCTAACAGACAAGGTTGGCCTTACATAGGAGCAGATGATATACAAGCCCAAGCGGCACAGTTTAAACGTCCCAGATAGGACTTCTCACATGAAATACTCCTGTTTTTTTGTAGCCCCCGCCATATACCTCCTCATCCATATACACAAGGACTTACAATATTCGATTACATGAACTAAGTTAGCAGATAGAATTTAGGATAAACATTAAGACGATTGGTTTTAATGACCTTTACCAGACATATAGTGGGATCCTGAGGAAATGGTATAAGGACAGAGCCATTATAGTAAAACAGACTTTAGGACAAGGCGAGTAGGGCCTGGTGTACTACTTGGTCTCGGAAAAAAATGTTTACCAGGAAACAGAGGCAGAAATAGAGATAAAGGGCCAGAGCAGGCAAAAAATATGACCCAATTCATTGAATTTATATTTTTATTCCTGTAGATAGCACTTATTGGGGGAGGTGTGAGAGAGAGAGAGGAACAGAGGGCTTATATTCAACTAATGCCAAATATTTCAAGTACTGCAGAGAAGCCACAAAAGCAGATAGTTTAGAACTGGGCTACAATAAATGAATTAATAGGATAATCTATGGTGGTTTAAAAAGGGGTGGGGAATAAGATACTTAAAAATTCTAATTAAAGAAAAAGAAGTAGAAAAATGGGTCATTTAAAGAAGCTTTCTGGGTAGAAATATTTTATGAGTTCAGGTCTGTTTTCTTAGTAAAGAGTTTTGTGTTTAAATGACAGCTTTCAATTTATGGCAGTGTTCAAGAATGAGTAAGAACACATCATCTGAAAGAAATGGATGTTAAATCAAAAAATGTAATGATCAGTCCTAAACAGGATGTGTGGTTTAAACATGCATATTTCATTCATTCATTCATTCACTCATTCATTTTACCATTTTGCAGGATGCTTCTATGAAATTTTTTATATAAAAATCTGAGGAAATGACTGAAACATGGAATCACTGTTCAGAATAAAGGTGAATCTTCAACCTTGAGCTGTGTCTGTTTAACGATTTATGAGGCATCCCCGTCGAAGTTAACAGGCGCTTTGGCCTGGTTGTAATTTGGGAAATTTCTGGAGAAGCCAACCGGATGCCAGCAGAGCATGTGTCTGTGGCTTCTCTGTTCATCTGATCTACTCCGTGAGGTCGAGTCAAGAACTCAGCAAACAGCGCTGTTTTTCTCGGCTCCAACCGCAGAAACCGCGCTCTGCGGCAACCCCCACGCTGTCTTCCTGCGGTGGCAGATTTTCAGTCAGTGCTTTTCCGAGCTGTGGGGTGTTCCAAAGTGACCATCAAGTCCAATGGCAGAGGAGACACTGAGGTCACTTGGTTAATGCCCCCTCCCCACTGACACTCATTTTAAAGTGCGCAAATCAATCAGACTTCCCTTTACAGAGAAATGAGATATCTGCCTAAGGCCAAACAGCCTCATGACTTTGTCAAAGCTAATATTTAGGTTGTGGGGCATGACTGGTCACTTTATTAAATAATTAGCAGTAAGTTGCCTTTAAATGTTTTTTCTAATGTAGCCCATCCAAAAGGTATCTGTACACCTGAAACTAGTATAACATTGAATGTCAACTGTAACTGAAAAAATGTTTTAAATTAAAAATAATAGATTTTTAAAAAATCCACTTATTAAATTCTAACTTATAAATAACTTGTTCGAGAGCACATTTTTGAAATTAAATAGTTACTCTCTAGACCTCATTTTTTGTTCATAAAATACCACCAGCAGGGTAAGAGGACACTGGAAAAAAAACGTAGTTGCTGCATAAATCTTCCTTAATTATTATAATGAACCTCTTTCCACAATTCACGTTACAGAGGAAATGGAAATGTCAGAGCTGATTTGCCTGTGCATCTCAATAAAGACAGTCTATTTAAATCACCTCAGTGACCAGCTGGGCTTGTTCCCAAGGGACTAGCCTGATTCATTCGGATTGGTGGGCTCTATCAAGTGCTTTGCAATCTGTTCTAATCACAGTGCACACAGAAGTGAAGGAGATGGAGAAGGCCCACGTGAGTGGAGGGGACTTGCCCAGGACTATGATGACTTCAGGACCCACTTAGCCACCTGGTGTGGTTCACCAATGTTCCAAAGGCACAATCTGGGAAGCTATGACCTACATTTCCTGGATCTTGAAAGAAACACTATCCTGTCAGTAGTAAAAACAGGAGAAACCATTCACCATTCGCTCTGCAGCAACATAATTTGGCTGCTTGCATTGGTCCGTTAAAATGCTTCTCTCCCTAGACCAGGGTCCCCTCCTTCATCCTGAGGAAGCCTGCCTTCATTGACCTCTCTACAACAGAAGGCTTCCCAGTAACCCACCATGGTCTGAGTCTAGTATCTTCCATCTGTCTCATGTGGATCACAGGTCTGGTCTGGTCAGTAGAGCATCACAGCCTCAAAGGAAAAGGATTATGGCCTTGACTCTCTCCAGAAATTGCTCCTTAGAACCATACCCTGCTCTCATCTGAATTCAGTATTGGGTCAGCATCTGATGTTTCCAAATAAAAGAAACTGCCTCAAAACAAAATTCTCAGCACAGAGTCCATCACTGTGCCCCCTGTAAGGCAGAACCTAGGGATGAAGTTGCTACTCCAGCTGTGACTTTGACTTTGGAACTCAAGTGGACTATATAGCTCACATCTTTCAATTTCCTCATTTAAGAAGTGAGTTGCTGGAAATTCAGAGAAGTAAAAAGGAATTTAATCAATACCTCTGTGGCAGAGATCACTTATTGTCCCCAAATAGCTTGGTTCCCTTGGTTCTTTTAGAAAGAGAACTCCCCAACCAGTTTTAAGCAAGGTACGTGGCTTTCCAGCTAGTGGCTGCATTTTCTAGCCTTTCTTGCTTCGCAGACAGATGTGGCCTTATAGTGGTGAGTGCTGCTTTAGGGACTTACCCATAAACGTGATAAGGCAGGTTCTTTCCCTTTTTCGCTTCTCACTTTCTTGAAAATAAGAATGACTTTAATCCAGAGACTTCAAGCCTACTTGTTGAAAGTGGCAGAACATCAATTTAGTCCTAGACCACTAACCTCTGCACTGTAACCTTGTTAAGCCACACTGCCATTGGTAGCGGGGGAGGGGAAGTTCTTTGTTTTAGAAGTTGAGTCTTTACAATGTCTAGTGCAGACACTCTGAAATGCAATTCTTCTTAGGTGATGCTACAAGCATCACCATAGCAGCCTTGGACCTTTTGTAAAGGTGACAAGCAATTAGAAATAATATATGACCCCCAAGAGACTATGAGCTACCAGAGCAGGGATCATCAGTATCCCTAGCACTTGGCACATAGTAGGAGCTCAATCAAAACCGTGCAATTTGGCACACCCCCTTCTCCTTTCTCATTGTATCATCCACTTTTCCTGTCAATGCAGAGCTAATTTCTCAGGAGACAAACGAGGAACTTACTTCCCCAGTGCGAGATTAATTATTCCATGCCACTGCTAACTCCCGGCCATATCAGTCTTTGACAGCGTGCAAAGATAAATAGTGAGGCAGCCATTTGAAAGGAAATCATTATGGCACCTCTCCGCTCTGTGTTATCACATTCATATCAGCATGGGAGATAACTTTGAAACTGCTTGTACTGTACTGAGAACCAATGTTCCAGCTGGGGCCTGTGAAGATGAAAAAGTCTCTCCCCGCTTTCAAAGTCTTCTGTTGCAGTTTGCCTTTCAAAGGCATGGACTGCTTGTAGAAAGGGCTGCCCTCGAAGCAGTGGGCACCGATGACCTTCTGCTCATGAGAGAAAGCAGGTGGGGAAGAAAGAGAGCTGTTTCCTGGCAGGGGAGAGATTTTTGGCAGGTGTGAACGGGACAGGCCCTGTGGACCCGTAGTGCCAGCCTGGTCCCATGCTGAAATTCCACCCCCGTGCTCACCACAGGCTCCCCTCAGGCAGCATGAAGGAATAGGGGGCTCCACGGGCCACCGACTGACTGGTCTAAATTTCAAACATACCAAGACTCTGCTATTCCATGCAGTCATTTTTGCTTTTAATTTTCTACTCAATTTAAAGATGTAGTAGAAACACCTACTCAGTTAACATACTGTAGGACTATTCTAGCTGTAAAATGTTTTACCCTAAAGCCGTGGTGGAGCTGTGTAAAGCTTCAAAGAAATACTACTATTTTGCTTCAGGGAGAAGGTGGCTCTCAGCTGAGGCCAGCAATTTGAGAGGCAATGGTCCATTTTTCCTGCAAAAGGGGGCCCTGTAGAACAGCAGCATTTACTTCTCACTCCTATGAAATAACTTGCTTCCCCCACAAAGGACTCTGCGGAGGTGACAGCAGGATCCTGGCTTTAGGTCAGGGGCTGACATAAGAGTTGCTCATAATTCAATCCTTTTCTTTAAGATTTGGGTGAATAAAATTGATCCAGGATTTCTCTTGTGGCAGCTTCTCTCCAGGCCAAAGAGACAAGTATAATATTTGTACGTTGGATGGTCTATTTTTTATTGTCATAAACCAGCAACAAGAAAATAAGGGTCATTCACAGCAGATGAAGTAAAGCAAAACAGAATAGAAGTGAGACATCGACCAAAGTAATTTCCTGGCCTCAAAGGTTAGGCCAGCCACTGTTTCCCTTACACTAATCACCTGCGTGCATACATGGGGCTGCGACCTGCAACAAGTAAGTCCCGTGGGCTGTGCCCCTCTACGTTTATGTTATTCTGGGACCGACACGCACACTTCCCTGCTACCTTGTGATTGCAGTAACTGTCCCTTGCTCTTTGCTGGAAAATAAAAGTGAAGTCAAGCAGCATTTCAGGCACTTCCTGGGGGTCTTAGCATGTATATTTTACGGGTAAAGGGGGAACTACTGTATATTTAACTTTTTGTATTCTATAAGCCTAGGATTTTTTTTCAACAAGGGATCATACGAAAGGCACTTACCCCCCTGGACTTTCAACACATTTTGTGATGTACACTTGGACTTCCTTATCTATAAACTGAGGGGGTAATGGTACTGTGCACACCAGCTCTCAGCTTCATGCATGGCACCTGGTAGCACTGTACTCAAGGAAGAGTCATACTGAATAGATAATGCAGATTAAGTCATTACCAAAGTCTTCACTGACACTGAGCAGCTAACTTGCACTAGTTAATTAAAAGAGCAACTTTGTACACTTTGGATTCAACGTATTAGTTCTTTCCTTGAACTAATATATTGTAGTCAGTATACCAAGAGTTGTAAATGGAGCATTTAAAACAAACTCTGCTATTTGAATTATTATAATGGAATTAAATTCTGTGGAAGCAGTTCTATCGTCAAAATTGTTATCCAGACAGAACATGTCAATTTTACGAAGGAAAAAACAATGGAACACTTCCAAGGCACCTCTCACTCAGGTGCGGAAACTGAGCCAGAGACAGACACGTTTAAGCAAATTCTTGCTGAAACCCTCCACTTAAGTAAGTCTCCAAATCATATGACTGACTTTTCATTCAAGTTTACTTTCTAAAGCAACAAATTAGACAACAAGAGAAGCAGAAAACTTTGACCTTGATCTCTGGTTTCCAAGCTACAATGGCAAGAGAAAGCTGGTAAAAATGCTGCAGGAGGCTTTCCCATGAAAAGACAGGAAAAATTTCCCCTAAAATGTGTCTTAACTCTACTTCCATAAGCTCCGTTGGCCTCAGATTTGTCACTGTGGGAACCATCTGACAGTTTCTGTAAGGGCCTCTAGGTAGAGATATGAGTCAGATTAGCTTCTGGCCTTGGAACGATTTTCCTCTGGGCCATACCCACACGCAAAAGTACACCCAGATGTTAGCGTACAACTGCACTGTCATTTTTCCCCTTCTAGAAGCCCTGTCAAGAAACACTGTCGAGTTATGACTTTAAAAATATGCTGCAAATGAGATCCAGTGACAAAAAATGGGTGTTGTTTATTCATAAGGTATACCAAACCATTAGTGAGAACATAAGGCTGCTGGCATTGCTTATTTCAACATTTTGCTGAAAGATCACAAAACATGTCTTGCCTATGTCATATTTTCTCTAACCTCTTGGCATGGAACAGGAAAGTCAACGGAGGGAATCAGTGTGCAAGGTTAGAGCTGAACATGACCTAGCCCAGCCCAGCCTCTAGAGCTGAACATGACCTAGCCCAGCCCAACCTCTAGAGCTGAATATTGCCTGGCCCAGCCCAATCTCTACATTGGCACTTCTGCCCAGTGCCATTCGGCTAATAGTGGAGAGTAAGAAATGGAATTCAAGTCTCCACTTTAATCCCGTAGTCGTGTTGCAAAGTCACACTCACGTCAACAACCAAAGAGAGTCAGAGCTGAAGGAGCACGGTCAGGGATGTGCCTGATCAAGGGAAAGAAGCAAGTCACGCCCTGAGCATAGGGCTCCTGAAGAAACTCCTGTGGTGGTCTATGTCTAAAATGCCACTTCTGCTCATCAGAAACGAAGGGAGCGCCAAAGACTGTCTCCCAAGCCAGCGTATCATTTTTGCATTGTGTTGTTTTTGCAAAATGGAAATTCGGACATGTGTGAATCTTAAATTACATCAGGACTTCTAAATTTCTTGGTCCACATCTTATGTTTACCAGTTTTTCAAGACAAAAGACAGTTCTTCTGATGGGCAGTCCTGAAAAGATTTGAAAACCAGTTAGACATTTCCTCCGATGTCCCAAAGAGTCTCCAACTTTTGCAGGTGGCCCTTGCCAGGCGATGCTGGAAGGTTTGACAGTGAGAGCAGGCCACAGGCTTCCCTGCCTCAGCCTAGGCTCTCTACCCTCCCTCTTCCACACATCCAACACAGTCAGTTGAGTCTGTCTGCTGCCTCATTCATTTATCTCTGGATTGTGGTCAAGTCTGCCTTTCTCCATTAAATCTTCTTCGACCTTTGCAGTTTTCACTATATCACCAAATTCAATGCTGAGTTTAAGCACAGCTGATGTCATTCAATGTTGGTACATTTGTATTAGTGTCTTCCAAGAATTTCAGTTTCTCCAATAGACTATAAGCCTCTCAAGGACACAGCCACGCCATTGTTTTGCAATTATCACACAGCTTTACATCCAGTATAGTCAGAGCTAAAAGCAAACGTTGGTTGTTTCTCTTTAATACTTGGAGGATGGAAGTCATAGCTTATGCTGTCTAAGAATCTCCCATAGTACAGCAGGCTAGATTTACTTGATTTACATATTCCAAAATAGGTGTACATTACAGGATGTATAATCCTAATCTGTACTCTCTACTCACTAGATCCCAATGGTACCTCCACAAACTTCCCTACCCCAATGTGACAACCAAAAATGTTTCCAGACATTGCCAAAAACCCCTGGGAGGGAGTGGGGGAGTGAAAATCATCCCTGACTGTGAACCGCTGATTATATTACATCTATAGCAACAATACAGGCACCAGTTACAAAGAGCATATTGTCACCTTTCTGCATCTCTGTGGCTAGAGAGACAGGATATAAGTAAAAGTGTAGCACAAAGAGGGGTGAAGTTCATTTTCAACACAGGCCCTTCAGAGCCATCTTTTAGGCGGACTGAGGCAACGTAGGTCTGAAGATTGGTTAAGGACTGGCTGGCCTCTGCATGTTAGCACTACTTGTGGAAACCTCAGCAGGTGTAGTAACATTTGTAAAGAGGTGCATGAGAAATAGCTCACTTTCTTTCAGCTCTTGAACACAGCAATTGCACAGAGAGAGAAGTGCTTCTCTAAAAGAATATTCCTCCTTCCTGGAGCCTAGGGGATCTAGTTTGGAGTAAATTTCACAGATTTTTAAAATCTCAGAGCCAAAAGAAAAGAGAAATGAGTCTATTAAAAGGCAACTGAGATGATGTGGCCTGGGTCTGCGCTAAATTCACACGCCAACCCGGAGGCGCCCTTCCTCCCTGCTGGCTCCACTGATTGGTGGTCTAGTCTTGTAGCAAGCTCCTGAGAAGGAAAAGGGCAGTTTGCCTCTGTCTTAGGAGTTCACCAGTGAACCAGTAAAGAGACAAAAATGAGTAAACACTTCCTGAGAAGGTAACAATTAATTCTAAAGATGGCAATTTATCACATTGCTGCAAAGGCACACAGAAGACCCTGAGGTGTACTTTTAGGTGGCGATTCATTGCTGTGTCTGAAATTTCATTCATCTCCCTTACACACAGATACACAAAAGAGTGAGAATGGAGACTTGGCAAAGGAGCAAACAAAGGAGAAGGAGGAAGGAGAACCCTGTTCAGGTTATTAATGGAGTGGACTCAAATTTCATGAATCTTAACATTTTGCTCTTGGCATGGGCAATCGATCATCTAGGATGCTACAATGCACCAAACAATTAGGGCAAACTCTAGACAAGGGGGTGGGGGTGGCCATGTGTATTAGGGTTATGTAGCTGGGTTAAGGGCAAGCACCAGAGAGGGAGAAGAAATGTGTAAAAGGAAAAGTATGCTTTTTATCTTTCTCTTCCGCATGCCTGCTTAAGTTCCCATTTCAGTCCCTTTTGTCCTCATTTCCATCTCCCTTTAATCAGAGTTCACAAAAAAGCATCTAGTTGTAAAAATGAAGATTATATATATTCATTTAAAATATTAGGGTATTTTTAAATGTTGCCTCAAGGCTACCCTATTGACATATTTCTCTCTGCTATGTGCCCACGCATATCCCAGGTCTCCTCCACTCCTGCTGCTCCTCCTGGACTATAGTAGCTTCCCAACATGGCAGATGGAATCAAATGGTATAAATATACATACACATAAATAATTGAGTAAAACTCATTTGAGACCATGGTTATTAGAGACAACCAAGTGCATCTCTTAAGTTCAACATTGCAAAAGAAGAGAACTGACATTAATTGATGTCTCCTATATCCCAGGCATTTTGTTACACTCCACTCATCCTTCCATCTATTTATCCATCCATCAATCCATTATTTTTGCTCAAAAAATATGTTAAGTGCCTACTATGTAGCAGGCACTAATCTAGGTCTGCTCCAATGAAGCCTAAAATCCATTAGAAGAGGCAGATGTGAAAAGACAATTACAATATAGTAAAATAAATAGTAGGATAATAATAAGCTCTGTTGCTATGAAAATACACAGGAGAGGCACATGGTTCTTAAATAGGGTATCTGAAAAGAGGTAAAATCTGGACTGGGTTTACTGGAAAGAGTATAAACAAGCCAGAAGAGAAAGAAGGAGAAATTGGAGTGGAGAGTAGGTTCTCAGCAGAGAAACCAGCAAGTTTATGGCATAAAAGAGGAAATTAATTTTAGAATTCATGCTGATAAGCAAGTCAGCATGACTAGAGCATTATTGGGAGGGGTGGAATAATACGAGTTGGAACTAGAAAGAAGGCAGATGCTAGCATGAAGTATGTCATCCTAAGGAGATCATACTTTATCCTGAAGGCAAGGGGATCCTTTGGAGGATTTAAGCCAGGAGATGGCTTAATCAGTTGTGCAATGCAAATGTGATTCTGACAGCATTGCGGAAACTACTGAAGATGGACAAGACTGGCATCCAAGAAACCATCTAGGAAACTCCTAAAGTAAAGAAGACAACAGCAGTGATGATGGGGAGAAGTGGATTTAATAACTATTAAGTAGGTAAAAGGTACCAAGATGACTTATGTAAACATCACAGCAATCCTGTAAGGTAGATATTAATACCCACTTTTTGGATGTGTCTGAGCAAGGTTAAGTAACTTGCTCAAGGTCATAAAATCATAAACCAGCAGAGACATAAAATATTTGATGTATTTTTTTCTCACTAAACTGAGAGAGCAAGCTGATAGCTCTCGGGGGTGGGGGTATGAGGGATTGAGCAAAAAAGGAAAAGAAAGAACTCAAAAAATAAAATGAGCATGACTTATATGTCTATGGAGTTCTTATAATGTATAAATCCTAGGGATTAAAAATGAGTAAGAAGTATTTTCTGGCAATAAGTTGCTCAGCATTGACTGAACTATTAGGAACTTCAAGCTACCATACCCTGTCTCTTGCTTTAATCCAGCAATTTTTAATCATTTTTATCTCATGGCATAGATAAACTAATTACTAAACTTCTATGGTACACCAACACACACAAACACACATTGCTGACGACAAAAAAATAGATACAATGTTGATTCGTTCACACGAGACAGCTGCTGCTGTGTTGGCTGTTGTTATTTTTTATTTATTTTTTTTTTGACAGTCTAAGGAAAAAGAGGTCAGTGTCTCTGACTAGTCAGGAATCACATATTTTAAAAATTCTTGCAGCACACCAGTTGCAAATCACTGCTTTGATCCAAACAGTACATTCTGGGATAGCTCTTTTATAACCTGATTAGTCCCATGATCAAGAGAAGAATCCAGATATTGAGTTTACCATTTTCTTTTCCTTGTTTTCATCCCATTACCTAACCAATCTCTTGCTCCGATTATTGCCAGCCACTTTCACATTTCTGCAGTCCATAATGTCATTTTCCTGGAATTGTCACTTAGCCAAACTACACATATTTAGCTCCTTTAACTTTTCTTCATAAACCATTCTTTCAATTCCCCTAATCCTGTTGCTCCTGTTTGGCCGACCCTCAATTTGTCTATACTTTGAAAGATCTACGGAAGCAAAACATACAAGGTTCTTATTAATAATTCTGCTTATGCATCATATATTCTCACCATTTTCAAGCCCTTTTTTATTACTTGGGAAATTTTGCATAAGAATAACATTATATAGTTTGAGAAGCCTGTCTACTCCAACTGTTTATTTCCCCAAGGAGATTCACATACCACCCACCTTTTCTATCCCAAAGCATAATGATGTTGAAGGAGAAGGAATGATAAGCATGATTAACATACTACTAGGCAGTAATGATCTGTTTCTAGAATTAGTTAGGAGTAAGATTATTTTTGTTGTTGTTCTTTTAAGGCGACAGGAGGATATGGGAAGAATAAAAATAAAATTTATCTGCAAGTTCTTCCTAAATGGAATGCATTTATGACATTCTTATAGGGCTTATTTGCAGCTCTTTAAAAAATAATTGACTATCTAATTAGAGAGATAGATCAACTCAGTATAGAACACATATACAGATAAATCCTGCTTTTTTATAGCCTCCACTATCATAGATACAGAAACATACATACAGAGCGAAACTCACTGAATGCTTTAACTCTTAGGTTTTCTCTCTTCTACACATATTTCCCACAATGGTGTTTCAAATATGCTTGAAAAGCTCCCTACTTTTACCACTTATTCAAATATTCTTCTCTAATCTAAAGACAGAAATTTCCCATGGTACACACATACACTAAACACACACACAAAGTGAACACTGTTCTGAAGAATTTCTCTCTACTTGGTTGAAATACCCTGATAACATTGAGAAGAGTATAATGGGTTTAATTTTCCTTATCTTTAGGCAACTTATTTATGGCCCATTCATATCTGCTTGAAGTATCTCAATGGGAAGAAAGACTTGGGAATGGCCTAGGAACCCAGTTGAGAAGTCATTATGGACTCACACAGCAGCACAGATGGCTTCTCTAGAGATCCAAGTGCCAAACAGGGACTCAGCCACTGTTTGGTTTGAAACATGGCTGAAGTCCTTAAATTCCCTACCTCAATCGACCTGTCTGAGAAATATGAAGAGGTCCAATACGAAGTATGCACTCTTGTTCACCACCACAAGTAAACCACCTGTGGTGGCCCTAAAAAAGGGCACTGACAGGAGCCTGGCAGAGTGAGAGATGGGGTGATAGACAAGGCGGGTAAGTCACCATGGAGGCAGACTTCGAACTAAGTCTTGAACTTACATTTCCAGATGAAGAAAGTGGGTGGAAAAGGAAGAAGAAGAACAACAATAATAGCAGTTAATATTTATTGAGTGCTTACTATGCGCGGGTACTAGTCTAAGCATTTGGAATATATGCACACATTTTTCTCCTCCATTACCCTGTAGAAATGTTGATATTTTTACTATTGCCATTTTATTTATGAAGAAGCATGCTCTTCTGCTTGTTCTATGTTCTCAGGCTGAAAGAACTACATGTCTAAAGTCGTATCGGGGTGTGCATAGAATGTTAAGAGGGAGATGAGGGAGAAAAGGACGGCAGGGTTGGGAACCCGTGGGACCTTGTAAGTATGATTCTTCCTGAAAGGTGAGACCATGGCTGAATTCATTGAACTGTGACTTTTCTGCAAGAATAGTGTTACTTATTGGGAAAAGCATGGTGGGAGTGTAAAACTCAGGAAAATTTGAGTGTGAAGAAAAGAGAGTACCCTCCTTTGAGCACAATGGAGAGCTAAAGAAAGGGGTAGGACAGACTTTCACAGAAGGTTGCTTTTCATTGTTTTGATCTTGCCCTTAATATGGGGAAGCCCTGGATATGTTGTTAATAAGCTACAAGGGATGATATCAATGGCACCAGTGGAAAACAAAGGCAATGATTGGTGTCAAAAATCTTGGGAAGAGGCCAGGGTGGAGGGAAAATGGGCACAGGGTTTTGAAAAATGTGATGAAAAGATTCTCCTAAAGTGAGTGCTGGTGTGGGTAAACTTAGAGGTAAAGGAATTGGAAAAATGCACAATTGATGAACGTTTCCTTTTGAAAGAAAGTGGCATTTGAAACCCAGTGGTGCAGAGGTGGAGAAAGGGAGCTGAACTAAAAGGTTGAAACAAGGCTGATCAAAACAGTTAGTGGTGAAGAGGCTACTGATCAAGGAAAGGAAAGGAAAGGAAAGGCTTCTAAGACCAGGTTAAAAGCATTATTCCATTTGGGCAAAGGATAGAAACTATTTGGAATAATCTAAAAGAAATACAACAGAGGTAAAACACGGTTGGGGTGATAGTGAGAGGCAATTTATAGACTAATGGGAACTAGCTGAAGCAGGAAAGCAACTGAATTTAAGTGCGAGAACTGACACATTAGGGTTTAAGGTGTCAGATTTAGCAAAGGCACAGGGTGAGGCCATCAAGCTCAGCTGTTGTGTATGGGGGTCTGGCTGCTGTCAGAGTTCAAGCCATTATCCTCTCTTACCTGAACTGATGCTGTAGTCACAAAATATGTTGTCTATGACTTGTCTTTTGCTCCTTTACAACATTGTCTAACATGGCAGCCAAAGTGATCTTGCAAAAGCATACACATCATGTTACTCCACTAACTAGTACATCTTAATATTTTGCCATTAAACTTAATAACATATCACTCCTTTTACATGGCCTAACAGGCCATGTATGGTTCAACAGGCCATGTATGGTCCGGAGCCTGGCCACCTTTCGGACCGCGCCTCCTACCATATCTCCTCTTTCTCCAGCCATACTTGTCTCCTTTCAAACTCCCTCAATGTGTTTCACCCTAAAGGTCTCACACTAACCATCTCCTTTGTCATAAATGTTCTTTTCTTAGACTGTATGTGCCTGAAGGTCTTCTTATCATTCAGGTTCCAGCTTAAATGCTTCCCCCTTACAGAGACTGTCTGTGAAGTAGCTACATATCCTCCACCAACCCTGTGTAACATCCCCTGCTTTATTTTCTTGATAGCATTTGTCAGTGTATACTGTATTTTCTCGCTAATTTATTTACTGGCAGTCTCCCCCGACCCAGCCCTGCTCCCAGAATGTATGTTCTGTAAGAACTAGAATCACGATTACAATTTTCTGTTGTTTCTTTTGCAGCATCAGAGTCTAGAAGAGTGCTCGGTCTATGGTGGAACTCACCCCCTCATCCCACCCTCCCTACACATGTCTGTTGAATGATTCAGCTGAGAGGCTGGGGCCTTTAAAAGATGGTTCACTCTGGGATTCTGAGCCAAATCCTTCATTTCATATGCAAAGGTGTAATGGGATAAGAGGCTATGATTCAAGATGAGGAGGATTAGAAAATTATTATCAGTGAGCCACAGTGAGGAAACAAAACAAAGATGAGAAAGGGTACTCAGTAGCTTGGGCACCTTAAACCTGGTGCTAAGCCATTATAATTTTTTCTCAGAAAGTCCAAAGAATGATATTTGCAGAGACTATATTATTGAGAGACATTTATAATTTAAAGTGCAAACATTTTACATACTCAGAATTAAATTGCATTGCTTTCCTCTGGTTTGCTAAAAAGATCAAGTGCAAGGTAATAAAATAAAAGCCTTGACATTCCATGAAGCCTCTCTCTGATCTGTTTTCCTGAGGCTCTCTGGGTGATCTTACTACAAATGTAGTTTTAAGCATGAAAGACATTTTGAGATTTGAGTCTGGGAAGGAGGTTTGCAAGAATTAACATGTTGCTGAGGGGCCCATGTCATTTTTAAGTTGGTTGCCCTGTGATGCTGTTCTATTAGTGATAGTGATGGGGGCACCTTCATCAAAAAGGCGCAACAATAAGTCTGCCTTTTGGAGTCAGCATGGGAGTCAAGTCACATGTGCTTTTGAGGATGAGGACCTGGGGCCTAACTAAGGAAAAGAATGGACAGCTAATAGATGCCCTTTGTCAGTTCAAATACTTCTTCAAATACCTGTTACCAAAGAAACCTCCACTGATAGCCAGTAGCTAGTGAATCCTACCCAGGGAAAATACACCACTTCTCCACACTAAGAAGAATCTTCTAAGAAAGTCTTTGTCTTCTGAAAGATCTAAAACAGATCATTTAAATGCAACACAGGAAACTGAACATTCCATACCACTAAAGAAAAAGGAATCATCTGAGTGAAACACTAAAACAGGCTAAGACTGGAGTCCACGACTGTGAAAACTACTGTTCATCCAGGTCTGAGTGGAGATGCTCATTGTTATTCCTAATAATTAGAACAATGATAGTAAATGAATTTTATCCTAAAGCAGGAGGCATAATTGACAGCATACACATGAAAGTCTTATAATAATCCAAACCTCAGCTGCACCTGGGCAGTGGGAGTGGGAGGAACTAGGGAAAAGAATTACAATTAAAAAGAAATTGACACATATGAATTGAATCGGGTACATTATCTCTGGCTTCTGGTTCAAAGTTTTTATTAAAATTAAATAGAGAGGCTAATTAGACTGTAGTAAAACTACTGAACTCCACAATTTCCACCAAGCAAGGAAAAAAAGAAGCCAAGGCAATGTGTGAGAAAATCAGAAGCAGCAGAAGTTTCCCAAGGACTGGTTTCTGGTCACCAGTATTCTACTGAAGAAGCAAGTGGGAGAAACACAGGATGGCTGCAAAGTCTGGAAACCGAGGCGCATAGACACAGTTAATGGTTTCTTGATATTACAGTATATGACAGTTTCTGTGACATTAGCGACATGACACCCATGACAACTATACGATCTGTTCAATGTGCACAGCCGCTCACTAGCAAACATTAGTTGAAACTGTGATAAACACAGTGCGTTAATGCATTTCCATCAATTCTTTTACATGTGTCTCCGAGGCTTTGCCTGAAATCATCCGTCTCTGATTTCCCCTGAGGAAGCCTGTGACTCCCCAAGGGGGTTTACAACAGGAGGACTTGAAGGCCATTTTACGTGGTTACGACATTCAATCTAGCTTTGGAAACTTTCATTCAACCAGGCCTACATCTCTCTGGGTCTGGGTGGAGATGCTCATTATTATTACTAATGATTAGAACAATGATAACAAATGAATTTAACCCTAAATAATAGTGTTAAATAACAGGACAGCCATAATAATGGGACAGTGCTTCATGTTGGAAACCCTTTGTGTAGCCTCCTGCTAGCGCTTGCAGTGTGGGCATTAACCGGCCACTTAACATGGTCAAATCTGATTAGATGTTAGACCCAAACTGTGGACCAAAGACTGAGAAGCATGATACCACATGGTTTTTGTAGGAAGGCCTTTGCATAAGATGCTCACTTTGCTTGGAACACTTTTCCTTGTCCTTTTTTGCCTACCTAACTTCTCATCCTGAGCAGCACGGCTCCTACACTGCACCCTCAAAAAGTATCTTCCTAGGTCAGAACATCGGCTCAAGCCATCTTCTGCCTTCTTAGAAGCCTGTCCTCCTCCACTGTACTTGTTACGACTGTGATTAAGTAATCATTTGTGAAATTGGTTGTTTTATGCCTTCTTCCCATGATGTAAGCTCCCTGAAGACAGGCAGCTTACCTCTGTCTTATTCACCCTTCCGTCTCCTTTCAGGTCCTTCTAGGCAATAGGCAGTAGCCATTAACTGTTTACTGGGCAATTAATCAGCCCCTTTAATTCCTACCACCATCTTAAATTCAATTAAATGCAGGAAAAGACGACAAAGACCCACTTTGCTAACACTGCTTGTGCCTCACAAACAAAATAAACAATATAGATTTGTCAGAATCTCCATAGTCCTTTAAAGGAAAAGTAAGTCCACGCACCACCTGGATCTCTCTCTCTTCCCAGGGAATTTTTGGGGAAAGCTGAGAGATTTGGCAGAGGCCTTGTTCATTTGTCAAATCATTACTTTGGCCTCATTTACAGAGCTCTTTAGGACACAACATGACTTAACTGCACCAGACGACAAAGCCATCTCTGATATTTTCTAACATAATCGCTTTTCATTGTACATTGCAAAGGAAAATGCCTCTTGAATTTGAAAAGGATGCTGAGATGGGAAAAATGTTTGCAAGAGAATAAAGAAGAAAACTCTCTTACAAAAATACCCAATACAGTCGGGAGGAAAACAGAAGAATTTAGCTCATGGAAAATGAAGGAAGGAAGGAGAAAGGGAGGAAGGGAGGGAGGGAGGGAGGGAGGGAGAGAGAGAGAGAGAGAGAGAGAGAGAGAGAGAGAGAGAGAGACCTTAATTTTCTTTCTATCACTGACACGATTGACATTCCTTTATGTATGTGATTTCCATGTCCCTCTAATGACTATGCATATCACTGATTAAAACAAAAAATTAAGTTGTCTAGACATTCATACCACCTCCTGAAATAAAAACATGAATCTCCCAATAGCTACTGGAGTCAAAAGAACACTTCATAGGTGCTTTCTGTGTGGCTTTGAGAGTAAATTCTGCTGTTTATCCTCTTTCTTCTTCAAATATTTTGATCTACTGCAGAGCCTCCAGCAATCTTTGTTTTCTGATTAGAAACATTGATAGAAATAATTCCCTATAGAAAAAGCCTTGGGGACATCCTTACCAGCTCCACTCAAATTTCCCCTGAAAACTCCTATTTCTGATTTACTCACACTGGCCTCCAATCATCTCTTCTCCAATAGATACAACCTTTGGCTCATACTTAGTATAATTACTAAAACAAGTTGTAATTCTAGGATATATATCCATATATCCAATATTAATTCACTGATTTTTTTTGGTGGAAGCCCATCTGTGTTCTTAAAATGTATAATTGGACAGTAAGTATGTGGGGGTAATTCTTTTTCTACACACCTACCAAGGAGCACATATAGAGTGAAATTAATAAATATATTCCGGTGATAAAGCTGAAGGCAGTTGAGAGCCAAGTGAACAGACTTTATCACCAAACATTGTATGACAAAACTCGATGGCATGCAAACCCACTGATGTCTCACAGCATAAAAATTTGACAGCGACAATTCTAATCTAAGCTTTGCCCCTCTCAAAAATATAAGCATCTAGCATGAAGCAAAAGACTGTGCTATGTTCATTTCTGGAAGCAAAATATTCAAAGCACTTATACATATTATTTAACTCATATTCTTTTTGAGGTGTTTAGAGAATGAGTATTAGCATAAAAGTAGCAAAACAAAACAAAAAACCCCACAAACATAGAGGCCCCCAAGGGAAACAAAAAAAGAAGTAAATGTTTTACTTTGGTATACAGGAAGAGTTGGTAATACAATAATTCTTACTGGGATTTTGCATTGATAGTTTTACATACACACACATATAATACTCAAGGCTCCACATACCATGTGCTACTCTCAAAACTCCATGCTTTCCTGTATTTAGCTGTTTGTTTGTTTGTTTGTTTGTTTGTTTGTTTGTTTGTTTGTTTTTGCGTGTGTGTGTGTGTTGTATAAGCTTGGTGATGGCTTGACTGAACAAATCATATCACAACCAGGACGCCAACATAGGGCAGTGGAAGTAACAACAATGGTACAAAACATGAGCGTGAGACTTGGAGGGCAGTAGCCTGTGGTTCTGGAGACCCAAGCTGTAAGCGCTACTGTAAGGTTTATTGATAAGGAGTTCAGATTCCAGAGGGAAAAAAAGAAAGCAAAACAACAGCAGGTATATTGTAAGAACTGGGCGTCAAACGGTTACCTCAACAAGTACCACGTTGGATGTCTGAAGACAGTGGACAAATGACTTCTAGAAGGACCTAGAAGTCCTTCCCAGGCTGATTACTCATCAAGGATGAGAGTGCATAAAACATTCTTCAGACAGACACGGTCTCAGTGGTGGTTGTATTTTGCACCCACCCTTCTCAGGAAACTGCAGGAAGATTTCCACCTTCAGACTGAGGGAGTAAACTTAGAAAGACAAAGCTTAGGGTTTAATGTAACAGTGAATCCTGAGATTTCCCAGAATGAGGAGCAAGGAACATCTGGGATGACAGCTACAAGGCAGGCCCACAGAGCACCCAGGTCAGAAGGAGCAGGACAGAAGACTCTGGCAGGGGGCTCTCGAAGAACAAAGTGGAAATGATAGACTCCCTCTGTGTTTATGTTGAGGGGACTTTTTAGCTATGACACTGATAGGTGGTAAGAAGAACAAGCTAATGAGATAATGTGGACATTTATTAACAAGTAGCTGCAGGAGAAAGGAAATATAATCATAACAGTAGTGTCATGTCAGGGGCAGGCATTCAATCCACTTTTTTCACTGCTGTACTCTCAGTCCCTAGAATACCGTCTAGCATATTCTCAGTGAAGATTTGTGGCATATACGAGTGCATGCATGATCTTGCATTTTTCTCAACAGATGAAAGTCATAATAATGGAAATTCAAAATACTGATTCAATCAAAATATGACAGAATTTTATTGGGAAACTGAAGGTGAGAAAGTGTGTGTGTGTGTGTGTATGTGTGGAGATAGAGGGGTTGAGAAAAGTCAATCCTTTTCTTTCAGAGTCAGAAGTCATGAGTTAATAAGTAAAACTGCAAAATTAGGAAAAAGCATGTCATTAGAAATATGGCAGGAAATGTCTGAAAAAGCATCTGAAGGGTACGAGTGAGGAGCAATTCTACAAGTCATGGCGAGGTGGGGAAAGAGGCTTCTCCACTTCTGTTGATGTCTGCTTGTCTTCTCTTAGGCCTATAGATACTGTCTTAAGTTGGGTTTCTCAGGGAACAAACTCTGAGATCTAGTTTTGTTTATGGAGTTTTGGGGGGAGTGCCAATCAGGTTTCGAGAAGAGGAGGAGTGGCAACATAACAAAGACCTCAGCTGACCCCAACCCTCGCAGGGAGCTCTTGAGCTGGGAGGCCCTTCCCAGTCATCCAGTCAAGGGACTGGGTCCTTATATATCCCCCCAGCCCATCCACTACTCATCAGACACGGGCCACCGCCAGGAATGCACTAGACCTTGGATAAGGTGACTTCTTCAGTCAGGGGCAGTTCAGCTAACACTCTAAGCAGCTGACATAACTGTCCCTCTACCCTAAAGGTGGATCTGGGTACTATGTGAGGTTTTAAGCTATGCTAATGTATTATTTAGGTAAAAAGAAATTAAAACATGAAATTAATGTATGCTTATTGTTTAAATTTAAAAAGACCAGTAAGCAATTTGCCCCTGGATATACAGCTTTGAAAGGTGAAACCAGAACTTGAAACTAGGTTGGCCTGGCATGCAGCTCAACAATTAGATGGCCTTTGAGATTCTTTCAAAGTTAACATTCCATGAGACTATAATTTCAAACCAATAAACAAAATATTTACAATAAATATTGTAAATGTAGTCCTTGAGACCAAAATATGTTTTAAATGCAATCACTTTATTGTTCTGTGGTTTACTGTTGCTATTTTTAGTCATAAAGACATTGTTTATATTTGAAACATCTTTTTTGACTAGAAATTAAAGACTTTATTCTTAGCATTGACCTGTATAAACATAAATGGCTGTTTTCTCAGCAACTGTAAGAGCAGATCAGTATGCACAAGTTTCTGTAGAAAACTGACCTAAAAATGAGCCTCCTCAGATTTAGAAAATATTTAAGAACCCTACCAGACTGTGTTCCTTCAGACAGAAATGTGTTCACTTCATTTTTTATCTTCCCAAAGCCTGGCACTCGTGAGGTACCAGTGTTTACAGAATGGGATGTATGCTCCGAGAGAAAAAAGAGGTTTTTCGTCTGTTTTGTGTACTCCTGTAGTCCGGGTGACTAGGAAAGTGCCTGGCTCATATCATGAACTCAATTTACTTAAATATTTGTTAAGTGACTACAAAATCCAACTACAATGAAGTTAAAGGTGGACACCACAGATTTATAGCTTTTTCAACTTTGGGAACACTGCACTTTCTAAATCAGATTAAACTCTCTATCTAGACTATAAATTTGACATTTTATCAGTAGACATATGTGCTATGATAATGCTTTGGTTATGGTCCCATCTTTCCAACAAGGACCAATGTGGTATACTTCTCCTGAAGGATGGAGCTGGAAATCACTTAGAAATCACCCTGTCTTTGAATGAAAAGTAGGAGAGAATCAGACACTGGTTTATACATCACATACACAGAGAATTTTTTTTTAAAGTAGCCCTTTCAAAAACTTGAAATCAACCAGGATATAAAAGCAATTATATTATGATAGTAACAAAGCAACAGAGCTATTCTGTCCAGTCCATTGCATAAGTGGTCACGAATAACATTTGCATAAGTTATATCATATTGATTCTTGCAGACAGAGACTCAATAAAGACAAAAGAACACATGAAAAATAAATGCATGGGGGGCACAGAGGACACAGATGGAAGCATCTATTACAATTGGCTTTAAAATGAAAACAGCACATATAATAAAACAAACCAACAAACAAAAATATATGACAACAAAAACAAAACCCCATCTAGGTCAGTTCTCTTTAGTAAAAAAGCGCCTGTTTCCATCTTTGTCCTTGCTCTGAAATCTGCTTTTAAATGTCATCCTCTTCCCCTTGCCAATAGATCAAGCATTCTCTAACAGGATAGATAGGGCAGTAAGAACTAATAATGATAATAATAATAATGAGAAATGGCCTCAGGGATATATTTCATGTGTCTTCCTCTCTCCTTGTCTTTCTTCAGCAGAATAGCATCCCAGCCAGTGGGCATTAATCATCAGAACAGCAGCTCTGAGATAAAGGCTGGGTGAAATTTCATGGTGCATTATAGTGTGAGTTGTGGTGCATGGATATGTGTCTCTCTCGGCATCTGGGAGGAGGAAGTAGAAGGAGAGGAGCAAAACCCATCATTTTATGTATGTATACTGCTCAAGATGGTCTGCACTGGTTCCCCATTGTTACTGGGAATTAAAATCATTCACATCCTTCTGCTTTCATTGGAAGTCACCTCTCAAAAAGGGGGATAAATGTTATAAAAAGTTAAATTCTACATAACTTTCCCCATCTGTCCCTGGGGTATGCAGCAGAGTAAGGGAAAGGATGAAGGGACAAGTGGAACCAGAACCAGGACTGTCTGACGGGATACATTTTTCTTTGCAAATCTTCAGTTGGCTATCTCATCTTCCACTTACGTAATGCTTTGGATTAACAAGATTTCTCATCTTGAAGAGCCCTGAACTAAATTTGGGGAGACCATTTGGAAGAGATAGGTAAACAGATGCTACAGCTACTCAGCAGGAACTGCTCCATAAAAGGAGGTCACTTAATGCAGCATGACATCATCTAGGAATTGCTGAAAATGCACAATCTCAGGCCCTACCTGAGAACCAAATCACAATTTGCAATCTGTGCTTTAATGAAGTCATCCAGATGATCTCTATACATATAATGGTTTAAGAGGCACCATTCTACATAATACATGCAAATGCACATGATCTTTCTCTCTCTCCATCTCCCTCCCTCTGCCTTCCCTCCGTCCTTCCCTCTCTCTCTCACACACATACCATCAGATGGAATGAGAGATAGAAGAGGCTTCATCATATATGCAAGTCCATGAAATTTCCTCCAAGTAACCCCCTCAGTGATGGCTAGCCATCACAGATATGGTGTGCATTTACTTCTGCAGCCATTTCATCCCTGGATTAAGGTGGGGGTGGGGGGGAGGAGAACCTTACATTCTCCATTTACCTAACAGAACTAACTCTTGAGAAAACCCAAGACGTTAATTAGAAGGTTTAAAAAAGCAGGGCTATCATAACAGCCTCAGTATGTTTCTAATTTTTACAATCATTCAAACATGCACTAGAAAGATATGAAAGCACATCCCAGCCCTCCTACCTCCACCCTGTCAAAGACGGAATGGAAAATCCATCTTGAAGCCTGGCTAGCAATGATTGGTGCTGCGAGTCATTTTCCCATCATATATAAATAGAAAGAAAAAGATGTACTTTAAGAAAAAAATGGAATCAATTCTTGGACCTCAGTTTAAGCTGGAATCATTGATTCTTTTTGACAATTCAAGAGACATTTATTAAGTAGTTTATCTTCCACATAGGGATGGTCATTGTAAAATCCCTTCTGACAGCTTTCAGCAAAAAGGGAGATGTATAAAGAACTGGTTATTATTTTAATTAGATCAAAGATATTCTATTCATTTCTCTCAACCTTAGACATCCCATCCATGAAATGGGCAAATAGTTCTTACAGCGACATAATTACAAAGTATTTCTACTTGCTGTTATCTCTTCTCTCCTCAACTTTCCTTCCTTCTAATTTGTTTATACATCTATTAAATTGTCATTATATGTGAAAGGCACCTTCTTAGATACTGCTTAAAATGATAAAGATAACAGGGATAATCTTACATTCATTCGATGAGGAAAGCTTGAAAACCCACAGGCGCTAGTTGCTATGTCCAAGGTCAAATGACTAATTAGCAACTAAATAAAAAATAAAATTTAGATGCTAAGGAAACCTGGATTAGAATCTAACTTAAAACAATACAACAACAACAACAATCATAATGACCATTCATTAGGTCACATCAATTTAAACCCTTGGCTTATATTATCTTAACCTACCCATGAAGTTGGTCTTTTATTCTTTGTATTTCAGATAAAACTGAGCTCCAAAGAGCAATTTAGCTAAAACCCCACACCTGGTAAATGAAGGTCTGTTTACAGTCATGATTTTAACCACTTCTGGATCCATGAGTGAAGTCTCCCAACGCCTGCTTCGCTGCACTCCTTTGCTTCACACCAGGCTGCTTTCTCCCAGCTGTCTTTGTCTACCTTGAACATGAATAATATCGAACCCTCTGCAGATAAGCATTCTATTACTCAGTACAGTTCTTTTTTTCTGTAACAAACATTTATTGAGCCCCACTTTGTCGCAGGCACTGCTCTAGGCCCTGAATGTCAAATGAGGAACCACACAGAGATTACTTCTGCTCTCAGTCGAGTGGTTTCTCAGAGTATCTTCCATCATGTTCTTTCAAAAGATCATGAAGAAAATAGGAAACTACAGAGCCAGCCGAATCATAGGGTTGTGACCAGGAGTAAATGGGTTCACACAACATGCTCAGCTATGAGAGAGAAGACTCCCACCAACCTACCAACACATGTACGGCCAGGTAAATGAGACTCAAGATGGTTTCCTATCCACACCAATAAATAGAAGTAGTGGGCCATAAAAAATAATTTTATTTCCTTATATTTAAAGGTAGGCTTTAGGAAAATTAAGAATTAAGCGATTTGGGAAAGGAATAAAGAGAAAAAATAGAGAGAAAAATTGGTGATACAGCATTTCCAAAAGTGCTTTGAAAACTCCCAGTGCTAGAAGTAGCCCTTGCAACTATGATGACAAATAAGTCCTAAGGAAAGCAAATTAAGGACCAGAAGCCAACTAGAACTACCTGCCTCAGCAGAGACAAGGAGCCATCTCTGGAACTCCTTATTCTTAAGGCCAGGATTCAAGAGCAGCAAAACCATGACGATGACTATCCCCCCTGGCAAGTCCTACCACAGAGCAGGCCTCTGGCAGGAAGGATGCTTGGAAGTGAGATTCACCCAGTGAGTATTAAGAGGAGTGTGTTCTCCCTGAGAAGGTACTGGTGGATGGTTGCCCATTCATTTGTTTTGACCAATATTGACTAGGGTGTATTCTGTGCTACTGTGCTCTTATAGCCTGACACAAAGATCTCACCATCCTAGACTTCACATTCTAGTAAATACCAACAATAAATCAGTAAATATGTGATAAAATGCCAGGTATGGGTAACTGCTATGAGGAACAACAAAGCAGGAAGTGACAGAGAGAGCTATTTTATAAAGCATGGTTGGGGAGGGTCTCTCTGGAAGGTGCCATATAGGCAGAAACCTGGATAAAGGCAGGGAGTGAGTCCTGCAAATAGCTGCTTCAGGCAGAAGTAATAGCAGTGAAAAGACACAGACTTGCTTGATATGTTCAATCAGGATTGAGACTAATGAGGTACTTATCTAAGGTGTAAGTAACATTGAGGAGGGTGCCCCAAAACTCAGTTATCAATATAAATAATATTTTATTGCAGTATTTAAAAATCAATATCAATGCAAAAAATCCATGATTAAAAAAATATCAACTCTTATGTACAGACAGGATTGGACTCTGCAATTGTGTAACCTATGTCACTCACCTCTTCCTCATCCTGGTCCTACGTTTAAGGAAGTTCAGGAGACCTGTGTACCTAAAGCAGTGTGCTAGAAACTAGCACAGAGAGATAGTGAGGAGAGGTAGTAAGGATCCATACACTCCACAGTAAAAACTTTGGCTTTAGACTTAGCCAAGGAGTCTGTGAGGTGATTGGAGAAAACACTGGGAGATCTAAAAATATTTGCGGACTTCTAAACGTATTTGCGGACCTCCACAGTGAGTAGCCAAGAGCTGATCCCACTTTGCTCCCAGCTGTTCGGGTAGCTCAAAAATAAGATCCGGCACTTGATAAGCAGTTCTGGTGGGAATTCCACCCTGGAAGTAGTACAACCCAATTAGAAGGGTAGATCCACAGCTTCCCCAAGCAACTTGCAGATCTTCAGCCCGTCTACAACAAGGACCTTCTCAGAGGACCCCGTCGAAGCGGCTAAACTCAGCTTTGGGAAATGCTGATCTCATCCACCAAAATTAAAGCAGCAAGGAAGGGATGAAAAGAAACCACACTGCATTCTCTTCCCTAGCTTATTTGTACTGTCAACATAGAAGTCTTTAAGTAAACACATCAAGCTCCTTTTCTAAATTCTTTTTTAAAGAACGGTGCAATTCCAGAGAGAAAATGTCACTGAAGAGTCTTACCAGGTAATGAGTAAATTAGAGTCCAATTTCCTTTTCCCCAAATTATTCTCCGAGAGGGGAAGAGGAAGTGCCTGTGTGAGGGTAAGGAGGAGACAAGATATTTCTTAGCTGGCAGCGAAAGTCTAATTATTCTGACAAATCTTCAGTGCCTTCCCAGTTATGAGGCATGGCAGGAAAGAAACAAGCCCTGGAGCCGCACATTATGTAAGGCTGTTAATCAATATTAGTTGAGCCCTGATCCTAAAAATAAACTCCCCTTGGAGGTTCTGTTGTTTAATGGTAAGAGCAAGGGACTGAAAACTCTGTGAACGACTTGTCCCATTTCTATGAAGCTGATGGCATCAGGGAAATGATGGAGGTGCCCAGAGGGGATCATTCTCTGCGCAAGCAGAACTGTTCCTGATACAACATGGTCTATATCCCATTAGAGTGTGGTATTTGGGATACAGTAGATTTATTTTGTATCTCAATTCAAGACAGTTTGATTACTCAAAGAACCTTGAGAAAATTCAGTGTTCTAGTCAAAGTCTCAAAATACCATTCATTGATAGCAACATGCTGTAAAATGGGAGTGTCATACGTTTCGCTAAATTGTATGAAATTGCTGATATTTGACCGTTCTGTTCTTCAAAAATGGCAGTTTCACATGCTTCACCCTGTGTATAATAACTTCAGAAAAGTCAATTTAGAAAATAAAGGAATCTCCCACAGAAATCACTTCTAATTGGTAAGTTCAGGGCTCTGGTCCAATCTTGGACACTTGGAGGAAATTTTGGATAACTTTGGGTTTGTGTAGGTGTAGATAAAATTGTTCTTCTTGTGCTTATCCAACCATACACAGGAAGGCTAAGTTCTATGAAGTTCTGTGAATTCTGGAAGTCTCCTGGGTTGACATAGTTCCCTAATGTCTCTAGCATCTAGTGAAAACTCATGGGGAAAAGCACACATGGTCAAGTTTATTCCTCACAACAAGTCTAGGGAAAAGATACTGTTATTCCCATTTTACAGATAAGGAAACAAAGGCTTAGAGAGGCTAAGCAACCTACCCAGAGATACACAGCTAAGTAACTGGAAGAACACAGCTAAGTCCAATGCAAAAATTCTGACTCTCTACAGTGCATTCTTCCCTTCAACATACTGGCATTCTACCTGGGACATGAACCCTAAAATGTTTTAATAAAAAGTTTTGCTTTGTTTTGTTTTGCAATCATCAGTATCAAGGCTGAAGTGTGCTTCTTACTATCCTCAGCCCCAAACTGAAAGCAGAGCAGTAGAGGACTTTGCGTATGGGTCGTGTTACAAAGCTTGACAATTTTTGGCTTCCTCCTGGAATTTTTAAAAGTAGTTCAATTCAACCACCAAATTTATGAGTTTGAGATAAGAATCAAATTGCACAAAGTTCTCAACTCTTTCATTTCTACTGTCTATTAGGATAGTTCCAATCCAGGCTGAGCTTTGTGATTTTCTGGTGCCAGGCAGCACTGGCCAATGTCAAAGTGACTTTATCAGCGCCCAACACACCCACAAACAAATGGGTCATGATCAGTATCCTGCTAAAAGCTTATAAATGATTCCAAATGGTGATTTTCAAAGAATACATGAGTTCTTTCTTTAATGATAACAAATTGGTCTGGAGGCTTCACGTCAGAGAACACATATTATTCTTGGAACTTTTGGCCCTTTTTTCTCTCACAGGAACATTCTGGTCTTTGTGGCTGAAAGTTATCACTAAAAGACTCTTGTTTCTCACTTTTGCCTTCTTTACTATATAAGGACAAAGGAATTTGAGTGTAGAGAGTTAAAGTTTTCTATTTTAGAAGTTGACCTACCAGTGCCATGATAATAACCCACTGATATTGGGGCCAGCTGTAATATAGTTGAAAGGACTGCACAATTGTTGGGCATCCCTGGTAGAAAGACCCAATGGGGACCCAATCCAGTTCTCTCCCATTTTGCGGGGCAGCAAGGGGTGGGCAGAGGTTCAGGCCAAGACTCCCAGAATCTGGATCTCTTATCTTTCACAAATCCATCTTCTGTTCTCTCTGTTCTAGTTGGACTTGGCTATCTCCCCCAGGAATTGTCATTTCTGACTTTGACAATTTAGCTTCTGACATTCAACCAACCTGGGATTTATTCTTCTTACCGTGTATCCAATTGTACTCATCTACAAGGCCCAGTTCCCTACCTCCCTCAGCCATGAGATCCAGCCAGGCCATCTCTACACAACACCTCACTCCCAATATGCCACCATTTGTAAGTCACTTCCTCATACTGATAGATCATGTCAAGTCCTCTTGCCCTCTTTAGATTATAAGTTCCATGATGACAAAGACTGTGAATCCCTTTTCTTTGTAGCCCTGATAATATGTGTGGGTAGACATATTTCATAGCAGAACATAACCTCCAAGACCCACAGAACTTCTGCTTTGCTGGAAAATGGAAGAGAAAGTTAAAAATGGGTAGTGAGCTATCAGAGACTTGAGATCTTAGAGACTTTTATTTGCTAGCACTAATTTCAGCCTGCAAACTACTCTAACCCTCCTTCAAATCCCTATCCCTGCAAAACTCCACTCCAAACTACAGATACGCCAATCAAGAGAGACAACCTCATTCTCTGAGGTAGATTCTTGCTTGCAAGGGTATTGACTTGCATATTGTATATAGAATATTATGATAGGGTTAAAACATATTCAGTCTTACTTTTCATGATATGCTTATTGTAAATATTTAATTTATATTAACTTAGTTATTCTCACAACCACCACATGCTATAAGAACCAGTAGCACCTTTTTCCCAGACCCTACTCCCACGATTTTACAAACTTAGGTTGGGTGCAAATTCTTGCTACTCCTCCCATTGAGAAATGAGACTGCTGCCTCCTTGCGTGAAACTGAGAAATGTCTGTGCCTGCTTTGAGCAATAGAAGTGATGGATGTGACACTGTGCTAATCTCCAGGCCCAGACTTTAAGAAACTGGCAATCTCTGCTTCCTGTTTCCTAGAAAACTCTCTCTCTGAGCGCTGGGCCTCCATGAAAGAAGTCCTACTGAGAAACCACAGGGAGAGTCATGGAGACTACCTGGAGAGGGAAGTAGACCCAGCTGAGTCCAGTGTTTCCAGTTCATCCACCCAAGCAAAGGCACAAGGCATGTGAGTGACATCAGACCTTCCAGACCAGAGCAGACACTGAGCAACTCCAGTCAACTCCATGTACGGCAGAAAAATTGCCTTGCTAAGCGCTGCCCAAATTCTGACCCCCAAAATTGTGAGACAGACACTAAGTTTAATGGGAAAGTTGGTTTCACAGCAGTAGTTAACTATAGCTTACATGATTTGCCCAGGGTCACCTAGGTATATGAAAAAACAAAAAAACAAACAGCTAGATTTTAAACCCAGGCAAATCTGACTCCAAGTACATCCATCTAATCATTCTGCTATAGCCCTACCACTGGGAAAAAAAAATTGTCCAAAGCACACTGATTATTCTGGAGGGAAAATCTCCCACAAGCCACGCCACTTCTAGCTGTTGGATGATGATGAGGTACGTAATGAAGCCTATCTTGGTTTCTGATTTATTCCGAAAACACTTACTTGAGCACCTTCTAAGTGCCATATTCTTACTTGAGAATTATCATCCAGCTACCTGCTCTCTCTATCTTATTATCACTATTATTTTTCTTACTCAGGGAGCATCTAGAGACATCCTTCTTAAATAGAGTGAAGACCTGATGCTTGGGAACCACAGATGTTAGTAATTCAACAGAGTCCATGAAATTCACAAGTCTGTACCAAATGATATTATCAGAAAGGTCAAAGCACCAGCTCCTCCCAGGGGTTGCAGTGCTCACAGGAGAGCCATATCAACTCGAAAACTTTTTGTTCATATTGATACATTAACGGTAGCCCTGACAGCACTTTGCAGTTTTCTTTTCATTGGAAACCAATACTACCCAAGGCCTATCAGAAACAAATTGCTCAAATTACATTTTCTTAACATAGGCTTTAAGAAGGAACCAGTGGATTTTTAAACAACCAGGCTTTTATACTTTCGAATTCACATCCTTATTCTCTTTCTTCTAGGAGAGTTTCATTTTAGGAGAATCCTGCTCCATCACTGTTATCAGAACAATGGAGGACAGAACAGAGTATTTTTGAGAAAAGTGAGTGATGGGCCTGATGAATGTGAAATTCAGTCTTTGCCAATTCCCTTTTCCCCTTTTTGAAGTATTGCCTAGTGATCAAAGCTTTACGGGTCCACTTTATCCAAGAAAATTCACTAGGTTACATGGGGCATATTAGAGCTTCTGAGACTGATCTTCTTCACCCAAAGTCTACAATAGGCTTGATGTAGTCTATAGAATGTGCTTGAAATCAGAATGGGCTTGCAGACAAGGCAGGCTATTGAGTTTTTACAGAGGCCATGACAGAGTGCTTATGGCTTGTTGGCAAGAACAAAAACATCCAAGACCATTAGAATAAAGTTATTTCCCCTAGCCGGTCTTCCACAGAACATGGGACTTTTTTATACCTCATCTCGGTCTAATTCAATTCTGCTAGTCTGTTGGCTTTCCTCCAAGAGCATGTATTTACACACCTTTAAAAACAAAAAGCGTCAACAGATTTATAACTCATTTTTATAGCCTTGGTGGAAGCAAAAGGGAAAACATGTAGATGTAATCCAATTATTACTGGACTCAGAGGAAAAGAAACACACACCAGACAGGAGGCTGGTACGGGGCATCTTCCAGCTGTCCATGTCCTCCAAAATGAGAACAGGTTCTATGATATTTAGGGTCATGATCACTGGTAAGACTTTGGCACTTCATAGCCTACATTTCTCCAGAAGCTCTGGCTCTCTCACTGTGTGGGAAGACTCACCCAATCTGCTCCCATTTATGCATTTGCTGAAACAGGGAAAGCCAAAACCCAGTAATTACCATGGCTTAGTCCCTGGATCCAGTGTATCATGAAATCCTCCTGAGGTCAGTGACAATTTGGCCTCAAAAAAGACTATAAGACCAGCCATTGCTATGAAGAAAAAGCCATTTTCTCCTCTGCTTCCCACAGAGTTAGTGGAATGTATTCTGACAGAAACAAAACAAGTCTGCCAAGACCTGTGCAGACAGAACTATGCTTTCACCAACAATAAATAGATCTGCTCTTGAGCTATAGAGAGTCATAATAGAAATATCTATTGCCTTTTATCTTCTTTGCAGTGAGTAGAGTGAAGTGTCAGGAGTTATTGCTTTAATATCAGAGAAAAAGCTATTTTTTTGAGCATCTGTGTAGGTATGCATGAAACAGCACGTGGGACTATGAGACTGTTATGCTAACCAGGTTCTTGTAGCCTTTCTGAAACGTAAAATTGGCCTGATAATATCAACAGTGTGTGCAGCTTCCAATCATGGCTGTGGAGTCATGGAAGAGCTGTCTGGACATTTTTGCTCAAATAAAAGGAAAAAGGAAGACAACACATTTACCTTTACTTAATGCACATAAACTTAATTCAGAAGAATGAGAACACATGGGCATTTATTGATTATTGGCTTTAAGTTTACAATGCCCCCTGAAGTCAATGGAAGGGTGGTATTAAAGACTCCATTGAGTTCCTCGATAATGTCTTAAAACTAAGAAACAGAAAGGAAAGTACTGGTTTCTGCTGAATTTTCTACAAACACTAACTAGGCTAGGGGTAATTTCCCCACAAGCAGTTGGAACATCTTATTTTATGTCAGAGCATTTAAGGCTAATAACTCGATTAACCTTCTACCCCTTACTAACTAGATTTATGAAATGCCAAGGGAGTCAGCAAAGCATTAAGTTTTAGCTTGAGTGTAATTACTTTTAAGGGTAAAAAACAAAACATTACCACAGAATAAGGATTTCCTAGATAGCTAAATTCAGACCTTCAAATTTTCTAATGCAATTAGGACTTCGGTCAAATATAAAGGAAACAACATGGACAAAAAATAACATGTATTTAATCAACACTGGATATCAAATACAAAGGCTGCATTTAATCAGGATTAGTTGAACCTCTAGCTTCAACTGATTTAATGCTACTCATTGGCTTCAAATATGAACAACTATGTTCCAGCAAAGCCACTGAGGGGATACAAACAGAATTGAACTAGGATGTAGTCTTTCCTGTGATAACAGATTTTCCTTTCCCCTTTTTCTCTTTTTGTTATTGAAAAGAAAGGTAATAAAATAAGAGGAAAGAGCATTTTACACTAAAGGTGTTGTGCATTGCTCATTTTGAATAATAAATATAGGAATAATGACCCATGAATGGACAAGAGATTCTGTAACTTCTTCAGCAGGGACTTTGTCCTCCTCCATTCCTGGGTCTTACTACTATGAGTATCTGCAGGCATCCTTCCTACAAACATAGTAATTCAGACTCTCTCACTGTGTAGCAGCCCTGACCATAAGAGCAATGTCTCAAAGACAAAAAAGCAAAATCAATGAACAGTTAGAGAAAGGCTTACCTGAATGCTGGCTGTTGAGCGATTCTTGCGGGTTGTGGTGGTAGCCATTGTGGTGGTGGTTTCCATGACAGTTGTGGACATTTCCGGTGGCATGGCAGTTGTCTGTGTTGTTCCCAGAATTGATGGGACTTCTCCCACCAGCCGGACACTTCCATTGATTTTAATATTGGGGTTATTCTCAGCCGCCATGTTCAGTACTTTCAAACCATCATAATAGAGCCCAGAGAGCTGGCCTTGGAAGAGGCGTCCTTTGTCCTTCCCACCAATGGCTATTTGCGCCTGGGTGTTGAAGATGGTTAACTGCCGGCCTAGTGGGTTGGGTGGAGGAAACATCATTATTCCTATACATTTTTCTCTTTTTGACTTGCCTGGTCTGAATGAACCAGGTATAAAAACAGGCTTCCTTGAGTAATTGAAGGGGAGAAAATTAGATAACAAAAGTTCAATGCAGGTATTGGCAAGTAACATTTCACTGTGTTTATCTCTTCCACTGTCTAGCTGAATGTCCTAGATAATCTGAATAATTGAGTCTCTATCCCTTTATTGTGATAAAGGAGAACCTTGGTTCAGTGATGAATAGTATTGCAGTCTTCTCCGTTAAGTAGTTGTGGACAACAGAAAGAAACTCCTAAATTAGTTGATGATAACAATAAATTAAACATACCTATTGCACTGATTTGTAACCTACATAGTAACATTACAATGACTAAAAAGAATTATATGTGGCAAAGAAAAACTTTGTGTGACACTCAGAATGCTGAGTTTAAAAGCCAGGTCTGATGATTATATTAAGTTAACTGAAATTAAATTAAATTTCAATTAAAAGATTTGGATTCATTGCATACTTATAAAAATGAATATTTAGTAACCAAACACCATATTTTCTAGGAATCTTCATAGTACATAATATTCTATCTATACTTGCTGTTTAATTAACATCATGACAAATAAATTCTTATCTCTGTTAATGTTGAGGTGAGAAGATTATGGTCACACAACTAAATCTCTCCTTAAAATATGAAAAACAAGTAGGCATTGATAATGTTCCTGGGGTGGGGGGGAAGAAGAGGGTGTCATTCCAAATCAGTGTATTTTAAAAGGGGGGATAGGTATTAGTGAAAAGAAGCAATACATAAAAGTTATTAAAATGATACTGAGATATGTTAATGTGTTGAGGAATATCAGGAGCTCACCTTACTTGAAGAACCATTTATGCTTTTGTGAATAGAAAATTCTCATAATGAAATCATGGCAGAATAGAGTTTAGAATCATGTAACTCAAATTATCTCCTTCCCAATTACATCTAGATTTTTCCCAGAAGAAAACCAAATAGCTTTGTAAGCTTTCTATGCTATTATTCCTCCAGATTATTCCCTTCTGCTTTTCTACATAGAAAGGGGGGAAAAACTTACTAATGGAATTAAATATAACCTTTTCAAATTTTTCTACATTTTAGTCAGTGATCAAACAATGCTCCACTCATTCTTAATCTAATCCTCTGAAATACTTTAGCTATAAATGACTGGAAACAATCATGTTCTGTTATTCTCACCTGCTTAATAAAAGGGAGTATATTTTTAAAAGATTGCTTTTGTTCCACAATCTCTAATATGAATAGAGGCAAACTGTGACATTTAGGCTCTTAACCTCTAATACTGCTACGTGGTCTTTTAAGTCTATATATGCTGATTAGCTCTATCCTTGCATTTCTGGTGTATAATGTGGAATACCTTCTCAATGTATAATGATGGATGAAGTGGAAGAGGCAGGAAAAGGAAAACATATCTGCTCAGAGGGAACTCTTTATACAAGAGTCAACTCTACTCATTGGGTAACTCTTGAGGGCATATCAGCCAATATGATTTATAAATAATATGCCTTGGGAATCTTTGAGCACTGCAGTATGGGGAACTGGCCAGAGAATTTTGTTATAGTGAAAAGGATCTGTACTCTATAAAAATATCTGGAGCATGGAAATGGCATCTGCTGGCCTTAATGGTAACAGAGTTTCCAGATCCTAAGGTTGCAATCAAAACAGATCTAATAGATTTCCACTATTTCCCCACCAATTCTTTCAGTGCCCCGTGCATATACATCATTGCTGTCCTTTGGCCTCTCATTTCTCATACAACACTTGGCAGAAACTTCAAAGCACAATAGCACTGGAGTGCATAACTTTACTGTTTATTTATTTATTTTTGACAACTTTTCCTGAGAGCCCTAAGCTTACTACAAAAGAAATGCTACAATGGAAAGGCAGAATAAATATGCCCTCAACCTCACATAGGCATTTGGGGGCAGCTTAAGTTAATAAATAAGAACAAGCTGCATAATAGGAGATTTCTCGGACTAAAATTTAGTACCTGAACTCAGACAGCCCCAATACCAAGCTACAGCTTTCATTCATACAACTGTTGGCCAGTCATAATGTTTATTCATCTCCTTTTTTTTTGCATATAGTACAGTACTGATGATCATCAGTTAATGACTCTGATTATAGTTAGATCATGATACTATTTCTAATATTCCTGGAAGTATTTCACATCCATAATGGTCCTATCTATTTTCCTGGTGATATTATTCTGCCAATGCTTAAAAATAAAAAGAGGGTCAAGGAGGATTGAAATGAAGCCTGAATTATACTGGCTAGAAATTATATATCTCTTTTATTCCAGTTATCATAGTTCACTCCATAAAGTGGCCTTAGTTTGTTCAAAACCGACCCAAGCATGGAGAAAGAAAAGACATTTCCTGGGCTGAAAGATTAATCCACTGCTCCACTTCTGGCTATAGCTGCTTTCTCAGAAAGATCTAACTAATCAGTTCTTGAGATTAAGACACTGGCTGGGTAAGACAGGGAAGAGGATGTCTATGTTTCCGTTCTCCATCATGCCATAGGAAATATTTGAAGTTTTGTTTGCTTCTCTCTTTTATGGTCTATTACTTGCTAGATATGCTTTTATTCTATTTCAAGTCCCTTTTCTAGCTTTGGATTAGGTGGTATTAAGACTGGTCATCACTGAAGTAATAGTGGGATAATCTCAGTTTCCTGCCATCTCTTCCTGTGATCAATTTATCTTTCTCAGCTAAGCAGGAGTAGGTGAACAAGCAAGAAAGAACCATCATTACCCTCTCACTCTGAAGGAGAGCAGGACTGATGAGAAAGTCTTATCATTTGCCCAAGCTTTCTTCAAATCAGTGCCAGGTCTCATTATTGTCAGAGTATGATCAGTCATTTGTGTGTGTGTGATCATGATATTTATATACCAATTTGAGAATTGTTCTATTATCAAGAGTAAAAAGTGGTTATAATAGAAGTGCAGAACTTGTAGCAGGTTACTTTTTGTTTTGTTTTAGGTGCCCATTCTCTTGGAACTCATTAATTATTACCTCATCTAGACATCAAGTTCACCTACTGCTTAAGTGAAATCTTTGCATGTCTCCTGTCAGTGTCGCACAGAGACTAATTAATTAAACCTCAGAACACCCTTGGGGGACAGGCAGTATTATTTATCCTCTCCTCTGATGGGAAATCTGAGATATAGAGAGGTTAAGTGGATTGTCTAAGGTCAGGAAGGAAGTCAATAGTAGACAGAGCCAGGAAACAGACTGGGGAACGCTGTGTCCCAGGCCTCCTCCCCAATGACAGAAATCACTCCAGAGGCATTTCAAGTACTTCCGAACACATCTGCCTAGTCACCCTTCCGTCCTTACCCTATTTTACTAGTTATCTTTACAAGGTTTGTTTTGTTTTGTTTTGCTTTGCTTTGCTTTGATATGTATCTTCCATGTCTTTTGAAGGAAAAGTTAGCTAGACAGAGGAAGGGGTAAAGCAATAGAATGAATAGATGTTACTCACCCAGATTACAAAAAAATGTAATTTCAGTTAAAATAATGTAGAGGAGAAAACCTTCCAGTTTGCCAATAATTCATTTCAATATCACATGCACATATCTAAACATGTACCGAGTTGATTAAGAAACGAGAATGCTTCTCCCCATCCCACCTGAACCTCCCCGGCCCTGTCCCAGCCCCTCAATTTTGCTGTTTTTGAAAGCAGCCTTTTATATGAAAACCAACTGATAACAATGCTATTGTAAGGAAAACTGAAAGCCTACTAATAACTTTATAATGGTTTATACAAATGAAAACGCCTGGCATGCTATTAAACCGAGACTTCAAAAGGCAATGAAGTAAAATAAAATATTATTAACATAAAATTGAAAGAAACAAAAAATTCTCTCAGGCACATGAGACTCAGACATGCATCTAATTTTCATTTCCTTTTTAAAAAGTGAGGCAATATCATATTTAAATGTTAAAGGGACTTTATAAGCTGGTGATTACTAGACAAAATTATTTGCTTTTTAGAGTTATTCTTAATTTATTTTTAATTAGACCACATACGTTAAAACAGGGCCAACACTTAAAACTCAGCAAGGATTTTCCATGTTTAAAGGTGTGACTGTTTTCACCCTTTAAAACTATAGTAGTCCTTTGGTTTTTTAAGTTGTATACTAATGTACCCAATTACTTTTTATATATAACTTAATGGAATCCCTATACATTTTAAAAACTCACTTAAGGTCTTGAGACAAGAGAAGCTTATGCTGGCTCAGACAAGAACAGAATAAATAGCTTCTTAAAGATAGAAACTTTTCTTCATGAAAGACTATAGTTTACATCCCAACACATAAAAGCCGCATAGAAAATTCTAACGTCAGGTATAACCACAGCCCTCTTTTATTAGCCAAGTGGTTGTTTTCTTCAGCAAATCGAAACTGCTGTTTTGCCTCTCATGAGCCTTTCATTTTCCAACTCATTGTCCTAACCACTTACACTTTTGTTGCATAAATATCAAATATACAAGGGTATCACACAACCAAAGTGTAAAATAGGTTTGTTTCTGCATTTAGTTCTGGTCAGTAATCAGGACACAATTGACCTCTTATGAAATACTTTTGCCTCTGTAAATTGGAATCTAAAGGCAAAACTCATCTTTCTCTTTCTTTTCTTTGTTTATAAACAAATATTTTAAAAATTGCTTCCCTTAGAGCATTCGTTTTAAGCAGTTTAAGTTACAAGAGTCTATGATGTGTGTGTGTGTGTGTGTGCATGTGCGAACCATACTACAGATAGTAAAGCCCAAACAGCCTCAAGATGTAGTTTAAAGAGTACTTTTGAAATTTCTTTAGAAAGCTTTGGTATAAGAGGTAATTTAAAATAAATTAACAAAGAATGTCATGCAGTGGTTAACTTGCAATAATACATTTCTTTTTTAGAGGTTCCTGGAGTTTTTTGTTTGTGGTTGTCATGCTGATAGCAAACGAGATGTTAGTCCCTTTAACTGTATTTTAATGGCAATGTATTATAGCATGATTTATCAACATATGGCAGGTGGAAGCTGACACAAATTATAATGAAAATTAAAACAGTCATTTATGCAGCAGGCGATTATCATTTAAGGAACATTTATTTGCAGGCTTTAAAAATGAGGGTTTAGAATCAAATGAATTTAAAATGAAAGTTTTAATGACGGTTACCTTTTTCCTGCAGCCACTCCTCTACGGGCCGGTTATATTTGAAGGGGATTTTCTGTTTTACCATTTGGAAGCGTTCATTATCAGTGTTGCCTTTAAAGTTTAAAAAACAGCTTAAAGAACAATCTGCAAAGTCAATAAGTCATTAAAAAACATCCTATTTTGTTGGTTTGTTTTATGAAGTTTTTAGAGATAGAGATCAATTTATCTTTAGTAGAGGTGGAGTTGAAGTCACTCTGACCTTGATTGACAGGTTTGACGTCAAGTTGGTCTTGGCTATGCAGTGCTCCATCACGTGTTGAAAATGTGGCATGGGATGGGAATCAGTCAGGGGTCTGGCCATTTACAGAAATGGGTTACCTTCACCCTTTTCCACCTCACCCCAGGTATATCTTAATTGGGCCAACGGAGGCAGGAGGATCTCCCTGAGCTCTGAGTACTTCACCTGCCAGATCCGCTTCATAATGAGGGAAGGGGCCCTCAGTGTCTCAGTCAAGCATGCTTGAGTCTGGTAAGGGATATCAGAAGCACGGGCCATGTGTCCCTTATTCTACACTCAAGTGTCTGTAGCTGCTCTACCTTCTGGCACAGGGGAGCCACAGTAGACAGTTTAAGCTTTGATGATCAAGGGAGACTCCTTATTCCAGGAAGGAGGCCCCAGCATCCCATCACCTGTGTCAAATAGGTAGAGTATTGCACGTGGCTCTTGATGTCTCTACCCTGTTGTCCATATTTGTATATATCTATAAATAGCATCTATAGATTTTGAGCACCTATGCTTTATTATTACTAATAAATATAGGCTTTATATATTTACCTTTATCTTTCTCTCTTTCTCTCTTATCTTCCTGTGAAAGGTCCTTCCTGAACAAGCATCCATTCATAAAGCCTGCCAGGGACACTTCTCCCATGCATGAAATATCTAATTAGTTTCAAACTTCAAACACAACGCATTTAACTGCTGGTATGCTCTCTTCTTTGTTTCATAACTGTTACCAACCCTGGATAGTTTCTATAATTAGAACAGAACTGGAGAATGGTGTTGTGGAAATACAACCCTAAGGAATATGCTTCAAATCACAAAATAATGAAACTGTGCTTTGGGAACTGTTGTATCTTATCAGTTCCCAACCTCAGAGTTATCAACCAACCTCAAGAGTTATCAAGCAGAAACTAGTGCATTCTAATTCATTACTTTTGACCCATGGCCCTATATTAGAATTTAGGGAATTCCATTCTAAATTACCAACATTAAAAGTGAAATCAAAATCCCAAAACAGGTGGCTTGGAAACCATTTACAGAAAATGTCTTAAAAGCCAGAAAGAATAGTAGAATCCAATGTATCATCAGGCCAGGTACACAGAAGCCTGCTATAGCATTTCAACCTTAGGGCCGCCTCCACATAGAAGTTATCACTGGCAGATCCCACATGTGGGGAAACACGTACCTGCCTTCCATGAGGGGTAGGATGGGAAAAGGATGGCAATGTTCAGACATGTCTGCAAGGTTCCCCATTCATTTCTCCTACGAATAAATTATTCTGTGAAGTGGATCCATTATTCTCCCAGGAATAAAACAACAACTAAAACTCATGGAAGAGGCAAGTATGGATCTGTTTCCAGCCTCCATCATGGGACCCTAAATGGTGGCATAAAGTGTAATATATTGACATATCGGAGGACAAAATGCATTGAATGGATAGAATGATAAACAATATTAGATTAGAGTGTATAATTTTAAAAATTGCCTCAAAGTATTATTTTTCACACACAAAAAAGAGGGGTGCATGCTAAGAGAAAAAATAAAAAGGCGATTTAATTTTTTGATGTTTCAATAAGCTCATAGTGAAAGAAGTTTGTTGTATTTTTTAATATAGCTACCGATTAGAGATTGAGGATCATCATTATGATCCTGGTAGATCTGAGTACTCAGCAGCCTATTAATCCAAAATAATCCATTAAGCCATGGGTAAAGTTTCATGTCTTCATAGAAAAGGAGCACTTTTTTTTTTTGCAAAGAATATATATCTATAACTTATGATCTTACCCTAAAGCAGATAAACATCCCAAGGGATGCCATCTTCATAAGCTTTGACTTCTCTCAAGTTTTAGTCATGACAGAAGAGTATACTCAGAAATGGCAAATGGGGTGTGCCAGATTCACCTTAAATATATTCCATTACTTTGGGTTTTCTGTAACTGTCATTGCTAGCTACAACATTAAATATATTAATGATCTTTGTTCTACTTACTGTGCAGTGGATTAGTGAAGTCAATAGCAAATATAAAGCTAAATATGCTTAGTAACATTCAGGGAAAAAGAATAAGGAACCAAAGTTCCAAATGATCAGAGTTCTATATGCACCAAGTTAATGAATTAAGAAGCTGCATTAATGTACTTCCTCCAAATACACAGGGCACTTGCTCCTCCTAAGCATCTCGTCCTCTCTATCCACTCTCTTTTAAAAATAAATCTCCATGAGAAATCATCTTGGGACACAGGGTAGGCTTAGAAAAAGGGGAAACGATGTTAGGCAATCAATAAATGATATGTGGGAGGACAGCATAGCCACAATTCAACATTATACCCTTCAAAAAGTGAAGGAGAGAGTCGTTCTTCTCCACCTCAGCTTTAAAGACATTTAGAAAAGAGTTTTAAGTTTTCCACACCAGATTGATAGTATCTGTCACTAAGGATAGCAATCTTGCATACCGTTAAAAGCCATGAAAGATGGAAGGTCATTTGGAAAACCAAATTGGTTTAAATCGCCACATTAACATTGTTCTTAGTCTCTTTTCATGTTCTTGTTGGTTTTTATTTTAATTTATCTCAAACATTAGAGAGAACTGTTTTAGAAACATGTGCATAAGAATGAGTTCATTTGCCCCGAGCCCCATTTGCTAGACTGATTGAAGAGCAAACAACCTTCTAAATATAAGAAGTCATACATGGGAACTACTCCAAAAGCTGAGCAAGCCTCATCAAATTCATACACATTCATATTAAATCCTTAATAACATTCAGTTGTACACATCATATAGCAACCGATGTGAAAATTTAACAAAGAGTGAAGACAATTCTTCAACAGAAAGTGACACTATCCTCAAGAAAGGGGGGCCTTGTCAAGAGTAACATCATAAAGTCGTTAAGAAGAGGCATGTGTGATTTACTAATTAGACAAAAAAATGTAATGGGTTCAGTTCTCAACCATTCTGAGAAATCTTTAAGTTGCACAAAGAGATCTCCAAATTGATAGTTCTTAAATTACTTATATGGATCTGACATTCACCTATATGGGACTGAATTTTAGAAAAGATATTAGTCTCATTTTATTCTACTTAAAATAAATGTGTGTATATCCCCATCTAATTTTGATCAGACATTGATATTATTATTCCACTGGCCTCCTATGGTTACTTGCACTTGTGCTATTGATTCTATTATCATGTATTTCAACTCCTGGAGACATATACAACGTGCACTGTTGAATTATAAGAATTGTGAAGAGCAGACAGACTACTCGGAGGTGAGATTATTAAGGCCCAACTGGTTCATACACAGAGCTCCCACAGTTATACAGAAAAATCTCACATTTCTTGCACTTGGGGGAATCCACTTGGGATAAAATGAAAAGAGAACATAAGAAGATAAGATAAAGAAATCAAGTATATCTTTGAATAGTTCTTAATATATCAGTATCTCCTTATGGTCCCAAAAGAAAATCTGTAATTTGTTGGCAGTCCCAAAGAAGGGAAATTCTTCCAATTGAAGAACTGAAAGAGAGAATTCTTGTATAACACAGAAAATAACTTTTATAACAACATTTTTACACTCTATTTGTCCAAACATAAATTCTATTCATTAGACATTATACTAAGTTTTCTCTGAAACATAATCAATACAGCATAGGAGCTAAGATCATGGGCTTTAGAGACAATCTTGGCTTTGAGTTCTGACTTTATCATTTATTAGCTGTGTGACCTTGTACAAGTCACTTAGCCTCAGTTTCCCCATTTCCCAATTCACCATAGGGTTTGACATAGGTTAATAAATAGAGCATATGCAAAACCTGGGACCCCAAAACCATTCAGTTTATTTAAACTACTACCATTGATAGGATTCAACTCTTTCCTAATGGAGTAAAGAGAGCACATTGGTTCCATGGTATGCTTCCATCCTCTCGGAATTTTATCAGCGCCCCATTCAAAAGAAAAGGTGACAATATCCCATGTGTCCCCACAAAGTTTGCCATTCAACGATCAGCTGATCACAGAAAAGAAAGCATAAAAAATATCTCCTAAATCCCCTCAGTGCTGCTTTTTATATGCCGTGTCTTCTGAAATATACTCAGCTAATCCCAGTTCCAAAACCAAGTGGGTTACTAAACCCATTGAAAGTAAAAGAGCAATTCAGGCATTGACAGTTGTGATTTCTAGGTCCAGCCTCAGGTAATGATATACAGCTGCAAAGTTGAGGAAGAGTGGATTAGAGGTTCTGGCAATTTGCACCAGGCTGGCAGGAAATACGTTCTCACAGGTAAACTGTTAACACCATCTGAAGCATTGTAAAACACGTGGACATGCTAAAAGGAATATAGTAACAACATTAATTTGTGTAAACTTAATGCCAGAGATATTTCTGTATTTTAGTTTGAGTCCTGGAATAAAAGAAGGAAAGGTTTTTTTCTTTATTGCTTTGTTTACATAATAAAAATAAAAATAAAAATAATAATAATAATAATAATAATAATAATGATGGTCTAATGAACAGTCAAAGAATAAATATTATATATTGCAGCCAGAGGCAAAAGAAAATAGATGTGAGCAGGCTTAAGTAGTAGAAATTTTCGGAGGTTTTACAATGTCTCTCTCCCCGAAGAACAATTTGTGAGTTTCAAAGCAAATATAAGACACTAAAGGAAAGGGACTGAGGAAACTCTCCAAGTTTGGCTCTGGTCTTATTCCTGGCATTGACCCAGACAAACGCTCTTAGAGTCAGAAAAGGAGGTTATTATACTACCCGAAGGGCACCTACAATGTTTGGCCACTTGTAAGTGATGGATGGACCTCAACAAAGAACTAATATCTTATATTTATAAATGCCTTTAGAACATGGAGCTCAAAATGCAATTATAAGCACCACTTCATTAATCCTCAATACACCTTTGGGGCTGAAGGAAGAAAAAAACTATTTATGTTGTGAGCCTTGATCCTTTAGTGTGCCAAGGTAAAGAAATTAATCTCTTGGAGCAGAAAACTGATCGGCTGAGGGAAGTAAATTAATAGATACAGAGTACAAGGGCATTATTAAGTAAGGGAGCTTCTCCTGACTCACTTAAGTGGTTCTAGGAGCCAGGGAGAACCACCTTTTCGAAGTCAGGAGATGTTTGCCCCTGTAAAGCAGTGTGGATGGCCCAGGCATTCCAAGACTTGGCTGATAAAGTTCACCATTTCATGTCTTCTGGATATGTTCAGAAATAGACAATATACATGGACAGACATACAAGCATTCCCTTTCTATATCAAAGTCCACCAGAGTACTAATCCACCAAGCAGAGATGGCTCAAACATGAGTGAATAGAGCAGTGGCTGTCAAGTCAGACAGACTTTGGATGCCATCTTATCCTAGACATTCACCAGTTCTGTAAACTTGGACAATTTACTTAATCCAGATGCCTCAGTTTCTTCATTTATTCAAAAATAATGAAGATAATAATGCCTATATTTCTAGATTTTATACGAAATGTTATAATCCAGGCAAGGACTTAGCTCCGGGAGTAGTAAGAGGCTAGGAATAGGGAGTCTTTGATTTATTTTAATTCTCAGGATCTTTCCCTAACACATGTCTAAGGTTGCAAAACAGAAGCTCTTTCTCCCAGTAAACAGTAAAGAGGAGAACCCTCCAGAACCCTTCCAGTCTTTTTTTTTATTATTTTTTCATTTTAATTGTTGTTCTTGTACAGTTTTCTGTCTTTGACTCCCATCCCAGCCCACCGCCCCAGCACTCCCCACCTCCCTCCCATTTCCACCCCCCTTCCAGTCTTAAAGTCTCCATTGAACTCTGGTTTCTGCCTATTTTCTTTCACTGATATGCCTATACACATTCGGTCCTCCTGTGTGAATACTGGATAGGTTAGAGGATGAGAATGGGGACCACACCACAGAGGTAACCCTGGTGCTTTTTGTGCAGCTAACCAAGTGATTGGGTCCCTGTTCTTGGACCTTTGTCAAGACTGGCTGCAATGAGTTTGTGTGTAAACATGTTAGCACTAAACTTCTCTTTCATATCGCAAATCTAAATCAAAGTGCCATATCTGTTGAAGGGTTACACTGAACACCACGAGGCTTGATGCAGGTTAGAACACACACCACCAATCCCTATCCTTTCCCTGTATTTTGAAGCCATTTTCAACTTTCTTCCTAAAGCTCATTGCTCTTCAAGTTTCTCCTCACTTATCCTCATCAATCAATCAATCCTAGAAAGATTTAAAGAACAAGGTCCAGGTGATTGCAATATGTTTATTTGCTTTCATAGTTCAAGAGACTATTTCTAAGTAGTATATAATGAAACTTTCTTCACTATGATAAGTCTATCTAGCATCTAATAAGAGCCGCTTAAAAAATGACATGCTATAAATTAATAAAACATAAACAGACTATATGATTTGCTTCCCTTCCTCAAATGTTGTCACTATTTTCCTTCTATAATTATTTCAAAATATGCCTTGAAGCTAGCCTAGTCAATGTCACTGTCAGGATTTTGCCTTGTTCCTTTCTGGTAAACATTTTACATATATCTGTTTTAATGTCTCTTTAAACTTTAGCTTCTTCAATACATAAAAGAAGGATTATAATAGTAACTGCAACATAGGGTTGTGAGAGTTAACTGAGAAATAGATGTACATGAAGCAGTTTGCACAGTGTTTGGCACAAAATAAGTGCTCAATATATGACTTATTACTATTGTTATAATAATACCTGATTCACAAGGGTTAAACTTAGTGAGAAGGCAAACTGAACAAGAATTATTTTACGACACAATTTTTAGTGTCAAATCTTTTTAAATTTCCTTTTCAACATAGAGCCTGAATGCTCAGTCTTCAGCTCTTTGACATAGGATCCCTTCGAGATTCCCACAAGTGACCTTCTTCTTATTGCTTACTTCCTCCTTGTTGCAAAAGCCACCATGTTATTTAGCGGTTCCCTCTTCCCCGTGAGTCACGCATCCCTGCTTGGTCACCCTCCACGTGATCCCCAGTTCCTCTTCAGTCTTGCTGGTCTCCTTCATTTTTCTGTAGCTACTTTGCTCCCCTCCCTCCCCATTCCCTTTTCCTCTCATTCTTCTCATGCAGGGGATATCAAACTCAACATTTTTAAAGCCAGAACACTAAAATATTTGTTTAAAGAATTTTGTTCATTCAAACATATATGTGTGGTGTCCCTATGTGGCTCAGAGGAGCGGTAGGAATTTGGGGAGGGCAATCTCAATGGACAAAATTAGGAACACTTTCATCCTCTTGAATAGGAAGATGACATGAATAGCAACATCTCTGATGCCATAGTAAACTTTTGCTATAGTTCTTTCTGTTTAGATGTTCTGGAATCCCTGGTGTTTATAAATTACAGGTCCTTTAGACCAACACTGAAACTCATGCCTACAAATGAATATATTATGGGGATCTAAAAATAACAATCTTTGTATCACATACCACTCACCCTCCACCTGGTTATCATAATGGTTTGCAACAGTTGTACAAATAACCATATCACAGGCAAGTCACATATTCACATATTAAGCTTGTTTTTAACTAAAACTCAAGATAGTTTCCAATTAAATTGCTTTCCAGAGAGTTTGGCCCATATTGCATTCATGCAATACACTTTATGAACTTCAAAGCAGGCCTTTAATTACATCCTATTAAATTTATTCTTTTTTGTTTCATAACAGCATTCCAGTGTGATAAGAAAATGCTTAACTGTAGGTCTTTTGTTTTTTTTTAGAAGATATCATTCTTAGCTTTGTGTCATCTGACAATTTGATAAGCATATCTTTTGTGCATATATTCTAGACCCTGAAAAATTTACAAAATAGGATGCTTATGAGGTGGCTTTAAAAAGTTAAATTCTTTGAAACTCCTCTCTGTAAGTGTGATTTGCCCACCTTGAATGTAGGCTGGACTTAGTAACTTAATTCTAAAGAATAGATTATGGTGGAAGTGACTGTGTGTGACTTTAGATTAAAAAAGGCCCTGTGACTTCCCCCTTTTCCCTTTTCATTTTCTCTTCCTCTCTGTCTCTGTCTCTGCCTCCATCTCTCTCTGTCTCCTTCTCTCTGTCATCAACTCACTCTGGGAAGCTGGTGTTGTATCATAAAGACACTTAAAAAGCTCCACAGAAACACCCACATATCAAGCAACTGAGGCCAGCAGATCCCCCAGGCCTGGATGAGCCTTGATACAACAGAAGGCCAAGTTGATATCGTGACTTCAGCCCATCAGACACCTTGATGCAGAGCCACTCAACTCCACTGTTATCAAATCCTGACCTACATAAACTGAGATAATAACTGTTCATTGTTTTTAAGCTACTAAAGTTTGGGGTAACTTGTTATACAACAATACATGCCGAGTAACTACAGAGCTTCATCTGAGTGTTTCATTTCAACCAGAGGCTGATCTCCCTAAGATACTTGTCATAGCTCTCCTGAAATTATACTCTTTCAGGAAAATGAAGAGATGCTACATTTATAACATTCTTATCAGCACTAATGCTATCTAAAAAGAATTTAGACTAGTTTGGTAAGACTTGTGTTGATGGGCCCATGTTAGTCCTAAGCCATTGTCAGAATCTTTGTTATATTTGATTTTTTAAATTTTTATTTTTCAATTACAGTTTATATTCAATATTATTCTGTGTTACTTTCAGGTGATTAAATGTATACCAACTTATCTGTCAAATGAAATATATGAGAATTTTCATATATCAGTCCCAAGTTTAAGAGATCCATCTTTTTGTATAATATACAATTGAAGACAATTTTCCAAACTAGTTTTCCATTCTGACTGACCCCCATCGTTATTTCTGAGTGAATATTAACAGGGGTTTTGAGTTCAAATTCCTTAAGCACCTTGGGAAACTATTCATCTAATATGCGGAGATTTGAGCTCCTTTGGAGACCTTGAGTACCATTTCCTCACCTTTTAGGAGGTCTGAAATGTCCTGTTTATTTTGTTGGCACCAGAATTTATAGTCTACAGGAAATTCTCCTTGCTGGAGAACCTACTGGTGACAGATGAAGATGTGGGTTTGGGGGAGGGGTGGGATGAGTAGGGATCAGGATAACCAATGAGGTCCCTTTTTGGCAAGTGTGGGTTTTTTGTATTTATAATTCAAAAGCAGTTTATGGGAGTAGAGTTTTTTGGAACTTACAGTTCATATTTTGAGAGGAGTCTACAACTTTAAGGTTAAGGAGACTTTAAAAATCATGTAAGAAATATATTTCCCTTATGGATTTTCAAACTTCCACTTACAACATCATTAGAAATAAGACTCAGCATAGATAAGCATCAGTGAGTGTATATCTTGAAGACCACCTTCCCCAAAAATATTAATTCAAATTGGCTACATTTCTACTTGTTTGGTTACGTTTCGTTCATTTTTTCAAAGAAAATGAACAGTTGGTAGCCATGAATCACTTTAGTGCAAGATTTGAAGGTCAGGTTTACACTACTGCAGTGATACAGGAATCAAAATTTTCCCAGGGAAGAAATAACCTCAGGGAGTGCAGTCCTTGTGGTGTGTCTTGAATTCATACAATGCCTCGTTAACTCTGCTTGGCAAATTAATTCAAATTGATTTGTTTGTGAGAACTGCAGTACAGCCTCAAATATAGCTACAAAAAAAAAAAAGAAAAATGATAAACAACTATGTATTGAGCTCAGAGAGGATGTCTAGAGAAATGTAGTGTGGGGCTGTTTTTATAACTTAATTGTCTTTGTTATAAATAAATAAATAAATAAATAAATAAATAAAAGAACGTAGACCATAAAAATAAAACATGTCTTATAAACAATACTGATACATCATGAATACCCCAAAACAAAAGCATACAAAGTATTTGAAAGCATGAGGATGTGATAAAATTTTTTAAAATTTTAAATAGACATTTAATATTTTTTAAAAAGTAATTAACTCAATTTAAGGCAAAGTAATAAGAAATACTTAGAAAAAATAAAAAGTTGCTTGGGTGATATGGCGGGAGAGCCAAGATGAATTCTAAAATGTCATATCTAAAAGAACAACCAATAAAAGTCGCTAGATTTTGATTTCAGTTTGAGGCCTAAATTTAGGATTGAGAGGGAGAAGATTTAAGAGGGAAACAGAATTACGGAAGCCAGAGCCTTTCCCAAGTTCTCCGCCAATGAGTTAAATTGCACAGTAGTTACACTCCCATTCCAAATCCCATGGTCCTATGCAATAGGACTTTGTCACTTGCATCACAGGTTAAGACAGTTTTCCCACCCCCTTATTTGGGGTTGGTTCTGAGACTTACTTTATTTGGCACAGGGAGTATTAGCAAATGAGATGTAAGCAGAGGTCTGATCAGCCCTTGCATGTGGGTGTTTGCCCTCTTGTGGTGCTGAAGCCTGAGGCTGACCCATGTAGATCAGGTTTGGCTCCTGGAAGATGAGAGACCACAGGAAGGGACCAACAGCCATCCAAGCCAGCTCAGCCAGCTCAACTGAAGCCCCAAGTGTGTGAGGTCATCAGATTATCCAGCTCATCAGAGCCAGGCTAGAACAAACACCCATGTGATGTACAGACATATGAGCCAATAATAAATAACAGAGTTTTGAAGTGGCTTGATATGCATCAGACATTAAATGACACAGTCAGGAAGTGAGGAATGCCAGGAAGGATGGGGAAGATGAGATTAGGTAAATGAATCACCCTGCACCCTGTTGTGTGAGGGTTTCCATCAAGGACCAACAGCAGGAGACAAACAATGTGCTCAGCTGCTACCTGTGGAGTCAAAGAGTCAAAGGAGCTTGTATGGTAAAGGTGTTAAGTCCTGAGATGGCGACAGGCAGATCAGAGCCCCTGGTACCCATCTCAGCCTCTTTCTCATTCTAAAGAGAGAATGATCAAATCTAAGGGAAAAAATGCAATAACATAGCTCCTGTGACAAGAAGGTAAGATCAAGGCTGAGGGAGTTGGGACAGGGCAGCAGAACTACAGAAGGATCCATAATTCTCTGATTCCCAGTTTTAGACTTAGGGCTAGGGGCAGGGAGTGAGAGTGGTGAGGGCTGACTCTATAGGTAAGGGGCTGGGGAGCTAGTTACCTGATCCCTCTTTTACCACTATTCAAATGAGGGATGGCCAGAAGGTTGGTAAGAAGGATAGGCTGGGCTTGTTGTTACTACATTCTGAAACTATAACCCTCACCCCACTAATGGATTTGTTTGTTTGTTTGTTTGTTTTTCACATTCAATATTATTTTGCATTCATTTCTGGTGTATAGTATAGTAGTTAGATAATTATATACTTTATGAAATGTCCCCCTGATATTTTTAGTAATTATTTGATACCATACATAGTTATTACAATATTATTGACTATATTCCCTCTGTTGTACTTTATATTCCCATGACTATTCTGTAAGTACCAAAGTGTACTTCTTAATCCCTTCATTCTTTTCACCCACTGCCCCTCCATCCCTCCCCTCTGACAACCATCACTGTGTTCTCTGTATTTATGAGTCTGTTTCTGTTTTGTTCGCTCATTTATATTGTTCTTTAGATCCCACATGTAAGAGAAATCACGCGGTGTTTGTCTTTCTCTCTCAGACTTATTTCACTGGCATAATACCCTCTAGGTTCATCTATGCCATCATAAATGACAAGATTCTATTCTTTTTCATAGCCAAGTAGTACTTCAACAATGGATTTTTAAAATGATTCCATGGTGTACCTAGGACGATTTCCTTCACTCCATCAATCAATTAATGAAACCTTCTAAAACAAAATCAAACATTCTGTGTTCTTGCAGAGTATGAATAATCACTGGCCATAAATGGCCTTACTTAGGCTTAATATTGAAGGGTATTCTCCATCACCTTTATATTTACTAATATAAAACAATGAAGACAAAGCATAACACTAGATTGAAGACCAAAATCAGACAGAAACCTTTTCCATCTTACAACCTTAGCTCTTAAAAAGCAGGCATTGCCTTTTCAACCCCTTATAAAATTTATGGATCAGCAAAAAGCTGCCTTTATAAACTCGCTGAGTATAGACATCATTTTCCTAGGACTTAATAGCTGGTATCAGAATTGTATTACTTTAGCATGTGAATAGCAGTTGGACTACAGGGAAAACATCAAAAATTATCAAAATCTAGGGAACTAAAGGGTTTAATAAGGAGTTTGTCATGACTCAAATATTAGTTCATATTATAAATGCAATTACCGGAGTAACATTTTTTTAAATGAGGGCTTTTTGAAAACACTTTTAAGAAAGTGGTTAATGATTACTCACATATTTTGAACATTTACCTGTCACCTAGACTCTACTATCCTGCACTGAATATTAGTTCTTGTGGGCATGTGTTTTTTATATGGAATTATAATCTCCTTAGAAGTGCGATTTATTTCTTAAACAGGTTTACACTATACTGCTTCCACAATATTTCCCTCAACACTCGATGACACTAATCACTGACACACCTTAAGTGCCCAAGAATATTTATGAATTGATGACTATTGTTACCTCAAACAGAGGCAGGGCCTTGACTACAACAAATTACTAAATTATTAGCTATGAATGTTTAGATGATTACTAAGGTTTTTATATCTTCTGAAAACCTACAAATTGAAACACAAATAAAACATTAATGATTCTTATTTTAGGCATTTAATATAAGAACTTAAATACATATTATTAAATTTTTGCTATGTGAGGAATAGATTTAAGGATCTGTAGGCGATTTTAAAGTTAAATATATTTATCTGTGCTGGGACAAATGCAATATTTTTATAGCTATCCATTATGTGTGTATATTCTGTGTAGAAATAGAGATCCTTCATAAATATTTCAAAAGAAAGAATTTTTTTTCATGTTCTCCATAGAATCTTGCATCCTCCAATAGGAAATAGCTCCTATATATAATAAAAAAAATAAATATCCAGGATTTTAAAATGATTCACAATAATTTCAAATGACATTGCTAATAATAATGGAGATGAACAAAACTTTTTAAATAAAAACCAAATAAAGGAACTAGATAGATCAATTTGCTTAGTGGAATAAAAGCAAACTCTACCATCTGTAACATTTCAAATTATACTCATCAAATTAGAGTTGTTCATATTGTGTAGAAATTTACAAACCAACCATGGAAATGGACCAGATGACCTAGTATTTTCACCTAGTATATTCTAATTGTTAGGTTCCTTTGAATTTCACCCTTTCAGAAACCCACTTTTATCTTTTATTTTTATAATAATGATCCAAAAGACTTTAAAAAGGCCTTTGAGTGACTCAATTTGCCTACTCAAGATCATGCCATCTCTACGGATGCATCATTGCTGTCTTTTCAAAAAGTACTTAGAACTTTAGTACTTTAGTAAGTATACAGTGCAATTAGGACAAGGGATGAGTCAAGTGAGAGGAGAGCATGTAGTTATCTTGGTTTTATGTTTTCATCTCTGATTATCAGGGATAGTAGTTTATATAATCATATTGAGATCCTAACAAGTGTTTAGACTTCTAAACAGGAGTTGAACTAAGGATACTGTCCAAAGATTTAGTTTTTTTCAGAGACTTATTTCTGTGTGAAACTCAAAAAGGAAATCTATATAATTTTATTAATCAATGTAATTCCAATAAATTTAATTTTTTAAAAAACCTGAAAAAAGGAGAACCTAGACACAGTGAGTAGTAAAGAAATGTGTAGATTTCCCGCTTACTTATCCTCTTGAATTAATATGTTCTAAGGGTATAAAGGTTCAATTCCTATTATTCAGTTTCTGGGCTTACAGAAATGGATGCTTAAAGTACTTTTAGAGAAGCATTTGAATGGTTTCTGTTAACAAATGAATGTAGATGCCAGGGTTGCTTCTGTCCCTAGAGGTCGGCTGTGTCAATTGTGATTTCAGCTGGTATTACACTTCCAAAAAGGTGCACTAATTACTGCTTGAACTCTCAAGCCCTCCAGTCAACAGCTTGCTCATTCACATCTCTGTGGTGTGGGGAGTGGCATAAATCAAGGCATCAAAGCCAGAAGAGAGGGGAACGAACTACACTTGTATTGATTGTTCTATTTAACCAGAAAAAATGAAAGCAACTGTAACCTGACAGAATGATGCAGCGATACAATTATGCAGCCACCAAATGAGCTGGATTCACTGGTTACAAAGTTCATCAATGTTTGGGCTGATGTATTCGTTGAAGATATCTATAACTACTAGCACACTCCAACCAGACTGCTAGAAACATAGGCTTGGAACAAGTGGATAAATTGCATACAACTACTGAGAATTTAAAACAAAAAACCTACTGAGGCTAGAAATAAGACTAGAGAACTGTTATGAAGTTTTGGAATCAGAGTTGGTCAGGACTCTGAGTCAACCTGTTGGCATAGCACTTTGCTCAGTTCAATTGACTTATTTCAAGAACAGACCTGTAAAAAGTATTTCAAAATTCCCTTTATAGACCCACTTGGAGATCAAAATTCTCTGCGGTAATAGCAGTAGAAAGTTACAAAATGAAGCAAGACTATTAGATTTCACTTGCTTTATCTCCTCTAGGAGATCTCAATTGCTCCCTGAAAACAATATATTCTTTTCCATGTGTTACCTTTAGTTTTACTTCTCCTGAAGGTCCAGCTCTATCCTTACCACACAGAAAATTTAGTAACAGATTCAGCTATTCATTTTGAAAGTCTAAAAGCATTTGTTTCTATTTCAGTTTGTACTTCGCTTATATAAATTCCTATTTTATTTGCAACAGCATCTCACAACAGTTTTATATAGGTTTAAAAAGTATTTCTAAACCTTGCCTGTCTAAGATTCTAGATGTACTTTTACTTTCCATTTATATTTATGTTCAATTTATATTTAGGTTTTGAAACTTTCATGGGTGCCTAAATGTCCTCCTTCCTCCCTTTTATCATTTTGTCCAAGTACACTGAGAAATCTGTCCTTTGAGACCTACAGTGAGTGATGTCAACAATGTAAAATATTTTAATAAAATCAGATCTGTTTTAACAAAAATATTTCCCAGTAAAATCTTAGAAGTTATTCATGGTGTCACAACTTATAAATGTAAGTCGTGACACCATAAAAGTCCTAGAGGAGAACATAGGCAGGAAAATTTCATATATTCCACACAGCAATATTTCACCAATATGTCCCCTAGAACAAGAAATATAAAGGAAAGAATAAACAAATGGGACTACATCAAATTAAAAAGCTTTGGCACAGCTAAAGAAAACATCAGCAAAATGAAGAGGGAACCAACTGTATGGGAAAATATATTTGCCAATGATGCCTCGGACAAGGGTTTGATCTCCAAAATATATAAAGAACTCACATGACTCTACTCCAGGAAGGCAAACAACCCAATTAAAAATGGGCAAAAGACCTGAACAGACACTTCTTCAAAAGGACATACAGAAGGCCCAGAGACATATGAAAGGATGCTCAGCATCACTAGCCATTAGAGAGATGCAAACTAAAACCACAAAGGGATACCACTTCACACCGGTCAAAATGGCCTTCATGAACAAATCAACAAACAACAAGTGCTAGAGAGGTTGTGGAGAAAAGGGAACCCTAATGCACTGTTGGTGGGAATGCAGACTGGTATAGGCATGGTGCAAAACAGTATAAAATTTCCTCAGAAAACTCAAAAAACTATAATAGAACAACAATAAAAAAGTTATTCATAATAAAATAATTGATATTTTCCTACTGCTTTTAAAAGAAACAAGTATATTTAATGCTTGTAAAGAATATATTTTACCTTTATGTACATTATTATTGTGTGTATACATGTAATGAAATCAGAAGCCTCCAATAATTTTAGTACAGTTGTACTATTTAACATTTATTGAGCAACTATCACATAGGCACTTTGACTCAATAAAAGGGAGGATGAACAAAATTGCAATCACTTTGTTTGACCTATAGGGAGCCAAATATAAAGCAGTATATGCTTTCTACTCTGGTGGTGAGAGCTTTGACTTTTGACTGACAACTTTATTGTAGTTGATATTGAGGTCAGTAAAATGTGAAAGAATATTTATTTTGTATAAATAAAATCTAGTCTGCCTTAGTTTAATTTTTAAATGTTTATTTTATTGCAGACTGGTGCAGCTGCTGTGGAAAACAGTATGAAATTTCCTCAGAAAACTAAAAATGGAACTGTCTTTTGAGCCAGCAATTCCACTGCTGAGATTTTATCCTAAGAACCCTGAAACACCAATCCATAAGAACCTATATGCCCCAATGTTCATAGCAGCACAATTTATAATAACCAAGAGCTGGAAGCAACCTAAGTGCCCATCAGTGAATGAGTGGATCAAAAAATTATGGTACATTTACTCAGTGGAATATTACACAGCAGAAAGAAAGAAGGAGCTCCTACCCTTTGTGACAGCATGGATGGAACTGGAAAGCATTGTGCTAAGTGAAATAAGCCAGGTGGTGAAAGAGAAATACCATATGATGTCACCTATAAGTGGAACCTAATCAACAAAAGAAACAAGCAAACAAAATATAACCAGAGGCATTGAAATAAAGAACAAACTGACAGTAACCAGAGGGGAGGTGGGGGGGATAATGGAGGGGAAAGAGGGAAGAGTTTTCAAGGAACATGTATAAAGGACATGTGGACAAAGCCAAAGGGGGGAAGGACCAAGGGTGGGAGGTGGGGATGTGTGGGGCAGGGGAGAGTGGTAGGGGGGAAACGAAGACAATTGTACTTGAACAACAATTAAAAAATGTTTATTTTAAACTTGTGAATGCTTGTGTGTATGGACATACCTGTAAAAACTCACAACCTTGCTCCTGTTCCTTTAATACATAGGGGAACAGATTCTAAACTCTCTAAAATTCACCAGTGAGATGAGGGTGAGTCACATCTAAGGAAACTCCGCCCTCACAATGGCAGATCAGTGACAGGAATGGACCAGACACTCAAGCAGGAAGTGACCATCCACAGGTCAGGGACAGCCAATGCTGAGAAATGAAGAGGATGTTCCCCGAGACTTAGTAGACAGGCATACCAGGGAGCAGGTAGAAGAACATAGAAATGCTAAAAGTCAGCTGGCACCTGTATGCGGGAGGGCAGAAGATAGGCTAGGACAGCTGAGCCAGGGCCTAATAAAAACCTGTGAATTCCAAAGAAAGTATGTTAACTTCCCTAAGGAGAGAAGAAGAGTGTATTTGAGATCACCATAGCTCTTACTTACTAAGTAGAAGTAACAGAACTAGAAAAAGAATGTTTACTGTTTGTTATTTTCAAATCTCGCTCTAAGCAATGCATGGCATGATGTAAATAAAGGAGGGATTGAATCTCTGTCTTTGGTATTTGGTTAGGAAAGTGGTGTGTATGTAGGGCTGGGTTTGTTTATTTAAGCACAGGTAAACAGATTGCCTGTCTCATTTACGTATTTCTTTCTCCTGAATTAACCTCAACAATGGGTCTAGGCTAGTCTACTTAGCAGGACTATTCCATGTCTGTGGGACTCACCTACGTGGAGATCATTTTGCTCCCTTTATTCTAAACGGAGATGAGACAATCCACAAAATAAAGCTGATGGATCAGTAAAAACAGAGGTATGGGGTTCAAAATATGTACAATCTAGATCAAAGGTCTACAACCATGGGAAAAATCTTACTCGTCCAGTTCCTTTTTGCAAATTGTCTTATTAGAACACAGCCATGCCCATTCATTTATGTATTGTGTGTGGTTATGTTTACACTAACAGAGTTAAATAATTGCAGCAAAGACCTTATAGTTTGAAAAGCTTATAATATCTATAACTTGACTTTCTAGAGAAAAAGTGTTCTCCAAATAAAGACATCAGGGTCTCTGTGCCTATATTCAAATCCAAGTTGGCTCTACCACCCACTAGTTGTATGATACCGGAAAGTGTGTTACTTTACCTCTGAGACTCAGTTTTCTCATCTCTAAAATGGGAATAATAATGGAATCCCTTTTTCTAGTATGCTATGAGATTCAATGTGGTAATCCAGGAGCCCAGCACAAAATAAGTACCGTATTATTGTTACCTATTATCAATCAATATTATTCCCCTAAAATCCTTTATGCAAAGGTATGCTCTAATATCCTCACCCCCTTCTCCAGGATATACAGCTTTCAGACACTTGTAGGCATTTGGAATGAAGATTTCACCATTGAACTCTGAGAAAATCACAGTTCTGTACTGTGATTAAAATGAGAACCAATCTAGTTTAATTAAACATTAAGGCTGGCAGTTGTGCATTGGGCAGAAGAATATTTCTAGTAAATGTTTAATAATGTGATCACAGCATGCACTGCATGCACTGGGATGTAGGAAACAATTTGCATGCGGATTTAGATCTGTCAACCAAATGAATTTGAGCTCTACATACACAATGCAAGCTAGAGTGCTTCTGGGAATGGATGGAAAGTGGGGTAACCAAAAAGAATAGGAGTGTAGGGACTTGTAAATCTGTATAAAATCCCAGTGTTCATACTTCCTGGCCCTGTGACTGCAACATGTGTGCTCAAACTCCCTGCACCTTGGTGTATTCATCTGTAAAAGAGGGAGATTAATACACTTTTCTACTAAAACCATTGGGAAGATAATGTTAAGTGAAATAACATACAAACAGTGCCTGTTCTTTAGTTCCCTCCATGCAAAAGGCATGGGTTGTCCTGTTGCAGTTTATGATTGCATGTGGCTAGATAGGGGAACAGAGTTTGTTAGCATTGTCCTAGAAAGCCGAGGTCACAGACCAATTCCAGGCTCCAACAGGCATTTACGTGTGCCACCGAACCCAGATCTCCCCTGCAGAAAAGCACCTCCTTGCACTATTTGGAACTGAGGTAAATTAGTGTAGTCTAGTATACTGGATGGGGCATTAGGTTTGCCCTCAGGCAATACAGGCTTGAGTTCCAGGTCTTCACGTACTAGTTTATGACCCTGGGGAAGTTAATCTTACAAGCACTCATATCCCATTTTATACAATGATGATAAAAAGAGTCTCTAACATTTAGGCCTATTGGCAAGATTTAATATAAGAACTCAGGGCAGTACCTGGCACTTAATAACTGGACAATAAAATTTAAGTATTAAAACCATTTTTTTTGTGTGCATGCATTTCTTTTCTACTAGGAGATAAGATCCTTGTGGGCAGGGCCTCATTTTATTTTCCATTGTATGCCCATCACCAACATGGATTCACATGTAAAGTAGATTTGGAATAAATAGTTGTTGGATGGTGAATGAATGGATGCATAAGGAGATCAGTTCACTCAAACTGACTTCCTTGATGGGGGTAGATTAGCATTATTTTTAAAATATAAAAGACAACAGCAGTTAGTAACAAGATTTCTAAAGTGTTTCTTCTTTTTAAAAGCACAATATAATTGCTTTTGCTGGCCCATTATCAATTGTTTTTATCATTTCTTTTGATATGACCTTTAGTTTTTGGCTTGATTGTTGTTTTCCACTTATGTATCTATCCCTATGTGTTCCCATGCAGCACTGTATATCAACCATGGCATTTGGCAAACCCTTCCGTCGAGGTCCACACAGCGCATCAGGGATACACTGCAAGGTTAGAACAGTACCAGGAGAAAAAGGAGTGCATCTCATGGAGCAACCGTGAACCTCACTGGGAATCTAATGCAGTGCACATAACCTCCACAGACGGAAGATCAGCAGTGCCTCTCTGTCCTTGACTCATTCTCTCCATCCTCCTCTGACTAACCTCCCCGTCACCTCGCGCCCCCTTCTCCAGCCTGCTCAGGTATTGACAGGGATTTCAGAGGAGTAGAAAGTCTTTATCTCTTTGAGATGAGCTGCAATATGATTACAATCGATTGAGTGATTTACAGTTTCATTACCCTCTGTGCTTTATAGAATTATAAATGACGTACTGTGTGTGAATATATATTATTATTATTGGATATCTATGTACCACCTTTCTCTGAGAAGCTAAATGTTCTTTTTAGACTTTAAGTAACCAGAGGGGCCGTACAACCTTGGGCAGGATTTCAACTGGAGCTACTGAAACTTAAAAACTTTTTCTGTAGATAAAGCTGTGCTCTTGTGTGGGCACTGGGACATTTGCTGGTTATTTAATCCTGAGACAGAGCAGCATAGGAGAATCCCATTTTTGGGTTGGGATAACAATTCGAGATTTTCATAACTAAAGACAAATTCTGCATGCCAGAATTTTTATTTACTACCTAAAGTGGAGCTTCTTTGTGGCAATAAGGAAAAACAAAAACAAACAAACAAACAAAAAGATTATAATTCATATAGACTAGCTTTGAAATTATGTAATATTTGATGGTTTTAATTTTGATGAATTTGTGTAATTATAGTTGCCTTACATAGAGTGAGAGGATATCAGTATTTTTCTGTTACACTAACTTAAATGAGTATAATTTTAAAATTATATAAAAGGTGACCAGTCTATATTTCAAATCTTGAAAACATTATTCCATGGATTTGACTTAATATGATATGCTCATTATTCATAGAAATTAAGAAATCTAAAATAGTAGCCCAACTCCAGACAAATATAAGTGTTCTGAGCACATTTAAGAAAGCCTAGGCTAAGCTATGATGTTTGGTATGTTAGGTGTATTAAATGCATTTTTTAAGATACAGTATTTTCAAGTTAATGGTGGGTTCATCAAGATGTAACCCCAGTGTAAGTCGAGAAGCATCTGTATTTAACTTATAAGATACAAAGCTATTTACCTGGTGGCTGGAAATTCACAGAACGAAAAGGTTTGCCTCGTAAAATAAACCATTAAAAAAGTAATACTAAGCACCCTCTCATGGCTCTCCCATCCCCCAAGCAAGACTGTTAAACGTTAATGTAGACTTTCATCTAAATAAGGTCATCCCTTCTGCTTAGACAGGGTGCTGGCAGGTCAAATGAGATCATGTAAGGCAAGAGGCTGGCAAAGTGCTCAAAGGTCTAACTGATGATGTGGAGGAAGGCAGATGCCATAAATGCTCAGTGATGTGCTGACTCCTAACTTGGCAGAAATTAGAGATTTAACTTGAGAGAAGAATTCTAAATTGTCCAGATTTGGGTTGAGACCAGAATTTCCAGAGCATGCAAGTGTCCAGGGTACCAAAAGAAATCTATGAAAGAGGAAGAATGCTATTAAAACCTAGTGCTGTTAAGCCAGGTGGTCTTAGGTTGAAATAGCAGCATTTCCACTCACTCTGTGAGCCCGGTAAGTACCTAAGATCTCTGGAAGTGTTCCTAGTCTGCAGTGTGAGAATACAACAAATATTGACCTCAAGGGTTATATCAAGGCTCAATAAGATTGTACATGAAGTGGGAGTGTGTAGTAAACACCCAACAGAAGGCAGCCATCACTGTCTGGATTTTCTCCATCCCTGGGACGACCACCCCACGGATCAAGTGGGGTTATAACCCCAGTGATTATGTGATGACAAAATACATTAGAGGAATTCAGAAGGTAAGTGAGAGCAAATGCCCATTATTTTATGAATGGTGTAATGAAAAGTTACATCATGTAAAACAGGTAAAAGGAAATAAGAGAAAGTATTTTGTATTCTGGTTTTACCCTGTCCAGCACCAGCCACCAGTTTCATAGCACCAACCTGAGACTTGAATGAGAAAACGCATTTAAATCCCTGGGTGCTTAGGACACAATAACTGCACAATGAAAATAAACCTTCAGGGCCTCGGTCATACCAGCCGCATCGCAAAGTGTGGCTACATGTGGTTAGTGGCTACTTTATTGAGTAGCACAGTCTGAAAGAAGAAAAAAAGATATTTTACTTCTCAAACATAGCTGCATATGAAATCAACATGGGATATTTTTTTAAACTATTAATGCCTGGAGCAATACTTCTCAAATTTTTCTGTCCACACACATCATTTGGGTATCTGGTTAAAATGCAGATTCTGATTCAGTGGGTCGAGGGCGGAGCAGAGAGTCTACATTTTTAAGAAACTCTGAGGTCGTGCTGCTGCTGCTGCTGATGATGATCCATGGACCACATTCCAGCCATTTACATTAGATGACCCAGGACAGGGGCCCGAGCACCCACAGTTTGTTAACAGTGATGAGGAGAATCTCGTCTGCAACCAAGTTAAAGAGCACAGCTACACACACACACACACACACACACACACACACATAACCTATTGAAAAGACTTTTAAAACACTTTTTTTCATCAAAGACCAGCCCCAGCAAGTTGAAAGTCCCTTGGAAATCCAAAGTCACCTACTTATGAACCCTAATTCATTCCTGACAAATAAGAAAGAGTGACCATGTAGCAGTGCAAATATTCAGGATGCACTGTTTTGACTGATAGATGGACATGTTTCATGACAGGATGTTGGCAGGACTTTTCATAAGATGACTTTAAAATGTGTACCTTGCAACATTCGAACACATTCATTAAGTAAGCCTCCCCCAGTCGCCATTACTTCTGTGCAGTCTCAGAAGCCACGTGCAACTATGGCTGTTCTCCCTGCTTGTGTCTGTACTTCTTATTCCCTTTGCAGGACTTCACTACCATTGTTTTTCCCCGTTGCACTGAAGTTAACACTAGTCCTGATCAGGTGAGTGAGCAGGTAGATGGGGCTTGTGGAATGTGTGCTTCAAATGTGGCAAGACTTGAAATGTTTGCAGCCAAAGACAGAAAGAAAAGCAAAGAAAACCTCTGGCTAGGAATTAATTCAAGCCCCAGGCGTGAGAAATGGCAGCATCAGGTCAAGTACATTGATTTGTTTTTAACCCTTTGAAGTCTCAATAATTTAGGATGAGATGTGAACAGAGACATTTCTCTTATCCCCTTGTATACTGTATAAGCTGTAAAAGGACAATAAGCATGTGAAATAAAATATGTTGGAGACTTTCTCTAACTTGATAATTCCCAACTGGGGATGATTTTGCCCCCCACAAAGCACATTTGATATTGGAGAGGCTACTGGCTTGTAGTTGGTGGAGTCAGGGATGTTGCTGAACTTCCTACAATGCACAGGACAGCCTGTCACAGCAAAGAATTATCTAGCACAAAATGTCAATACTGCCAAGGCTGGGAAACACTACTAACTAAACTAGTCTGGCAGGGACTTCTACTTGATAATACTTTTGATGGAAAAACATCAACAAAAACAATAACCTAAAAGCTTAGTGTCAGTATCAATAAAAGCATGACTCTGGGAAATAGAAAAACGCTCAGGAAATTTGAGGCAGCACAGTCTGAGGATCAGAACAGGGATCTTGGCTCTCCCCCTTAAGTTGTGTGATATTGAGTAAATTATCTGGACACTTGGAGCCTCAATGATGTAACCTTAAAATGGGTATGGCAGTAATAATAATACCAAACCCAGTTCCCTGGTGGGATAGAGCAAGGCTCAAATGTTACAATGCATATGAAGGCATGTTGAGCACCAGCAAGCACTACAACAATGTCCTTGCTTACAAGCCTTATAAAGACAAGATTTTGTGGAATTTGACACACTCAAATAACTGTAGGGAGTTTTTTAACCTAAGGTCCCAGAAGGGGAGCCATTTCTATATCCCTTTCATGTTATGAGTTGGGTCATCAAACAGGACTTAAGCTGGGGTCATCAGCAGGTATTTCATTGATTTAGGAAGGGAATTCCAGTCAAGAGCACTTCAACAGAATTGGCATGCAGTATCAAGAGGAAAAAAATAAACAAGCAAGTGAGACCCTGCTCTCCTCAGCTCCATTTGCCATGGGATGATGGAACGTTCTACATATCAGAGTTATCAGTCTTCATTTCCAGGAAGCTGGGCTTGGACTTGAAAGGACCTTCCTGCACAGTGGGGCTGAGGGTGCTAATAGCCTTGATGATACAGCCAGCCCCCCACTCACAGCAGAGAGAGGATCTTTCACAGTCCCAGGCAGCTCAGCCTCCCAGGGGGCCTAGACCTGGGGCTAAAATTAATTTCTCATGCTCAACTCACCTCTCACCTGCCCTCCCTTGTCCCTACCACTGCATTGTGTCAAGGCAATAGTAATCAGAAGCTTTTTAAAGAACATTCCTCAGGTCTGGGTGCTAGCTTGGGGCTGATTCTTCTTTTATTTCCCTCTCCCGTTCCTTAGCCTTTCTATTTTCAGGTTCAAAGAAAGAAGTTGCTTTTGAGTTCTATCTTCCAGAATTAAGTGATGTAAGGTTCCGATGGCTATAGAACTCTTTTCATTCTGAATCCTTCCTGATTCACAAAGAGCAGGTATGCTACACGCCTTGTGCCCAGCTGGTTTCTAAATATTTCACCAGACGATGTTTCAGTAGAGCCACATAAAATCCCATAAATGCCCATGAGAAGGTTCTGGAGTTGACCCATTCATCCTGATACACAGGGACCTGCTGAGCAAGAACAATGTCCCAAGGGAATAATTTCACAATGAGATAATTTAGGTGAATATTCTATAGGAGCCACTCCATATTTCTTCACTGTTTCAATGCTAGCAATAGACAAATAGCACATCTGACTCCTCTTGATGGTTTTTATATTTATTACCATCAATAAAATAGAACAGCTTGGATAAAGGAGAATGCATCACTTTTGTAGAAACTGTGTCAAAGTGGCTTTGTTCCCTGATGCCCAGATACAAGGGGTATTTTTGCTCTTATAGTTCAATATAGATTAATTAAGCATTGCTAGATTGCTCTAAAGATGTTTTACATTTTGTTAAATGGATCCTTTTAGTCTCACAGGGAAGCAGGCTGGAGGGAAACTAAGGTATCCAAAGCTCAATGGTGAGCCACCCCTAGGAAGTCTTAGAAGAGTGGAGTGTAAAATTAGAATGTTGCACTTTCCAATACCACTTTCCAATCTAGGCAACAAAGTGACGTTAGAGCTCCTTTAAACACTCAGTAGTCTTTCAGTTACTTCATAGAAGCACATTGCCATTGTTGTCAAGTGGATAGTTGGACTCATTACAGATTAATCTTTTAGCAGAACTAAAGGACCTTTTCTTTTAAAGGAGGATTCTCACATCTCACAATAACCATCTATGTGTGGTTGTTAATACTTGTCTTTGTAATTGACACTAAAAAAAAAGAGAGAGAATAAAGCTGAGGACCCAAAAAGAATCATGCTCGTTTCTATCTACATATTTGTCAAAATGTCCCCCAATTTACCATGGGAGCAATAGTGGAAATTATGCCCAGCTGAGAAAGGAGACTCTGGTCTTAGTTCTGTCCCTTGTTTATTGTGTGACCTTAGGAAAGACACAGCCTTTCCCTGGGTCACTTTTTACCTTTGAAATGTAGAGTAAAAATATCTACTTTATCCAATTTAATAGTCAAACATGAAGTAATCTGTATGAGTGAATATGTGATATAAAAAAAAAAATGCTACCCAAATAATGTTTGGTAATCCTTATAGTTAACATTTATTGAATATTGACTTCATTGAGCCAGAATTATGTTGAGCATTTTACATGCGCTTGACTCACATAATTGTTACATTAACCCTGTAAGTATTATCATTACTAATATTTCACAGACTAGGAAACAACTATTAGGGAGGTTCAACAACTTCCTTCAGGTTTGGCACTAGATTACCAAATAGGAGGAATAAGTACTCCCTGAGGGAACCAAGAAAACAGAGTACACAATTAAGATGTGGGGAGAAAGAATCTGATGTATTTTGAAAATATCCAGGATCATCAGAGTAGAAAAATCAGAACCGGCAGATATTCTTACACTTCTGGTTCAGCGTTGTATTTTGAATTCCATGGGGAAAGAGGAACCAAATATTTCCGCGCACAGGGCATTTCAAGGTCTTCATTCGGCCTGCGTTAGACTCACAGGTAACGGCACCAATATCCCACCTCCAGCTAGACGCCTCCAAAGCCCATACTTATAACTGCTATACTGTGTCATGTCTTAGAATAATGACATTTATCATTACTAAATAACAGTTACCGACAGATACTAGTAATAATAGTTTTCCGTGTGAAGCAATGCCATTAAAGAAGGGTTTTTCTTTGTTTTGAAAACATGGGAAGCAACCCATAATTTGGAACTAAAGATAAAAGGAGGTAGGCACACAGCAAGGGTCACTGGTTTTCCTGCATATCTGTGGCTTTAAAATTACTATTAAAGAGCCTTTTCATTGCTGGCAGCAAAAATTCTTGGATTCTATATTGGCTCAGGGCAAGTGGTTAATATCAATTTAGAAATCTTTGAAATTCCTAATAAAAACATAACAAACCCTACAGCAGCTCTAGCAGGGCCAATGATAATATGTGTGGCAAGAGACTGATTTTTCCTATGAGCAAATAAGCAGCTTTTAAGATCTCAAGCTATTTTGATTTGCCTGTAACCCCCACCCCCCAGAGTTTAAGCAAGAAGCATTTAAAAATCAGGTCTATTGGTGTCTAGTGAATTTGGATGATGATAAAAATTCAAAGTAGCTGTTAAAACCTCTGGCTCTCTTCAAAGGCTCAAAGATAAATGCATGAAGTCATCTCTGTGACTTAATTTAAGAAGCGCTGAGAGTATGACAAGAGACTCCCAGCGAGGGCTGACCTGGATATTGTACGGAGACTTGAGAGGTTAGGTAAAGGGGCAGGTGAGGCTTTCTGCTTCAGTGACCTGGGAGTCTTGCATGCTGTTTGAGGATGCTCCCATAATTCTTAAACCAGACACAGGAAGACTGGCTATGAGGGGAAATCCCACTAACGTAGTTATTTCTGATTGGCTTAAAACATAATACTGAGGTAGGCGTGAAAACATAATCACAGCCTTCATGTCATTCAAAATTCTTGGGCCACAATGATTATTCGCTAAACAGCTCTTAAACTTCTGGAAATGTGCTCTGGCTTTCTCATCTGTGTGCCCACTTCACTATAAAGGAAGAGAGAGGATAAAAATGGGGAAATTATGGGGAGTTTGGAGTGTAGGAGACTAACGGTGAGACACAGCATCATGTCCACGTTAATGAAAAGTTCATTATTCTGAGCTCTTCTCTTGTATCCACCAGGTGATAATACAATTGTGGAGCAAAGGCCCTTTAGCCAAAGTATTTTCCCTTCCATTTCTGAAACATTTATGATCACAGTTCAGAGCTCTTTTCGTGGGAGAAGTGAGAGAGCGGGGTGGCTAAGGGATTATTTAAATGATCTCTTTTAAAGAAGGCAACCTTCCCTCTCATTGCCCTTGATTCAGCCATCTGGTTCTGGGAGTTTGTTGGCAAATGCTTCTTGACTATAAAATTTAAACAGATGATTAATGCCTCTCCCTCCCACCTACTAGGACCAACCCCTGAATATCAAGTCAGGCTTGGTGTAAGTGAAAAGAAAATTGGCAAAGTCAACCAAATGAATGAAATCCCACCCTTACTTTCTCTCTGTTACTCTGACATTGTTTATCCACTCAAGTTCAGTCAACTTCCTTTCACAGTCTGTCTGCAATCTCTGGCTGTGCGTACCTTCAACCACACCTAACCAAACAGTATCTCAAAGCCCAAATCTCAAGCTGATTATTCCACGATGATCAGTAAAGCTCATGATAAAAATGGTGCCTTTCCCCCATTGCTCATAATTCCCAGTGCCCTGGAAATCCTACAATAATTGCCTTTGGTATGAGCCAGTCAGGCAGTACTAGTCAGGTTGACAAAATGTGTTCAGTGCATAGTTAGTAAGTCTCCAGAAGGTCCCTACACTGTCCAGGTCCAAAAGAAATAACTTATTTTTCTCATCCAAAAAGCCCCAGAAATGTACATTTAATAGTTAGTGGTTTATGATTTAGTGATGGTCATGAGAAAATTACCATTTAGCAGTAAGACTAGGAAAGCAAAAAGAGTACAGTCATTGAGAGTAAAACGTGTACCTGTGGGGTAATGCTCATTCACTGGCCAGTTGTCCACCTGGAGCGTGGCATTGCCACCATTCCTGGTGAAGCGCACCACGTGGTATTTGCCATCATTTACAGGAGTTCGCTCTTCTTTGATGGAGATGTCAACTGTGCCAATGTTGAAGACAACTCCAATTTTCCCCTGTTCCTATGATAAAGAAACACAAAAGGTATAGTTATCACAAACCACAAGGTTTCTCTCTTTCATGTTGATCTGCCAACTGACAATAAATGTGTAGGTACCCAGAGGGAGGCATTCACATGAAGTCCTAATAGTATCCCACTTTTCTCCATGGGCTTTCATCCCAAACATAAAAACTAATGGTATCAAGCTGCCCACATTGCTTTCACAGCCTGCACCCCACAGGTTACATCATTTGACAGCGCTCAAAGGCTATTAACACTGGATTCACAGAACTACCTAACAACTGTGTAGTAACACAGCAAAGCTCACTTCTGTGTGGTGAGTTAGGCCTGTTTTTTAGGAGAGGACAATAAGACATTAGGGCCTAGAGCACTTCACAATTCAGATGTAGCGTAAAAGAGGGAAGATAAACCCGCTTGCACACTTTGGGTAATCAAGGCCAAGGGGAGGGATACAGAATCTTTAGGAGTTGATGGCAGAGGAGCTGGCATTATGCACCAACTCCAGATAATAGCTTTCTGTAGGTCTACAACACAGGGAAGATGTAGAGGCCAGTGAAAACTGAGCTGGAGTTTTCAGAGTCAGATGACTGTCACCCTCCCCACACTGATAGCCCTATTCCTAAGGCTAATCCAAACAGAGATGTAGTATTCAGTGCTACAGCTTTCTGTTACACAGCAGAAGAGACCTCTGTGGACCAAAAAGAATTCTATGAGGGAACACACAATGAATTCCAGAAGATTAACATTATGGCAATGAAGGTGACGATTGTGGTGCTGGTTAAGCTGGAGGTGGTGATGTCACATACCTCCTAGGAAGTGAAACACTGAAGCATAAGTAATAATGCTATTAAAACTCTTACTCTTCTCCTCTAGTAATTGGTTACAGCCAAGACTTGGAATTAGTATTCCAATGACACATAAAATGAAAGTAACCTTACTGATCTGGTATAATCAGTCTCTCCTACTCTTTTGAAAATGTATCACAGCATGTAGCTGGGCAGAAGGAATAGGTAAAGGAATAATCTGATGTATTGGCTAAGCAATAGATTGGCTATCAAAAGGTAATACAATTTAGTTGTAATTGAGATGCTCTAAGAGACTGAGTCAGAAAATTAGTTCACAGAGTCTGTGGTCTTCTGTTTCCTAATTTGAGAAATAGAAGAGGAACAAAGAGGAGGAAGAAGGAAGTGAAAGGGAGGGGGATAGAGCGAAGGGGAAGGAAAAGAGAAGGAGGAATGGGGAAAAGGGGAAGGAAAAAGAGAAAAGTGAGGAAGAGGAGGGAAGGAGGCAAAGAAGGAAGATTAAGGTACAGGGAAAAAGGTCCAGAATCCAAATGAACTGAGACGTAGGAAAGGCTTAACTGAATCTAAGATTAAATGATTTGGTTCATCTATGTATTCATTCAGTACATACATAAAATGTTTATTAAGCACTTACTTTGCTTAAAGTCTATAAATTAAGACTTCCAGTGAGATTTTAGGCATTGGTCTTCATATAGTTTCATATGCTTCACTTATTTTTTCATAAGACCAGCTTTTCTCAACTTTCCAGTTTTCCTTTAGTATATGAACACATCATATACCCAACAAAAGGATGGGAAGATACCCAGGAGTCTTGACCTCAGGAAGTATTTAGGAATCTAGGCTGATCAACAAAGGCTGCTTTCAGCATGCAGGGTTACTGAGAAACGGGGTGAGCAGCTCTGCTGCCTTTGCGCCCTGCAGCATAGCTCCCCGTGTAGAACGAAGACCCCGATTCCCCTGTTCTGTTCTCTGAGAAAAGTGATGTGGGTGCCTCCCCAAGGGTACCAACCCTTGGTACCCTCACAATGTGACACTATGTTCTCAGTTTTGTTCTGTTTTAGTGCCACCTCTACATCCTCAGCACTCAACAAAGCTCTTGGTAGTTAAACAAAATGCATGGATAAATGTTCCTGATGATAGGGTTTTTTTTTTGCATCTTTTATACCCATAATTAATAATATGACCCATTTTATTCTTACTCCTTAATTCTCTAGGAATTCAGAAATGACAATATGACTTTTTCTTACTTAAACAACTGGCATTCATTTCTAAGGGTGTGTACGTTGGTACCGAGCTAAGTTACACTCATCCTTAACTGAGCAAAGCTATAGTAACCTGAGTCAGAATCTGTTTAGGAGAATCAAAGGACTGGGGAATTAAGAAACCATGACGGCAGATACTATGGCTCCTCTGTCCACCCCACAAATGTGGGCTGTTCACTGCACCACTGTTCTTCAATGAGAAGTCACTGTAGGAATCCTGGATGCGTGGAAAGGACTGTTGGTGATTCAGCTCATCTCTGAGTCACTAATTAATCCTGGATGGAGAACAGCTGAGAGAGAGAGAGGAGACCTTTAACCAGCCTTCTGCAGCTTTTCAGCCACAACAGTGGCAAAGTATAGTTCTGGCTCAGTGAGCTGGCTGATCAGCAACATATATTCTTGGGCAGATTCTCTGCAAGATCCATAATAGATTCAGGGGAAAAAAGATTTAATCTCTGCCAGAATAAATATATGGTCCTTATCTGAGGCTGCACACATTTACCACCATAATCACTGTTTCAGAGAGATCTTGCTAATCCTGCTAGCACGTACAAACCCTTACCCGGTGGAGACCCTCACCCAGATGTTTCACTGTGATTCCTCCAGTGGTCAATGTGGCTGTGCTCGACCTCAGATGAGGTCTCTTAACACGCATAAAATTTCATTACTCCAACCTCCTTGTCATTTGTCACAGCACCACAGTGGCGTTATAATCTGTGGCTAACTGCTTTGTCTCAGCTCATTATAAGCCTTGTGGCCAATACCCATATAGTTGCCCAGGTTTGAATCGATCACGCTCAGCTGTCATAAAAATAAACTCTCAGGGGTGGGCTGGGATGGGAGTAAAAGACAGAAAACTGTACATGAACAACAATTAAAATAAAATAATAATAATAAAAAAAACAATGGGGGGGGAACCTCTCATGGTCTATGTGACCAGAAAAGAGAAGTTGTCAGAGAGAAAAACATTGGCTTTAGAGTCAGCCCCAACTGACCCTGGGCAGGTTACTTAACTTTCTGATCCATTTCTCGATAATATACTATTGGGACAGGATACTAGTTGTACATACTTCATAGGACTAGTTTAAGACTAAAATGATATGATTAATATGAGAGCATTTTTAAATAATAAACTATTATACAAATATAAGGGATAAATGAGATTAGGAGAAGAAAGCACCCAGTCATTTGACCATATATGACACTAACTACTGGAGAAGTTAATTTGGTCAACAGAATAAATATGATTCAAATAATACTTCTGACTCTGAAACCTTGGGCAAGTTATTGAACTTCTGATTGCCCTACTCTAAAAGGGATCTATGGACAAAAGGAAAAGCTACCTCTGAAGCTTGCTGTGAGTATTTTAGAAGAACACATAGGTGTGAAACACCTGGCAGGTGCTTGGAACCTCAATAAATGTCAGTCATCTTTCCCCTTTCTTCCCCTCCTTAGGGTAGCTGACAGTAGTAGCATGAGCTGAAGAGCTGCTGGTTTGGCCACACTGTCATCAAGAAATATGGTGGAAATAAGTGTAGATTTTAGCAAATGGAACATTACAAAGCAATATTTGCAAGGCTGAGTTCCTGTCATGATTTGGTAGTTGTTCTCTCTTCATGTTCTTTGGTGCCTTTTATAAGCCTCTCCAAGATAAGCAAAGTGAAGCTCCAAAACAGCCTGACTATTAATGTTAATATCTCTATACCCATCACCATTAAAGTCACTATCCAGTAAATCAATTCAATCTATGTTTTTCCTCAATATTAAAAACAAAGACAAGTGGTAAGTCAGAAGACATTACTGAAAAATCCTCAAGTGTATATAGGATAAATTTGAATGGTGCAGCAAACAGCTGTCTTGAAATAGCCAGTCGGTCATTCTTCACTAATAATGACTGTTTATGAGCCCATTTGGGTCCTCCAAGTAGTCAAGTTCCAGTTTTCTGGACCTCCACAAGCCACATTATAGCTAATGCTGTGGAGGTGACCCAGGAGATGTTAGCATCTCTGAGGTCACATTTCAGGAGCAAAAATACACAAGGGCAGTAAAAATCCTCAGGAATAAAGATCTCCCTGAAGGCAATCTCTCCATTCATTCCTGAGTGCACCTGGGGACGGCAGACGGCACCATCCACTATTTCAGAAAATTGTGGCTGACAGGAACAGAGCTGGGACTCTCGAATGCTTGCCTGGGAGACATGCAAAGGAAGCAGTTCTCAATGTCTTAACTCCCAGGCTTCCCACAGAATCTGTGAGTTCAGTGTGAGGTAGGAACACAAGGACATTGGCACAAATGGATATGATCCCACTTGAGTCCAGACACTGCCTGGTCTGCCATACCCATTCCAGAATCTGGGTCATGAAAAATAAAGTTCCCAGTGGCAGCATTCACACGTTTTTCTAGTCCTCCCATTATGGGCTCATAGGAAGAGAGGACAACCACTGAGACCCTTGTAAGGTGTAGGGCCAAGAGACCAGTGTTGACCGATCAATTGGGTGTCACTCCTGAGCCATGAACTTAATCGCTGTTGTGAGACTTGCCGGAGCTCTCCCATTTTCTCTCAACCACTCCACCCAGCAAATTGCTGGTAGTGGTTGCATCGTTAGTCTGGCTCACCGAGTGAGGATGGCAATGAGCCAGCTAGTATTGGACACAGAACGTGACTGAGAAACAAAGCTTGATTGCTTGATGCCACCAAATATTTTAAGCTGTTTGTTGCTGCAGCATAACCCAGACTATCTTGATGGATAGAGTAGGTGCTTGGAAAATATTTTTTTAATAGAATGATTTTCAAATTCTCAAAATTACCATTCATATTTTATAGGTTAATGATAGAGAGTGAGAGAATTGTGAATTCAGCAAGTAATAGGAGACATATTCAAGATTAGAATTCAGGTGCGTCTGACTTTAAAACCTGTGGATTTTCCATCATATTATATTTCAGTTACATGTATCACATGTTGCAATTGGAGTATACTTTATGGCTGCCTAACCTGTCTACCCTAATTGTGGATATCTCAAATATGGGAATTCCAGCAGGTGCTCAGTAAATGTTTGTTAAATTAGTGCATAAGTGAATCAATGAATAATGAACTAGAATGTGTGGTTGTGCTTGAAAAATGTTCTAATTTTTTATGTCATGGGAGGCTAAACAGGATTTGAACACTATAGGATAAAGTAAAAAATTGCTCTCTATATTCAGACATTTTTGCAATAAATCTTAGGTAAAACATATAGTCTCATCGTGCTTTATATATGTAATCAGTATAATACAAAGAAGATGATGTACAATTTACTAGATGCAGCAGATAATTTGGGGCTTTATTGAAGTTTTCTAGGATAAACACTGCATTCGAGCACAGTACAGTCTCTTTCTGTGACTATTGTCTTTCAGTAAAATGCATCAGTCCATTCTGTCAATGTTATGGTCTCCTTGTTCAAGACCCAGGACAACTGTTAGCTAATAAGCACAGAATGTGCACTCTGAGAGTGCAGAGGCATGCGCTATTAAAGGATTCAAGAGATCTCAGGTCTCTGCCTCAAGAAGTTTGAGACGGGGAATAAGGCCATCAGAAATCACCCCGACTGACAAGTCTCCAGCTGCGGGGCTTGGAGAGTGTTCGGACTTTCACTGTTGTCCCATGGCAATGACCAAGTCCCCTTCCCTTGAAGAGCTTAAGTATGGATGTGAAGGGAAGGGCTAGGGATGGGGGTGGGGGCCTTTTCTGCTCTGGGTTCCAGGAGCTTTTAAGATTTAGAATTAGAAGACTGAAGCCCAGTCGAGGCTCTGCATCTTGTTGTCCAGGTGACCTTGAGCGGGTCCTTCAACTATCTGCATCTCAAGCTATCTGTATGAAAAATGAGAAAACAATACAAAGACAACAACAAAAACACCTGTGTTAAATGGTACTTAAGAGAAACGAATAAAATCTTGGCAAATTTTGACGTGCTCTAAAAGGAAGATAGAACAATGATGTTGGTGGCGGGGTGATAATAGTGATTATGCTGGTAGGATAACTGGGTGAGAAATGTTAAGACATCTGTCTTAATATGGATGGATGAGTCATTTTGCACATGACCTACAGAATACTATTCTATTTGGAACAACTGTCTCCCATTTAAGATCATCAACTCCAGAATCTACGTAGATTGTCCCTAGAAAATTCACATTAAATGGCTTGGAAACTAATTCTGTTTTCCTGAATTTGCACAGGTCTCAATGACCTTTGCACCCACCCAGCAAAATTGCATCCACCTCTCCCCCAATGCAGCTATGCCTCTCCTGCTGTTTTGCTGATGTCTGGATGCCTGAGGTCAATCAATTAAAGAGGATTAGATCCACAGTCTGAAATACTTACAGAGGGCCAAGAGAGATAAGACTGATAAATAGATCGAGACAGCTTCATCTCTAACTACAAGCAAAGGGAAAAAAATAAAAAAGAGAGTGAGAGGAAGCAGGGATGACAGCTTAGGACAACAGGAACTCTGACCTAAAGGAGAGAATCAGGGAGGGACAAGACAGCCGGTGCAAATAAATAAGATGCAAGTCAGAGGCACGGCTCTACTAACCGCTGGTCACAGACTTGCATCCTGAGCCATCATGTCCTTCAGATCCACTCTGAACATTCACTTCTCCTCCCAGACCCTGATGTCATACAGCCTTGTTTGGTAGTTAAGTCTGACTACAAAGCAGAAATTAAAGTTCATTTCTGTAGGAGCCCCAGTGTTACGCCAAGACCTGGAGCAGTCTCCTGGCAGGATCCAGGTGACAGCTGGCAGGGCCGTGCTGACGGAAACTCAGTGCAGACCGAGCATCTCCCATAAACATCTTGCTTTCCCCTCAAATCTCTACCACAGCTGTGAGAAAACTACCCGATGGCCTTCATAAACAGACCTTAAGCCCTGTGCTTACAGTAATCATAATCCTCAAAATTAGGAAGCACATTTTAAATCACCCAAAATTGTTCCAGAACCTCTTACGTCTTACCTACAAGCTTACCACGTGTGGTCCTGGGACCACCAGTGGCAGCAGCACCCGGGAAGGTGCTAGAAATGCAAATTATTGGATCCAGTGCCAGACCCTCTGCATGAGAAACTCTGGAGTGGGGCCCAATGATCTGTGTTCACACAAGCCCTCCAGGTGCTTGCGAAAGTCTGGAATCATTTCCTTCGAGTAATGTTTTGGTTCGACCAGGGGAGTGATTTCAGCTGGAGGTGATTTCGTGCCCAAAGACATTTGGCAGTGTCTGGAGACATTTCTGGTCGTCACAACCGTGGGTGGGGTGCTACCGGCATCTAATGAGTACAGGCGAGGATGGGGATGCAGCTTAATTTCCAATGACACACAACAGAGAAGTATCTGGCCCCTGACACCAACAGTGCCACTAGTGAGAAACTTTGCACAAGGAAGCGCAAAACTTCAGTCACTGAACAAACGTCCATAAAGCATGCACTGCATGACAGAATCTTTTCCACAAATATTTACCTATATATTTTGATTTATTCCCTACACTACTCCTCCTGTAACGCGCATATGCATGCACACACCACATAAACACAGAGCACACGAACAATACGCCTGTGCGTATCATGCAGTCTGTGAGCATGCAGTTCGTACACACCTGCGTATTTTTATATATTTTATCTAAAATTGTGTGCTAGCTCTCAAAGAACAGGGTGAGAAATGAACCTGTGCAGAGCGTCTTTAGCCACTCCTCCTACTCTATGTTGTGCTCAAAGGCCCATTTTATAGGTGTAAACGTAGAATGCAAGCTCACACAGCCAGCCAGTGGTAGGTCTAAAGTACATGTCCTATGTTATTTTCCCTAGCCGGTCTTCATAACCCCTTCTCTTTTAAGTAATTGCTTCTCGTCCTTAAAAAAGTCAGTCCCCCAGTACATCTTTCCTGGCACAATGACATGAGCTGATAGTCCCAACTCCAGTACAGTCCCTTGATCCTTTGCTGCAGACTAATCACTTTCCAAAAAGGTGTCTGATCAATTCTGAGTGGGCTTCAAGGGAGAACTCCCTCTCTTACAACTAGATAGTACCGCTCGAGGATGCACAGCAGGTGGAAGACAGACCAGTAAACAGCCAGTAACCCTTCAAGACCTATTCTGTAGTTGCAAGGAAGCCTTTAGCAATTCTCCAAAGTCCTTTATTGCTTACCTGGTTTTCAAGTGACAGACTGAGCTAACATCATGGCTTCAAGGTGAATGGACCTATATGAATAATAAGTATCAACCAAGAATTCCAGATTTAATAAAACCATTTTCAGTCACTTCCACAGATGAATCCCCAGGCTAACCTCTCTATCCCTTTCTAGCTTTAAGAACGAGATTTAGTATATACACTTCAGAATTGAGAGGTTCTGTTCTTGCGATCATCCGAAAATCTGACGTGGATTATTGCATTTTTTTATGGTGCCTTTGCAGATTGGGTATGCAAAAGTTGTAGGAGGCAGATTGGCCAGAAGCAGGAATCAGCAAACTGTGAGCCAAATCTGGCTGTTGCCTGTTTATGTAAATAAAGTTTTATTGGGACACAGCTGTGCTCAGTCATTTACATATTGTCTTTGGCTGCTTTCGCATTATAACAACAAAGTTTAGTAGTTGCAACAGAAATCATGTGGCCCGTAAGCCTAAAATATTTACTCCCTGGCCTATGAGAGAAAAATTTTGCTGACCCCTGTTACAGAACCTTGCATAATCTAAGGCTAGCCATTTTTTTTTTTTCAGTTTTTGACCAATAGCTTGTGTTTAAGCACTCAGAATAACTGATATATGAGTGGGAAGGTCAAATGGGAAGGGAGCCTATATCTGCTCATTCAACTATTACCTGGTAAAGACAGCACACTTCTAATAAGCTAAGACAAAATGTAGAAAAATTCACCCAATTTAGGCATGAACTAATCTATCTCAGACTCCATTAAGGGTGGTTTAGATACTAAAATCAATTCAACATAACACTGTTTGAAGGTGAGCAGCTGCGGATACGGAGAAATAAATTAGAGGCTTCTGGCAAAAGATGATGGTAGCTAGGAATAGTCTGGTAATGGAGGAGATGGAGCGAAGTTGTAAAGTTATTAAAATTATAATGATATGACATTTCTTTCTGAAAATTTGTTTAGTTCTGTGGAGTGAATCATGTGCACGTTAAAGGCCTGGGACTCTAAAAGCCGGCACATATCACTCTGAGGCCAGGGCTGCAGTTATTACACTAGATGGAGTGAGGGAAAAGAACAGCACTGCAACCCAATGAATAGCTCAGTCTCCAGGGCTCCCATGCATCTGCAGGACGCAGGAGTCCCTTGAGTGATACATGGTGACTAACGGAGCTCTCTTGGTTTACCTGCAAGAGATTCTACTGTGTCATCATCTTAGGATGAACGCGCTGAAATAGGGGCTCGTTTTTCCTTTCCTAGTTATTGTAAACCAAATGGCCAGCAGGCTCCCATATATCAGCAGTGGCTGTCTGCACGCAGGGATGCTGGTGTGTGTGTGTCCTGCAGATAGTGTTGCAGCTAGGTATTTTATCCAGGTGATAGTCTACGGTCCTCCTCTTTGTCTACTATCACCGCCGTAACATTTTCTCTTGGATCATATCATTTCTAATTGAAAAGGTTAATTCGAACCTACCCCAACCACCATGATAAAAGCAACGGAGGAGGGAGGGGGGAGTTATATTTAAACCACTGCAGTACAGCCATCAGGAGAAGCAGGCCTGCTGGCCTCCAGCCTGGTATCACAGCTACCGTAGGAGAGAGTGATCTGGCCACCTGAGCAGAACTGTGGAAAGAAGAATGCTTTCCTTGGGTCCCAAGTAAGTTTAGTAAAAGTAACCCAAATGGGAGACTTGGAAACATGTCACAGGGAGCTGACTCATGCCTTTGGAAAGGCATCCACCATACCACCACTGAGAACTATTTCAAAGATGCATGCTCTTTTGATAGGGTCATTAGAAAACACATCTCAGTTTACTTGAATTTAGTATATGTGCCAAAATGTAAAGTGAGTAAATTTCAGCCAAATGGGGGAAAGAACCCTGAAAAACTAGAAAGTCATCACTCCTCTACAATATGTGAGCCATCCAGGGGCCAGCAACAGCTTTAGATACACAGATTATCCATGGAGTTTATTATAAATCCATACACAATAAGAAGTATTCACATTGTGACATTCAAAGGGCATAAACATTCTCTCTTCTCTCTCTTCTTTTTGGGTGCACTACAACTTTATTATTGATATAAAGATGTCAAAAGACTTTATCCTAAAGCCTAAGGATTAAAATGTTAGAGACTTGTATGTGTGTGTTAGCCTGTGTGTGCTGCGTGTGCGTGAATGAGGCCTTAAAACTTAACATACCCAAAAGCTAGTTTCTTTTTTAAGTAAAATGATGCTGGCTTAGGAGAATGTAGACCCTTCTTGTGTCTATCAAAAGGCATCTGTAGTCAAGTTCTAATCCAGCCTGTGGACAGAACCAGGATAATCAGTAGAAACACTGAGACTTTACTTCCACAGAAAGGAACGTGAATCAAGCACAGACCTGACTCAGAACAAGCTATAGATTCCAGAGTGAATGAAATATCAGGATGATCCAGAGTCAATGTGAGCTCCAGGGAATGCAACTGATTGGTAATCAGGGCACCACTGATCCAGGATTGACCCCAAAATAGGACCAATCTCCTAGGCCTGGCTCAGCCCAAAGCTGAATGAGGTGCCCTTTCCTGTGTCATGAAGAGATTTCCTTTTGCTAGACAGTCCAGCTTTTCTAGCCAATGTGCATATGTATTCAGAACTGAATACAACTTCCCATGCCTGTCCTCCCACAGCCATTTGAATTAACTAAACCTAGACTCCATTTACCCCACAATCTCCCAAGTATCTATTTAACAATGAAATCAATTGCTTGGGTTTATTCATTTTACTTTTTAAATGGAATAATTATTTTCCTCAATCAGACCACGAGCGTTGTGAAAGCAGAAAACGCATTTTCATTTTCTATATATTTCTCCACTGAGGTAGTTCAATAAACGTTCAGCTGAGCTCCTGACACAGTGGCATTTCTCAGCAGCCACACTTTAAAGCAGAGTGCAACATCCCCCTCCATGGTTCATGCTCTCCTTTTCAATTTTTGCTTTGCTTTTGTTTTGGTAGAGTGCTTTGAAAATGTGGATAATGACTACATTTCAGGGGATCATGCCAATTATTTATTTCAAATAGTCTACTCAACAGTCTTCAGGATACCCAACAAGCCTACATGGCCTGAGGAGAACTTGTCCTGTAGACCTGGAGGTGAGAGGTTCAGTGTTCCATTACCAAAGCCCACAGTCCACCCTGCTGCTTTCTTTGGTGTAGATGCAAACTGAAGTCTGGAGTTGAACACGGCTCCATCCGATTACCAGTTCCTTGAATCATTTGATTCCCATTAAACACCAACTCAACCCTTGAAGTATCCAAGATGCCAGACTTTCAGGAAAATTCATTTTCATTTTCCTACCTTCTACACTCCTCAGTGCAGTGATTGTTGGCTCAAGCTCTGTCTTTTGGGAAGTCATCCCCTCTTCAATGTCTTTTTGGTCCACCTCTGAGTAGTGTGTACTGCCAAATTCAGGGTCTTTACACACAGTTGTAGCCTTAAAACAATGCCTTTGTTTCTCCAAATCAGAGTTGCATTAACTCTGAGTCAAGTTATAGAATTTTGCAGTAAAGTGTCCATGGGTCATACACTCTGCATAAGGCACTGTATTGGGCCCATCAGACGCTAGAAAATATTCAGCATTGTTCGGCACTCAAGAGAGGTATTGTGAAAAGGACAATAGCACAGAAGACAACTGAGACAAGTCACAAATACGCTGGGCATAGTTTCCTTGTGTGTAAGACAAGGATGGCATCGATGAGCTTGCTGGGCAATGATGAAGGTAAACCAAGAACTATTTGTGACAGCAATTTGAAAAATATGAGGCACTGAAGAAATCACTGTACAATAAATGGAGATAAAAGACAAACCGAAATGAGCACACAGTTCCCTAATTTAAATAAAGAATATTCCCATTTACTATTTCTAAATAGATATCTACACTCAGTCCTTGCAAACTGTCCAAATGACAGGAGGTAGAGGATTTCTCATGTGCCCTTCAGGACAGAAAATGACCTATTTGGGAGGACTAGGCCCATGGAGGGAAAAAAGTGCAGTTAGGTTAAGACTTATTTAGGTAGATGCAGATGAGAACATAAGAAGGAATGGGGGAAGTTTAGAAAGTTGAAAGACAATGAAATTCAGTCAGTAAAAGGGAAAAAGAGGAAATACTTGGCATAACTTTTTTTTTTAGAATATCAATCAGCTGGTTTGTTTTCTAAAACATCCCTAATTTTGCCAAGACAAAAACCTTTGAATGTTAAGGTAGACTTTCAGGGCCCACGATATACAAACAAAAAGAAAACATTTTCAAGGTTCATAAACATGCTAACTCTTAGAGAATATTTTCTCTTTTGCCCAGAGGACCCTCCCCAAGTCTCAGGGCAAATGTTTCCTTGCTGATGGCACAATTACATTTATGGGATTTAGAAAACTAGAGACTCAAAATAAATAGAAATAAAATCCTTTATTTCCCAAGTGGGCCCTGCCGTTAACTCCCTTGCTTTCTGCTGTAGGTATCTCTCTTCCAGCAGAAGAGCTTTAGCTGTTTAGAAGGACAACAATTTGTGCTGCACTTACACCTAATCCTGTCCCAGAGGTTAAGGGGCCATCAGGGAAGACATCACTCTAGCAATGCTTAGAGCACCCATATTTCAGCAGTGAATAGTTAGCTTACTGTTAACCACCTAGTCACGTGCACTCCCAGTGATACATGCAAGTCATTGAAGGTAGTGATTAAGGTCAGAAGAAAGGAAACACTTATAGGAGAGAAAGAAGTACTAATAGGGATACAGACAAGGGATTAGCTGAGTATAACTAAACCTATCTGCCATCCCTGATCTGAAAGGTTACAAAAAAACAGTTTCCCAGACTTTCAAACACAGAAGCTTGAGTAAAAATAGTTTACAGTTGTGACTACATAAAACACAGAGTTTATTCTTGTATTACTATTTATTTATTATCGCATTATTTTGCATAGAAACAGCTGTACACCTACTTTTGCCCCACCCTGCATTTCTTGCCATTCTACCTTGAACTGACTTTAAGAAAATTTCTGCAGGCAAATAACTGCAGGCAAACACCTTAGTAACCTAGTTACAAGCAGAGATACCTTCTTTATCGGACAGCTGGATGCATTTCTGATTAAATAGCCAAAGGAAGACTGCTGATGAGCTATACCGCCTCTGCTCACTAGACCTCCAGGCCTATCCAAGGAATACACAGAAGCAAGTGTCCAGGCCATCTAAGACTCAAGTGTGTATGGCACACAGGTCTCATTTCTACCTCTGGGGAAGAGCACAGTGAGGACTTGGAGGGGCACAGGTACTGAATCTGGGGGGCACACTTCTTGCAAGGGCGGTGAAACCTGTTTGGGGTTTGGTTTCTGTCTATTGGTTATTTTTCTCCAGTAATACTTATCAGCTACATTATGTCATGCAGAGATTACAAATTCAGAAACTACGGGCTAGTTCAGGCCCTCAGATTGTATAATCTTTTATTTTTTAAGGGGAGTAATGCAGTGTTTTTTTTTTCTGTGGATTAGTTTCCAACATTAAAAATCAGAAGGGCTCTCAAGAATAGTTAGATTTCTAAGTTCTTTCGAAAATGGTATGACTTATTGACTCTGGGGTGTATTTTGAAAAGGCAAAGAGTGGAGCTGACTGGGGAGAAAGGCACACATTTTCCAAGTCACCAGTCTCTACCACTCCCAATCGTCCATCAGATGCAAAGGCTCAGTATTGGTTGCCAGTTATCAAGTTTTCCCTACTGTTTTTGTTGTTGTTGTTTATAGTAGGGTAAAGAGGAAATGGAAATACTTTCATAGCATATGACTAGCAATTTTTAAAAACCTCAATAAAAGATACATCAAAAAGACCATGGTACTCAAAAAAATATAAGGTAAAAAAACAATTTTTCTTATGCCCTATTCTATTTTGATCACTTTTACTATCATCCTGCCCCATGCAGACTTTTCTGTTTTTTAACTGCCTGATGGTAGCAATCATGGGATTTTGAGAAAGACAGATCTGTCTTTGGATCTTAACTCCATCACTTACTATGTGTTTTTGACCAAATTATTTAAACTTTCTAAACCTCAATTTTATCATCTTTAAAGTTGGGAGGATAGGACCTACCACAAAAGCTGGTTATGAGGATAAAACTAATTAGGCTGGCACCTAGCACATAACAGAAGATGCTCAAGGCATTTTAGATCCCATCCCCTTTGCAGGGTTGGGTTACACACACACATCTAAAGTGTTTGCCAAATTGTAACGACCTCACTGCTGCTTCAGAGAGGTGGCTCAGCTCAAGGTTTTAATGTATTTTCCATGGACTGAAGCTCAACAACAAAATTGATCACTGTTAGGCAGCCTCCTGTGAAGGTCCAAAGGTCTGCTCTAAACAAAACAGACTGCCTCTGAACTTTGAAGTGTGGTATCTACCTTCACCTTGACTTAGAAACACACCAGTAGGAATTGTACATTAGCGAATAAACAATAAGACTAATAAATGCTGGCAAACGTAATGATAATAAAATTCATTATTGAAAGTTGCATAAGAGCAGACCATCAATACAGAAAGGTACATATAAATTTTATGCAAACACACTTCGTTCTGTGAGTTCATATATCTGTATGGCTATAACCATCAACAAAAATTTAATGTGGGCCACTGCTCTAGAACCACCATTTAATTTTGAGCAGACCATGATATTGAAAAAAATTATTTTAGTTATATAACGCACTTGCCAAATAAATCAAAAATGTTCATTGCAATATAACAGCTAGAAAAACAGAATTGCTATTCTACTGTAATGTTGAGGTTTAAATGGGCAATAAATCATAGCCTTCTCCATTCTGAATTTCAAACCAATTGAGAAATACACACAGGCTAAAGAACCAGATAACCTGATTGCTTGTGGAGCTGAACTGGGGAATGGGTCTGGGAGGAGATGCGGACCTGCCCACACATCAGACTTCCTACTTATATTTCTAGTCCTGTTCCCTTTTCCCATTGCCCCCTGCAAAGATTAAACCAGCCTGTATATCCCCAACACAGGGAAAAGAGTCCTCTGAATAGGATGAAGAGGAAGAAGTGGTCTCACCATACATGTTCAGGCCCTTCAGCCAATCCAACAAACTAGATAAGGGACAGGAGAGAAGGCACAAGGTGTGTCACCCCAGTATTTTCTTTCCAGGAATAGCAGTCGCTTCATAGAATACAATAGATAGGGGACCATCCCTTTCCTAATGTACCAGAAGCCCAAACAAACCCTCTTCAAGCAACCCTACCAACTCAGATGGACCCTTAAGAGGAGCTATAGAGCTGATCCTCATGCCTTGAAAGAGGGCCTGTTATTTGGGGTTCGGTACACGTTGGGAATTTCAAAATGTTCACTTTATGGTCATGATGAAGCTGCCTCTTATTAACCAGTTAACAACTACCACTGTTTCCGCTGACTGCTAAAATCTTAGCAATATGCAGCTGTTGGATCCAGATGTCTTGGAGTTTTGCGCACTGCAGTGCCAGAAAAAATATCAGAGAGAAGAATGTTAAATATCATTTACAAGCCAAGAAATTATGATCCTAATTGGTAAGATTTTCAGCAGGCCCATGGAACTTCCTTTACATCATGAACTTCTGCGTCCTTCTTAAGGGACCCAGATATCTGCTTTTCTATCATTTACATCAGGGCACCAGCCTGGATTCTCTAGCACAGCCCAACTATACATGCTGTCAGCCCCAAATTCCAGGGGATGCATTTAATCACCATATTTACTGTGATGGCCTAGGCAATAATGATACCCACTGCTTCTAATGAAATGAAAGTATATGTGTCATTTTTGAGATGCCGCTTGTTCAGGCAGAGTTGCCTGTCAGTTGTCTCTGGCCAAGCAATACAACCTGCAATTTGGTTAACAAACTGAGACATCACAGAAGTCAGTGCTTTTAACAGGCTTCCTCAATTCACTTGGGTTTTTCTGTCTGTCTTATATATCACAAGGCTCCAGCCAAGTGGCACTAGTGGGAGGTGGTCCCAGTGGAGTTGAAAAGACAAAAAAAAAAAAAAAAAAAAAAAAGTGGAATCTGCCCTAAAAGTAGAAAATGCAGCAAAACTATTTCTTGGTGCCAGTAACTCTCTTGTTGCCAGCTGGGCAAATTTCCAGCTTTTCAGTCTAGACCTCAGATCTTCTATATTATCAGAAACAACAACTGGTTGACAGTATAGTTTTTCCAAACTTCCTGTACTTCTGCCCCATCCAAAATTATCGTGTGCCTAGCCATTCATTCAGCAAGTATGTACCGAGTACCTACTGTGTATAAGATGGTGTTAGGCATTGTTTCCAAAATGAACTGAACCATTTACATTTCAAATATTCCTTGTGCTGATGCTTAGTCCCAAGGATGGGATGGATGGTGAGAAGTATCAAGACGAATGGAAACTGGAATGAATTTTAAGGGCCTGTTATAAAGAAGAAGAGAATACAGGGAACCCATTTCAGGCTTCTAGGGAACCACCTGATAGGATGATCTGGGATTTTTTCTCAACTCAGCAGATCTCTTGTGATCTATGTAGGGACAGGAAGAAATGTGGAAAGAGTGACTTTGAGGTAGAGTGATATTAGAAGGCTTTATAGTGGAACGGTTTAAATTTCACGCTGAACATGGACAGGATATGAGTAGTTCGATTCGAATGCTGTCATGTCAACAGATGTGAGATTACTGAACTTGGGTTCAGAATCCAGACTGAGTTTAACCCTGGACTGTTCCATAGGAATCAAGTAACATAAAAGTATTGGTCTTCTCTGAGTATTAGCTTCCTTATCTTTTAAATGGCAATAAAAGCACTTATCCCATGCATGATAGAAAGTAGTTATGAGAACCAACTGACATAATATATGGAAAAATGCCTGGTAAACTATAATGCACACCACACATATCAGAAGGTCATTAGGTGCTCTGCATTAATTGTTGATTTGATTTTAAATGCACATGGCTCTTTCTTCCTCTAGATTTTACTGTGATAATTTTTAAAAGGCTGTTTTCATCCTCTTTAAAACTTCAGTAGAGGCAGAAAATGCTTCACTTCACACTTATCTATTTCTTTTATCAGATAAAATCGAAATGGTCCTTAGAAATCATCTCATTAATCTCTTGGAGGGACGTAAGGAAGGGGACATGTATTTTGCACAGTTGTATACAAATCTAAGATTTACAAATAGAAAAGCTAAAGATAAACTTCTCTAAGTTACATGGTATGTAAAAAACAGAATTTAAAAAAAGACTCCAGCATCTTTTTATCCAATTATCTGCTCTTCCCATCACATGCATCCAATAACCTTGCCCTCCCAGGAGACTTCCACATTCAGTTCCGAAGTAAACAATACTGTATTTACATGTTTTAGTCTTTTTCTTCATCTAGATAACAACCTAAAAGCTGCCAAACAGGATCTTTAGGACTATATAAAGTAATAACATGTACGTAATATTTCTGAAAGAAACCTAGTGCAACATCTGTCATAGACGAGATAAAAAATAAAGGCTATTTTCTTTTGTTTTATGGAGAGGAAATTTGGTTTATATCAATCTCAAAAGCAGCTGTCCCAAAATATAGAGAACTGAGTGTGATTTTGAAAAACACTTAGAATGATCATTATTAATGTATCTCAGAATTATTTCATCAACCACTAAGCATTTATTGAGTACATACTACAAAGAATGGTACTAGATCCTAAGGATATAAAGATGGATAAGAAATAGTGTAGGTTTTCAGCCACTTTACAATTCAGTAGCTGAGATAAGACATGAACAAAAAAGCTGTTAAATATAGAAAATGGCAAAGGCAATAACACACAAACAAAATTCAATAGGATTTCAATGGAAATCGTTATTCAGCTAGGGAGAGCAAAGAAGGCTTCATGAAAGAGGTGACTCATAGACTAGGTTGTAAAGGACATTGAGGATTTCAACAAATGAAAGGAGTGAAAACGAGATTGATGAAATAGCACTAAAAGCAATGGGACTAGCGGGGCCAAAGGCAAAGATTAAGAGAAACATGAAGTCTGATCAATGGATAAGTTGATCATAAGTTGGCCAGAACATAGTATACACACTAGAGAGAAATGGGTTTTGCTGGATTAAAAGGTAGGTTGAGACCATATCAAAACATGGCTTTGAATGTTGTATTAAGAACATAAACTCTCTTCAAGTTGGTATTGGGAAACCATTGACTGAAATGACAAAAAAAATTATTTTAGATACATTGGACCATGTTGTGAACAGACGGGGAAGAGGTAGAGGAGGGGAAATATAACAGATAAATTAGGGATGAGGTAACAGATGGCACGGAATCCCAGAAGAGCCAAAGAGCAGGAGGCCAAGGACACAGGTAGAATCAACTGTGAAAAGAGTACAAGCCAATTTTTCCTCTAAAACACAAAGGAAGGAGGAATAGCAGCTGCACTGTGATGCCGTGAGATCATCCTAACAAGATAGATGTAAAATTTTAAAAAATCTATACAACCATTTGTTAGAGACATTGTAGAGGGGATTTTTAAATTGACTTGTGACTAAACTGGGACCTTCACGGTCTGTATAAAACAAACAAGCAAGTGAAATATAACCAGTGACATTGCAATTAAGAACAAACTGAGAGTAAACAGAAAGGAGGTGGGAGGGGATAATGGGGGGGAAAGGGGGAAGGGTTTTCAGGAGCATCTACAAAGGACACATGGACAAAACCAAAGCAGGTGGAATCAGGGGAGGGAGGTGGGGATGGCTGGGGTGGGGGCGAGTGGTGGATGGAAAAGGCAGACGACTGTATTTGAACAACAATTAAAAAAAGCTACAGCAGGACATGTACCAATACGTCCTTGTTTTCAAAACAGAGAAGGATATACATTCACACAAGTATAGACCGGTCAACTTACTTAGAAGAGGAATAATAAAATGGCAGATGAAATTGACCCACAAAAGGATTTTGTTCAGCTGGCAAAGATGAATAGGTGAAGGAAGGATATTCCTATTCACAAAAAAGACTTTGGATGTAAATATTTACTATCAGCCTCTGATCTAAATATTTACCACCTGCTGGGCCTTTATAGGCATTTGACTTTGTGACCTCTGGGCTCTAGAAACTACGAGGAGATGCAATGAGCTAGCACAGCTTCATTAAGAACAGGCACACCGAATTCATTTAATTTTCTTGAGAATACATTGACCAAATGGGAAGATTAGGAGAATGATGTGGACCGAGTGTAAAAATCACAACAAAGCATCAACCAAGGTCCGTAGTGATATCTCTGAGATCACAGTGGTGAAAAATGGGGGCTGCTTACATATATATATGTAAATATAAATTACAAGGATTTATAGAGAACTCCCTAAAGAGATGGCCAGGTCTCATAGGACTGACTGCAGGACTAAGTCCTTAACAACTACCGGGCCAATACTGGTATTGGTGACTTGGATGAAGAAAGAGAAGCCAACGTGGTTACAGGTTCACACCTGTCTCATACGTCGAATGTTAGGGTGCAAGTGCTCAGAGAGACTGAGGTAACAGGGAAGAAAACACAATAAAAGTTAACTAAGATGCATGTAGATTCATTCCCATAAAATAAACAATTACAAAGGTATAAGATTGGGATGATTTGGTCAAAATGGAGTTCAGGGAGAAGAGATGAAGGCAGTAGATGACCAGGAGCTCAACAGGATCTGGAAGTGGGAGAGACACTCTATTTAAAAAAAGTTCAGGTAAATGGGATGCACGGATAGAAGAGGGTTGCTATTGGAGACAGTGATGATCTCCCTGTGCCCAGCATGAGCCCAGGCAAAGGGCAGAGCGTTCTGCTCCCTAATAAACACTCTGCCTTAACAGAGTCATCAATAGGCTTTAATGACAGTCCATAGACGCTTGATGAGAATGGTGAAATGTGGGGAAACGCTTTCATGTCATTTGAGGGGTGGTTATGGAAACTAGAAAAACCCATACCTCGTGAGAGAAAAGGGTGAGCTGTCCTCACAAAGAACTATCCCACGAGGAAAGAGGTACACATTCACCTTTGTTCCTGAGCTTAGACTTCTGGGGAGTGGGAACAAGGCAGAGGGAGACAAATTCTGAATAAAAATAAGATTTTTTCTTCACCCTTAGAATTTTCCTACAGTAAAGCAGGCTGCCTTGCATATTAGTGGGAAAAGAATCGGGAAAACTCAAGCAGCCACGCAAAAGGCATCCGGCAGGACTGTTGTGGAGAGAATTCCTGAATTGGGAGGGGGTTAAACTGAATGACGTCTGATCTCCTATCCATCTGAAAGAGTCTAATCTTTGTTATCAAGTATAACCACCTAGGTAATTAGGGCCGGTCATGTTGTAAATTATCTCCCCGTTTCTTCACTCACTGGAATATTGTGTAACTTTTCAGCATCTTTCCAGTGTGAGGGAAAAAAAGTTTCACACCCCATGACTATGGCATTGCAACATGACCTGTCTGGCCAATAAGAACAGAAGTGGGGGTGATGCAAGCAGAGGCTTTAACCATGTTTCTGCAGTTTGGGTTGCCCTTTTGTGCTCTAGAATGTACCATGAAAGGAGTATGCCCCAGGGAGCCAATGACCCTTCAGCCTGAGCCCCAGAATCATAGCACATAGGACAGACCTGAACCTCATTTCAGCCTGGAGCTCATCCTAGTTCACCTGCAGCCCAAACAAGAGCTACCATGCTGAGCCCAGCTGAGATAAAACAAACTTCAGTCAGTCTGTAGGCCTATGGCACGTGGGGATCAATACTTAACACTACAAGTCACTAAATTTTGTTGTGGTTTAGTTATGCAGCATTAACAAGCAAGGACTAATATACTCAGCTTCAGGAAGCAAAAGGCTCAAAGACTTTTTCTGATTGGTACTGACGTTGAAGTTGTGATCCAAATGCAAAACAATGGCCATACAGCTTTTTTATTTTTTTTAACTCCACATATATTAGAGAAGAAAATATCAATTTATATTCCTCCTTTGCATATAATTTAGACCTTTGAACTTGCAAAATTTTGGCATTATAATCCATTCTAAATTGACACTAATAATTTAGAAGTTACCTGTTTGTTCAGCTTCCCTTAGTCACTAGTAGAATCCCTTCTCGTACCTCAAAGCCAATGGGAGCATCTTCTGGATATGTCATGGGCTTAGAAGATCTCTTTATATGTGAGAGCATCAGTCTATTCTGCTGGTGGTTCTTCAATGGTCGGGATAATTTCTATTTCATCTATATTATGATAATGTAATTTTTACTCCAAATATCTTAAAAATGGCTAGACCATGGCAAGTAGATCATAAATTACTGAAAAATTTCCTATGACTGAATAAAAGCCAAGCTTGAGCTTTTAAAGAATGTGTGTTTTTTTTAGGAAATTCAATTTCCCAGCCAGGCCAAAACTCATTTTATTTATAGGAGTTAAAACATATGGAGATAATTTTGGTACTATATTAAGGATTTTGCAAAGATCCTATTGGTAATCAACATAAAAAAAAAAAGGCCAAATTGTAAAACAAGCAAAAGGAGTAGTAAGTGGTACCAAGATCAGGGGCAACACACGGTTTGTTTATTATTGACATTTAACAAGTTTCTTGGTAATAGTCAAGCTAGTGTGGATATCAGGATGGGAAGACTAATTATTGCTAGCTTGGGAAAAGATATTAACTACAAATACTTGAAGATATTAACTTCAAGCAAATGTTCTTTGCTTGAATCCAAAAGAATGCATCAATACTAGATATCAAAATTGCTAAAAAATAGCTCTATATAAGCATCATTATTCACTTAAAACCACTTATAAGCAATGCTTCACAACAATTTGCAGAACATTCCTATACCATTAAAAGCAAAGAATTCTATCCTACAACTGGAAAGATTATCAGTTACTTAAAAATCCAAGGGAAAAATCAATTCGCTATTCTATAAAATTAATTTGGACTCCCTGGCTTATGTAAATTCTCCCTCTGTTTTTTTTTTTTCTGATTGCGTCTATTGTGCAAACTATTGCTGTTTGCTTTCAACCCCAAAGAATTACACTGTAGAGACAACAACATGAATAACTGCAGTAATATCCCTATATGGACAACTGGGCTATTGTATTTGAATGCCCAATTGCTGCATTTACTAAAACCATTTCTTCAGAAGCCTCTGAAGCACCTGATTCATTCTTCTTTCCCTGAGAAGGAGAGGGGAGGAGAAGGATTTATTATCTGAAGTGGAAGCCAAAAGGTAGCAGCATCTATTCAAGGTCACATCCAAAAGCACACCACCTGATTCTCCAGCTACAACTGCTCTCTCCTTAGCTACCAACAACACAAAAAATTCATGACTTCAGCTATTTCAGGTTACCCAAAGTGTTCTCAGCAGAAAGCAACTTTGCAGTGTGATGCAAGGGGTTGGTTTTTAATTTATTTTTCCTCCTACTACAGAAATAACTTCATACTCTGCTCAAGACTGTCGTTTCTATCTATGTATGCTTTCCTTGCTGCATTTCTACCCTTGTTGCTTCACTGAATTCACCAATCATGACAAAATTTTAATTACAGTTAAAAGTTTAATTCAGGTACAGATTTAAACTACTCCATGAAATTACCAGAGCCACATCAGGACTCAACCATGACTACTTAAAAAGGTCTCTCTTCCAAAAAAAGTCATAATTGCTAACCTGTCCAATGGCTCTTTAAATTTTTTATTGATGAAATATCTGTAAGTGTTCAAATGCAACTTTCTTCATTGTTACCTCTCTGGGTGTGTGCATGCAAACCTCTGGGTGCGGACCAGGTGGGTGGTGGGGAGACGAGCCAAACGGGGCCTATGGGTATGAGGAAGGTCTGTGGCATGGACCTGACTACAGATGGATGAAAGGCCAGGGAAGGGTGAGTTACCACCTTGCTTGTTGCTCCCCTGGCGATTCAGTTCTGTCCAAGTAACTCTCCATTAAAGCACCAAGCAGAGACATTTCACATCGCCTCCTTAAGATCGTTCTGACAGCTCACCAGCTGTTCCGTGCTATTTTTGCCATGATGGCATGGGTAAGCCAGAGCCTCCTCCGCTCCTCTGCCAACAGCAGGGCTGCCTGCTGTTCGGTGCTCAAAGTCTGTTCCCAGCCCAAACTCTACCATGCTGTCCACTTCCCACTCCCCATGCACCACAGAGATTTTCAGAGTCATCGCTATGCAGCAACCGGAGGAAACCTGAATGGTGGTGGCAACTGTCTGAAATATATAGTTAGTTGTACAAGTCTGTTTTTATTCCAAGATTACTTACTGATAATATATAACTGTCTGTAGATTGCAATTCCTATATTTTTAATCATTGTCAATACTGGAAAAGAGTGCCACAAAGCAGAAAGAATGTAGGTACTGAGTTGGACAGACCTAGAGTTTGTACTCTTATTCTCCTCTTTTCTAGCTGGATACTTCTCCGAGTGTCACTTTCCCCATCTGTAAAATGGGCTTTTGCTTCATCTGAAGAAATCAAGAGACTTGAATGAGACCACAAGACAAGATGGAAAAAACAAACAAACAGAACTTGAATCTGAGTTTCACAAATCCTAGTTCAGCGCTTTCCTCTATTTAAAGACTGCCTCACTGAGGTAAACAGAAAGGAGACCGAAGCGGCACGGGGCTTGATTTATACATAAAACTCAAAAGCACAGTTATGCTTTTCAGGCTTGTGCCATGTTAGAGCCACCAACCAGGAAAGAGGCAGGTGAGAAACATTTGTCCCCAGGCAAATGCACTCAAAATACGAGATGATACCTGAGACATATAAAAATGAAAAACAGGTGTAGAGACATGGGTATGTACAATACAGAAGTAAATTTCCTGTATCCCTCATCAGTCCCTTAGGGCATCGTAATTACAACAAAACAACCTTCATAAATTGGCTCTGGGGTCTGGGGTTCCGGACAGACACAGGAGAGCTGATCAATCTCAATCTTACTTTCTTTACCTCCCACATGTTTGCTGCCAGCCCCAGGATCCTCTTCCCCGGAAAATCCAGGACTTCGATGATGACCGGAAGCGTCTTCAGGAAGACTCCCTTTCTGCTGCACTGCTTGGTGACCGTACACTCAGCCTGTGCCCCCGCTTGCTGTCCTTCCTCCAGTGTAGCTCCCACCACTCTGAGGTTTCAGGCACATGAGCGCATCCTCACAATGCAGTGAGCCTCCCAGACCTGAACTAGTTCGGTCAGGGCACTGTGATTATGAAGTGAGGGATAACACCTGTATCAACTCTTTCTTAACACCATATCTCTGTGAGGCAATGTTCTGAGTGCTTTCCATGCATAGGCATTTGACCCTCATATCAACTCTGTGAGGCGGATACTAGTCATTATTATTGTCATTTCACAGATGGCAAAACCTGCCCCTAATCCCGCAGCTTGGAAGCAGAGGAAACGGAATCCCCCGCCCGCGCCGCACCAGGCTGCCTGTCTGCACTTTAATGCCTGTGCTATCAGGTCTTGCATACCATGCCCGACACATATGAAACCAAGAAAACTCCAAGCTTTATCACTTAAACGGGCATCGATGGGCTATACACGTGCTGTGTCCTGGTCATCCACCTGATAATAAGCAGTTTAGTTGAGTCATTTATCCTTTCTAAGCGGTGAGATGAGTAGGACAGACCTGAGGTCCTCAAATGCCTTTGCTAAATTGGCCATTTATGCCCCAGTGGAGAAGTCTAGGTCCCCAGGGTGTTGCTGCACCTGCTCCAGGGGTGCCTCCTGTCTCCGTCTGCACTGGTGGTCAGAGGACACCAGATGCGATGCTCCTGGCAGTTCACACTGCATCATTTGAACAGCACTGACATTTCCCTTAGGGAATACTCACTGTGATTTCTAGATCAAGTGCCACATCTGTGATGCTTCTGCTCTCTGGGTATAAAACATAAAGATAATCTCAGAGAAGGCACTTGGGTCCCTGCCTTTCTGGCCTAGGTTAGGGGCCTATAAGGCTAAGGACTTTGACTTCACTCTGCAGGACAACAGAAATTATCCCAGCTGATGGTGAATGGATAGCAGAGTGTGATGTGACGGGAAAAGAGAATGCAAGGGCCACCTGTCAGAGAAATGAAATCCTTGGATTTTCCCCACACCTCAGCAAATTAGCAACGATACATTTGAATTCTGAAGAAGCACAGTTACAACTTGTGTTATGGGCTGAAGTAGGCCCCCTCAAAGGATACATTGAAATCTTCATCCCCAGTACCTATGGATACAACCTTATTTGGAAACGGGGTATCTATAGACGTAATCCAACTACGGTAAGGTCATTAGGGTGTTCTCTGATCCAAATGACTGGCGTGGGTATCAGAGGGAGATCCCATGTGATGAGACAGACACAGAAGTAGAGTGCCATGTGATGAACGAGGCAGCGACTAGAGTGATACAGCTGCAAGCCAAGGACTACCCAAAAGTGAGGAAGAGGAAGGAGGGATTCTACCTGGAGCCTTGAGAAGAAGCTTGGCACTATCTTGATTTTGGACTTCTAGCCTCTAGACCTAAGAGATAAAAAGTGTCTGTTGTCTTAAGTCATCTAGTTTGTGATACTTTGCTGTGGCATCCCAAGGAAGCTAATGAACTTGGTGAGCCCCATCCCCACTGTCGGTTCCTGGATGATCATTCACTCTTAAGTCAATTTCTCTTGCCTTCCACCAGGTCTGGGGATTCCAGCAAGGGTTGAACCTTGATGTTCGTACCATCAAAGCCTAATCAAGAAGCACAAAGCAGCCTTCATGCTCAGCAAGCGCTCTTTACTGTTTGTTTTCTTTTTTAACTCCTGTGACCAACTTCTTTTGTTTAATGTGGAACCAGTGCTCTTGAAGTTGGTTGGTTCTGTGGTGTGCAGAAATGGTAAAGTATTAAATAGGAAAGCATGGCCATTAGAGATGCGGAGAGACCTGGAGGGCATCTGGCTCACCGTTAGAATGCCATGGGCACGTCCCTTAATCGCTTTGAGCTTCCATCTCTTTATTTGTAAAATGGGCACAATCAAACCACACAACAGTTTTAGGTGTTTTAAACTTCATGCTTTGCAGAAACTGGCCTACTTTCCCTTCAGGCATATGTATTTTCCCCAAAGTAACATAGTATCAAACAACAAAAAGGAATTGCCTTAATCAAAAGAGGTAACAAATTTAAGGATGTTATTTTCACTTGGATCAAACCCTAGTTGCTCATATGAGTATTTTTCCATATGTAACTTGTCAAATGCAAGACTGGAAAGATTGTAGGTACAAATTAATTCGTTCTTGTTCTCTCCCTCTTTCTCTCTCTCTCTCTCCCTCTCTCTCTCTCTCTCTCTCTCTCTCTCTCTCATTTCCTGGACTAACACCTGTCTTCCCCTATCAATTAGTTTCGGTCACAGCCAACACGATATGCAAAAGAGGATGCAATGTGCAAACGTGAGCTGCCCCGTGGGATTGCAATGGCTGACCACTCTTTTTTCTCTTTATTCTCTAGACTGAAGTAGAACATATTGTACCTTGTATCTTCCCCCAATCATTGCTATTTCTGTACTATTTCTGTAACAAGATCTTCGTGTGTGTGTGTGTGTGTGTGTGTGAGAGAGAGAGAGAGAGAGAGAGAGAGAGAGAGAGAGAGAGAGAGAGAGAGAGAGAGAAGGGCATTTGTCCCAATTAGAATAGTGTTCTTTGGTTAGGGTTACAGGTACAAGGGTAGTCTAAGATGCTTTTTTAAACTTTGGTTTGGCTGTGTGTGTGTGCGCGCGCACACGCGCGCGCACGTGGTATATTTCTTAGCACATCAGAAGTGACATTAGATAGAGTACAAGATGCTGAGACATTCCGATGGAAGAGTTTTCTGGAGCACATCACATCCTGAAGTGGTCCAATTTGGCCTAGGTGACTTCCTAGAACTGGGTAGTCAAAACTTAACCAGTAGAGGTTAAAGACACAGCCAACTGGTTTACCTAAGAGTGGGTTTGATCTTCTCTTAGGGACAACAGGAACACCAGTTGGCAGAAAACGGCACAGTGCTGTTGTCATCCATTTTTTGCTGATATTGGTTTTGTTTTTTTTTTTTTTTACCTCAAAAGACAGTTTCATTATCTGACTCAGTATAAATATTCCTCATGGCTTTCCCAAAAAATTTTGTCAAATGCTTCAGTGTGTGTGTGTGTATGTATAAAATATTACATATATTTTATGTATGTACACATATATAATTATATAATCAGGGATAGGGCATTTCCCATACTTCCTAAAGTATCAGCTACTTTGATAAATATTTATTGAGTCCCTATTTTATGTGATTCATTAAGCAGCTAGATGTTACATAGATGCATAAGTGAGGGAGGAACAGCCCTCGATTTCAGGGATGATTATGCCTACAGGAAGTGAGTAGAATCGATAATGCATATACAAAAATAATTGGAACCAAGAAAGAGTAATTCAAGTGCCATGGGGCCCACCTGATAGTTCAGACTTACCATGAAATAGCTTGTGGAGACATGTATTTGGTGGGGAAAATAGAAATGGGTAAGATTTAACCCAAGTGGGAATACGAAATTATATTCCAATAAAACAAAACATGGTTTAAATCCTGTTCCTATAACCCATCCTCCTCAAGGGGGCTCCCCTGCAAACCAAACCTAGATTTCCAGATTAAGGCACTGATGACATTGAGAGACAAACAGGGCTTTGGACTCAGCTAGACCTAACTCTGAATCCCAACACTGCTGATTACCAATGTTCGACCTCGAGCAAGTCTTTTGAATGGTCTATTTCTCAGTTTTCCTAGGTGCAAATAGATGGGAATATTATCTACCCCATAGGATAATTTTCTATAGTGGGGTAATATCTGTAAAATGTCCAGGTTAGTGCTTGGCACGCAGCAAGGGCACAATGGTGATGCTATGGAGTAGTTTTGGAATAAGGCTATGGCTTTGTAAATAAACCAATGCGAGATTAGTGCAGGTTGTGCAACTTCCTAGCTGTGTTAAATCTTGAAGAATTGGTTAATTTCTCTAAATCTTGGTTCCATCAGTACTTAGTAGTTGTGTGAGGATCTATACAGATACCCCTTGGTATCCGTGGGGCTTTGAGGAGTTGGTTCCAGGACCCTCATGCATAACACAAGTCTCAAATGCTCAAGCCTGTTACATTAAATGGCGTAGCATTTGCATATAGTCTGCGTACACCCCGCTGTATACTTTAAATCATCTTACCTGATACAACGTAAATGCTGTGTAAATAGTCGTTCTACTGTATTGCTTGGGGAATGATGAAGAATAAAGAACATCTGTGCATGTCCTCCACAGACACAAACCTCAAACCATCGTAGACTTAGCTGCACTGTGCATGTCAGCACCAGCGCAACTGTTTTTCAAACATTTTGATCTGCTTTAGGTTGAATCCATGAATGCAAAACCCACGAACCTGGTGGGCTGATTAGAATGTACTTGACATTGTGACTAAAACATACAATGGACCTACTAAATTTATAATTTCGATTGTAATTTCATAAAGGTCTTAGGCAAAGATAGGAAAAATAGAGATGCAATTTTATTTTTTTTATTATTATGTGGGGTTTTATAAAATGTGGGGGTGGGGGGACTCTCAGTGATTGCTCTCAGTGAACAACCAAGACCTTCAGGAGCCGCCTCTGCTTCCCTCCTCGGGTGGCTCTTCTCACTCTGCTCCGGCCACTCCGGCCTCCTCGTTTCCATCTTTGGAGCTTTCTGCTCCCTCTGTGCTGAATCCCAGTCTTCCGGGTCTGTTATCACTGTCTCGTCTCATCTCTCAGAGTTCAAGTGAGATGTCTCTTCTTTCCAACCATCAGGAAAGTATCCCTGCCCTCGCTCTGGTCCTTTCCCCTCCAGCACTTACTGCTGTTGGCAATCGATTCACAGCTTACCTCTTGGAGTAACACCGGCCCCTTCTCACTTGAATAGGCCATCCATGGAGACAAAGACCTTGTCTGGAGTTGCTCCCTTTAGAACCCTCCCAGAAACACAGTAGGCACTCAGTAAGTAAAGGACCAGTGAAGGGGTGGCATTAGCATACTAGAGATCTTTCTGGCTAGTGTGTTATTCAAAGATTGGTGTTCTTTCCTAGCAAAAGCCAAGCTGGTGTAAAGAACTTCTCCTGTTTCTGCTGTTTACAGCAGGGAGGCAGTTTTATGCAGTGGTGTTGTGCAGAGCATGTGCCAAATGAGAGTTACTCTCTTTCAATTCAAGCATCCCCAGGTCTAAGTGCATCAATACAATGACAGACCAGGAACTCCAATAGCAAGAGATGTAAGTATTGAGAACTTTGAACATAAGGTTTGAACATTTAGCAATAACTGTAAGGAGAGATATAGAGATTCTTTTGTCTCTGGTCTAAATTTTTTATTATTTATGGAAGAAATAGTTTCCTGCAAAATGGCCTGGAATTTAGAAGAGAATCAGTGGATGACACAATTTTTTTAAAAAAAGGAAATAAGGGAATGGGAATCCCAAACCAGCCAGAACTGTGAGGATTCCCTCAGCCTTACCTGTCTAAGATGCTTACCAGCATCGTGATGAACAGAAATGAATTAATATCAGCAATACACAAAAGGTTATATGTAATTTGGGATGCAAATGTCCACTAAACCTCAACAGCACACTCTAAGTTCTAAGGAGAAGAAACTGTTTAATTTTTAACTTGAACCAAGTGGACCAAATTGAAAAGAATGATCAAAACCCTCAAACCCAGTGTGGGCCAAGCCAGTAAGCAGTCTCCCCTGGAGAAATGCTTTGTGAATGAGGCTCAGTCTGCTCTGTGCGAGTCACACATTACCAAACCTGGAGCTGTCTTTCCACCGCTGGAACTCTCACAAGTGAGCAGGCTCCAAGTTGTTCATAGGCTGAGAAGGAAAAAAGTGCAGGAACGTTTTTCTTCGTGGTTTTGCAGTGCATGCCCTACTAAAAGCAGCTAGCTGCGTTCACTTTGGACCACAATGGCGCTGTGTGTCAAATTATTATTCCAGTGCGTTAAATCATGCCCCCATGGACAGAAAAGTTAATCTGTTCCCAAAGAGCCCTATTTCCACCCGGGAAGCAGCTTATTTGCATTGCAGGAGCTGAGTCTGTGTTATTATGTTTCTGCAGCAGCTGGGTTCATAGGTTAACAGCATGGTGTGTTAACAACAATTTCTTTTCATCCTTTTAAAGTTATTTTCATTTCATTAGCTACCCCCTTGCTCTTTAATTATGCTCTGCTTAGTTTTGTTGCTGCCATCATCAAGTTTCTATCAGCGGAAAGAGCTGCTACCTTTCAGCCAGTGTGTGTGTACACACACACACACACACACACACACACACACACACACACACACCCTTCTCTACACCATGACTTTGACAAAGCTCAGCTGGATCTCATCAGTCTCTTTTTCCTTCCTTCGTTAGGCCTTTGGATATCACTTTCCTTCAGTCCTTGTCCATTTGCTACCTTGCTTACCTCCTACCCACAGCTTCTGTACAATGACTGTTTCCCTCCTGGAATCTAAGACTCACAGTCCCCATGTAGCTTGTGTTTCTAATTAAATTCTAGTCCCCTGCCAGGCTGCCAAGATTCATAGGTGCCCCGAAAGGTTCAGTGTTGATTAACCAGAGCTCTGTAAACTGCCCAAGCTGGAAGCTAGCAGAGGAAGGGCGCTAAAATTGTGATGTATTAGGGTGTCTAAGAGTTGTGCAATGATACTCTTGAGGGAGGTGTTTTTCAGAACCATTAGAAAGTCAGTCAGTTATAAGGGAAGATGAGCATTATAAGTGACCACAACAACCCAGCTCAGTGGTACATTTATTTAAAAAATGAATTTATTGTTTCTTTTTCATTTCATTGGGAAATTAAATATGATCTCCTTTTCTTCCCCACTTTCTCCCTCATTCTCTTTCTTTAATGAAGTGGGAGAAATCCAAGTGATGCTAAAATAAATGAAACACCCAATACACTTTTGAGTATCCTTTAAAGTTATCTGAGGATATTTCTCTGAGAGTAATATAGTAATTAGCCACCACCTATGAATGTTCTGGATTTCTGCAATTTCCCATAAATTCCAAAAAAGGCAACATCTTAGGACACAAGAGAACAACTTTGTAGTAGGAAGAAGATTAAAACATGGATAGAACAGTTGAACAACCACTGAACCTGTAAGGCGGAGGAAATATTAATAGCTCAAAATGATCTGATGGGTGAGTTCCTGCAATAACCATTTTTCTTCAGTATCTCTAGCAGTGAGGAACTCAGTCTCCCGCAAAGAGATTTTTCAATATCTAAATAATTATTGGAAATGCTACAATTTCCACCTATTACAGTTGTTTTGAGGTCTTATAGAGCATGCCCAATGACTTTTTCCTGGAAAGTCTTCCTTCTTCATATTAATATTCCAGACTTTTGACCTAGCTCTTGCCTGGGTGCCTGATCATAGGAACCTGCTCTGTCTGTTAACTGCTGCATTCTCTGAGCAGAAGGCTTGGCTCTGCCATGGTGTGACTGAGATTCACAAAGGGCTGTGGAACACAGTTCTCCTCCACACTTCCAGTATCTGTCCTCACCTAAGCAAGTGAGGCCTGGCCTGCAAAGGACCTGGGTTAAGTCCAAGCCCTTCTTCTTCAAGTCCCCTGCAAAACTCAGTCAGAAGAATTTTCAAATTGGTTGAAAACAGACATCACCTAGAGATAATAGATATTTCAAAGACTCACAGAATTGATATATTAGAAAGAAAGTGATACCTCTAAAAATATTACAGTAACTATACAAGGAAAAACACGGCTTTTAGCGGGCACCTAACGAGAGTCCTCAGAATTAGTCTTAGGGAGGCAAAAATCTCTCTGTGTCACAAACGTGGTGCAGAGAGTCACAGACACTCAGCCCACAACTCTTGATTGATTATATGAGATATCATTTCCAACTCTCCGCAAACGTGAGCCCCTTTTCTACTTTTTGAAACCTCTAAGCTATCTAATTGTGGGAAAAAAAAAAAACACACTTTCCTCTGCCAAGCATTTGCCTATGCCGTTCGCATTATTCTACGTTCCAAACAAATCTCAGTGCTTGCTTTCTCCTCCATTAGCAGATGTATTAAAAGGAAACCTACTTTTAGCCTTTAATCTTTTTTGTCTAATATAGTAAAAATAAGGACAAAATTCAATTCCTCAGGATTTTTAAATCTTACAATAAAATTTTAAAATGCCACTGTTAAAATTGCACAGACAGTCACATCCAACACCAAAAAATGTCACTCCATTAGCTATCTGAAAATGTAAGACGCTTTCTTTTCAGCTGCCATCTCTTGAGTACCTCCTACAGGTCAGCATTCTAGAAGCTTTATATATGGTACCTCATTGATCTTCTACACACCCGATGAGTTACTTGCTCAAACTATAAACATGAAGCCACTGAAAACCAATGAGATTAATAATCATTCCTAATGTCACGGAGACGGGAAGTGGTAAAATCATGGTGTGGCCCAGTTCTATCTAATATTCATTGAATAAATGATTAAACTGATACAAGAATGAATGAATGAAGGCCTTGCTGACTAAACTGCCCCACCCCACATCTAGATTAGGGGGCCATTGATAACTGAGAATAATGCACAGCCTCATAATCTAAAGGACCTCTTCCCAGAACTGCCACCGGAATTTGGTAACTTTTAGAAAGCCCCATATTTGCATCACCACCCAACTGGCCAGATACTCCCCTCAAGAAGAGGCTATGGAAAATCACGAATTGCTATTTTGAAAACTGAAACACTTACTTTCTACAGCTACATGCTTACAGCTTCCAAAAGAGAGGTGCTTTATAACTAATCCACTTGTCATTATTTTACCTCCCGTGTATGTACAGAATTCAGACAAGGCCACAACTCTCCTTATTTATTCTCCAGACTAAGTGGTCTGATCCTGGCCAGTCCAACCCATTCATCTTACTTGTCTTCCTACTTTGCATCAGTCCCTTTCCTTTTCTTATTTATTAAAAATGTTAAATAATAATCCTTACACATGATTGGTATAGAACCACCAGGTACCCTACCTGAATCATGTAGAAACCTTGGAAGGAAGGGGTATCGTTGGAGCTAACGGTGCTGAGAAAGCTGGGAGGTATAAACACTCAAGGGAAGTGGCCAGTTCACAAAAAGGCAGCAGGGCATAAAGAAAGAAATCAGCGTAAAGAATTATTTCTGCACCAAATGAGCAATGGATCAATAAGAGCAAATGTCATATTTCCATCCTGTTCAACACTGCAATGTTTGCAATCTGCTTATCTGCAAAATAATGAAGTTTCTGAGCTAAAGATGTGAGAAAATGTGGGTTCATGAGAGATTTGCCATATTTCTGTTGCTCTTCTCAAGAAAAGGGAGAAACTTAAAACTGCAATGAGCATCAGGAAATTGAGCATATGGGCTATTTCCGAAGTGAAAAAATAGGGAAATGACTATTGAGGCAGTGAACTAATGAATGAAGGAATATGGCTAAGATCCATAACAATCCTAGAAACTGCCAGGGGGTGGTGGGGCCCTAGGCTGTCGTGTGAGATCTGGTTTAGGCAACTATATTGTCAGCATCAGGACCATCTTAAAGAATACTCCCCAAGGGAAATAGTCCATCTGGAGATTGCTACTTTGGCAAATTATAAACCTGAAATGACTATTTATTCACTCATGTATTTATTCAGATGCAGAGCATGGTGCTATGTAGACACAAAAGTAGAATACGATCTAAGTCTTGTCCTGTAAAAGTTATAAGGTACTACTGAGTCAGACATGTAAACTAATACGTAATGAAAATAACTATTTGCTCTATACCTATGTAGGGCTAATATTATACTCAGCACTACACACAAACTTTCTAATTACTTTTCATTTAATCATCACATCTCTATTATTATTATGATCACTTCTATTTTATAGATGAAGAAACTATGGGTCAAAGAGGCTCAGTTACCAGCCTAAAAGGTACAGAGCTGAAAGTAGCAAAGCCAAGATTTGAACTCAGGACATAGCCACCACAAAGCATGAACTGTTCATCCTTGCACTGTTGTGTTGTTTATAGATGCTCTGTCTAGAGCTGGATATGTAGCACATTTGGGAATAAAAGAGCACATTGAGGTGCTCAGAGGGCAAAGAGAATCTTGAGAAGTTCCAGAGAGGAGCTATTTAGGATGTGAAGACTTAACTGTTTCTAACAATAGTTTATCCCATGCATTTCTATGCCCTTTTGGAAATGGAATGTAAAGTGAAACTCAAAACTGGTACATGCAACGAGTCAGCTATAAAACTACAAATAGAAACACTTTCTTTCATAACCCTTTGGTCTCCCTGTGCACCTATAAAGTCACATTGATACTTTGAAAATGGAACTGAGATTAGCCTTAGAAAGAACCATGCAGGCCACATAATTTTAAAGCTCCATGTGAGGGAACAATATTGTGAGGCAATAATGTGGCTCTTAGGTAGTCTTTTGGACTTTTCATCCTCATCAGTGGCTCGGCCATGTGGAGAACACAGCATCTGCCATATCGCCTGCTCTGCACACAGTAGGCGTGCAACCACTGCTGTGGGCCATGGAGCTAACAAAAGGCAGTCCTCTTCAGCAAATGAGCAGCAGTTGTGATGGGAGGTTAGGCATCTAGACAAAAGCATCTGCAGGGGAGGCACCAAGTCTCCCATCAGAGCCTCCCAAGAATTTGGAGAAAGGACTCAGGACAGTGGTGGAAGAAGAGTGAAAACTCAATACAGTCAATAAAACCGAATGGCTGTGGTGTTCCACACTTCAGGGAGAACAGATGAGCTAAGGCCTCAGGGTTTTCTTTTATGGTTTCTAGAATATAAAAATACAGTATTTTAGAATACGCAAATTAAGAGTTCTTTTCAATCTGATCAAGGGCATCAAAAGATGTTGGAAATGGTAGTTAGGGTGATAGGCCAATAGCTCAGAATTAAGTACTCTAAATGAGACCTGCGGGAGAGAATGAACAGGCATTTTCTTCCTGGAAAATATGTCGGGTTGCAGCCAGTTACACCATTTTGACGACAGTGGCAGAATTTGATACTGGGGGCAGAAGACCATCCAGGCTCCTTCTTGATTGTAAGTAGTCGTAAAACAGAAAGACACTGTGCCAGCTTGTTCTTTTCATGCGGAGTAAATAAACTCAGTTTCCACAGCTGTCGTGCCTTAATCCAAGTTGAAGCACCAAGTTTAATTAGATTGTAAAAAACAGAGAATAAACCAGATAATTGACAAAATATAAAGGGAATAAAGCCATTTCTATCCTCAAATGCGTTCCTCGAAAATGTAAAGTGAGACGAATTGTGGAAAAGGAGAGTAAACATGTGTTCGTAGGCTGCTATGTTCATCTGCTCAGACCTGCTTTTGCAGCTGCAAAAGGCACTTGCGTAGTGTGGGGATGGGGAGCTGATGGCATCTCCCTGAGGAAGGGACGGGCGCTTTGTCTCAAATGTAGCCGGGACCAAAGAAATAAATAGTATTTCTGGCCACAGAAAAGGGACTAGGAACGTAGAGTCCCTGAGTGCCATCTGAATTTCCAATATCACAGTATTTGTCAGTATCACTTAACTTAAAGTGATTGAATTTTGCCCAAAGTATTCAGAGCTCTTCACTATTCCTGTATAAGAGATTAGATAATAAATACTCCATTATAATGAGATAATAACAAACCATATAATAAGAGAGAAGTAATATTTATGGAGCCCTTACTGGGACCCAGACACTGTGCTAACTACTTTTTATACCTGAGTTCATTTAACTTCCAGCAACCGTATGATACAGGTACAATAATTATCCACATTCTATGAATAAGAAAATTTAAGCTTCAGAGGGACGAAAGGGGGGGTTGTGGGGGTGAAGGGGATCTAATATGTGGTGCCAGCAGATGGTCTGACTTTGGGTGGTGGGCACAGAGTGAATATTGCATACAGATCTTGTATCTAGAAATGTGCACTTGAAACCTGTATGATCCTACTAACTAATGTCACCCCAATAAATTTGATGAAAAACTTCAAAACCCTTCAGCTTAGAGAGGTTAAAAATGCCTAAAGTCATGCAGTTATCAAGTGACAGAGAACTGTATATAAATCATCAATGAAGCTCTGTGCCAATAGTTCTGATTTTTGGAAAGACTCTCCAGGTTTACTTGTTTCTGAGTCTAGAAGAACTTCGCAGTGGCAAAATAATCACTTCTATCCTTATAATTACTAGGTTAGTGTTTCTATCTGTTGGGGTTACTGTAAAAGAAACACTATAGCCTATACAGAACAGAAATTTAATTCTCACAGTTTTGCCGGCTAAGAAGTTCTAGATGGAAGTGCGGACAGCTTTGGTGTCTGGTGAGAGCTGTCTCCTAGATAGTTAGTTGTTTTGGCTGTAACCTCACAGGCAGAAGGGGCTAGAGCACTAATCCCATTCATAAGGGTCCACCCTCAGGACCTTATCACTGCCTGTAGGCCCTAACTCCGAGTGTCATCACCTTGGGGGTTAAGATTTCAACATGAATTTTGAGGGAACATAAATATTTAGTCTATTGCAATAAAATATCCATTTGTGAGAACTCATATCACATAACTCAGTTAGAAAAGCAGTGGCCCTTTGTTCTAATTGTGACCTCCAGCACAGGGACTGTAAACTAAACCATAATCCAAGATTGCTTCATGATGCTGTGACATCACCGTGCTGGGGGGCGGGCAGAGGTTGAGTTCCTCAGCCCTAATACAGTATTCTAGCCCAGTTCCTCTCAACCTACACACACCGTCCCTGCAGATCTTATGAAAATGCAGTTTCCGACTCAGCAGGCTTGGAACGGGGCCTGAGATTCTGCATTTGAAATAAGTATCCCAGTGATGCCCAGGCTGCTGGTCAGAGTAGACTTTGAGTAGAAAGGTTTGAAAAAACTTGGATTCAGGCAAAGGTGATATGATCCATTTCTTGAGTAACAAACAGTCACTCTGAGAAAGCTGCTGGATTTAGCCAAATCCTATTTTCGCCATGTTATAAAAAATTTACTTGTTTTCCTAATTTGTAAATTGGGTTTAAAGATCAAATGCTGTTCAGGCTACAAAAAATGTCCCTTATTCAAAGGTATTCTAATTTATTTATGGTGGAAAAAACAAACAAGTTGTCTGTGTACAGAGGAAAAATGTTAAGACCCTTGATCTTGGCTGTTCTCTCCCGAGAGTCTGTCCCTCCAGGTTTAAGCAAAGGAATATAATAATTATACAGATTCAATACTCTATGAACTGGCTCAGTAAATTTTATTCTAAGGGTAAAATTTAATATGTAAGGCTAGTCCTACCATTTGTATCTGACAAAGGACTCGCCAAGTGTTCACCCCCCCCTCTAGAGCTCTTTTCTACTGTGAATGCATCTTCCTCATAGTCTCAATATCATAAAATGGTATTTACCTGCTTACATCTTTTCTTTGTATTGACATTGATCTCTTTGAAAGTGAGAGCTGCATAATATTTAAATATGTAACTAGAAAAGCACTCAGCATAGTTGGATGTTGATTAGTAATTATATTTACAACAGCAGACATTGTTGACTAAATGCTTTTCTTGTGCCTAGCCTCATGCTAAATGCTTAATGTATGTGATTTTATTTAATTTGCAGAAGTACCTCATAATGATTATCATTCTTGTTACAGAGAGGAGGAAACCAATCCAATCAGTACTTGACTTATTTCTCTTTGGTATTTGGATAGAGATGATCATTCCTTGGCTCCTGAAATGCTCTCTTTCCTGTGGTTCCACTTTTCCGCTCCTCTCCCTGCTTCAGTTACTTCTTTCTTTCTCCTAAGGTGCCATTACTTTCTCTTTCTTACCACCTCCTAAATATAGACACCCCCAACTTTTGAGCGTTATCTTTTGAATTTGTCTCTACTTCCCATTGCCTTCAAATTGCATACATTTTCAAGACTCCAACTATTTCCTCCAAAGAAAATCTTCAAAACCTCTTTCTTGGTCTTGGCCCCTAGTCCTGCATGTCCAACTGTCACCCACGTATCTCTGCTTGACTTTTTCTCTACTATCTCAAACATCAGAAAAACCATCATTTTTTCTGTCCCCCCCCCCCCCCCCGCCAGTTCTCTCTAAATTAATGATCTAGTTTTGGATATGGTACCATTAATTCTCCATTCATTCAGGCATGAATTCTCTATTTCTTCCTGTTTTAAACTCCTACCAGCCACCCTTTCCAGTGTATTTTCCCTTTAAAATGTTGTCATCTTTTCTGCACTTTAATACCCCCACATTAGTATGGATCTTTATAATGTCATAGTAGTAGTCTCACAATGAGCTTCCCCTTCATTTTCTCTCTTTTTTCATCTAACCTTGCACATGTCTTTAAATATTTTCTCAGGAAGTCGCTTCTCTGCTCAAAATACCTTTATGGTTTCACATTGTTCAAGAGACTAATCCTGGATACTCAAAATGCAACAATCTCAATAGCCACAGGTAACTTCCTTCAGCAGAGAGTAATTCCTGGAGAGGTGCCCAGCTGAGAGCAGTGAGCAGCCCACACACTCCCAGAAGCTGAGAATGTGGATCCTGGATCTGGAATGAGGAGGAATTGGGCAGAATACTCTAGTGTCCCTAATAATAACTGACTGCCTCAGGCAAATTAGATTAGGACTCAGTGTTTAGCCAAATCCCTTCTCAATTCCCTGTGAGAAGGGAATTGGCTATTACTTAAAGGTGTTATGATCCAAAACAAATGGAAATGGGAGGCATGGATTTTGATCTGTAAGAAAACTAGCTAAGTGATGTGAGACAAGTCACTTCAATCTCTCGAGACCCCATTTCCTTCTCTATAAAACAAGGGAGTGTGACTATTCAGACAGCAGACTCTCTAAACTCCTGCCTGCGCTGATCTGTATAGTTTGTGAATTCCAATGGCTGACCCACATGGGTTCCATGGAATGCATGGACAGTTCGCAGACGTTTCTCAGCCCTACCAATTCCCTCAGAGCACTCCAATTTTTTTAACCCCCCCGCCCAAGCCTCTCTTTTAATCATTCTCCTTCTTTTCCTTTTTCAACCTTTCCGCATGCTTCTTATTTCGAGGTACCTGGTGGATTTTGGAATAGGGGAAGGATATCTGAAGAGCAGATTAACCGATTCTAATCCTATGTCCTATCACTTCAATCTATTACCAAATTGTGTCAAATGCACCCCTTCAATATTTCTCTCATATACTCTCTTTTCCTCATCCCAGATGCTGTTCTTATGGCTCAGTCTCTCATCCATCATGTCTTGCCTGAATAGGGCATGACTGACTGCTAGAAGGCCTTGACTGCCCAGCTTCCAGGTCTGGCTACCTCTAATCAGTCCTTCTGTCTACTTACGCAATAATACTTCTACAAGTCAAGTCTGACCTTGTCACTTTAAAAAAAATTGGGGGGCTCCTCACTTCCTACAGATTAACTCTAACCTCCTGAGATGACCATTATGGCCCTTAACGATCTAGATCTGTCTTCCTTGCTTAACTGTGACTTCATACTGCTGCAGCAAAGACTTCAAATTCTTACTGTTATTTGTTAGCCACATAAAAGCCAACCCATGTCATGGTATCCTTTACTTTGCCAAAAATATTAGAAAGTGTCATATAGAGATCACCTGGCTCCTTGCTTTTCATAAATGGCTGATTAGAACTATCCAGTGTAGATATTTTGGGCATTTCTATCAGTTGTTCATACCATGAACCATTGGTTTTCTCTTTACTATAGGAAATAGGGTCAACAGCATTTTCAAAGCTAACCAGATTAGAGAGCCAATGCCAGAAGCCCTGGAACCAATCAGAAAACCCAGACTGTAAAAATCTGTTCCTTTAGAACCACTCTCAGTACCCAAAATATCTATTAATTAGGGTTTTCTAGAGAAAGTACATATATGTGTGTGTGTGTTTGTGTGTGTGCTTGTGTGTGTGTGTGTGTGTGTGTGTGTGTGTGTTTTATAAGGAATTGGCTCACATCATCATGTAGGCTGAGAAGTTCCAAGACTTGCCATCTGGATGGCCATCAGCTGGATTTCCAGGAATTCCAGTACTGTAACTCAGTCAAAGTCCAAAGGACTGAGAACCAGGAAGAGGGGATTTCCTTCCTTAGGAAGGGAGAATTCTAAGGAATTCTTTTCTCTACTTTTTGTTCTATTCAGGCCCTCAATGAATTGAATGATGCCCACCCACACAAAGCGGGCAACCTACTTTACTGAGTCCACTAATTCAAATACTAATGTCATCCAAAAAACACCTTTATAGACACACCCAGAAATAATGTCTAATTAGGAAAGCCCATGGCCAATCAAGTTGACATATAAAATTAACCATCACAATTGGGGTAGTTTCTTCATCTTTCAGTGTCTCAGTTTCCTCATTGATAAGATGGCAATAATATCTCATATAGTTACTATGAGGATTAAATGTTTTAAAACATATAATGTGCTTCAAACCAATATTAGAATAATTAAGCTCTCATAAATGCTAGTTATTAGTATTATTTTTTTCTAAAATGCTCTTCTCCATTATGTCTGCTTAATGAACTCCTACTCAACCTCTCCTTGGTCAACTCATATGTTCATTTTTCTCTTAGGATTTTGGTGAATATCTCAGTCTTCTTCTGTAACTGTAACATCTTCTAAGTTACTAGTGTTCCCTGGAAGATATGTCTATTGGTATACATTAAAGTTACTATAGTTATTTGTTTGCATTCTGTCTTCACTTCTATCCAGTCTGAGCTCTTTGAGGAAAAGACAGTAGAAGATCTCAATTGTTGTCTATGGAAACACATTAGTCATCTGTCACTCTCATGGACCACTTGATACAGGGCATGTTATTATTTCACTGGGCAGCTGCTTCTTTGGAAACGAATTTGCTTTATCCAAGACCAGCCTGATAGCGCAGTTAGGAAAGAGTCTTGTGAGTAGATGCTAGAGATTCAGATAATGAAATCTCACTGCTTTGTTATGGAAATTGAATACAATCTGCTTGGCATGGGTATTTAATGTAACATTTCACTGGGTACAGGAGAAGCAATTAGGCTGCTGAAAATTGCATTTGCATTCCCCATAATTCAATACTGACCACTGTTAGCAGTGCAAGATGTGACAGGACTGATAATTAATTTTGCATGCAATCAGTTTAATAAGTGGGGAGGGAAAGGCAAGGAGGGAGAAGCAGAGGAAAGGAGAGGCATCTATATTCAGAGGAAGAGCAGATGTTACTTCCAAAGGTCTGATAATGACTTCTGCAGAGCCAGCCTCTGGATGGGAGAATGATCTAGCCAAAAATCCAATACTGAAAATGAGTTTCCATGATCCACATGGAGAAAAATGATGTAAAGGCCATCTATGGTTATTTCCTTTCACATGTCTGTCTTTCTTGAGTTAAAGACTAATGGGACTTTGTTTACATTTATAAATAAGTGAACAGTAAGCTCTTCTAAGGCCAGCAACAAACCTTGGGCCATCTGTTCTCTTAGTGCTTCTCTTTCAAGAATTACTTATTTCAAACACTCAGTGTGTATTTCAGTAGATGTGTGTATATGTGTGTTCTGTCTCAAAAGAACCATCATAGAGGTGAACTGCCTTGAAGGAGCTCTTATCTGTTCATTCTGTTCTCTATCAGATTTCAAGCCTGGCATTTCTGGAGAATTTAACTGCCTTCTGAAATTGTTAAAAACAGCATCAAATACCTTTCACAGTAGTGAAAAATTGGGCACAAATTGCTGTCAGAAAATAGAGCATAGGTCTTTTTCTTTCTATCTATCTATCTATCTATCTATCTATCATCTATCTATCTATCTATCTATCTGTGAATGAATGAGGAAAAAAAACCCTTAAAAATGCCAGCATGGAGGAAAAAGTGATTTCAACTAGGTCTAGTGCTAAATGAATTGCACTGTGGTTTGGTGAAGGTATCACCACCTATTTTGTTTCTGGATGCCTTTGTGGATTTATATAGTCTTGAATAATAGTGTCAAAGTTCAGTGCCTATCTCTTTATTATCATAACATATATTTTTCATACCATAGCTCAATTTTGTATGTGTTAACAAGACTGAAAACCTCCTAATCATCTCAATAATTGATGTCAAAGAAATTATAATACTATTTATTCAACTTAGTATATTCCATCTATTATACCGTGAGTGATCCGTGTATATTTTAATTTTACCCTCAGATATTTCTCATGTTTTCTGATGTAACTTTCCCAATGTCACACAACTATTCCTGGAGCTAGGATTCTATTCAGGTGATATGACTGCACTTCCCAGACTTTAAACCACTGAGCCATAATGCTTCCTAAAAGGTAAGAAACTTTCTCAGTGCTGCTTGGTATTGTCATGCTTATTAGTTCTCCTCAACTACCAGTGCTCTCAAATCATTTCACATATTTTGACCAGAATTATATCCCTTTAAATAATATGTGTCTAGTTTGGATAGTTTTTATATGAGGTTTTATATGTTATATATTATAAATAATTTTATATCTTCTCTTTCTTACTTAACAGGTACATAAGCATTTTCTATAATATTTTACTTCCATCTCTTTAGCAACTAAAAACAAAGAGCCTGTCCATGTGTTTGGATTGATTTTGCTCTTCCTACACTTTTTAAAAGAAAGAACATACATTGTTATTACTAACCAAACCTGCCTCCTAAATTTGATTTTCCAAAAGCTGAGTCATTTGTTCCATTGTGAAGTTCCCTGGTCTTTCCTCAGGTAGCCCTCCAAACATCCAAGAACTGACTGCTCCTTTTGGAAAACTTTATATTCTAGAAAGGTCTGCATCCGATTCCACGAGGAAATGGCTCTCTCCAAAGAAAGATGTTACTCCATTTTCACATATTAGCAGCGTTCATCCCAGAACTCATAGCATAAAGAATAATTGGGCACTGTACTCGGCTTTAGCTTTAGAAAGGCTCTGAGAGATGAGTGAGAAACTACACAAATGATTTTGGTAGAAAATGACCACTTCTTTGCCATGCTTTTTCAGGAAATTGACAAGGCAATAAATATCTTTTCTAATGAGGAAGGACACGAGCCTGTTGAGAAAACCAAAGTTACTCACTTTTTAAGTAGTTTAAATTTTAACGTCAATCAACACAGATACTTAAGAAGTAACTACAAATGCAAAATAATATAGTAGACAGTGTGAGGGGAATACCAAAAGCATCAGAAATGTTTCCCAACATTCATATCTAAATAAAGTAACATAGGTTTGAAGCCTAGTGCTGTGACTAGAATATCAACAAATATTACCCCCTCTCTTATTCCCATTTTCTCACCCTTTCCCGTAAGGCTTTTACATTTAAGTACAGAAAAAAGGTGAGAAATATGTAAATTGTTAAATATCAACATAAAATTTAGATAGTCGTACAAAGATTACACACGTTAGTTACCTGTACCACCACCTGAAAGTGCCTGCTCCCTTCACCCCCCTGGTACCAGATCGCCAGGTGGGAGCAGGGGAAGGCAGGCGCATGCGCAATGCAATTGAGGTCCGAATGATACAGGGGGAGGTGCTTCACCAAAGAGGCCTCTCAGGCTAGCCTGAGGAAAGGAGGGGTTGGTTGGGAGGTGGGCCCATCTGAAGCCCACAGAAGCTTGTGAAGTTGATTGGTTCTTTTAAAAAGGACACCTGATCCATTCCCCAGCCAAGCAAATATAACCTCAGGAGAACAAAGAATCCACACTGTGAAAAACTACCATTTACTCTGTATAGGAACATACAGGGATCAATAAGCGATGCGCAGTAAATATAGGCTCTAGTTCCTCCATATCTAAAATCTAGCGATAACCCCAACGTGTTGTCAGAGTCTATTTTTTTTTTTGCTTTGTTCAGTTTTTCTAGTTGCATGTGGTAGACCTCCTCTTCTGCTTCACATCTTATAATAAATATTTGTCCTTTCCTTTCCATGGAATCAAAGTAGTATGTCTCTATGAAGTCATTAATCAATCTAGCAATTAATTTCTTCCCAACACTTCTATCCAGTAGGTTCATTTGAAGGCCCTATTCTCTGAAAGGATCCACATTCTGGATTTGTGCTTGTGGGAAGATGTCAGCCTCTTTTGGTGGGATGAGTCACTTCTAGTTTGGAATGTGGCTGGTTTTCCCATGTGCACATCTCTGGGAGACTCTTTGGTATTCTTTTGGGTAACTCTTTTGGTCCAGTATCACATGGTGGATATCTTCCTATACAAACTAACCACTCTTTGGTCCAGTATTGTGTGGTGGACATTTTCCATACAAACTGACCTTTGCTGAATCAAGTGAAGGAGACCTAAGGACTGAATTGTGTGACCAAATATATGAATGAAACATATCAGGAACTAGAACCTAGGTCTTCTGATCTGCAGTTCAGTTTTCTTTTCACCATGATGCATTGCCTCTCCTTGAGGAACTGAGTCAATAAACATCATGGCTCCATTGAAGAGAAGGATCACTATGAGCTCAATTACATAGGAGAACATGTTAAAATATATGGGTTCTAGATTGTGTCTTAAATTATGAGGCCTAAATTGGAAATGGCTAATCAATAATCACCTTTTATCAATGTAGTCCCTGACATTTTTTAAAGTATAGGAATAAAAAGCAATCAATAAATAAAAGGTGGTATTTGTCAGTTTACATATATTTGGAATTGTGTCCCTTTTCTACGTGGTACTTTTCTTCATTAACCTATTGTCCTATGACGTAGGAAACCAGAGGTGCTCCAGGCAGACTGGACACCATGCATAGCCAGGCCAGGTAGCAGCTGAGATAGTAGCAACAGAATTTTATGGGCATCCGATTCCAATTATTATCTTCTGTTTATCTCCATGACAAAATGGGAATGAAATGAAGCTGGGTAGAGAGCTCTAGAAGCAGAAGTCTACCTATATATTAAATTTCATTTTTTTAAGTTAAGGAAAAGATAAAAGGGATCAATGTCTATCAGTGCCAGAGAAATCAGTTCCCCATCTCCAGTACTCTTGCACGTGTTCCCAACCCTTTCTCTCTCTGCCGCTCATTCGTCCCCAATGCAAATCGCATCCTAAAATTTACAGCATTATATAAGTATGAGGGAAGACAAAGCAGATTGTAATTTTACCCAAAAGGTGCCAAATTCTCAAACAATCCTCTCCACTGTTATTTCCCCCAGAATAATTATATTGGTTATACAAAATTTTGAACGTTGTTGTTTCTAGAACTCTTTATTGTACCAAGTAGTAATTTTACATAGGCAATGTCAAGACAAAAATAAAAGTAGGAGTTGAAACAAGTAAAAAAAAAAATCCAGGGAAATTTATCAATGAAGTTAGTTATCAACAGCTTTAAGATATAAAGCCCTGGGAAGAGAGGTGGAATTATAGGAGCTAAGAGTCTAGTCTACTATAAAAAAAGTGTTTTTTGGATTAACATCTAAATACATAGCTCAAAGTGCTATTTTCTCTGTGGCCTTAAAAAGTTTATTCTCTCTGCCTAAATTATCTACACTCTATTTTCTTACCAGAAAAGAAAAGATGTGTTCCTGGAAAACAAAATTACTTCTGACTGTGGGAGATGGTGTTTCTAAAGTTACACTTTGCCAAAATAGCTGGAATATTGCATCTGAGGACACAGTCTCCTCCTGTCCCTCTGGGACTGAGATGCCGCACACTGCTGAATATTTATTTCCAAGGGTTAGAAGTGTTACTTGTAGGCCAGAAGGAAGGCTATCTTTTTCACAACCCCAGTGTTTTCTAGTCTGAAAAGACTATTTATTCCCTATTGACAAGTATTATAAACTTTTATATATATATATAAACACTTGCATATGTATATATATGGTGTGTATACATGTATCTATACACACACACACATATACACATATATATGATTTAAAAAATAAAATCACATGTATAAAATTTATATAAATTAGGGGTATCCAACCCACAGCCTGTGGGCCAGATGTGGCCCAGGATGGCTATGAATGCGGCCCAGCCCAAAATCATAAATATACTTGAAACATTATGAGGTTTTTTGGTGATTACATGTCACAATGTATTTAATATGTGGCTCAAGACAACTCTTCTTTTTCCAGAGTGGCCCAGAAACGCTAAATGTTTGGACACCCCCGATTGTTGTTTCTGAATTCTGTCATCTCCACCACTTACATGAATAGCTTTCAAATATGTTTGACTATAGGAGACCATTCTGTGTGGCGTGGGCCCAGCTCTCACTCGGAGATGCACAGGACCCACCCCCATGGATAGGTTCTCCTGTGGAGAATCAGGCCTGCATCCTACCTAGACTGCTATGAGACTTGCTTTTTCTAAAACTGCCTCACCCTGAATTGAGGCAGCAAACATTTACTGCAAAGTAACTTCCTAAAATCCATGCTAAACCTCCCAAGGATGAGTGTAACTGCTTCAACCACTTTTCCCTTTTCATTTGCAAATATCCTTCTTCTGTGATGGGATTAGTGGCATCAGCTCCTTTGTTTTCTGTAAAAGGTAACCACCTAAAGTGAACCTGTGCACAGTAAATGAGGACCATCACGTAATGTGCCCAGAAAAGAAAGAAAGGCTTGTCCAGGCAAGGGCCGTGGCTTTTTCTTCCCTTGAGAGAAAAGCCATGCTGTCCCTTTTCCTCCACAGGACTCGGTAGTCCGTGTGAATTTCTCGTATCTCATCCACAATGTGGCAGACCCCACCAGCTGGGTCCACATCATTTCACTGCTAAATTCAAACATAGATATATTTTACTGTGACCCAGCACAAACACACAAATGCAAATGAGCATAGGCACACATATACATAAACATACCCATATATAACTTAAACAAAAGTTTCAAAAACAATATTTACCCTTTTGTCAAAGTAAATTCATCAAACTGAATTAGTTATAGCAACAAAAATTGTCGTATGTATCTGTGATACAATGGTCTCTGCTAAAATACCCTTCTTCCTTGTTGTTTCTGAGTGATGCTCCATAAGGACGGGTCTGAGCTGACCATTTCCATGGTGCCCCGATGTGCCTGGAACACTGGCACACATGCGTTTTATGTATTTATTTTCCCCACTCCACTGAGTTCTTTGAAAACTATAACTCTAAATTAAATATCTTGGCATTCCCAATGATCAGAACACTATATGGCACACAGATGTTCAGTAAATACCTGTTGACAATTCATTCACAGAAAAATCCCTCCAAATTAAAAAGCCCATGAGAGATTTATCCTCCTTCGTAAAAACCAAGTTCATGAAGAGACTCTTTAGAGAAAAATGTGGTTGTTACCCTATGAGATGGTCCATCCAAACTGAAATGAGTCAGGTTACTACCTGTGTTCCCACATTTGCACACTCAGACAGTGCCAGCAGCTTCTGGCGACCATCTACCACGTAAATAACCAGCGTTAAAATAATCAGAAATGATTACCTGAGTGCGGTATGTTTAGAATATCACCTGAAGACTGTGAACCTCTTCGCTACTTCTAACTAACCCTTACTCGCAAATGTCCATTGCTATTTTTAACAGGAAATTATTTCTTTATTTTCTTTCTTTCTTTCTTTCTTTCTTTTTTTTTTTTTTGGCCTTCACAGTAATTGAATGTCCACTGGGGAAAAAGAAGGGAGAAGATTGAAGAGGTAGAATGGCTGTGCATTTTATCATGAAGATTTATCCAGAGGTAACAAAAACAGACATTTGTTAATTTCCCTCCTGAGTGGGTTTTGGAGGCTTTCCAATGCTCAAACAAAGAGAGCCTCATTAGCTAATTCCAGAGCAGACAACAGCTACAAAGCTGCAGCCTTGAGTTCAGGCCCCTTCTACTATGGAAATCATGGCTCCCCTCCATCATTCTGGCACCATTAACCAAGAACTCGACAGCATGCATCCTCTAATATACCTCTTGATCCATCACATTGGGTAATAAATCGTCATTTGTTTCCTGATCCTTATTCTGGCCAGCAAGGAATGGCAGCCAGTGCACACACAAGGGTTTGGTACCAATGATGCTGGCCACCAAAACTATGCAGTATCTTGACAGCATAGGCAAGGATGCAGGATCAAGTGGAGCCAAATGAGCCCAAGGTGGGATCATGTGCAGATCCTGGGACTCCTTTTCTAAGACTGTTTTTAGTGATATGCAGGATGACATGTAAGAAAATGATAATCTTATCAATGTTTCTGTTGAAAATACCATCTAGAATCATGTTCTAAGAGCTCATCCTGACATAAACCCAGGTGTCACGTTGAAGATATGGTCCTAGATGATTATCAAGGCTGGAGTCCAGGTGACTACAAAGGGAAAAATGGCTTGAAGCCCTTCATACACAATGGGCCCATTTTTACCCACGTGGCTTGCTAATGATATTTCAGAAGACAGAGTCCTCATCAGACCCTAAGGAAACACTGACTGTAAATCACATCATGTTTTTAAGGATAAAATAAGGAAGAAAGAACCTCTGCTGAGATATAGAAGCAATAGTAGTTGTTTTTTCCCTATTCCTATAGTGGTGTATAGGTTACCTGGTTAGATTAGGGTTGGATTTTAAACCTCATTTCACCTTTTAAGAAAGTTTCTTTGAACGATCTTGGGAGGATATGAGGAAAATTGGAAAAAAAATCATCTACAAAATAAAGTTGTTCTAAGAAGTTTTCATTTGTACTTATATTTCCTCCCTTCCACTCTTTTATAGCAGACCATGCTGACAACTGTAAGCTATCTCACAGAGGACAGTGTATGCTGACCATTCATTTTCCTTTGGTTTCACCAAATTTTCACTAACAGGAACATTTCTCAACTAATTATTAATCTGATTTTTTTCCCAGAATTTATTGGTTAGCTTCTCTGTGCAAGATACTAGTTAGAACCGAATATAAAAAAATACTTGGGCCCTGCCCTGGCTGGTGTGGTTCAGTGGATTGAGTGCCAGCCTGCGAACCAAAGAGTCACTCATTCCATTTCCAGTCAGAGCACAGGCCTGGGTTGCGGGCCAGGTCCCCATTAGGGGACACGCAAGAGGCAACCACACATTGATGTTTCTCTCCCTTTCTTTCTCCCTCCCTTCCCCTCGCTAAAAAAATAAATAAATAAAATCTTTTAAAAAGACACTTGGGCCCTGACTTTCCCTCAAAAAAGAGATAATTTGAAAAAAATGACAAAAACAAGGTCTAATTGTAACAAGAGCCATAAGCATGTACGAATTAGGTATAAAAAGAAAGTAGGGAATGGCGAAAGAAAAGTAAGGGTCATCAAGCAACACGTATGAAGGACCCATGGACAAAGCCACAGGGTGGGTGGGGCAGGGAAAAGTGGTGGTGGGAAAATGGAGACAACTGCATTAGAACAACAATAAAAAATAAATAAATAATAATACTAAAAGAAATCTATTATTCTATTGTATTCGATGTATCATAATTCATTCAACAAACACCTTAGTGATGGACATTTACTTTCAATTTTACACAACTAAAGTCAATTCTGAAATTTACAAAAAGGAAGTAGAGAAGGAAACAAATATCCTGCTTCCCAGTGAAGAAAAATACAAGCAAGTCATAAGCTAATCCAAAGTAAACCAGAGAGCCTGTCGAGGTAGAAGGAGTTCATGGAAAAAAGTACAGCAGTGTGAAAGAGCAGAAGACCTGAGGGAACAATAAGGTAAGGGCTGTTCTAGCTTGGGGCTCAGGAGGGGACCAAGCAGTACAGGAGGCGCAACAGTCTGTTGGTGTTGAATCCCACAGCAAAGAGATTGTGGGTGCTGGTGCTTGTGCCTGCTCTCTCCCACTACCTAAAAGGTGTCTAGGCTGCCTTTTAATGAACAAAGTTATCATTCCGTTTAAAATAAATAACTTAGGGGAATTTGTGAATAAGCATTTGGAGAGGAGGAAGTTCAGAGATAAGAGTATCAGTTCAGAAACTACTGGAAAGTCCTTGTAAATGGAAAGGCTGATTTTAAAAAAGCATAGCCCAGATATATTTCAGATGTTGATGAAGGTAGAGTCCGGGTTGCCTACTAATAGGTTTGAGGTGAGAGATGAGTCAGGGTTGATCCCCGAAGTTCCCAGACTCTATATAGACGAGAGAAGCAGCGAGTGGAATAGAGGATAGTGACCAGACTTGAGCCACACTAAAATGCCAAAAGGTAATTCCAGCAGAGATACTTATCAGGTAGTTGAAAATGAGGTTACAAGTTAGATTTAGGAATCATTTCAGCGTTGGTTGATGCCAAATAATACGATCATCTATGGACAGATTATTTTAAAGAAAGCAACAGAAAGTGGGCTTATCTCCAATTTTCCAATATCTTCTAGTTCTTAGAGGAGCTGGCTAAATCTGTGTGTATAAACAATATAGGTTTTTGTCTTTTGGCAACCTTTAGCGCATTATAGACAGAGAAAACAAGTAGCTATAAAACACCACAATGAACTGGCCTCACACCGCCGAGCACATTAATTACACCAGTGAGGACACTCTGAGGAGGGAGGACAGAAGAGCTAGAAATGACAGAAGAGAAGATAATGAGAGAGATCATTTTAAGGAGATGAGAAAACACTGCACACTACGGTAAAACTTGGAGTTGAGAAGAAAGTGTTGGGTGAGCATTTGTTTTTTAATTCAAAGATAAGCGAGATGGAAAGAAACGGTTACCACTGTTGACTCACTCAGGAGCTGCTCTCTCAGAACGATAAAACAGTTTTATAGCTTGCACAATTGTGTTATGAGATACCTCATTATGACACAATTTCATATATGCAACGCATAATAACCACATGGCTGCTATGAAATTGTTACCCTGTAACTGGTATATTAATTCTGTTCCTACAACACAAGGATTATAAAGAGTCACCTGTGCTGCTCTTTCTTTTTTAAATTCAGAGGCAGTGCTCTTACAGTAGGTAATATCTTACTTCCAGATGTGTTTTATTCAGCCTAATCACATTTTAAATAAAGGAAATTTTAAGTACAGGTAACACATTCAAAGAGGAAATAGAAAAGTTTTGACATTTGGCTTGTCTTGAAAAATAAGAAACTCTCATAGGACCGGACCAGCATTCCTGTGCAGTGATGATTAGCGGTATCTGAGCAGTAGCTGCCGCCTTGACACTAGGTTCTGCGGTGTGCCACGCCCCCCACTACTCTCCACTGTGTCTTTGACGTGGAGGCCTAGAGTCAGCACCAGTCTTGCTTAAACTATTGTTTCCTGACGTCAGCCCCAATTGGCTCATTTAGTTTATATGCCCCTTGTAGGCATATGAGTTTGTAACCTCTGTTTTATTTATTTTTTAAAATTATTTTATTGTTGTTCAATTACAGTTGTCTATATTTTTCCCCCATCCCATCCAAATCCACCTCCCTCACTTGCCTCCACCCTACCCGTTGGCTTTGTCCATGTGTTTTGTATAGTAGTTCCTGAAAACCCTTCCCCCCATTGTCCCCTCCCACCTCCTCGCTGGTTACTGTCAGATTGTTCTTAACTTCAATGTCTCTGGTTATATTTTGCTTGCTTTTTCCTTTTGTGGATTATGTTCCAGTTAAAGGTGAGATCAAATGGTATTTGTCCCTCACCCCCTGGCTTACTTCACTTAGCACAATGCTCTCCAGTTCCTTCCATGCTGTCGCAAAAGGGTAGGAGCTCCTTCTTTCTATACAATGGACAGAAGGCGACCTCTGAGGTTACTTTAGAATGAAGACCATCATTACATGGTGTCCAAATCTGCTCCTACCTGGAAACCCAGTGCACTAGCTGCAGAATATGCTGGAGCAAATGTTATATACTTTGATGAAAGAGGGGTCAGAGTGAAGCTTATAGAAATGAGGGCTTGATTGGTAGGAGGAATGTTTTACCTTGGAAATATGAAGGAGGATGAAGTTCAAATAAAACTGTGCTACATTCAGGCTATCGTCCCCAAATGATGACAAATATGAAGGACCTATTTGTCAGGTGGGATCAGAGTACAAAGCTGACAGCATTGTCCTGATCACACAGACAGCCTGGGGATCCTTGCACTTCCATCAGAAACAAAACAGTAAACAACAGATGCAGACTCCAATCCCTGATAGAAAGGGCTGATAAGAACATACAGGAAAAGAGACCCCACTTTCATTCATTGGAGCCGAGATGAGCTCTCTCTAACCTTGGGGTCAATGCCTTTGAGAGAGGACAGGTATCTGAAAAACACTATGTGCCCCAGAGACTAAGCTAGAAGGGCCAGGGAGACAGCCTGGACATGCCACAGGGGTATTCAAGGGGCTCTCTCTTTCTCCTAATTCTAAGCATTTAGTGCTTTGTACATTAACGAAGCAGCAGCGAAAGCCCAGATGTGAGCCTATGTAGCAGAGCCTGCACACCAACTTTAGGTCTTTTTAGAACCCTTCGTTTTTCTTATGCTCTAATTAATATTGCACCCTTATCAATGCATACATTTACGCACACAGGCACTCACAGGCTCCTGCTGTTATGTGAAGAATGGTAGGAAAGAGTTATTATCTTGAAACCTGAGACTACAGATTATTCCCGGAAATCAGAAACTTGCAGATAATGAATGAATCATAGCGAAAGAATGGGCAGTTGTAGTCAAAGGTTAGCCACATATTGATTTTGTTATATCATCATGTCAGGGAACCTCCATTATCTTACCTTCAAGTGGCCCCTTTTAGTGGCGACGTTGCAAGTGCCAGGCCACTGCCCCCGGAGCCTCCAGGCCTGGCTGGGCAACAGGAAGCCTCTGCCCTGGGTTTCTTTCAAATGGACTTTTTATTTTAGAAGTGTTGTATCGTTACAGAAAAGCTGCCATGATAGTACAAAAATTTTCTATTTATCCCCCATTCATTTTCCCCTGTTAACATACTACATTAGTGTGGTACATTTGTCACTATTAATGAACCAATATTGGTACATTAATAAATCCCATACTTGCTTCTAATTTTCTCAGTTTTTACTAAACGTCCTTCTTCTGTTTCAGAATCCTATCTAGGATATCACATTAAATTTCATAATATCATATCAAGGGTACATACTGTCAATATGATTAGCTCTGTTGATGTTGACCTCAATTACCTGGCTGAGGTATTATCTGTCAGTTTTTATCAATGAAAATTATTCTTCTTTCCCCTTTCCATATTATACTTTTTGAAAGATATCACTGTATGCAGGAAAGTTTTAAGGGATGGAAAGTTATATTTTACTTCCTTGATGGGGAAGTATTTACATAATTTATTTGTAATTCTTCTGCACGGGAGATATTTCTGTTCTCCCCTACTTATTGATTTACTCAGTAACTTAGACTCACATATATTTTAGCTTATATTTGTGGTAATAATCCAGTACTTTTTGTTTTGTTGTTTAAATTGACTTTGGCCATTGGGAGCTATTTCAGTTGGTTCCTGTGTCCCCTTGACACACCCCTATCATTCTGGGAACTCTTGCGTTCTCCCCCTCCTCTTTTTTCACTTACTTCCTTTCTGTCACTACAAGGTGCTCCAGGCTCATCACTTACATTCCCTGCCTAGTCCTACAATGAGTCATTTTCCCCAAACCCTCTGGGTCCTTTAATTGGAGAATGGTGGCATTAGAAACAAAGACCTGGGCATGAGGCTCGCTGGTTCTTAAAGTTGTCAGGAGAACTGGGACTCTCTATCCCACTCCACTCCCCTCTTCTCTCCTCCTTCCATATCTGAATAAGCAGAACCTACCTTGCGGCCCCGCTGATTTCGTTCCATTGGCTTCACATCGCTTCCCTGCTGAATCACCTTATGCTACTTCCTTTCCTTTGCCACTTAACCAGAGCAGTGTCTTTGTAGATTCTAGTGTTTGACCTTAAAATAGTTGGGGTTTTATCTTCTTTTGAATTTTATCATCATTGCTTCTTCTGTGATACTTTCTCCTTTAGGCTCCGACCTGGAGCTTTGGGCATCTAAAGTACTCCTGTGGGTTATATGTGGGATAGAAAAGACTCTTCCATTCAGTGACTATTTAGAGGACCTAAAGAAATTTGACTGGCCACATTGGAAAATCTCTAAGGAGCTCAGAGTTTAAAAGGATATAAAAGATGAAATAAGATGCAGAAAAACAGGGAAGAACATAAAAGGATGCACACTCCTATAAGCAGACATTGCAGCATGGGGGGATGGCAAAAGGTCATGGCCCCTGGGGCCAGGCTGCTTGGATTCAAACCTCAAACCTCAGCAGTACCACCTTTTGGTTGTATGCCTTTGAACAAGCCACTTCTCTGAGTTTCAGTTTCTATTTCAATAGAATATACATACTAATAAGATCCACCTAAAGCAAATGTTGACAACTGAGTAAATATAGGTGGAGTGTTCAGAATAGTACTTGGAACAGAGTAAGCTCTCTCTATATGTTTATTGTCATTATGAAGAATATCAGGTAGATTGAAGACTGGGGTGGACGAAGTCTTGTACAAAATCCAATGGCAACCCACAGAATGGTCTTTGTTTTGTTCTGTTGTGGGTTAAGAGTGTGGCAGTTATGATCTATCTGGAGCCAAGAACAGCAAAAATTTAGGGCTATTGCTTAAAGTAGAGGTGTGAAGACACAGAGGAATAGGATTAGCTACTTTTAATTTTTTCTCACAAGAGAAATGATCTTCAGACTAGAAGAATCACAATATACATGGTTACCAAGGAAGACAGGCTCAAGGTAGGAGAGGAAAGAGTAGGGGAGCAATTAGATTCTCCCAGGGAGTTAAAGGACAAGGTCAAAATGAATGCTGTTCAGGAATATTGAGGGGGGTTTTTATATGTTATGGCGTTATTGTGAGGAATCTTTAAATAATTATGGAAACAGATTCAGAAGCTGGAAGATGGGAAACAATAGACCAACTTTCAAAAATGGGGCTGGATAGTGGGTAGCTGTCTTAAAATATTTGAAAAGTCAACGTGCAAGAGAATATTTAGAAGTTACCCATTTATTTCAATACTACATAAGGAGAGAAATAGCAGATTGATTTAAGAAAGAATTTCCTGGGAATTGGAGCTGTCCAAACAAAGAAGAGAGTGCACTGAGCAAGACAGAGATTCAAAGTAGGTGATTCTAAAGACTGTGCTTCCTCTCCCAGGTCCACCTCCATCACCACTTCTCAGCTCTTCATGATGAAATGAGGATTTGATCATCTGATTGGATTTCAAGCCATGCATTTGACCACATTTTACTATTGGATAAAGTCGCTGTACAGCAAAAAGCGCAAATACATGTGCTCTTTCTCTTCCACATTCTTTATGGTGCCCATCTGTCCTTGGTTTCCCTCAAACCCACATCCTATTGGACACATCCGATCTTGCTGGTGCTAAGAAATAGTTCCTAAGGGAAGTAGAGGAAACACTGCTTAGGTTTCAAGCTCAAGTACACACTGTTTCAAAAACGCTGCTTTGAGGATAACAGAGCTTCCATAGCTGTTAGTAAGATGGCCTGTTGGTACTCTTTCTCCTGTATTACCAGCGCCCTCAGGAACCCTGACAAGCAGGCACAATGCTGGCATTCCCAGTTTCCTGTATAAAACATCATTAAATGCAGTCCAAACCCCAACTTAACCTTTAGCAGGAGACCCAGTCACTGGCACACAGTGCAGATGATCTACTATCAGGAATATCGGAGAAAATTTCTGCCTTGGACAGGAAATGAAAATAAAGTGTTCCTTAAGATTCTATGGCAAGCTGTCTGACACCCATGACCTGGCTTTTGAAAGACATTGTTGCACACAAAATCCTTGATTGCATCTCTGCCTCTACAACTGAAATTCCTCCCAAATGTTCTGCCCCAATGATACTAACATTGCAAATGCGATTGCAGGTTTATCTACCCTTACAACATCTCTGTCTTTTCTTATTCAAAGTACACCTGACTTAAATTTCTTATCGCCTTTCACGTCTCCAACCCCCACACCCCCACATATCTTATCACCTTTCTCTTCTTCAAACCCGTCCCCCAATCATTACATGTTGTTTTTTAAAAATTATCTCCTACACTTTATTTTCTTGAGTACTCAAATTTTAAAAGAATTATTTAGTGCTTACATTGGAGGCTAGGGAGGCTTTGGATAAAGAATCTTCCAATGGTTTCTTGGAATGTTCATCCTTTGATATTTGAGTGTATCTTAATCTTAGCCTTTATGCCTTAAGGTTAATCAGCTGGGTTCAATCTCTTCCTCTGCCTAAATAGTTTGCATTGAAAGAAGACTGACTTGAAATGCCACGTCTGGGTCATTTTTCTCAGACATCCAAGAGTCTGATTCAGTCTATGAATTATTTTCCTAAGTTCTCAGACAGGAGTGTGTTTTTTAAGACAAAGGTTCACACTGAGCACTACTTCCAGTAAGTTGTCTCTAACCTGAAGTGATATGACACATGGGAAGATACAGAGATAATGGGTTTTGTTGGATCAGCCCCCCAAACTGGACAACAAATAACAACAGTAATACAAATTGGATAGTAGAGAGCATTTGGAGGGAGAACTAAGATTTGACTAAAAACCTTATACTTTGTTTCCTGTGAATCCCAAATGATTTATCAACTTATTAAGAAACAATCACTTGACCCACTTTGTTCTGTAGGATCAGAAAGAATAAATAAACAGAACCTTGTCTCTGGAGTAACGTTTTCTCATGCAAACTAATGTAAATCACAAATATCTGTGTTGAAAACTGTTCTGACAAGCATTTCCAAAACACAAAGCAAATCTCATCACAGGTTAACTTGCTCTAGAATGATGTTGGTAAAGAACTTTTCTGGAGAAGGCTGAAAATAACTTCTGTGCTAGGAAAAAAAACATAACCAAATAGGATGAATTAGGGGCTAGTGGTAACTTACAATACTCTTTTTTTGCCTCGCAATTTGGGATAATCTTTTGACGTAAGCCAAGTAGTAATTTAGTTTCATGCAAGTGGAAGAACGGAAAGTTTTGCACAGAGTATATAGAAAGAGGGACTGAGAGAGCAGAGCAATAGGACCTTCCCTTCACAGGGAGAGGATTGATTTGGTAAGATGGGGTGTGTGTGTGTGTGTGTGTGTGTGTGTGTGTGTGTGTGTGTGAGAGAGAGAGAGAGAGAGAGAGAGAGAGAGAGAGAGAGAGACTCACTGCTGTCTGTGTCTTAACAGTTATGATTCCACACGGCCACTAAGTAAAGGCAAAAATGTAAAACAGGTTGTCTTGGCTGAGAATACATTTGAGGACCCACTGTCTTCTGCATAGTTTCATATTTCTTGTTTCTTTTATATCTCATTAATTTTCATACACTGAATTTTTCTACTAGGTGTCACGTTTAGATGAAGTAAACTGAAATTTAGGAAAAGCAGTTTTCCCTAGGACATGCAGCAGGCAACTAGAAAAACGAGGATTCAAACTCACATCATTTTAACAATATCATGTTGAATGTTTACTGACTTTCTAAATGATCAGCTCACCTCTCTTTATAGTGTACATTTCACAGATTAAAAAGAAGGGTGGGGAAAAATCTCAAAACCATTGCCAGAAAGGATGTACTACATACTAAAGCACAGGAGAAAACTCTGAAGAATGATGAAATGGACCAATAAAAATGGACCCAAGAGGCTCTTTCCCAGTACATGTGGGATTCCATATGTGTCACATATGTCATGTGGGAAGAAAGCTCTTTCCCACACGACATAGACCATGGAGAAAACCTGCCATCTTCAGATTCGCATAACCAGCCCTCAGCTTTGGATGAATATTTTCTTTATGAAACCACAGGAGAACAATTCCCACACATTTCAGAATGTCCTAGATCAGCTCTGCTCAATAGAAATATAATGTGAACTATCTGTATAAATATAAAATTTTTAGGAGCCATGGTAAAAAAAAAAAGTATGAAGACCTATGTTAAGTTAATTTTAGTAATATATTTTATATAACCTAATCTAGTCAAAGTTTTATAATTTTAATATCTAATTAATATAAAATAATTAATGAGACAGTTCACATTTTTTTATTCTAAATCTACAAAATCTAGTATATATTTTATACTTATAGCACACATTGCAATGCCAGATTTCCAAAGCTTTAGGTAAAATGTAGTCCTAGCCTAAAAATACAGTTGTGTTTAATGGAAATTATTGTACACAGCTTCAGGCTTTAAATTTAAATTTAAATGGCTTGAAGTTTAAATTTCTAAAACTGCAGTTTTAGACAGATAGTATAAGCTTTTCCCACACAACGTCTAAACTTTCACAATGAGCAACTATGTCAATGAAGACTAAATTGCATGTATCCAACATAGACAGAATGGAAATCATTTGTGGTAAATAAATATTACATGTGACTTTTCATCTCTTGATGATTATATGCAATATGCACAAGTCAGGTAGGTACTACAGGTAGGTGGTCTGTTCTTCTAATTCCATTCTCTTAAAGAACAGAAGTGAAACTGGTTGAATAAAGAGGGGCAAATGCAAGGTGGCTAAGGCAAGACTTGCATCCTATGGATAACTTGTGCAACTGATTAATTTTGGAAAGTATTTTTAATACAGTCACAGAGTCAAGCACTAATGAAAAACTACTAATTTTCATTTAAAATATGCAACTTGTCAATTTGTAGAATTAACAATTGTTTAAAGTCTTAAATAAACTAGACACAAGTAGACCCTGGCCAGGTAGTTCAGTTGGTTAGAGCCTAGTAGGAGTGTTGTCCTGATGCACCAAGGTTGCAGGTTGGATCCCTGGTCAGGGCACATACAGGAAGCAACCAATGAGTGCATGCGTGGGTGGAACAACAAAACTGATGTTTCTTTCTCTCTCTCAAATCAATAAATAAATGGAAAAAAAACTATACGCAGTAACTTTGGAATTGTCCAAAATGTAGAGGGCGGGGGAAGAATGAAAATCATCACGATGTCTTGGAAGAATATGTCTAGAAAAAACCATTCTGTTTAACAAATACAAACTTACACCTAATGGAGGTCCTTAAGCAGTCAAATGAGCTCAAAGAATACTGTTGTTACCTGTTGAAAAAGCTCCCACATGCTCCGATTTTTTTTTCCTTTTCAGCCACCTTCCTTAAGCTTATCTCTCACAGACTTTCAGGCCATCTTCACTCAAGCTTGGACCAATCTCTACTGTGGGACAATTCCTTGAAGCACAAAAGTGATGAAAATTGATGTTCAGAATATCCATCGCTAGAATTCTCAAAGAACTGGAATTTCTTTTTAGGCTTTTGACCATAAATTATTCCAGGGACTGTCTGAATGTAAAAGGATGTAGAACCAAAAGGATGTGATTATTCTAAAGGACACAGTATCTCTAGATTGTGATTCTTCAGCTTTTTATTCTTGGCTCTTAACCCTCTCGAGGATCCAACAGACTCTGATTAGTATCAGTGCGTCCTTGTGGCACTGGTTTTCACCAGAGTAAAAGAAGGATGTGTAATTTAAATACTTCTCCAGCCACCATAGTTCTGATAACCCTCTTCCCTCTTACTATAGACTGAGAACCACTAAAATATCAATTCACTTATGTCCTGTAACAGCTAAGTTATCTATACTTGGACATTATTTTCAAAGAAACTTTTACATTTCAATAAATGTGTCACTTCTTTGAAAGTCTAGGGTGAAAATACCCTACTTTACAAAACAAGTCAGTATTATTTTTTGTATTATAAAAGGAAACATCAAAGTGTTTCTCTAAGCAATGAGTTGCCCTAAAACATTTAAATGATTATTCAACTTTGAAGAAAATTACTCATGCACAGCCCCTTAGAAAAGTATCTATTGTAAAGTTAAATTCATCTGTACCAGTATAATAATTATGTATTCTGAGGTCATCGCCATTTTATTATTTAGTCCAAGAGAGCTGTCCCAATTGTCTGTGGTGCTGAAGAAACTAGGAAGGCATAGCAGGGAAGGCCTATCATTTCGGTAGTTAACATTTTATCTTCTAAACACTGTAATGCCTCTTCATTAAATAAGGATCTATCAAATTGAAAGTCATTATCTCTGCTACCATAATTAAATTTGTGTTTCATTCCAAAGTGGCAATGGATCAATAAAAAACAATATATCTGTTGGTACTTCTTTTGGTTTGCTTGTTTGTTTACCTAAAGTTGATTTTTTAAAATGCTGAGGGCTCAGAGACATGTGAAAGGATGCTCAGCAACACAAGTCACCAGAGAGATGCAAATTAAAGCCACAATGAGATACCACTTCACACAGGTCAGAATGCACATCATAAACAAGTCAACGAACAACATGTGCTGGTGAGGTTGTGGAGAAAAGGGAACCCTAGTGCACTGCTGGTGGGAATGCAGACTGGTGCAGTCACTGTGAAAAACAGTATGGAATTTCTTCAGAAAACTAAAAATGGAACTGCCTTTTGAGCCAGCAATTCCACTGCTGGGATTATACTCTAAGAATACTGAAACACTAATTCAAAAGAACCTATGCACCCCAATGTTCATAGAAGCACAATTTACAGTAGCCAAGTGCTAGAAGCAACCTAAGTGCCCATTAGCAAGTGAGTGGATCAGAAAACTGTGGTACATTTACACAATGGAATACTATGCAGCAGAAAGAAAGAAGGAGCTCCTACCCTTTGTGACAGCATGGATGGAACTGGAGAGCATTATGCTAAGTGGAATAAGCCAGGCAGTGAGAGACAAATACCATATGGTATCACCTATAAGTGGAACCTAATCAACAAAACAAACAAGCAAGCAAAATATAACCAGAGACATTGAAAAAGAACAAACTGACAGTAACCAAAGGGGACGGGGAGAGGGATCATGGGACAAAAAAGGAGAAGGGTCATCAAGGATCATGTATAAAGGATCCATAGACAAAGCCAACAGGGCTAGGTTTAAGGGTGGGAGGCGGGGATGGGTGGGGCAGCGGGGCATGGTGGGGTGAAAATGGAGACAACTGTACTTGAACAACAATAAGAAAAAGATTATTTCATATGAGGCAAGTTTTTGAAAACACATCTGAAGCATTTATATGCCACATACATGTACTCATTTAGGATGCAATGAATGCTTGTTGTGTCTGAGATAACAAAATAAATAAATAAAATGCTATTGTTTAATACACTCATAAAAATACATACATGCAAATATTTTATGAAATACCTTTATTCTATTTTATAAATTCTAGAGTTTTATTTTCTTAAGGGCATAAAAATTATAATAGTAACTTTTTCTCATTTCCTGAATTGGTACTAAAAACAATCAATAATGAGGGGTGAGTCATCTTAAAATGAAGTCAAGCATTTTCAAGGGTTGTATATGAAAAAGGGTAGAGATATGAACTGTTAGTCTAACAAATCTCAGTGTGAAGACAAAACTTGATATCATGACAGATGTGTGGTATCAAACAAGGTAATGAAAACAAGTAATTACTATGTTTTCACCTTTAAAATACCAGAAAGTTTAATACATATAATAACTTATTTTTCAAATAAGAATCTAAATGATATCAAGTGTATCGTTATTTTTCATGAAACCACAGCTGAAAATTTCTGGACTTCATCTGCTATTCTTTTAGATAGTCTTCTATTTAATTGCTTCACTTTCCTTTTTCCATTTTGAGAAAATTATTCTCATCATTTATTGACAGATGATAAAATTTCTGCTTGACTTATTCTTCAAGTTAAACAGTTCTTTAGGATTTTAATCTTAATCATATTGTTTTCCTTTAAGACAGCGAAGGTCTTTAAAATTATGTTAGCAAATTATTTATGAAAGGTATAGAAGAAAAATGAAAACTGTGACTAATCTCTTAGTTCATCTTAATATTAGTTAAAGTTGATGAGATTCAGCAGTATTCAGGAGGTTGAGTATAAACATATATAACAAAAAGTATTTGTGACTTGTCTGGGTAACAGGCTAAATATGTTATTTAATTTATAAAAGAATACTGAAATTTCAAAGCAATAATTGGAAATAAAAAACATTATCTTGTTTCAGTGGTAAAACCTATCTCAGTGTCTTAAAAGTTACTTAAATACCTAATTTCATCTTCATCATTCACTAGATAGCAAATCACAATATCTAATTTCATAAGAAATTCTGACTTGTTCAAGCCTATGAGACTCATTTGTATGTATATTATTAAAAAGCAATCCACTGAATCTCAAAAGCAGTATGCTGAGTGAAATAAGCCAGACCAGAAAGGATACAATATATAATTTTATTTTTATTATATTCTAGAATAAGAAAAGTTAAACTAAGATGATAGAAGTTAGATCAGTGGTTGTTTATAGGGAAGAAAGAATTGGGAGCAGGCATGTGGGAATTTTCAGAGGGTATTAAAGTTCTGTGTTGTATTGGGGTGTGGGATATACAATTGTATGCATTTGTCAAAACTCATTGAATAGTATACTTAAAATCTGAATCTTTCACTGTATGTAAGTTATACTTCAATAAATAAAAGTTAAGACAAATCAAAGCAAATCATTGCTGTATCTAAACATCAAAATAAACCTAAATGTGAGAAATTGGGTCTATCATGAAAAAGACTGTGAATCAAAAAGAGTTCACTTACATGAGAAGAAGGGTAAATTAGAAATTACTCATTTCAGAAATGGAAACCCTATTATTACAGAACCCATAAAATACTAAGTTAGAAACCTAGGAAGTCATGTCAATAGAAAATAAAAAAAACTCATTCATACTAAGTACATAAATCACATTCAATGGAAAAGAAAACATGGAAATTAAAGTTACCTCAAATGTAAAGTATAAAGACTAGTTTTAATGCTCAAATTTGGATTTAAAAATTATTCATCCATTTTAGTATCTATTAAAGAGGTTTACTTTTATAATTCTTCTAGGAAGCTTTTTTTTTTTTTTTAAATTTAAGCTTCCCTTTGTGCTTTTATGGAAATTGTGATTCTGGGTTAATACTAATTAAGGTATGGACCAAGGTACAACAAGAAATAATTTTTATGAATATTTGAAACAATTTTTAAAATCCTAATGCAAGGTTACTCACTGACAAGGATAAAATAGGATTGTGACTCAAATCAGAGTAAATTAGTGATAATGATGATTCCTAAATGTTGGTTTCACTGAAGGCATGACAACTGAAAGGTGAACCTTCATAGAAAAAAAAGAAAAAATGTATTCCTTTAAATTTCATATCTTCTTACATTAACGGTATGTTTCATACCCAGAAACAAAAATAGCATATCTTTTCCTAAACATTTTTCATCTTAATGTTGCCCAAAGCCACAGATATCATGAATACATTATAGCAAGGCTTGGCTCTTGATTGGCAGTGCCAGGGCCCAACACTGCTAGTGAAAATATTAACTCAATGTGCTCGGCCCTCCACCAGCTACAACAGTGTCTGTTTGCTCCATTGATAGTCACAGAGTATTTGTGTCATGATGGGAGAGAAAGAAGGAGTTCTTGTTGGAGTTAAGGCCCAAAGAGACCACAGGAAGATCGAGGGGGTCCATATGGCTTGAGAGGTGTGTCAAAGGCAAGAGCTAAAGAAAAAAATTAAAATCGAAAAATTTAAAAGTTGAGGCACAGCCCTGACTGCTGTGGCTCGCTTGGTTGGGCATGCCCTGCAGAACTGAAGGTTGCTGGCTCTATTCCCAGTCACATGACTGGGTTGCAGGGTTTCGTCCCCAGCTGGGGTGCATGAGAGAAGTAAGCAATTGATGTTTCTTTCTCACACTGATGTTTTCTCCCTTTATTTCTCCCTCCCTCCCCCTCTCTCTAAAAATAAATATATAACATCTTTAAATATAAAATAAATAAAAGTTTGGGCACAAGCAGAATGACTGCTTAGCCCAGGTGACAGCCTATAGGGTAGAGTTGGGGGAAAGACAACTGCTTTCCTCTTAATGGGAAACTCAGCATTACCCGGACACGCAGGCAACTGCAGGTTTGGGGAGAGTTAAGCTGCTGCACCAGGGCATATATGGTTCTCAAGATGAATGGTTTTCATGGGGGCGGAATATGCCATGAGATTTGAGGCCAGTGGTTCATGGACAACAAGATGGTGGAGAGGGAGAAACAAAGACTAATTTGGGTAGCATACGATGTCTCAAGATAGTTGACTTGTTTGTGGGTACATATGATGACACTCTTGAGGAATGTTCCACAAATAACTGGCTAATACTTTAAGAGTGCTAATTTCTGATGATTAATCCAGTATTGACTAGTGTCTTCGTAACCTTGACAGCAGCCACACACAGATGGGGTCCAGGACATTAGAGTTATATGTTGATATTCTCTTTAACAGATTCTAGAATTCTGCTACTGTAGAAGCAAGGTGAATGTGCAAATAAAATATGAATTGTTTTTCTAGAACCTACTAGTGCAAACCAAAGTAGGCTTATGCTATTGTGGACAAAATCTATTATTTGTGTTTTCATAAGCAACATGTATGGGATGTATTTTCTGTTTTATATCCCTAATCTGGTTCTTACTCCAAAGGCACTCAGTACCATTTACTTAATTTTTATTACACCCATTTGCAGTAGGACTATTGTTATATTACAGTAAAGTGTAAGTTGGCTTGATTTTAGCATCAGTGACTCATTAAAAGGGAGCAATTTGGTGTTTAATGAATTGTTAACCCTGAGTAAATATATTAAAATAATAGAGTGATAAATTCAAATTGAATTGTGTGTGGTTCCTTTTTTTGTTCAATAACATCTTCTGCAGAAAGAGAAATTGGCACTTAAAGAGAATTTTTTTATTAAATATACTACAAATCACCTATACTTAATTCCCACTATCCATCTCTTCCTTATTTGATTCTTTTTTAGTATCTTGTTACTCATTCTCTCTTAAAATTTCATTATTCTGAACCTTTCCAATTTTGTTTCTAAAAGAAACAATATGTTGGGGTCTCCACAACTGGACTACAATACTGAATATATCTCCAACAAAAATTTCCCTGAGATAGTGCCACATGTTTGAAAGACATTACTGAAATAAAGAAATTAAATCCAAAACACATTTAATAAAGAAATTAAATCCAAAACACATTTTTTAACAATGAATTTGAGGACCGATACACATGGAGCCTCTTGTTCATTTGGTATGAACTTAAATCACACTTAATGTGACATTTCTTAATCAACATCTCATCTCTCTGTGGCCTGAATCAAGGCTGTCAACACTACTGACACCAGTAAAATTCTGTAAGTCCCACAGAGCCTCAGAAACAATTAAAGAACAAGACAATTTAATCTCATGGCTCATCACCAAAAACTGTCAGTTTAGTTCAACCAGCAGACATTCCTCTCTTCCAGTAAATAACCAATTGGGTACAAGTGGGCTTAAAGTTCATAGATGGAGTTTGAGGTGGGAGTGACATGAAAAACTATCCTTTGGCTTAAAAATGAAGCCGATTTGAGTAGAAACAAATTGAGCAGGACCAAATATGCAATTCTAAAACATCCATATTATAGCCACTTCTATGACCATAACAATATTTTGATTTATGATGTGACAGTAGTCATATGGAACAAAAATTCAGAAACAAGCTATTTGTGAATGAGAGGCATTTCTATAATAGAATAGGAAAAAAATATAAAAATTGCTCAGAAATATCATCTTGACAGGTGATATTTTCCTGGAATGAATCTGAAATGGTCTATAATCGTATTTGAGTATAGGTATGAGGTAAGTCACCCAGCTAGATAAATCATCTAAGAATTTTATGACTTCAAAAGAAGCTGGAATTCAAGGGCAAACTAACAATAAGCCTGAGAAGTCAAACACAAAATTCAGGGAATTCAACCCCAGATCACCTTTGAAAGTGTCACACACCTACAAATGAAAACTGATGAACATTTAAAATTAAAGACAGTTTCCTATTCAAGCTGTAGGTCTTATCATCAGCTGTCTACTGACTCCCGATCACCATGAGCTGCTGGTGTTTGGGAAAGCAATATGTATGTATATATGCACAGAAGAACGCACATATGCTTGTGACACATCATCATCTAGACATTGGATACTCTAGACAGAGTGTTTCCACCTTAACTCCCCCTTTTACGTTTACAGATTTCTGTCTCCTCCTCATACTTGCTCTCTTTGTAAAATCTATACATGCAAGGTTGAATGTGTATCTGAACGCATACACATTTACATATGTCTTAAATAAATTTTCTATCTAAATTTAACACTGCCAGCCTGATTTTTAAACCATGCGATGAAGAAAGTTGGTGACAGCACTTGAGAGGAGCGACCAGCAAAGACGTATCATGGCGGTGATCCAAGGGCCTCCTTGACAGAAGCATGTGGTGAAACAACAAGTGAAAGATCTCACAGTGAAAGCTGAAGGAAGAGCTTTCCAAGAAGGGAAGAGATACGTATTATAGTGACAAAAGTATCTTACAGAGCAGTTTATTCTGCTTTATTTGTTAAAAAGAGAAATAAGTTTGCATATCATTGTTCATTCAAAAAAATTAAAAGAACCCTACCCTAGTTGGGTGGCTTAGTTTGTTGAAGTGTCATCCCAGATGGGAGGTTACTGATCTTTCTCTCTCTCTCTCTCTCTCTCTCTCTCTCTCTCTCTCTCTCTCTCTCTCTCTCTCTCTCCTTTCTCTTTCTCTGTGTCTTCTCTCTCTCCCTCCCCACCCCACTTTCAAATCAATAAACATATCCTCAGGAGAGGATTACAATTTAAAAAATAAGCATTTACATGCACTAAAGGTGATTTTAAGACATAAAGCTCTGTGAAAGCTGTCAATGAAGCACTGCCATATTCTGTAGTAAGAATAGTAAAAACTTTAAAGATTTTATTTATTAAATTGTAAATAACAGAGAGGGAAAAGGATAGAAAAAGAGAGTGAGAGAAACATTGATTGGTTACTTCTTGCATGCTCCCAGTGGGGGACTGAGCCCACAACCTGGTCATGTGCCCTCACCAGGAATTGAACCAGTAACCTTTCAGTTTGCAGGATGCCCAGTCCACTGAGCCACACCAGTCAGGGTAGAATCATAATGAGTTTAAATATGACTGCCAGTGAAAAATTTTGGTGTGACCATTCTGTAGAAAACAGCTGTGGTGAAGAGGAAATAGCACTAAAATGGTAACCAGTGTGACTGAAGTTATTGACAAGAGTAGGACTTATTAACATTTAGTTACTAGAAGGTTCACTTGGGTCTAGTGACAACAAAGTAATAGCTTATGCAGCATGTAGCTACTATTTTAGGCTAACAATGTGTTTATGCCAATTAATCAGTGACAAAGAAACTAAAATATAGGGATGAATAAGAACAGCTAGTGTTGGTATAAAAGAAGATAGGACTGAATAAAACTGTCACAAAAAAGTCTTGAATAAAAATTTTTTTCAATGCCTTCTCTCTCAAAGAATACACAAAGAGCCCTACGTTGGACCTGATTTTAATGTCGGTAGCACTTCAAGTGCCATGAAAGTAGACTTTGTTGGCATCCTGTCCTCGGCCTACAATCCAGATGTGTTCTACAGGCACCTCTCCACCACAGCCACAGGCTACAGAGGCACGAGAAGGAGCAATATGAAAAGGGAGGAGAGGAGGGCCAAGATTGTGGATGGAGTATTATGATTGAAATAGAGAACTCCATGTTGGTGAATGATTCGTCTTTACAGACCCTTTCATATCCTACTCCTCTGCCCAATGCTGTACACTGCAGAAGTAGATCAGTTTGATTTTGTTAATTTGCTTTTAACTAAGTGAATTGAGTTCTAATCTAGGTTCTACCACTAACTACTAGGATCTTTAACAAATTCATGTAGATCATCCAGCCTCTCACTTCATAGAGGGAGAAACGGAGTCCCAGGGAATTCTTTTAGCCTAGGATCTAACATGTGAGTAGATAATGACTTTTGCTTATTAAGGATTGTAAGGGCAATAGGGGCCATATCTAAAATAGAAGTGTGGGTTCTTTATCTATAGCATTTTTTCCTCTGTAAAGTATATATCAATAGCTTTTGAATGCATTCAACCATAAAATAATTATACATTCACTTGTGAAACATTAACTACACTGAAAACCAAGCCAAATCAGACTCCAAGGGCAAAGTCAATGGAATGACTAAAACTATACCATATTTTCCACAGTTAATTTCCAGTAAATATTCCACACATCATCTGACCATATCTGACATTATACAATGGGCATTTCAAAACATAACTATTACTCAGAAGAATAGAGTTTCAGGTAAATCTTTATATTTTTTGATTACCCAGTTTATCCAAAATTCTGATAAAATAAAATTCCACGAGATTACTATACATGAAAAAAATGAGAGCTTTACTTAGTTCTCTTCTTTTGTTGTTTTCAAGTTATATTTGCTCAAACAAATAATATAAAACACAAAATGTTGTAGCTGGCAATGCAGTTTAATTTAGAATCCTAATTATGATTGACTTTGTTACTAAGAATGCCAAGTATTTGGCACATACGCCTCCCAGGACCTGGGGAAAAGAAAAATGAAAAGTCAATTTCTCTGCTGCTATGATTAGATGAGCAGAGAGACAGGCAGTGTGCTTACTTCTAGGAGCACCATATGCTAAGCCTCATGCTTGGCCTTCATAGGCTGTAAACCCAATGTGCACGCATAGCTAAGACATAGGGAAATCAGTGGTATGTATACACAGATTAGTAAACCCATAGCAGTTTTCTGTCTACTCATAACTTGTATTTAGGAGAATATTCTGGGAAAGGAATGTCAAAGTTCTTCACGATATCCAGGTTGTGTTATCAAGGGTTTTCCTAAAACGAAAAGAACCTTCTACCTCCATTCAGTCCCTCTCCACCTGACTAGGAAGAGTTATTTAGTCTTTATCAAAGTTTTCACACGGGTTTCGCCATGGTCTTCCTGGGCCGTGCCACCTCCTTTCAGAAAGTGGCGTGCCCTTCAGCCACTCTCTTGGCCACAACTCACCCCGGAGGTCTGGCCAGACCAGGAGAAAGTGAGAATCTTTCTGGTTATACATTTACCTGTTTCCTTCTTTTCACCAAACTCTTCATTATGTTGTTGACATAAAATCGTCTGACTAAAATTAACTCAATGTTTTGGGGCAGTTTCTAAAACAATACAGGTCATTCGTCATGCTATACTAACAGGAGAAATGCAATACTTTTATTAAGACATGAACAGCCCATTCCCTTAGAGGGCTACATCTATCCTCTAGTCTCTATCACTTAAAAGTTATTTCGAATTTGGAACAGAAATGAACTCTGGTTGTTTTGCCTGTTTTATTCTCAAATAAAGCATCCCTAGCTACCTGACTTCAGCTTTTACTCAAAATCTTCACTTCTGTCTGGGAGGCTGAAGCAGATGGTCTTACATGTTCACTTGTAGCACAGAGGTTCCTGCTTAATCCCTTTTGTTCATTCAAAGGAACCTTTTCTGATGCTTAGGCTCATGTGGGGAGTTCCCACACCTTCTCTGTGTATAACCTCATCCTGACCTTATACAGCTGTGGTAGGCTCTTCTGCTGCTACTCAAACAAGGCAGCTATATTCAGTGGTCAGCTAAACTCCTAGGGTGCTGAAGAAGACTAGTAGAAGACTATTGTCCCTAGTGGGATGGAAGGAAATAGACATCTGTAGAGAAGAGGCCTCAGGGCCTCAGAGTTGCAATGGTGGTGTCCCAAGTTCAAAAAGGGTTTGAGTGGAGTCCTGCCATCAGCTCCTGTCTGTGATCCCTTAATCTCCAAAGTCATGCCTACCTCTAATCCCCTTAGTAGTTACCTCCCTCTGGTCCCCTAGTTAAAAGTCAAAAGTCCATATTCATATGCTCTCATACAAGTAAACTCCCATCTGCGGAGAGCAGGACTTTTTTATTTATTTATTTTTGCTTGTTTGTTTTACTAGATTCACTAACTTAATCTCTGGGATACTCTTAGAATACTTTGTGTGACTTTTGGATTGGTGCAATATCCCCCAACAACTGTTGAGAAATGCCCTGCCTGGTTTCAGGAGCTGTAACCCCCCCATGGCTAAGGCTGAGAGAGCAACCTTCGGACTATAAGCCACTAAGGAGACAAGGCTTATCTCCCTAGCAGGAGCGCCGCTTATGCTCCTTAAAAGGAGCATTTACTTCATCCATAACTGGCCCCCAATGCTTGATCTGTTAGCCAATGACTGATAAGATTCCCCAAGGGGGGAATGACCTGAGACAGGCACGATCACATGGAGGCCCTAAGGAAGGACTTGGGGGCTATAGAAAAAGGGGGTGATGGACCCTCAGCTTTGACATAGCCTGAGTCCTCATTCTGTCCTCGAGAAGTCTCCCAATCTCTTGGCTGCCTTGCCTGACTTAAGCCTGAAACAATGCCGGTGGTGGGTGTAGCCCTGTGCTGGAAAGGGCAGGTTCCCTAGGGCGATCAGACCTAAGAAAGAATATGTAAAATCCTGTGAAACCTGTTTGTTTAGAATGCTCTCAATTAAATAAGGATCCAAACAAGAAGTGAGTTTGTTCCTCAAAGTTTTATGGCTCTTTAGCTATCTGACCCTGACTCAAAATAGGCCCTCAGAGTTCTTTGTGTGTTATCTATTGTTTGATCCTTACTGCCTGACAATGATGAGCTTTACCTGTGTTCTCTTGTAAAATGAACCTAATAAAAGCCATTGAGGAAAAGGCTCTTGGCTCTTCTCCTTTGAGAGATCAGCTACTTTTCCTCCCCAAGCAGATCATGTTTTGGTAGACTTATTCTCATCTGTGAAGGGGGGCAGGGGGCCTGTGAGCAGAGCACCCCCCCCCCCACAAACAACCATGGTTGTTATCATATATTTCCACTTGACTGAACTCACTAACAGATGCTTGAGGGGGCAGTTTACACCTGGAAAATGGCCTCAGTTAATCTCTCTGTAGAACTTGGTGACTGTTATCCTGACCAAAAATAAAATTAAAACATCGAGGAAAAAATAGTAACTTAGTAGTGATCAGAAACTCTACTACTTCAAAATCTATTTTCTCAAGGAATGGATCATGGCTCTTAGATGACTTTGTGGAGTTGGAGCAGATGCTTCTTACAGTATCCAGTATTCCAAAGATGGAAGGAGCTCAATCCTGTCATCCAACAGTTGTTACCACCAAAAGAAGGGCTGCCTCTCTACAAACCTGAACAGCTGGGAATGATTTTGAAAGAAATGTCTATAGTGACTGCACAGTCACTATTTGTAGTGGTACCAGTGTAAGTAGCCTTAAGTTCATTGGAAAGTAAAGGAGGGAAAAGAAAAACATGTAGACACGGACAGCAGATGTTTATTCCAGAAAACTGTATTATTTACACAGGGGCTCCCTTTTTCCTCCATCAACCAAAATATACCTTTCTTGACCTTAATAAAAAAAACTCATGGGCAAAATATAAATTTATGAGAATAAACCACTAAAGAAGCTTACTTCTGACTCCCCCATACTATAAAGGGGGCAAAATACCTTTCTTCCTCTAGTAATGTGAGGATAATAGTAGCTATTTAGCACATCTATATCCAGGCACTGTTCTAAACTTTGTACTTAGATTTTCTCAACTGATCCTCCTCACTATTTGGGGGGCAGGTACTACTATTTTCTCTATTTTTAGGTGAGAAAAATTGGGCTCAGAGAAGTGCCCGTTTCACTCTTTCAACATTTATCTATGTAGTTCTCTATTTAGCCACTGGGAATTTGAAGAACAATGACCCTCTGCAGGTTTATTGCATTGGGATCACTGTTTAAATTAGACTACAGCTTTTAGTAATTTACTTAATTTTTATGTATAACTTAAAGTATAATAAGGAAACAATGCATTCTGTAAGTATTGTGAAATTTGCTTTAAAATAACATTTGCTATTGCAAGGAAATATACCTAAAACTATCTTGCCCTTACTGTTATTATCAGTTTTTGAGAAAGACAAGTACCCCTAACAAAGTGGTTTCATTTCTCAGGTCCCCGACAGATGCCCTGAAAATGTCATAGTGAAGACCAGGGGAATTGTTAAACCTCCCGATGTTCTGCACAGTGCTGTTGCCATTCATTCATTCATTCATTCACTCCCTCCCTGAAAAACGTGTCCTAATTGGAGGGCAGAGAGAGAGAGCTCCAGACCCCAGTCACTCGGCTCACCTGACAGTCTAGCTGATCACATCACGGCTGGGTAAAGTGAACCAATTTTTCACAGATCTGAAAGTAACGTTTGTTTTAGTTGGTTTCAGGGGGAAAAAAATTGTCAGAAAGGATTAGGCCCACATTTGTTTTTTCCTTAATAGCACTCACCCCCCCCCCCCCACTTCCACTTCTTTCCACTTTCCTTCTGTCCATATTCTACAATGACTGGGAGTGATTCCTCTTTGTTTTTTTTGTTTTTTTTTTCCACTTTCATTAGCATCAGGAGATTTTTTTTTTTTTTTAAGCTCAAGCAGCATAACAAAAGCAGAATGCATCCTGAGTTAACTGAACTTCAAGGGAAGAAGCTGTGCTCTTCCCACACACTGAAGAAACAGATAAAATGAACCAAGCTATTTATAGCCCCCTTCCCATTTCTAATAATCTTCCATTTAATTAGGACTGTAAATAGCACCAGTGAATGCTCTGCAGCAATGCATGAGCAATCTTGGATCCTCCTCAGAATATATCTCACCCCAGGCAAGAGAAGGATATCAGAGTGAGTTCCACAGCTCACAAAGACACTACGTTATGGGGAATATGGGGAAAAGCCAGAATCTTTTTTGCTACAAAGAAAGAAGAGCAGGCTGAGATTAAAGAGAGAGAAAATTTAATTCCATCTTCCCACACAATTCTAAACAACGTCAGTGGTAAATTTTTCCATCCACAGAAAAATCTTGGTGGTTAAAATTCTAAACTACTACTGCAGACATTATAAAGTTTAATATTATTGGGTTAGCTTCAAATCAGCACAATTTTATTATTTATTATTTCATAATTATTGTATTCTACATGGAAGGTAATTGGGATCCCAGAAGTAATTATGAAATCAGTTCCCAACAACCATGAATTCAGCTCCACATCGTCACTTGGAGAGAAAGTCTGTAATGTTCTAGAATCATTAGCACTTAATTTAGGTGTGATGTGTGTTTCTACCCGCCGTGGTCCTATAGAACCTTTTGTTTCAACAATGCATTTGAAATAAAAAGTAAGAACACAGTGATGGTAAAGACAAAAGAGAGGGAGTGCAATTGTCATTCCATGTGTCCATATAGCAAAACAGAGAGAACTGGGTCGTGTAAAATTTTGTTTGGTAAGGTCAAATTTTAGCTCATATGTGAACTATTTCTACTGAATTTGAATAGTGTCTTTAAAGGTAAAATATATTCTTCTGCTTTAATTGTGAATTCTTTTAAAATCAAAGAACAACCAAACATAATGAAAGGTACTAAATTATTAAGTGATTGTTACTGGAAATAATTTTGCCATAGAGAGGAGGGAGGTGGAGGGTGTATGTTAAAGGATTTCCACACTCTGGGATGTCACCGCGTGCACAGACGCTGGGTTGAAACTGATGTGAGGGGACTGTGTTCCTTGGGAATATATTCATCCTGATTGAAAAATCTAAGAAACCTTTACTTTTGTCTTGTTTCATGCTTGGAAGCAGGATCAGATTTCCTGTTTCTCTCACTGGGTGATATAGGCTTTGGAGAGACCTTGGGGGAACAGCCTAAAATGTGAAGCCTATTGTACAGTAAGGAATTTAACTTTGCCCAAGAAGAGGTTGGGCCTTTGCCTTCTGCTTCTGGGACGTAATCTGTAAGCTTTGGGAATGTCATTCCTGGTAGGAGCTTGTCTTTGTTTAGGGCAGGGTTTGAATGCCAGAAAGTCCAACACTGTGATTTATACTGGGGTTTGCAGCCACACCAACATTGTGATTTAGGCTGAGGACTTTGGGTGACATAGTATTGACTCTACTTCCTAAGGAGCTAGAAACTGCCATCATTCATGTGGATAGTAAACCATGCTTGTGTAAAGGAGCACCCCCACCGGGTTTATAAAAACAACAACTCTGGACACTAAGGCTTGGGTGAGCTTCCTTGGTCGGCAACACTCGGCACATATTATCACATATTGTTACTGACTATGACTCCATAGGGAGAGGACAATTGCAACCTCCACATTTGGGTCCCTGGAGTCTGCCCCATGTGTCTCTTCTCTTGCTTGATTTTAATCCGTATACTGTCCCTATAGACAATAATAGTCTATAGACTATTATAATAGTCCATAAACCATAGAGCATAATAGTGTTTAGTGAGTTCTGTGAGTTCTACCAAATTATCAAATGCGAGAATGATTTTTGGAAAACTTCTGAACTTACAGTTGGTGTCAAAGTGGGGCACAAAGGACCGTGCTCCCTCGAAATTTTCTCACATGGATCTCTTGTCTGCACTCTGAGTTGGCATGATAACGAAGAGTGCGTTGTGAATGTGCCTGGCTGTCTGAAGCTAAAAGACGCCACGTAGGAAAACATACTTCCAGGTAAGATGGCAGTCCTTATCTTGGGTGTTAAAGCAGCATGGGATAACACACAGGTCTGGTTCGGAAAGGGACGCATCGCTCTGACCCTGCGCTGTTCAGGACCTCTAAGTACACACAGAGCATCTATCCACAACCAGCAGCACGGTCATTCACGCCTTCTATCAACACACGTGTATGAAACATCTCCTGTGTGCCAGGTGTTGTACCCGAACACATTAAAAAATAGCACAGAATCTCTGCCCTTGAGAAATTTATTGTCTAGGAGGTCATAAAATTATGTACATACATGCATATACACACACAAACACTGTAAAAGTATGTACTTATGAGTTTCAAAGTACCTAGGTTTCTGGAGGGGTGAGTCACTGAGTTCACAGAAGAAAGGATGCTTGAGCTGGGATTTGAATAACGAATAGGCAAAAGGGGAGACAAAGGTGAACTCACTGACAATGAGGCAAAACTGAAAGCTATCCAACGTTAGCAATAAAAATACATTCAAGGGCATAAAAAATAGAAGCTTTGGGGAAAAAAACTCCTCCAAGTAGACTTTATTAATTACACTGGAGAATGCTAACAGCTAGTAGTAAATAACTGTTTTGTTGCTACGAGAACAAAGCAAAAAGCGATGGACTTTTATTACGCTCAAATGAAATTAGATGAAATATTTGGACGAATATTCTTACGGCTAGATTTAAAAACATTGACCACAACTAGAAATCTTAAAATGTGGATTGGTGACACATCTGAAACTGTTTGGGATAATATGAGAGATGACACTTGAGCTTCCTCTGTGTTCTGGGACTCCATGAAAAGTGGGGGAAAAGAAAAGGTGAAGGTTTGAGATTAAGTAGAATCGAGAGAGGGATTCTCTGATGTGAGTCAGAATCCAAACCATAGGAGGCCCACAGAACGCAGCCTGAACAGACAGGAGGTGACAGCAGGGCCAGAAGGCTGACTTCTGTCCAGCACCAAAATGGGAACAGAACCATCTTTCCACTTGTCTCTCTCCTGGGGTGAGAAACCTTTTCCCCATCCGATCATTCTGTAATACAACTTTTCAAAACAACAACAACAAAAAAAATCCCCCTACCATTTAAAAGTGTTGTGTTTTTTTTTCCTACTTCTTTTTAGAAACGTGGAGTTGGATGTCTGTGGCCTAAATAGATGAAGCGCCTCCAAACATCATATTCAAAAGAAATTGTTGTGCTGTCATGACTACTTAATTCCTTTGCTATTCTGATGTCTCTTCTACTTTGGGTGCATCGGGAGAAGGCAAGGTTTTTTTGGAAAAGACAGTAATGCTGGGGAAAACATCGGGAAAAGAGCAAGACCAAACAGGAGGTGGACTGACTCCATAAAAGAAGCCAGAGGCAGGAGTCTACAGGAGCTGAGGAGGGCTGTTGGGGACAGAACATTGCGGACGTCACTCGTTCATACGGCTGCCAGGAGTCGGAGCCAACTCAACTGCAGATAACACACGTGTGTGCTTAAGGTGAATAAATGGAAGGAAAGAACATCTAGCTTCTGACCTTTCCTGCTGCCCCCTAAATATATGTATATTTACACCCAGTTGGCAGAAATTGGTGCAAGAGAGCATTTGTGAATAAATTTCTTGAAGTCTTTGGGAAAGACTTCAAGGAATGCATTTTTAATTTACTTTTGCTTCTCTCCTTACCTAGATCAAATAAGAGGATGCTGCCACAGGGACGGGTGCCATCCCAGTGGTCTGAGAGAGAAGCAATTACACACTCATTTGCTCTCCTCTTGAAATCAGTGCAGATAAGAAAAAATGCCACTTTGGCAGCACCTGCTGCTGCTGGTTTCATGACTTTTTATTTATTTATTTATTTTGTGTCTTTCTTCTTCCCAGAAAGACAGCAAAAATCTAAGTTAAAAAATATAAAAGCACAACTTGGCCAGCTGATCAATTTTACAGCAGACTCTTGCAGCAGACTGTGTCTGAATTGCATCTTCCCAGTTGGATTATAAATGCATGATTGATTGAAAATACTTACAAATGCATGTGAAAGCAGGTGTGTTCTTCTTTTCTGTACAAAATTAATAGACATAAAACTCAGACACATCTATTCAAACACTTAAGTAATAATTTCACTGAGTGTTAGTGATGGAAATTAGGAATTAAAAGCCATCATTGTCCTAGAAGGGGGACTAAAGGGACAGGAAATTCTGCTTCAGAGGGAAGAAGAAGTATAAATTCAGTGAGAGCTGAGCCCCAAGAAAAACATAGTGTCATTTTTCAATTATGTTTATATATTTTTTAAAAACCAAAACTCATGTCATTTTAATTCAGTATTTTACCTTTTGTCCTTTCTTCAGCATCTCTCCCTTTAGTCTGCTGCTGTTCCAGCTTCTTGTTCATTTATTCCTCTTAATTTAAATCTGCTCCACCAATGCAACCATATTTCATTTGCTTATGCCTTGGGTTCTTGTTCTCTTTACTATTATTCTTCAATGTTCTACTGAGTTCTTGGATTCCAAGCCCCAAGAGGGTAGGCAGCAGGCCTATGAAGTTTTCTGTTTCAGCAGCAAACTCAGCGCCATGCACAATTAGGTACTTAATTGCTTTGTGATGACTATGATTGATGATGTTTTCCACATCAACTAATTCCAGTGAGAAACACACTTCCCCTATTAGATGGACTGCATACAAATGGACTCCACAAACATGACTGCAACAAACAGTTCTAGAAAATAGGTCTTCCTATTTGTACTACAAGGCATATTTCACACACACACACACACACACTCCATGGTGACACCACTTTTATAATCTATTTTTTAAAGCAAGAATGCCTCGGAGATGGGAGGTTGGGAGGCAATGCCATGGACTAAGTTATACAACTTATTTTGTTCTCTTGGGCGTGTTGTGCCATTTGTTTCATCTGTAAATTAAGGATAATAACCCTTTGCTTTGTGCTGGTTTTCAAATATGTCTGCAAATTCTTTAACGTTTGTTCCTTCAAAGTGTAGAACGTATTTTCACTCTATTGTGGGGAAGATGCAGTGACTCCCTTCTAATAAGTAGGTAAGGTAGATGTGAACGCTTTTTCAGCCTGGTTCTCTGTCTCTGTCTCTGTAGCTCTCTCTTTTCAATTCGCTCACCCTGGGGGAAGCCGGTGGCCACGCCTACGGCTACTCAAGCAGCTCTGAAAAGGCCTGTAAGTAGAGGAACAGAGGCCTCCTGCCAACAGCCAGAACCAGCTCTCCACCGATGTGAGTATAACCTTGGAAGTGTAACCTCCAGCCCTAGTCAAGCCTTCAGACGGCTGCAGCCCTGGTGGACACTGACCACCACCTTGTGAGACAGCCTGAACCAGAACTCCCAGCTAAGTCACTCCTGAGTTCCAGACCCACAGGCACTGTGAGAGCTAATGTTTATTGTTGTTTTAAGCCACTGCATTTCTAGGTAATTTTTTCTACAAAACCAGATAACTAATATTGTCCTTTTCTCCTAATACCATTCTGAAGATCAAAAGAGATACCATGTGCAATTGCTAGCACATAATAATAACTTGCTACATCTTCATTCTTTACTCCTATCTGGCAATGACCAGACATGATTAGGACTCTGCACTGCCTTCTCTGACACTCCCTGATGCAGTGAGTCCTTGAAGTGTAAGTGAACCCTGCCCAAAACAGGAGGAGCAAGCCTACATTGGTTCAACCTAAAGCCTCTTTCTTGTTTATTCTATCTAGATACTTCACTATTGAAGTTGTGAAAGTCCATTCTAATGCCTTCTAAAATTGTATCAAGAAGGATGGCATGTGGTTTAAAAAAAAAAAAAAAAAAAGCAACATGCAGAAAAAAGTATCATTGAGAAGCTGACCTGAGGGTGGGGTTTTACCTCATTGTCTCAGGCCCATCAGTAAAAAATAAAACAAAGAGGAAAACAAGCCAGAGAGTTCAAACTCTAATAAATAATAATTATACAAAGAGTAACATTAGCAATGACAATAAAATGTATTTAGCAGCATAGTATGCTGGATGGTTTACCTGGTTCTTCTCATTTAATCTTGCCTAGTAGTACATAAGATAAGTGCTATTATTATGCCCTATTTACAGATAATAAAACTGGCTCAGAGAGGCTGAATATTCTGTAAGACTACGTACATAAGAGGTACAACTCAGGTAAAATGAACCCAAGTCTGCACTCTTCACATTTATGCTACATCATGTTCCTAAAGAACATGGCAACAAAACAAATACCCACTTTGGAGGAAAAACATAAGAGATTTGCAAGCAAGCAACACGTCAGTAGAAAATGCTAATATTCTTTATTGCTTTTTTCCTCCTTTCAGTTTATTCCTTTATGCTTCTCTCACATCCTGCCCAGTTCTAGCTGATACTGGGACTGCTTCAATTTTTTTCTTCTATATTATGCACATTATGTGGCTGTCATTAAAAAAAAAATCCTGGTTTGGCTTACACTTCAGGGTAAATTTACAATATAATGATACATTATTATCATTGTCTGTTATTGTTATTAATGATATCTCTTATTACCACAATGAAGATTCTAACAGAGATTGGACTTGATTTGAAACCATTTAATATTCTGTCCGTACACTCAGCCTGGCCTTCAAGCTGTAGAGGGAATTGATAAAGGATCACAAAATCAGATAAGCAACTACATCATGGACATGGCAGCCCTCCAAGACAACTTCATTATCATCTATCAGCCCTATGAATGGCCAAGAAACCACAAGAGCAGCTGAGAACACTAGAGCTTCCTTACAGTCCTCTTAAGAAAGCAGTGCACAAAAAACACAAAACAAAGCGTTGACATCCTTCCTAGAGCCCCAAGGTGACCAGTGGAGCAGTTAGGACTCGATGTGTCCTTCACAAAACTGGCCCAAGACTGCTTGGGTACAGTTTTGAAGTGGTTTCTAACTTTCACAAATTGAGAGTACCATATACGATTTCATATTCTTTTTTTTGTTTGTTTGTTTGTTTTTGAAAAGTTCAAAGCACTGACAAAATGGGCTGAAGCTAAAGAACAGCAGCCCACGTTAGAAGAGCTGCCTCTTCCCAAGCTCTCCTCCATCTCTACCACTCCCCACTGTCACAGACACCTGCCCTGGCACAGCACCCCACTGCATTCTTTTAGGCATGTGGACTTGTAACTTCCAAACAGTACTCAAAACTCTGTGATGACAAAGATTCCATGTGTCCTAGCATGGGGTTTAGCAGATGCAGGTGCTTAAATAATTGCAGAATGACAGAATCCACAGCTTTCCTTTTCCTTACATGTTCACAAAAAGGGCACCTGAATGGATCAGCCAAATCTATGGGAATTTCGCACTGGGGGCAAGGTAGATGAAAAATATCCAAGTGGAAAAACACAACAGAACAAAGCTCATCTAGCTCTATAGAGCCTTGCTCATACAATAAGGTGACAAGACTTGGGACTTTTCATAATTTACATTCTAGCCATCTTGAATTATGTATCCAAACACATGCCCTTGGTTCAGACCCCCGAATTGTTCCTTTTGGTCTGATTAACTCCTATTCATTCTTCAGGTCAAAAGGGCAATACCTCATCCAAGTCATGCCATATCCCAGTCAGCTGACAAATTTATTTGCCTTCTATGCTACCTCTTGTCTTTGTACATATTTATATTGTGACACCTGTCACATAGTATCATTACTGTGCATGTTTTCTTTCTAGAATTTTGTTTATGAATGATAGATTCTGCCTCTTATTTATCATTATCCTCAACTCCTAGCAGAAAGCCCAGTGCAAAATAAATATGCAATGAACTTAATCTCTACTCTTCTCTGAAGACTTAAAGATGAGTCAAGGAAAGTTTACCACGTTCGGAGTGCAGTTGTCCTGGGCTCACTTGGTTCTCAGCTGCATCGCAAGAAAGTGGGGTGTTGAGAACCTCCGATGTGGAAACAAATGTGCAAATGGGGAGAATCAGCCAAGTATCCAGGTCATTGATGACAGTTAAGATAACCCAAGATAACTGATTACACTGTAATTGATAGTTCTGAAAAGCATTAGAAAATAAAACTTAATGTTCCATATATTTCCAATTTATCCTATGGATTCTTTGGAGATACTACTGTTTATTTTAGCTTTTAATGAGAAACCAGCTGTCCTAATCACCCTGTCAATATTGAACATGATAGTACAAGGGATTTACATGAAATACCGAAAGTGTGTGTTTGTGTGTTAGTTGATACACGTAACGAAGCTGAACAAAATCCATAAAACACACTATTAAAGAGATATGCAATAACTTACAGTTCTTACTGGAGAGAATTACATGATTAAAAACAATGAACAAGAGTTGTCATGAAAATATAACCATCCTCAGAACTCAGTAATTAACAGCTTATTACTCATTGTTTTAATAGTCGTCATTTCAGAACTAATACACACAAAAAAATTCCTCACTGATTGTGGTGAGCAGCTGCATGGCGGCCTGTCAATTTGATAGGCTGCACTGAAGAGCCCTGCATTTTTCCCTCAACCTTGAGTAAAGATAAACACTTCCTGCTTGTACTCTTGGAGCTCTGGACTCAATAATTAGGAATTTTCTACTGTAGAATTGAACATGTTCATCTATCTAACCCCCCGTGGACACACACACGCCTGTGGACATCCTCACTACAATTATTTTCTGTAATTAAACTAACTTTCAAGATTAACAGTGCAAACGAATAATGTCAATTGCTTCTCCAGAGGTCTGACCGACTGGGGATATGATCTAATGGACCCCTGATCAAAAGACTGGAAATAGAGCCAAAGGCCCCAGGGCAGACTTGCAAAGGCCCTCTCATGCCGGCCTGTGTTTCTGTCATCACCCACCCAAGGATGGCATTTCCTATTTTACATATATGAGAGCAAGGTCGTTATTGGCTTTAACTTGTCTTACTATCCATTCTAGAGTCTTTTGTGTTTAAAGGGGACATTTCAAATGGCTCAATATCCAAGTGAGGGTATATCTTGTAACATTAATGCATTTTTACCCTGCGCATGTAAAACTGAAATTTTGTTCATTTTGTTGGGTTGTCCAATTGTCCATTTCACTATGAAAAGCTAGCCCAGTCTAGCATTTCAGACGTCTCACAGTCATTAATCTACGGTTTCTGACATGTATTGTAGTCATCCATTGAGTGGCAGCTTTCTATGCCAGCATTTGGAAGCTTGCTTAAGATCTTGAGAACAACAGAATTGTGTCAGTGGTCTCTGCTGAGTTTAAATATGGATTGTTATGTGCTACATGTTGGTGTCCCCTCAATCTATTTATTAAAACCCTAACCCCTAGTATGACTGTATTTGGAGATGGGGTCTCTAAAGAAGTTATTAGGTTCAATGAAGTCATAAGGTGGGGACCTGATCTGACATATTTACAGGTTAATGCCCTTATAAGAAGAGACACCAGAGTAAGGGCATGCCCCTGTCCTCTTTTGCTCTGTGCCCAATCACATGCCAAGGAAAGTCCACGGGAGGACATAAAGAGAAGGTGGTTTATGTAACCCAGGAATAAAGCCCTCACCAGAATCTGAATCAACCAGAACTGTTATCTTGGACTTTCTAGCCTCCAGACTATGAGAAGTGAGATTGTGTTGTTTAAGCCATGCAGTCAGTGGTGTTCTGTTATGGCAGCTCCAGCTAATCAAGACAAGGATGCAGGGCCTGATTGTGTCTAAAGACCAGTGCAGTCAGCCTCTGAGGGGTTTGTCCTGCATAAGCTCTTTGGAAAGAGGGGAAGGGAGACCTGTGGGGAGAAGAGTCTGTAAGAGGGTCCCAGTGTGGGTGATAGAAGTGCAGAGGGAAAGGGATGTCCCTTCCTCAGCCCAAACCATGAGCTAAGCTAGAGTCCCCCAGAGCATAATCTTTTCTCATTTCTGTGGAAAACCATGCTAAGCTCAGGAAGGTTAAGTTTGGTCATGCTGCCCAAAGACCTGTCAGTTTGGGGCATGCAGAAGGCAGCGTTCTCATGGCAGGGATTGTGTCAATGACCATTATAAATTCAAGTGGACCGACAGGCAGCAGACCTCAACAAAGAGGCCAAGATGTAAAGTCCTATGAGACGATATATGGCGATCTGATGTGAAACACTGGAGGCCTCCTGGAAGTAACTATTGTAGGGGTAAGAGAAGGTTAGAGGGAAGCTTATGAGTGTGTTAGTGGCCAAGAACTTAGGAGCTGTGGTGCAAGGGTAATGAGCCAGCAAATGTGCAGGATTGATGCCGTATGTCCATAAGCCAGCAGTGCTCAGGGACACTGGTGAATAGGCCCAGTCTGGTGATGCTTACAGAAGATTGCTCCTTTTTAGTATATTAAAATATTTTTCAGGATATTTTCTCTTTCTCTCTCTCTCTCTCTCTCTCTCTCACACACACACACACACACACACACACACACACACACACACACGTACACATGCAACCATACTTCATCTCTCATCTGAAGCCCTTCAGTTTTTCTTCCTTAATCTTCTCACAGGTTTGGAAATGTACACACTATAGAGTATTGTGGGAAATGTCTTTATTTCTAAATTTGAGTCAAAATCACCTCCAGAGCTTACATAGTGATTTTTAAATGCAATATCAGTATCATCTATCCTGATTAGAATGAACAGTGAAAATCTGGGATGAAGTGCCTATTTGTTCTTTTACTCACAAAAAAGGAAGCCTTTTTATAACAATTTTCTCTATTAATGTAAGTAAACAATGAAATGATTAGATGGGTATTTTTTTCTCTCTTAAAGAACAAAGCTACACAGGCTTCTGCTTGCAAAAAGTAAGACTATACTTCCAGCATAGTGGCAATAGGAATTCTTTTGACAGAAGGTGTGTATCAGTGTGTCACCAGAATTAATAGTAACAATGATGATGATGATGATGATGATGATGATGATGATAGAAATAGTGAACAGTTAGACAAATAGCCACAAAGAAACAGGCAGGAGTTCTTCAGACTTCCAATAATAAATCTTAGTGGGTTTCGTGGGTCACTCTGACATCAAAATCTTGTCCAATATCTTAAAGTCAGAACATTCTAAACACACGTATTTTATTTAAGTATGAGAGCCACAATTACACATTTAAAATGCATTTCATTAACATACCGATTTTAAGTTTAAGGAATGTTCAGGAGATGAACTACTCTAGGATACAATTATCTTTATCACCACCATCCCAAATGGTCATTCGGAGCATAATTATCAGCCAATGTACTTCTGTTACTATCACTCCTCACTTCCATTTCCAATGCTGCTTGTGAGTGAATGGTGTTCACGGCAGAAGCAATTTGTTCCTGCTAATGAAGTTAAAATATGAAGAACAGCAGTGGAAGATGGCACGACTGATAAAATGGGTTACTTCGTTCACTATGAGCCATTGACAGGGCACGTCAGAGTCACAGCAATGCCGTTTCAAAGGAAACAGCATTTGCTTCACTCATAAAATCTAGAGGCAACGTCTTCCCATCTCTGGCTACAACACAATAAAATAGGAAATAGGGAGAATATTGTCTTTGTGTCTGTTAGACATTCTTATTAGCCCTGGTGAGTTGATTCAGTCAAAACATCATTTTGAGGTGGTAGTTTGGTGAAAATAAAAACATTTTGACCCAGCATTTATTTTCTCTTTCGAGTGGGTAAAAGCAATGTCAAAATCTGCATGTTTGGAATACACAGTCCCTGGTCTCAGGGATGTCTATTTCCTGGAAGTGCTAAGTATTCTGCTCACTGAGAAGGCTCAACACATCTTGGCTAGTGAGGAAGATGCTTCCTTCATCGGACATTGCTAGGGAATAAAGAAAGTTTCACCTAACTTATTTCACTAAGTGATTTTGACACACCAGACTTAGATTACAGATAAAGCCTGATGTCAGTCTACCTGAACTGCAAGTAATGCTCCCCCAAATCAAAGGCTTAGATCTGAACACATCAGGAATCTTTTGTTTTCCTCCAGAGGGCTGGAAACAGTGCAGAACACCAGGGGAGTATTTCACTCTGTATTTTAAGGTGAATGAAATAGTTTTGACCCATCATTTATTTTCTGTGTCCTTTAGCTCCATTTAATTGTGATTTAAAAAATTAAAACATGTTCTATGCTCCAAAACAGAGGTATTCCTATTTGGGGAAAGGTCTAGAACATGATGGATCCTTCAATGTGCCCAGTTGTGAACTTACTTTCATCGCTCTCTGTTCCATATCCTGATTTGAGCCCTGGACTGGGGATACTGAAAATCCCAATCTGTCTAAAATTCATCTGTGAGTTGTCACAAACTTACAATGGGTTTGTCATGGACCACTGGTGTGAGTGGTGGTTCCAAATTCTCAAACCTGCACCCAGAAAGTCTATACGTTAGACTGACGATATTCCAGCTGAAGAAGTGAGAAGTAAAAAATGTACAGGGCTTTTGTTATCTGTCTACAGCAATAGTAATAATAATATAAAAATAATAACAATCAAACAAGAAGCAAAGCACAGTGAACATCAATGTAGAAATCAGCAGATGCTCTAACAGCCAAACACCAAGAGCATATAATAGTTAAATATTGTTACGTGAAAAAAAAATAGCATTCAGATGCAAGAACCAGGGGAATTAGGTAGATGGATTGTAATTAGCAATTACCTAAACTGGATCATGTCCAGAACATGAGATCTAACATCACCTCTACCATTCTAAGAGGTGTCCTGGTATTCTTAATAAACTAAAGTAATTAGGAACCCCTCCCCATTTTATTTCCCATTAACATATGAAAGTCCAGTCCTATCTTGTATCCAGAGGTCAGTTCTAATCATCATGGAGAATGTTTTGAACAAATTCAAAATGAGTTATTTTTCTTTTCTGTCATGAACTGACTGACTCCAATATCACTAATTTAACAATTTGTGTCAATTTGAATACAAGCTAGCCTGAATTATGTTTAAGGACATTGTGTCATTCAAGGGTTAAAACATCACTGTCAAATTAATAGCTTAAACAAAATTAACAGAGAACATCTTACTGTAATACTTTGGAGCAACTTTACACCACAGAGAAGGAGCTGCCAAGGGAACAGCAATCGACAAGGGTCAGGAGGGTATCCTGGCATGATGCTAAACACATGCAAATCATTATGAAGTCCTTAAAATAGGACATCAACAAGAAACATTTCGTCATGAGTTTACATTATTTGAGAATAGTAACCCCTCATTTTTAAAGATAATGTATCATTATTACCAACGTAACATCCCTTTCCCCTCATATAAACAAAATCACTGTGTCATTATTGCCTATGTACAATATTAGGAATATGATGATGATGTAATGAGAGCTAACTGTTCTGACATTTCTAGAGAATGAAGGAAGTGTTGCAGCTTAGTGAGTTTTACTGATAACTGGGTATCACCTATATAATATTATTCTATATGTTGGAGGGAGTAAACAAATTAATAAATTAAAATGTCCAGTATTCATTGAACACTTATCACATGAAAGGCACTGGGCTTGAGGCTGTGCCTAAACTGGATTACATTATTTCATACTGAAAACGATTTAATCTTGGTGATACATGGGTGCATATTTATGGTTGCATGACTCTGTAATGCAAGCAAGCCCTGTAGTCTCCCAGGTTATGAAGGGTTACCTGTTCCTGTAAGACATGTTTCTTTATGGGGGGAAAAAATCACACAAGATCTGGTTTTAACACCTTATGTCAGTGGAAATTCTGGAGGAAACTGCAGGGTTTGGAAAAGAAGAGAAATCAGTATTAACTGAGAAGTAGTTAATGGGTCAGGGAGGAAAGGAAGACTGGAAGGAGGAGGGGCTCCTCATAAGGAAACTAAAAGCAAGGAGAGATTCCATCATGTTGGAGCTCCCTCCCTGTTCAGCTTTAGTACTCCATGGTAAGACTTCCACAAGGACAGGCTTTCTGCTCACACTTTAAGTGAAATAAAGGGAATTGGCTCCACAAAGTGAAGTGTTGGGAGTTAACTTGATGCCTTTGTTCTCATAAAGGTAAGAGTCTTCTAAAGACATGTTCTCCAGCTCTTAGAACAGAACACTGTCAGGCTCAGAAGCCACACAGCTGGAACATAGAGATACCCCCTAAATAGCCCCCAAAATGTTCAAGGTAAATTTAAAACTGAAGTAAGGAAAAAAAAATTATGCTAAGCTTTGGTTAAATTGACAAAGTTGCGTGCCTGGGCTTACATGCTTGTATTCATTTTATTCTTACACTAAAATGAATTATTTTTCTTAACAAACATTAAAGATAGTAACTTGTCTTTACTGAGTAATTCATGTTTTTCCATTACCCCCTCTAAAAATAGTCTAGATGCTTAAATTTGTTCCCTGCACACAAGCATGTCTCTTTCCCTCAAAGGAATCTACCGAATTGCCTTTGAGTTAATATTCAGCCCCTGATTTTGTAAAATCAAACCGAATAGGTGCTCAGAGATGCCCTTTTCTGGCTATTGGTGATTCTCATAGACCTACTGAAACTGGCAAACACCCGTAACTGGAGGGAAACTGAACATAGCAAGACAACTCGGATTACTGATGTTAGCACCCGATTCTGAGTCAATAGGCTCTGGACGTCTCCTCTGCAAACCCCTGCAAACTTGAACAAAGTACAGGACCTTTTTAAAAGAAAAAAAGAACACTCTTGAGGATGCCCCACTGATCGTTCCAATTCTTTTTATTTTAGCATTACATAAATATATGCAAACATAAGAGTAGTTACAATCCACTTCTGCTTATAAACCTTATGCAACCAAAATAGATTTACAAATTAAATAGAGAAATCTATGAAAGTCATAAAATTTTAATTGATATTAATTTAATGTGACAGCTGATGTTGCTTAGTTTAAATAAAATTATAAATCCCATCGTAAACATAACACTCCTGACCTCTCAGACCCTGTTCTTTTTGAGCTCGCCATGCTGGTGCTAAGCAAAGTTGGCCGTGATTCTATTCTCCCTTCAATTTCCTCCATTTGAAATACTGTGAAACCTTTGTTCGTTAAAGTATAACCTGACATCATTTTATCTTTTGCGTGGCACAAGCACATCTTTTATATGCTCAGCCTGCCTCTGTTCTCTCAGTAGAACTTCGACAGCTAAGGTAGGACCAGCTTGGGCCCCACATGGTGGTGAACTCACTCAACACAGGCCTTAAAATCGTATGAAAACACTTGGCTACTAAGTGGTTAGGGCTTTGTCATTTAGAAGATGCTTGTATTATAACTTCTGAGGGTTGTCATCTGCCAATTGCCCAGAACTCTCCAAACTGGGAAAAGGCCTCCTTGGAGAGCTCCTTCCCTGCATGAGCAATTGGGGTCTGGGCTGCCCATCCCAACAAGCTGAAGCACCCTGAAGTCCAGATCAAGTTGGGGGCGGGGGGGCGACAGGGGCTGGAAGGCTGGCGGGCATGATTACCTCTCACCACATTTAGCACTTTGTTTAGATTCTCAGCTAAGATTCTCATTTTGTACTTTCTTTGAATAGACTGTCAATACTGTTTGAAACTGCACCTTGGTCAGTTTACTACTCAAGTTCTCATTAGATACTCAAGTTCTATTGAAGATGCAGGGAAAATTTAGATCGTGCCCTCAGCCCTCTGAGGAAGGTGTCTGAGACCCAAACCACCTTCTTTATTTCTCAATGGCCTCCTTTATTCTCAACACTCTTAAAAGTTAATACACCCATAAAGTTGACATAGCCCAAACCACTAAGCAAAGAAAAATAGTTAGGACCTACAAATAGCATTTTTAAAGATCCTTGGCATGTGTTAAATTATAAAGCTTATAAACACATTTATATATGTAGCTTTACCTATCACAATATTAAAAAAAAACTATATTATAACCCTCAGTCACCATTGCTTTGCTACTTTGCTGCCTGACCACAATTTTCTTCTTTCCTATAGGATGGACCCTCTTTAAAAAAAAAAAAGTTTGTTTGTTTATTTACTTAGTTGGTTAGTTAGTTATCTTTAGAGAGAGGAGACGGGAGGGAGAAAGACAGGGACAGAAACACTGATGCATGAGAGAAACATCAACTGGTTGCCTCTTGCACACCCCCAAATGGGGAATGGGCCACAACTCAGGCACGTTCCCTCACTAGGAATTGAACTGGTGAGGTTTCAGCTTATGGTACAATGCCCAACCCACTGAGCCACACCAGTCAGGGCTAGGGTGGACCCTTTTAATCACTTATTCTACAAGTTAGAGACCCTCTAAGTAGTTAGGTCTATCTTAGCTGCTGCTTGGATTCATCTGGGTAATGATTTGGGCTCTCTACCCCAAGAAGTCAATCAGGCCCTGCTCTGTGCAGGAGGGATGGCTCGCTGTGTCCCAGCGGGAATCACTGGAGGCTGTTTTCTCTCACTGGCACAGGAGAGAGACCCACTTACAGTAGAAATGCAGTCAGCTTATACCTCTGAATTCAATTACCCAGCCCTGCTACTGGCCACAGCACACCTGCGGTTAGAAGGAGGGATGCAGGATAAAAGGCTTATCTTGCTTTCTCCTTTACATTTTTTAAAGAAAAAGTGTCATTAATTGAATGTGTTAGACTTCACATTACTTGTGGAAAGCTCCTGATAAGAAGGGGATTTATTTAATGAGACCCACTTTTGACAGAGTTCACTGCCATGGAAAAATTCCTACAGTTAACTAGTCAAGTATTGAGGTTAATCTCTGTCAATTTTATGGTCACATTCTCCAAGTTGAGACTGGGATTTTCAGGAAGTTAAATATGTTCTTACATAGACTCTTTATTACTTCCATATGTTCCTTGAAACTGATATCCACTAAAGGTCTTGCTCCCTGCACCAAAAAAAATGAGGTTATCCTTTGTGAAATGAGCTGATAGACAAACATTAGTGAAAGGTAAGAACCCACTCGGACAGGCCTGAGTCAAACCTTAATTTTGACATACAGCACTTGGGTTACTTTCATTTTCTCTAGTTCTCAGTTTCCTACTCATAAGATGAAAATGATATATTAGATCCTCATGATAACATTATCCACTATAAATAAGAAGTAGTGTTAAAGAATGTCCTCTACTTTCAAAGAAGTTATATTCATGTAAGAACTAAAAGGGCTTTGCAAAGAGCTGGCTTTCTGGAGTGACTCTTTTGATGTCTGTAATTGTTCCTCAAGAGTTTACAGCGAGTAGAGCTTATTAGAATAGGTTAAACTTTTTTCTGATATTATCTTCGGGGACTTCTATGTAATGAATTACTATGGGTCAAGAGTCTGAGTGTTAATCAAAACACTTTTTTTAGAAAAAAAGGTTATCCATCAATAAATGTGGTCTTGTTATTATATGTATTAGATTTGAATAGTCCTAGAATAATAGCACAGAGGAGGTCTCTTTGAAGGACAAGTAAGTTTTTTTTAAATTTAAATTATTTTATTGTTGTTCAATTACAGTTGTCCGTATATTCTGCCCACTCCTCCCCCCACCCCCTCCAAACTCACCTCCCTCACTTGCTTCTACCCTCCCCCTTGATTTTGCCCATGTGTCCTTTATAGTAGTTCCTGAAAACCCATCTTCCCACTGTCCCCTCCCGCCTCCCTTCTGGCTCTTGTTAGATTGTTCTTCATTTCCATGACTGGTTATATTTTGTTCGCTTTTTTCTTTTGTTGATTATGTTCCAGTTAACTGACTTTAAGATAAACTACTAGTTCAGGCGTTCCTGAACTCTAACTTCTAAGCTGAAGAGATTGAAATGTTAAACAAAATCCAAAATTGTATGACATTTACATAAATATCAGTGGGACTTCAAAGGACATTTATCACTGGCTATTGGGCACAAATTAATGGGGGTGTAGATGGCGACCTGGCAAAGAGACAGCAATTTGGCAGGGCTATCCGATGCCCTCATTTGCACTGATACACTGATCCGCCTACCAGGCAATATCTTTCTATATGACACAACCAACTCGTATTTTTTACAGGGCCAACTGCCATTGCGATCAATGGTCCAAGTATCTTTTTTGTTTCCATAATAAAGGCAATGCTGCTTGACATGATAGGCTGAGAGCAGTAGAGCGGTCACAAGGGAAGGCATTATTCATACATTTAAGTGACAAATGACATTTGTATGCATCCAGCTCCAAAGGAAGGGCCTATAATTTGCACTATTACAGCACTGAATCTGGTTATTAGAGTAGTAGAATGGGGACACAGATCCCTGGGTTTTATGCCCAGCTCTGATACAGAATATAACTCCGGGCAAGTAATTTAAGTCCCCTGCACTTTAAACTGGCTTTCTGAGATGGGCGTCCCGCCACCTGCTTAGCAGAGGAGACTCCTCTGAAAGCTCTGACATTTATAGGATGCTTAAATATGTTTCAGACCAATTTAACTTGAAAGCCCAATTGATAATGATGAACAAACTATATCTGGAAAATAGGTGAACATCATGAACTGTCATTAAGCCTTTTCTGAAAGGTTGGTGAGAAGAACTAATACACCTGAATGTTCTAGGTGATATCATAGAGGGCAAAAACATTACATAAAATGGTTGGGATTGTGAACAATTAGTATGAACAAGTTACAAGAGTACTTGGCTATGCTTTCCAAGGATCCTTAACCATGAGCTAAATTAGCTAGCTCCTTCCTGAAGATGGATTCCAGTTAGAATGAGAATTCCCCCTCACTAAACCTAATTATGTGAATTTATCAATCTCAAGTGAATGGCCCTAGCTTCAGATAAAACTGTGAATAAATGCTACTAGATAAATTAATAATAGATGCTAACAGTTGATAAAACTGGCCCAATTATAGGGATACAGACATGTGCCAGAAAAATAACAGTAATATATATATAACTAAAAAAGAATCCTATCATATTTGAATCAAATTGCAGGGTCTAGCAATCTGATTGAAAAAATATATATACCTTTCTCCTCAGCTCCAAGAATGAGCAAACACCAGTAAACTTGCAAGATGGCAGATTTGTGCAACTGCCAACAGATATTTTTAAATGGGTCTTTTATTTCTTGCTACATTCCTACAACATTATTGCACTATGTAGTCAACATCACAATATGGCTTTGCTGTCTATTCCAAGAAAAATTCAGATCCATATGTTCGCCTGTTCTTTCTCTCTCTGCGTGTGTGACATCTCTTCTTTCTCGCACACTCTCATTTTCTTTTTCTTTTTGGTTTTGTTCCATGACATTGCTAGTTTTATTCAACAACTGGAGAAAGACAATTTGATGGCACTCATCTATTGCTGTGTCCAGACCGACCTGCTTCTTTCCCTCCTTTCTCCCCAATGAGTAGCAGTAATAAAGGCTCAACGGCTCTAAAAGCAATCGATTCACAAACAGTGTGGTGCAATTACCAGCCTGGATGGCAGCAAAGACTTCCAGTAAAATAAAGGAAAGGCAAATACAGTCTCTGCAGTGGGAACAGCCTCTGTCGCACAAGCAGCCCTCTGGTTACAAAGAGGCACCAAACAGTGCGTGGCGTGATGGAGGAAGTGAGTGGCTGGTCAGCAAGAGACCGGGAAGGAGACGGTACCTCTGCAAGCCCAGTGGATTGTGGACAGACAGGTTGTTCAAGGTAGTTGCCTTCAGCATATTCTATATGGTGACTTCTTAGAAGATTTTTATGTAGTTTTTCATACAAGGCTTCCTGCTGCACAATACTATCTTGTTACTTTCTACTACAAACCCATCCCTCCCACCCACCCCCATGAAGTGATGTTCAGCTAAATTATTAGAGCATCCATTCATACATGGCTTCCAAAGCCTTGAGAGTGGCCTTAGTAATGTGTTCACTAGACTTTTCTGGAAGCTTTGTGAAGTAAGGTATCAACTGCAGTAGGTGATGACCTGGATACCTTTCCCCTGTAATCTCACTTTCATCACAAGTCCTCTCATGTAGGGTCGTCATAAAGTCACAGTCAACATATCTGGGATCTAACTTGATGGGAAGTTGAGTTGCGATATACATGTTTATGTAGTTCACAATCATGTCTTTGTAGAATTAAGTTCTTGTTCACTGTCCAGATGTAGAAATGGCTTCCAACATACTCCTATCCACTCCAGTGCTACATCACTTACTATTCTGTTCTGGTCACCCAGGACCAGAGTTTGTATCTTTTTTTAAATCTTCACCTCAGGATATGTTTTTTAATTGATTGTAGAGAGAGAAGAAGGGAAGAAGAGAGAAAGAGGTGAGAGAGATGTGACAGAGAAATATCAATCGGTTGCCTCCCATATGTGTCTCGACTGGGGATCAAACCTGCAACCTTTTGGTGTATGAGCTAATGCTCCAATTAACTGAGTCACCTGGCCAGGGCCAAAGTTTGTATCTTGACAGAGGTTTTCCCAAAGTTGAAACAATCCTTAAAAATTCATTTGACTTTATCGATACAAACTTATTTAAACTATTAATAATAATAATAAAATGTTTTGATCAACCAAGCTAGGGGAAAGACTGAATTACCTTTCTATTCTACCTATAGAAAATGATATTACAAAACTGTCATACGAAAAGTCATTTGAAGAGACCATAAGTAATATTGCAGGGAAAAGGTATCATAGACTGCGTGAAGAACTTATTTTAAAATGCCATGTTTTATATGCATTTCTGTGGTGTTTATATTTATCGGATTTTAAAAATTTATAATGTTTCATCATATATTTTATCATTCTCAATTAAATGTTTAATTTTGAAATTTTTCTTGAAGAAGTCTCTCTCTCTCACATATACATTGTATAAGCTTCAAGTACTACAAATGTGGACCTTACTCACAGACCCTGTTCTCTTTAGTGCCATCCTCAGGAAGATTCTTGCTAACTCTTAGGCATTATTCCTCTCTCTCCCTTTTTTCCCCTTCAGAAATGCCAACTGGCCTGGAACCCCAGCCTGAACATTTCAATCTAGTTTATACAATGACCAACCAAGTCCAAAGCAGGGAAAAAGTAAAAACCTACCCAGCTAATCACACGAAGCATTTACACACTACTCACAATATAAATATTGATTTAAAAAGCAGCATTTCTCAAAGTGTGTTTAAGTTTGCTCGTAACTCGAGATGCTGATGGGTTTCCATATGTAATGAGTTCTATGAATCATTGTGTTTGAGAACCAGTAGACTTTTAGGTTGGAAGGGATGGGTAGGGGGTTCTTTATTGCAGAAACGTTCAGAGTCTTTAATATGGTAATTGTCATCACGGGTATCCAAAAGAAATAGTATAGTATTCAATGTTTCCAAAATTTATTTGAGTATGATTTTTGTTTTTTATGGAAAAGGGAATTTGTTTCATGGACTATCCTGTTGTCAAGAGTAGAGGCAGAGATCTGGAAATCAGATTTGCCGAGTTTATCGCAAAACGATACTAATTTTACTACCAATCTCAAGACACAGACTATAAATTAGTACAGCACTTAACACACTATAACAATGTTACACGAATCCATCTCCTTTAGATCATAGTCCATCCAGAGAATAACCATGACTTCACTTCACTGTCTATTGTTGTTTTATACCAGCTATTAGGGACATAAAGATGACTTCAATAAGTTATACTCAGGAGAAGAAGGTAATAAGTAGAACAGAATATAAAACAGAATTCTTTACAACTGATATGGTGAAATAATCATTGTGTTTGCAAAAAGGTAAGGTGGAGTCAAGCTAAGCTACAGAGAGGAGGTGACATTTGTGTTGGGCCTTAAAGATCAAACCTGGACAAGTCAAGTTAGTCTGCAGTGAGTGGGGGTAAAAGGATCGCAGGGAAAGAAAAGAATGTGAACAGGAGCATGGAATTACATGTGTTTGATTTATACCCATATACCATGAACCTGACATAATAAGACACAATGTGTGCTCAAAAATGTTGCTAATGTTTGCTAAAATGAAGTGATTTCATCTTTCTATCCATCCATTCAGTAAGCATTTTCCTTACTCAGTTTGCCCTTTTACAAAGTAGTGATTATGCTGGTCCATGCTTGCCTCAGAGGGAATAAGACATATATTGGGTTGGCCTAAATATCTGTTATGTGTATTCTGTAAAATAAAGGACACATTTTTTTTTCATTTTCACCAAAAACTATTGATTTGTATATTTTGAGTATGTCAGCTATCTCCTGCTATTGGCTTCTAGTGGGTAGAGGCCAGGGGTGCCACTAAACATCTTCCAATGCATAAGACAGCCCCACAGCGAAGAATTATTTGGCCAAAATGTTAATAGTATGAAGAAACTTCACAAAGCACTTTTGACATGTTTGATCAGTCATAGTACCTTCTCCATACTCTGCACAAATCATTTTTTTTTTACATTTCAGTTGCATTTTTACCTTTCTTGAAACAATAAAGCATAACATGGTGAAAATGTTGCCTATCTTCTTCCATCTTCAATATTAAAATGGCTGCACAAAAGTTCACCAATTTTGATAAGTTTTTTAAATGCATGCTGATATGACAGCTGTCAAAGTACAATCTAACAAAATTGTTTTGAAAGAAGTTAAAAACACCTAAGCACTACCAGAGCCATGGTACAGAAAAAACATTATGGACTTTTTGGCCAACTCAATAAAATGCCACTTAGAAAATGCATTTACTAAGGGAATGGAAGATTCTGGTCACCGTCATAGATATTGACCTTAACAACGGGTGGTACACAATGGCCCGTGGTCATAGATATTGACTTTAACAATAGGTGGTACACAATGGCCCACGCTCCCAATGATGTTCAGTAAGAGCCAAGCATTTTTCTCTCATACTAGCCACTGTGGATTAAAATAGTACCTGTGGGAGATAATGTGATAGTGTTCTCAGCCCACCTACACTACTGCAGAGAGGGGCCTGTGGGGCAATCTACGTTTCTCTTTCCAGTCTCCACTGAGGTTGACTGAAAGGTAAGGATATAACCAGTGGCAGGCAGTGGGAGAAGACAGAGATGATACATTTCTAGCGTTATTTTAGTGGGGGTAATTTGGCTGGAAAAACCACTCTAGAGAAAAGCTGAGAAACTATGGTCTGTGAACAAAGCAAGTTGGCAAGGTGAAAATATGCAAAGTAGAATGCTAATGTGCATTGTTTCTGGCTTCAGTGAAATAGGCTTTTGTGGTTTTCTCTTAGACAAAATAAAGAGAAACATGATTTAGAACTATACTGTGCATTTGAACATGCTGTTCTACCTGGAATGCCTTCTCCATCTTCTCAATTTGGCAAACTCCTAAACATCCTTCATGTTCAGATCTCACTACTTCTGCAAAGCCTTTCTTGCAACCAGCAGGCAGAACAAGTGGTTCTGTTCTGCATGCTCCCTTTATAAGGTGTCTGATGTCTGTCTGGAAAAAGTCCAGCCATTGCTAATATAACGAGAACAGTATGCACACTGATGTAACTTGGCAACCAAGGAGAGTGGGCTGGAATGTGCATGCGTGAACAATGATGACTTCACTGTACTAGTCAGTGGGGGCAGTAGACAATATTGACTGAGCATCTTCACTGTGTGGCTGTCACATTCAAAATGACTGAGTAGAGCAATGAATCTGCATCAAATTTTGTGTTAAGCTTGAACATTTCTCCATGAAAACTATTCAGATGATTCAGAAGGCCACAACTATGGGCAACTGGTGATTGGCAGCTTCATCATGACAACATGCCTGCTCATGAATCATGTCTCATGCAGGTTTTTGGCAAAACATCAAATCATCCAGGTAACTCGGCCCCCCTACAACCCATATTTGGTGCCCTGCAATCTCTGGCTTTTCCCAAAACTAAAATCACCTTTGAAAGGGAAGAGATTTCAGACTGTCAACATTCAGGAAAACCCTACAGGGCAGCTGATGGTATTGGGAGAACTATGTAAGGTCCCAAGATGCCAACTTTGAAGGGAACTGAGGAATCATTGTCCTGTGTACAGTGTTTATTGTATCTTGTATCTTCTTCAACAAATGTCTCCATTTTTCTTATTGCATAGATGTGTATTTCCTGGAGAGACCTCATATATCCCTATTATTCTATAATAAACTTGTGTTGTATCTTATCATAAACAGATTCTGAGGGCTTAAGGTCAGTGCCAGACCTCATCTTTCACTAGATCTCCAGTTCCTTGTACATTGACCACCACTGATATAAACTCAGTAAATGGCACACATTATTACTATAACTCTGACGGTAACATGTAAAATATACAAGGGAGCCAGCTGAGTTTCTGACATTGTGTTTACTCAACAGATCAAATCTTACCATGGTCCATACTTCCCAAAACACCATCTCACCTGTAATTTGTTTTTCCTTACTGTTTATTTGTTTTATTTTTGTTTGTTTTTAACACATCATGTTTTTAAAGAGAATGCCCTCTCCAGTTTTCTACACATTCAAACTTCAGCAATGTCAAGACACAGGTCAGAAATCACCAGCTCTGAGATATCCTATGGAATGGGAGATAATATTTGCAAAACATATATCTGGTAAGGGATTAACACCCAAAATAGATAAACAACTCATGCAACTCAACAGACAAAAAAAAAATCTGATTTAAAAAATGGGCAGAGGCACTGAATAGACATTTTTCCAAAGAAGACATACAACTGGCCAACAGGTTGGGGGCATAATGCTCAATAGCACTAGTCATAAGAGAAATGCAAATCAAAACCACAATGTGCTATCACTTCACACCTGTTAGAATGACTATCAATCATCAAAAAGAAAAGTGATAACAAATGTTGGTGAAAACATTTGAGAAAAAGAAACCCTTGTGCACTGTTGGCGGGAATGTAAATTGGTGCAGCAACTATGGAAAACAGATCCAGCAATTCCACTTTTGGTTATATATCCAAAGGAAATAAAAACAGGATATTAAGGAGATATCCACACTCCCATGTATATTGTAGCACTGTTCACAATAATCCCATCAAAGGGTGAATGGGTAGAGAAGGTGGGATAGGTATACATACATACACACACACATAGTTAAATATTACTCAGCTATAAGAAGGAAAGAAGTCTTGTCATTTGTGACAGCATGGATGGGCCTTGAGGGCACTGTACTAAGTGAAGTGAGTCAGAGAAAGACAAGTATTTGCATAATTTCAATTATATATGGAATCTAAAAAAGTCAACGTTGTAGAAACAGAGTAGAATGCAGTTGCCAGTGGCTGACAACTGGGGGAAATGAGGAGATGTTGGTCAAAGAGTACAAACTTTCAATTACAAAGTAAGTTCTAGGAATGCAATGTACAGAACTGTCACTAAATGTATTATATTTCTGAAAGTTGTGAACAGAGTAGATATTAAATGTTCTGACAAAAAAATGGTAATTGTGTGACAGACTGAAGGAGTTAGCTAATGGTAGAGTGGTAACCATTTTGCAATGTATAATTGTATTAAATCAACACAGTACATGCTGTAAACTTATGCAATGTTACATGTAATTATATTCCAATAAATCTGGGGGGAAATCATCACATCTTTGAAGACTTCCCTGGCTACTCTAGACCTTACTGAAGGTTTTCTCCAGTGAAGTCATACAGCTTTACAATGAGATTCATTTATTGTGACCATCAATACCACCTCAATTTTTCACTCCTGGCATCCCAATATTTCCTAGCACATAGTTCACACTCAATTAGATGATACCATTGATGTTCCACTTCCATGTGGATGAGACAGACCACCCACACTACCTCCAATAAACTCCTAAAGAAGGAGAGAATGCTAGGCACACAATTGTATTGCTCATAAAAAAAATAACTGCTTAAAAGTGGGTATGTCTACAAAGACTGGGAGACTAGGAATCTATTCTACTTGTCCTGTTACCAATTAAGTCTAAATAAAAATGCTGTCAACTTTTCCTCTGCAATGCCTCAAGCCTCGCCTAACCTCTAGAATTCTCATAAGAGGCAATTTTATGCTGGGCTGGGTACCAAGAGACCCTGTGAGCCTTCCACCGAAGAGACTGGGCTTCTGGCTTCTTCCTGCTTTCTCGTTAGGGTGGCTGCTGCCGTCTGACAGGTCTGGCATCAGGGCACGCGCATAAGCGTTTGCTGCTGGATAATTTCCCAGGTGACTGTTAGCACATATCTACCGCAAGGACCAAAGTAAACAAACAAAAGTGAAATCGTACTTATTTTCAGTTTCACCTTGAATTGCTGGAGGAAGGGCCTCACTTTTCCAATGAGTAGGAAAGGAGTCTGATTATGTCATGTTCAATTAAAAAAAAAACACACACACACACACCATGAATCATTTGGCAGAGAATTAATAGCGTACTTAATTTATTTCAGCAGCGTTTATGCTGTGATTTCCGTGCCAATTCCAGCACCTTTGTTGCATGTACCTTGATTTCTGCTCCCTCCGCCCCAAGATTTCATGTATCACCCGCAGCCCATCAAGTACCTTCAGGTGTCTGTTGGCGAACAGCAGCCCTCTCTGTTGTTTATTTGGAGAGTAACAAAGCTCAGAGGTGTTAAGTAATTACCTATCTCCATACAGCTGGTAAGTGGCAACCCTATACTCTTTCCAGATACTTGGCTGTTTCCCCCTGGAAAATGCAGTAATCAAACCTGCACACCTTATGGGCTTGTAGTGAGAAGGATATTAAATAGTATATGCAAAGTAGTTATATCAGTACCTGGTTCATAGCAGGCACCCAGTAGGTATTAGTTGCTTTCCCTTCCTTTTGCCTTATATATATATATAGTACACTTGGCTATTTTGACTCATTGGAGAAACACATTTTGAAATAACAACAACATCATATATTTGGAAATAAAGGCACTGAAGCATTCTTAGCTACAAAGCAGAAACAACACTGCTAGTTGGGCTTTGTCATTTCTAATGCATCTCTGAAAGGAAAAATGTAAGACTGTACACCAGGACCCACACGGCTCTCTGTCCAAGCACCTGGGGCATCTGGAAGAAAGAGCAGTGGAAACCAGGCGTCACCTTCCTGTTGCAGGAAAGCAGACAGTTGTCCTTTGGTAATGTAGCTTCTTCTGAGACAAATGACAACGATGCTTTTGTGCATTTGTCATAAGCTATGCGCTTAGCTCAGAAACACTTGAAGTTTCTCCAGGGATGTAGTAGCACACTAGTTACTCCCCTCCCTGCACCTTCCAGGATTGAATAATCCCCTTCCTGTTTGAGTGCTTCGCTTGCACTGAGATCGGCTTCTGTCAAAAGTCCAGCCCTTCCCCAGGTGTCCCTAGGGCCTCAGCTGAATGCTGGCCTCTGTGCCCATCTGAAGGAGGACAGACATTTGGCCAGCTCAAGTTGCACCCAAGTTCCTCTCATACTCCTACGGAAAGGAAAAGAATCCTGGTGCGTGAGCAAACACCATGCAGATTTTTTAAAAAGAGAAATGAGAAAAAAATCATTTGGAAAAATGGTGATGGATTGATTGTAGCCAATTTTCATTAAAGCTGCATTCCACCTGATACCAGTAATGTCAAATCTGCTGCAACCTTTGGTCCTCGTGGGAGACCACACCCCTCAGATTAGACTGAATTTGCTTTGCTTACTATTTCCATGCTGTTTGTTTTAACCTTCTTGTAAACAATTTCCTAACCATTACTCTTTTTCTCCCTCCATCAAAGATATTCCAAAATCTGAGGCCCGGAGGTGTATGTGTAAGAGCTTATGTGTGTAGGAGATGTGGCAGATAAGCTAATATTTACTAAGCATCTCTTAGGGTGTATGCACTATTCTGAGAGGTTTAAAATGAACTTTCTTTTAACAATCCTGAGAGGTAGTTTTTATTTATTAGCCCATTTTAGAGTTGCAGAAAGCAAGACTCAGTGTGCAAGTAACTTCTTCAGGGCTGACACAGCTCCTAAATGCTTGAGCTGGGCTCTAACCCATGTGCAACCAACTTAGCTTTAAATTGAGAGGTTCCTCCTCTAGTTTCTAAGGCACAGCCCTTCTAGGCTGGTGGGCAAGAGGAGTGAAAACAGTGTTTTAGCTCAATGCTGTCTGACTGGCAATTAGGGAAGATTAAAGAGGGAAAACAGTGAGTCCAGAAAGATCTCCCCATCACTTCCCTGACGAAATGTCAATGCATACATGCCAATTATTCTGTGTGTTGATCACAGGGGTGTCTGAATGTAGGATAGGATTCAGAAGTAAAGTCAGTATAGAAGATCACTGTGTTAACACTGTCTCTGAAACTCTAACTGGTCTGTTGACCACAGAGCAGTATCATTACTCAGTAAGCCTAGTAGTGGCATTTTGCCTTTTGCAGACATTACTGTTTCTTTGGTTGGTCATCTGGTGAAGTTATTTGCTTGTGTTTAGAGACCACGTTACATGAAAAAATATGTGCTGTATCTTTAAGGACTAGAATGATACTTGACTCAGGGAGGAGAGATGCTCAGCCTGGAGAGGTCTGTAAGAATGTAGAAATTGAGGGCTTGACAGATTTAAGCTTCACACTCTCTCTGACTCCCAGGCAGGTGCTCACTGAAGGAAAGTTTGGTTAAAAATGCTGCGCTATGTCAATTATTCCTGGTGTTCTCTCACTGGCAGTCCTTCTCCCAGCATCTCCCCGCCCCTCCTCCCCTGCATGGTTGAGGTTGTCTGAGTCAAGAAAATACACGCTGCAACCCTACTTTGTTCACACAGAGGGAGGAGTCACAGGCAATGCAAATACAAAATAATAGGTCATCAAAGAGATTCTTTCCAATTAGCTCTGCAAAGTACGTGCTGGGTACATAATCTCTATTTGAACAGAAGGGCTTCTGATGTCTGGGGAATATTTAAGCCTTCCAAAGAATCAATGAACTCACTCTGTAATTGCCTAAGTGTCATCTAGCTCCCCACCCCCACTTACTGGTTCCCTTCTCACTGCCTTCCCCTCCATGAACCCTATCACCTCTGAGCACCAGTATTCTGTAGAAATGGCCTCTGCTTATGCCTGCGGTTCCCAAACTCCCTAGAGAGAAGGGATCTCAAGAGAACAATAGCTTGAAGTCATCTCCTTCAGCTTAAGAGGCACCTCATGAACCAACAAGGGAACGAATAATGTCAGTATAACTTGAAGCAAGCTTTAGCTTGCTAATTAACTGAATTTAGCTTCTTCGATATTTATTGTCTTCAGTGTGTTTAGTGTGTGTGGCATCAGTAGCATTACTGTTATTCAAAGATAAGTTTCTGGAGGCCACACACAAGGTATTCCCTTCATTTTGCATATTGTTAAAAGAAGGTCAGTGTTGTATAGTAGTACACTGCTGTTCATGGTGAGGCCGTCAGAGAAAAGACTATTGCAGGATTTTATACTACAGGGTGTAATTATAAGCACTGCTGTTTCATAGAAGCACCTGATCTTCAGAAACGAAGGTTTAATTTGTTCATACTCCAGATTGAATGTGTTTATGTGCGTCAGAGGTGAAGGTGGGTGTTGGCAGAATGTTTTCCATAGCCTTGAACAGGACCCTTTCTACAGGAAGGGCTCAAACAATGTTTGTTAAATAAAGAAATGGGAATCAGATCATTAAAAAGGAAGTGGGTAAATTAGGGGATTGGTTAATCAATATTTGATTTCCAGCTTTAACCCAAGCTCCTCCTGGCGTTTTACACCTCTGTATTATTCAAGCTTGACTGCAATGAATGGCCATTTCATCGAGTGCCCTCATTCCTCTCCCTGTCTGGGTTGGCTCCTCTGCCTACCGCAGAAGCAAATGAGCTCCAGCCTTTTAAAAGTGAATAATAAACCCTCAGCCTGTCGGGCTTCGGCTGGGGTTATTGATGGGAAATGGCTTGATGAAGAGCCCTTGCTTTGGTGATAAACTTGTGTATCAGAAAGTAAATCTAGTGGAAAAGAAAATCTATCCACCACTTGTACTATCAGTTGGGAGACTTATACTGACAGTAAAGATTCATTTTTTTTAATTCCGACTAACTCTGAGTCTTCTTTCTTTGTACCCAATCTCTTTGTTCCCCCTACACCCCTCACCTTCCAAAAGGTGGTATTGCGTGTTTACTGATGATGTAACATCATTTTGCACTTAGAAATCACTTTTTCACCTTGGAACTCAAACATCTTACATATGCTAACATACAAATCAGACAAATACCCCAAGGAAATGTTTGTCATTAAATGTAATGCAGTAAACTGAGAAACACAGTTTTTATTTTTTTAAACTGGCTTTACCCAGCTGTACCAAAATGGATCTCAGGATTTCAGGAAATAATAATGCCGTTGATAATATTTCTACTATGATTCTAGCACATTAGTTATATTTAATTTAAGCAAAAACAATGACATGAGGAAAGCATTTTGCTCCATTTAACAAGAAAGGAATCCATGGCTCAGAATTTTGTACCTTGCCAGAAGTTACACAGCTAGTAAGTGTCAGAGTAGGAACTTGAACTCAAGTTTGTGTCATTACGAAACCCATGCTTTTTCCACTCAATATTACACTATCTGTGCAGGCCACAGAAAATGAGATTATTGGTATGGATGAAAAGGTCACATATTGCATTTGAACATATTTTTATGAGTTTACTAGACCATTTCTTGATGTGAAAAATAATTATACAACTTCTCCAAAAAGAGTAATCAGGAATGTGGTAGGCAGAATAATGCTTCCCCCAAATATATGCCTAAAGAATGTAATCCGTGGATATGTTACCTTCCACGGCACAGGGGAATTCAAGTTGCTAATCAGCTGACCTGCAGATAGGCAGAATATACTGGGTTATCAATGTGGGACCAATGCAATCATAAGGACCTATTCTCTCTACTTTAGGCCGTTGTTAATAAGGCCATTATCAATAAGGGATACTTCCATCATATTTTCCGAGTGTTGTTCCCACACTTGCTTATATCTGATCTTGGCATTTTTTCCCTAACTACTCCATGCAGATTAATATAATGCTCTCAGTGAATTCACAAATATCTCAAAGGCAAGAAGCTTGTGCACTGTCTGCTTCATGTAACTAATGCTGTGCTATTTGTATAGTGCTTGTTTAGGGACTCACCCCTGTCCTGTAACACCATTATTGTTATAGGAGTAAAACTGAAAGCTCGGCTGTGCCCCTCAATTCAACCATCCTAGCCCCATGAGGACACTGTGACACTGCAGAAGTATTTTCATTTTTATTGCCTATCTTTTTCATTTGTTTTCTCATCTTGAGATGAAATTAATTATGTTCTAAAACCTAAGTCCGCAGAGCTTCTGTATAGGGAGCTTCTGTGTAGGTATTAGGAAACAAAGAAATCAGCCTTCAGTGCCCTTAGCTCCGGGTTGTAAAATAACAGCCGACAAAGCAAATGTTTTGGTTTGGCCTACCAAGGGCTTTCTTGGATGAGAATATTTACAAGTCAGGGAATTTAACGTGCATACCAGACACTTGGTTTCTCTTGAAAAGGTGGCAACACTAGACTCACATCCCTCAATAATCATAAGTGGGAGCTGAGAGGCCACAGTCCTCTTTAGTTGGAGCCTGTAACTCTCCAATTTGCCACATAGCTGGACTCACTCAGGGATATTACCTGCTTGGCCCCCATGACAATCTGAGTTTGCAACCTCTGTTTTTAATGTGTTTATCCACCTCTGCGACAGCTCCAAGTTTTCAAGGTCTAAGCTGGCCTGTGCCAACCACGGCATACCAAATGCAGCCAACCCTCCAGGAAAGGCCTTTCGTCCCAGCCAACGCGAGCTCCATCACTCTGATACCTGAGGAGCACACATGGCCACTGGCATTTCCACAAGGAAAACCACAGGCCTCGGAACCTGCTAACACATCCATCTCCCAGTCAGGGAGCTCTAAGCATAAATAAGTTTGGGGGACATTGGGAAGCCTCACTGACTCACCTTTACCCTTGGCTTCGATGCCCCAGCAGAATACCAGAAAGAAAACAGGTTTTTGGATCTCAGTGTTAGAACATACTGTAAGTAATTAAACTCCTGATCGATTTAACAGGATGCTGGTCTATGTCATTGAAGGTGCCAAATCCCCATGTTGCAACTGGTAAGTGATATTACAGATGAAGACAGAGGAATAATTTCTTCCTGACCTGAACTGGCAATCAGTCAATGCCTTAGAAGATGACAACTGCCTTATATTCATGGTGGATATTCCGGCATTTCTATGTATGAATGGTATCTGCCAACTCACTGTGCTGAGCAATTTGCCTTGATCAGAGCCTACAGAAGCCAGTATCACAGACTAATTAAAAGTTAGAGGAGAAAAATATTTCCTTTCAACTGAACGTCCCTGTCTTGAATTTTAGAGAGCCCTTTCTGCTTCAGTGTGTGAGGGGAGGAGCCTCTCTTTTGTCATTTGTATCTTCCAGGAGTTATATCATATTATACTTTTTTTTTTTTTTTTTTGCCAGACTAAAAAAAGCACTTGCCTTTTTCAAGTTTCCTCACAGAGAAGCTTGCTACAGTTTTGTTGGCTATCCCCGCCCTTCTGTGGCCCTATCCTATTTCTGACTTCTTTTAAAAAGATAAATCATTAATCAGTGAAGGCTGTTTGTTCCGAGGGGACCTTTGCCAAGAGAGTGTCTGGGGCTCCTTCCCTTGTTTATCTTTTTCATTAAAAAGAATTACATTTGATGCTTCTCATGAGTAAGTAGTTGGACTACTCCAAGAAAAGGAATAGAGAGGGTTTGCAAAGGGGACCCCAGGGTCTCTCTTCACAGGGATGGGGCTGGTTTAGGTCCCACAGGGAGATGAAAGGAAATGCAGTCACAGCTGTTAGATAAAACAGTACACAAGTTAAGGAGCCTTTGGGTGATAGTTCTTCTTGCCTTTAACATTGATGCTGTCCACCAGGTGGCTCAGAAGTGAAGGAAGTCTGAAGGACGCTCCCACAAGCAAAGACAGAGTGCTCTTTTCAGAAAATCTTTTGTCATGGCTTTTAAGAAATAGTCTGAATGTTTTGGCTGACACACTTCATTACAACTGCTGGAATTTGGGGCACAGGTGTTTTTACAGTGGGGTTTTGAAGAAGAAAATCCCACTGAAAGAGCAGCCCCTGCGATCCGGAACGTGGCACTCACAATCAGGTCATGTTATTCTCCTGCTGGACGTGGGCCATGCCACAGAGGGCCAATCTCAGACAGGTCACTCTGAGACCATGATAAAGTGAGACAAAGCAAAGGACTTCTTAATTTTGCCTGTGCCCAATCGAATTTCCATGCCCTCCCTTGTGTTCCTCCAAAAGCTTGTGCTTTCTTTTATCCAGACTATTTTAATATTATTGTACTATAATCCTGATTTACCTGTTTGTCCACAGCCTACCTATTAAGCTGTGACAGTTTAGGATAAGGACCAGGCCATTTATCACTTTAAGATCTCCACACGCAGTGTCCAGTACATAATAAATGTAAATTGAATGAACGAATGGGTGAACAATTTCTTTTGCTCAGAGCATTGTTTCCTGTTTCGTAATCCTTGTGAAGCATCTTTTACCCACTGAAGGACATCTGGACTACACTAAGAGAAAATAAAATATTGTCAGCAGCCTGGAAAGACTGCCTATATGCAGTAGAATAGTAATTGTCACAAAACTAAAACACATACACATCATCCCACGAAGCTCATTTCAGCGTGATCTCGTTGAGCTCTGGCTCATTTGGAGAACTCAAGGGTCACCCTGTGCAGTGGATGGCTGTATTGCATGTCTCTCATCCATGTGCAGCCCCTCTGGGCTCTTGATAGCATGCCAACATGTAACTGAATATGCAATAGCCATTCTGAATGCATATGGCACACGTTCTATGGCCTGTTAGTCCAGCACCCCTAATTCAACACAGTTGACCTGCCTTAGAAGTCTTTATGGTGTCCTGGAGAAACCAGAAGATTCTAAGTCAGACAGACCTACTCCGAAATCCTCGGTGTCACCACTTAGCAATCCAATGAATCTCAGCTTTCTCAAAGTGGTGCTGATATTTTCTGCCACAAGATTAAAGATGATAAAATATATAAAGTACCTGGTGACAGGTTATAACACAATTTGTTTTAAAAAGGTATAATACTTACTACTGGAAATTCAAAGTACATGTTTCTAAGATCAATTCAGAAGAGGAGAGAAAAAAAATCCAAAAATAGGGGAAGAAAAGCTTCCTCCCATCCTTGAAGCATAGAGCCCCAACCTTTTACTCTGGAGATTTTAATAATGAATTTCTATTTTAATTGACTCTGCAAGTGATTCATGCCTCGCGCTCCAACACATTCTCCGTGATGCTGTGCAGAAAGGAGCTTTTAAATCAGTCAGTGAGCATAATGAACTCCAATTTTCCTTCGACAAGGGCAAAATTACAAACGTGCTTTTCACTTCCAGACAATTAATTAATTTGTTTACACGATTTCTTCGCTTTGTTTTATTTCATAATTCCTTCCTCTCCACTTGCCTCATCTCAAGGGTTTATTATTAACTTTTTCAGGTGTTCCTTCAGGGTAGAGCTGAGTATAATTTAAGGGGCATTCTTTGCTTTAATGAATCTCTGATCCAGGAATGAAGGAATAAAATAGACCTCAAAAATAGCTCTCGGAGATACGGTTGATAGTGTTCACAGCTATACCTCATAGACTTCCTTGAAATGTAAGATTACCTGATAGAGTACATCTCTAATATCAGTGTCCAGAAAGTGAATCATGCTTCTTGCAGGGCGTCTGGCCCCAGGGAGACTCATGTGTGGTGTATGTCAAACAACACGAACGTGCCCCAGAGGGCCCCGGATATTTCGTCTTTCTGGTGTTCTGGGACATTTCCTAGTGCATTCTCATGCAGGTTTTGTTTTTGCCTGAATGACCATGGCCACATTTCCATTACACACTCTTATCTCAGCATTTTCAACAGCTAATAAACTGCTCTTGGCAAGCAGAGTCTTTTCATGCTTTGCTCTTGTTGTTTTTTAAACCATCACCATGTTTTTTATTGATTTGGGGCTCTCCCATAAATCTGTGTTTTGAAACTCTGAGTAGAATTCACACAGGTTCCCGTAGGAGAGTTTTATTTTACAGAGTAAACATAAAAAGGCATGCAAACTTCTGAGCTCTGTGGCATTGAAAGAGTTCAGAGTTTAGACGGGCTGGGTTTGAATGTTCATTTATTTCTTCCATAGATATAGTATTGGGAATAGAGGAGGCACTATATCACTGAAAAAATAAATGGCATGAGAGTCACTTTAGACACAAGAACTATTTTAATTCATTAATTTGACATGTTTATAAATATTAGTGCCCTTGCACCCAAAACTCCTTATAATGAAGAAGCCAGAGGTCGTTATTTATACAAAAGCACCATATTTGGTCCCATATCATGTTCCAGCCCTGGCCACAAATTGAGAAGCTGACTCAAATATGCCAATCGACATTCGTACCAATGGCCTGAAAGGTGATGTTAATAAGTCGCTGGACTTCTCTAAGCCTCAATGTTTTCATTTATGGTATGATGCAAGCACACTAGAATGATCTCTAAGCCCTCTTCCAGCAACAACATGACATTGTAAGATCCTTTACAGTTTTCTCAATAGGAGCTGGAAAAGGATGAGAGAAAGAACCCAAGAGTCCCTACTGCCAGGCTTTTTCCTTAGGGAAAAAAATGTGTAAAAGTAAGAAGCATATTCACACATTAAATACATATATTAGATCTTAATTGCTACAAGTTGTCATCAATCACTATTAATTACTATGAAGCATTAAGTAAGCTGAGGACTTAAGTTTTTTTCTCTGACCAGCTCTGGTTAATTAGAACAGACTCTGAATATCTATCTCATTTTTTTTGCCACTTTTAATAGTGGTCATTATTTGTTATTCATATAATTGATACACTACTCAATTATTAATAATTGCAATTATTATTGGTGTGTATGTAGGTTCCTTCAGAAAATTAAAATAGAACTACCATATGATCCAGCAACTTCACTTCTTAGAATATTCATAAAAGAGCAAAAACACTAAGTTGGAAAAATATCTGTTCCTTCATGTTCATAGTAGCAGTATTTACAATATGATAGTTGAGACACAGAAACTACCCTAAGTGTCCATTGATGGATGAATCTCACAACTTAATATCTATCTATCTATCTATCTATCTACCCATTCATCTATCTGTATATATCTATAATAGAATATTACTTAGCCAGAAAAATGAGAAAAATTCTCATTTGGGACAACATGGATGGACCTAGAAGGTATTATGCTAAGTGAAATAAGTCAGACAGAAAAAGACAAATACTGTATGTTCTCAATTATATGTGAAATCTAATTAAAGAATAAAAAAAAATACGAAACATATAGAAAGAAGTATCAGATTTGTATACCAGAGTGGGGACTGAGGGGGAGGAGGAATTGGAAGACTATAGTTAAAAGGTATAAAAGTTCAGTTATAAAATATATAAGTAATACATAACATGATGACTATACTTAACACTATAGTATAATATACAAGTATAGAAAAGTTGTTAAAAGAGCAGATTCTAAGAGTCCTCATTATTAGGAGATTTTTTTCTTTTTATTGTATCTATATGAGATACTAGTTTTAACTAAACCTATTGTGGTAAACATGTCACAATATATGGAAATCAAATCATCATGCTATATACTTTAAACATGTACAGTGATATATGCCAATTGTTTTTCAATAAAACTAGAAAAAGTTAATAGAGATAATAATGTCTACTTCATAGGAGTTCGGTGAGAAACAAATAAGCTAAATTATGTAAAATGAAAAGTATCATAGATGACACTGAGTAATCACTTGACAAATATAAGGAATTCCTCTTTGGAAGAACAGATAAAGCCTAACCTAACCTAACAAAAACGCTCCATACTTCAGCAGAGTTCAGTTATAGGTTTTATTTTTTTATGAAAAAAATTCAGGAATAGAATGGATAGTTCCTAATTGGGAAGACTTTAAGGACCACTAGGAAACTCTAATAGACACAGTCCCCCAAAACAAGACATATTGATGTATGCAGAACTGTCTCAGTGCACATTTATTTATTAGCATTAGCTAAGAATTCCAATCATTTCAACAGTTTCTTCTCAAATTTCTGTGAAAAAAATATCACTCTTGGGCAAGGACAGGGGGAGGGTGGGGGGATGTAGGAGTAGTCACATTGTGCAGCTAGACGCCTAGGTCCTTGGTGGTTCTTCCTACCTTTCTCCCATCACGATGCATACAGAAAATGACACTTTCACAGCACACTGGCGTGAGCAGACAAGGCTGCTCATGACTGATGAAGACTTGTCTAGAGGACCTGGCTTCCTACCTCAACAGACCACCACAGGTATCTGTGAGAGGTCACATACCTCAGCACCCTGGTCTGAGGCTGACATGTGCTGGTTGGGGAGTTCTGGCTTCAGAGGCTTTCACAAAGGTCCAAGGCATGGTGTACAGAGCTCCAGGAGAGAGAAGAACTTCAATGCTTCTCGTTTTCTTCTAAGACTAATATAGTTGATTTATTTTATAACTTAGTTTCTAAATATTATAATGAATGGCTATTTACATAATCAAATTTCGATATCAGTAGAAACATTCTTAACTCGTTGCAATAGTTAGGATAGGTGATGCTATGCTGCCATAACATGTTAAGCATCTGTATCTTACTTAACACACATGCTACATACTTAACTACATACTCATGCTTATTTCTCATTCATATAAATGCTAATGGGGATGATACCCTGTCTACATCTTATTCAAAACTCTCTATAGCACAATTTTACTAAATCTCAGAGAAGAGATGTCCGGGAAAGAGAGAGAGATGGAGGAGAAATGGAGATGACTCTTAAACCACAGCCTAGAACCCACTTCTGAGAATTTGTTCCACATCGAACAGCCATGGGAGCCAGGGAATGTGGAGGGACACATTGATAATTGATGAGTGGTTTCTTCCTCACTTAATAGAAGTACTCTTGAGTTTTAGATCACATATTAGGTTCTGATACCTTAGTAACTTCTGCTACTTTTCTCTTAGCGAATCATATCTCAAGTCAACAGAGATTCAACAGGGAAGGGGCCCACTAAGTACAAAATATTATAGAAAAAATACATTTAGTTACTTACGCTCAAAAAACGTATTAGACTAATATCACGGTCTGAACCCTTCTCACAGCTACAGAGAAACATCTTTGGTGGTTTTATCGATCATTAATATGATCGATATAATAATAAAGATCATGCCCTAGATAGACACAACCCTATCATTTTCTTAATCTTGCACTTAAATTGCTTTTCCCCTGACCTCATTGGTGTTTGCTATACCTCAATGTACCATTGTATGCACAGTGTCATCAATGTTTTCCTTTTTCTATGAGCATGCTGTATAAAATGTGAAAAGTTGACATAAGTTGAGCCATTTCAAAATGCAGCTAGGGCAGCATGTTTTGCTTCTCGATACTCTGGATTGTTTGAACTAGGCCAGACCTTTAAACAGGGCCAAATCAGCACTGTCTTCCAAACCATTGTCTGTTAAGCTCACAGGAAAGCCGACACCCTGACCACAAGGACTAATGTTTATGAATTCTCAGTTTGGAGATAGAATCAGTAACAAATCATATATAGCTAAAGAGGAATTCAGTTTTATAGAACCAATAGAAATTAATTTCTTCAATTCATGTAATGATACTCTTCCTTTTCTTATAAAAAGCCCTTGCCCTCATCCTATAAGTGGGACACTGTTTGGGTTTCTGCCTCAATCTATGCTCCCCAAATTGTAATTCTTTAATCCTAAATAAATGCTTGTTGCCTCTCATTCTGGCTTTTTAATTTTAGGTTAACAAAAATTAGTTTACTCTAAAAATCTCACAATACTACCCCTACTCACCCTTTCCCTACCTGGATGTTAAAACACATAATGGATATTTCTCAATGGTCTATCTTTCCTTCCTTAAACTGAATTAAATTAATTTTGCAAGGTGAATTTGGTGAAAGATGATTAAATACTTTAATTGAAGCTTAAGTCCAAAGCAACTAACTCCATATCCTCCATTGAAAAACATATTCCTTTGAATCAAATCTCTGGACTTAGAGATCACATAGGGCAGTCATATCCTTAGTTGCTACAAAGCTAAAAAATTAGGCTATGGGCATAAAATTAGCTGAACTGATGCAATGGGACTTTACCACTTCAAAGAAGATTGGGAAGGAGGCTGAGTACAGCTAATTAAGCTGTGTATTTAAATACAATTGCAATAAATGGGACTGGAGGGTTGAATTCTTATCTATGTTCCCAATGCAAATGTTAGGACAGTGTGACATTTCTCCTGGCAGATAAAGGAAATGGGTCCCACAATAGAAAACTTTAATAGAAATAGTTCTTCTTATTTCTGTGAGAAAAGTAGACCATATCTAAGAGCCACTCGTTTTACAGGGCCAGCTTTGACTTATGTTGTTTCTATATTATTTCTCATCAATTAGAGGGAAAGGAGCACCATAGATCATTTGATATAGGTACTACACCTATAAAACCCATTTCGTCTTCTAAACAGTTCTGGCACAGAATTATTTTGTTCACTGGTAGAAAACTGCTGACTCAGTACAAGATGTAGCAATACCACTTCCCTTCCTTGATTCCATACTAGTTCTGCTTGCCTTATTTCTTTTCTTCAATCACAGCCAATATTTTGACAATCCATTTAAAGATAAAGAAGGGTGGAAGAAAGAGAGGGAGGGAGGGATAAAGGGAGGGAAAGAAGAAGGAAGGAAGGAAGGAAGGAAGGAAGGAAGGAAGGAAGGAAGGAAGGAAGGAAAGGAAGGGACTTCTTTTTCTTCAAATATGAAGAGCAGGAAAACAAGCAGAGTGGAAGTGGCATCACTCCTATGCAGAAGGTATGGAAAGAATGTTTCCTTCCCGATCTTTGTCCAGAAGCCTTCAGAAGGAACAATGAAGCACCTTTCATGGGTCTCTGTCTACTCACTCATGCATGTGCACCTTCCCACACATGTACATACATTGGGATACGTAATTTTAAATGTTTAAATTGCAAGTTAAATAGAGTAAGCCCATCTAACTTTTCATACAAGGTTGTTATCTATCTATCTATCTATCTATCTATGATCTAAAACCTCGATTTAAATTTGACTATGTGAATGCTGTCATTTCTCCCACACACCAGCCTCCCAGTAACCCTACTAAAACTCTCTGGGCAAGGATTACAGGGCAGGGGTGGGGGAGGAAACCTGAGCAAAGGCTTGTGGGTCTGGGGATGTGCAACTATTTCTGTTTACAGTTAGACATGCTAATGAAATTAACTGAGGGACCCTCTAAATGTGCTACTCTGGTGGGAATGCAGATTGGTGCAGCCATTGTGGAAAATGATATGGAGTTCCCTCACAGAATTAAAAATGGAACTGCCTTATGACCTAGCAATTTCACTTCAAGGAACTTATCCAAAGAAACCCGAAACACAAATTTGAAAGAATATGAGATATGCATGCCTACATTCATTGCAGCGTTATTTACATAGCCAAGATTTGGAAACAGCTCAAATGCCCACAAGTAGATGAGTGGATAAAAAAGCTGTGGGCATTTACACAGTGGAATACTACTCAGCCTTTAAAAAAAAAAGGAAATCTAGCCTTTTGCAACAGCATAGATGGACCTGGAGAGGATTATGCTGAGTGAAATAAGCTAGTCAGAGAAAGGCAAATACCGTATACTTTTATGTGTATGTGGAATCTAATGAACAAATAAACTAACAAACAAAATAAAAACAGGCTCAAACCTGTCAGAGGGGATAGGGTGAAAAAAGAGAAGGGACTAAGAAAAAAAAAAATCTCATAGACAGACAATAGTATGATCATTACCAGAGGAAAATAGGGATGGGGAGAGGCAGGAGAAAGTAAAAGGGCAATAAATGGTGATGAAATAAGACATGACTTGGAGTGGTGAACACAAAATGCAATATACAGATGGTGTATTACAGAATTGTACACTTTAAACCTATATAATTTTATTAACCAATGCAATCCTTATACATTCAACTTAAATGGTATATTCAAGGTATTTTAAGGTCTTTCCTCTTTCCATCCTCACCATGGGTACTCAATGAAACAGACCATGAAAATACAACTTAAAAGCAAAATGAGCCCTGGCTGGTGTAGCTCAGTGGATTGGGTGTGGACTGTGAACCAAAGGGTCACTGGTTCCATTCCCAGTCAGGGCACATGCCTGGGTTGCAGGCCAGGTTCCCAGCGGGGGCCATGTGAGAGGCAACCACACACTGATGTTTCTCTCTTTCTCTTTCTCCCTCCTTTCCCAGCTCTAAAAATAAATAAATAAAATCTTTAATATATATATTAAATATATATATAATATATATATATATTTATGTATATATAAAAGCAAAATGAAATGCTTTGGGTTAACTACCATTAATACGAAAACACAGAAATAATTACTTGGAGTTCTGTTTGCTCATGCCATGATAATGAGCATAGGTTGGCAGTTTTCAATTCGGTTTGGTATGATTCTGCAAACTGACAAATTAGCTTCATTTTTATTTAATTTGACTAAACAATCAGAGGTATGAAAACTCACACATACACACATTTCCTCTCAAAATTCTCTCTTTAGACCTTATTCTGCTTTGAATGCTTTCCCACAAATAATTGGCAATAACAAACATTTTAGGAAAAGAACTTTACTTTTCTAGTAAAGTCTAAGTGAACTTTTATTTTTTAGAGTTTTTTTGAGCTGTAAAGTTCATTTTTACTGCATTTTCATTTTTGGAAAATTGCCATTTCTGGTAGGACAGGTGTTTTAATATTCCATTCACTACATGACAACTGTATTTTCTTCTTTCTCATTTACCTGGGAGAGAATTCTCTTATGCAGGTGCTATGCTGTCTACTAAACACAAATATCTGCATTCTTGGCTTTCTGAAGGGAAGACTGAGGCTAATAACTAGATTAAATAACTTCAGGACATGATAGTTAATGAGAGGTGAAGTTGGGATTCAAATCAAGGTCAGTGTGATACCAAATCACAATTTTTCCATTATGTTACACTCACTTTTTGATAAAAGAGCTTATTATATCTTACATTAAGCTAAAGAAGAAGGAAAAAATCCATTTTTTTTTTCTACTCACTAAGGCACATCATGTTTAAGAAAGTCTATTTGTAGTGTCTTTACGTCCTCTTGTTTGCCAAATAATTCCCTGGATTTACTAAAACTTTAAGCATTACATTTCCTATATAATTTTAGGAAATACTAGGGAATAAAAATCACCTGCAGTCTTACCACTCACTGTTCACATTTGAATGAATATATATATGTGTGTGTGTGTGTATCTCCTTACACACTATTATATACATACACTCATATAGTGACATTACTATATAAATAGGAACTTTTAGAACTTGCTCTATGTTTTGCTCTATACTTTATGAACATGTTAATATAATTAAACATTAGCCTAAATTTTATTAAATTAAATACTCCTCTAAAATAACACATTGAAGTAGATAGTATATATTTGTAATACCAGAAACTTTAATCTTACTGCTCTATACTTCTCATAAAAAAAGATGAAAATAATAACAACCACTGTCAAGTCAACTAGGAGGATTATCTGTGCCAGCCAATTCTTTTCAAATAAGAAAGTTCATGAGAAACTGTACTAAGCATCCCAATAATGAAAACTTTGCCTACATTCATGATTATTTCTACTGGATAAATGCTTCAAAGTAGAATTGTTAGGGAAATTCAGAAATTGATTACAAGCTTTTATTGGGGGTTTCAGGTTTTCTGTCAAGGAGACTGCAGCAATTTCCAACCCCACCAGCAAGCAACATATGGAGGAAGTGAGTGTCACCCCGAATTATTGCCAGCGATGAGTTTTAACTTTTACTACTAATATTTTAAATTCTTTCTAATGTGTATAGGCAAAAAAATATTTTTTACTTACCTTTATAATGGTATCATTTACCTTTTTATGTAAGTCCTCACAACAGCTTAATATTTTGTGTTTTCCCACTCCCAGTACTTACCCCATGACATCCCTTTTTCTTCAAAGACCACTTTCCATTCACAGTCTCCATCTTTTTCAGATCTTCTGGAAGGCCCCTTTAACCACCATCCCCAACCAGAACCTACTTTCCTCCCTTAGATCCTAAAGCAGTCATTCTTATTACTCCTTACCAGGTAATTAACTGCATACACCCATGCAACATCTCCAGTTTGTTGTTGTTCTGAACTGTTGCTTAATTTTGAATTAACTTTCCCTCCTGAAGGCTTTTCTTTTGTGTTTTTTTGACCACACACCTAGTAGATATGGTAGAATGCCTGGGATTAGAATTCTATAAGTATCTACCATGTGTGTTTCTTTCCTGGCATTCTTCACTATACATTGTTATATATGTTTACTGCCTTGTGTACTATCTCTCCTCCTCATTACATTCTAAACTCAAGGATGACAGGATGTATGTCATGCAAATACAGTGTTCTCTGTAGCTGGCATATGGCAGAGCCCTAATAAGTATTTGATGTTGGTTGAATTACAGAAATAAGTGAATTTAGCGTGGACATAATATTCCTTTCTTTGGCCCTAATGAATCAGGGACAGACTTCTTAGGGCTAGATGAAATCAGTGCTAATAGCACAAAAAAATGTACAGTTGAATAAATTCAATTTTTTCATCATGTACTAGATTAGTAAATCTCATGGACCAGTAGAGCTAATTTTTTTTTTTTTTTTTTACAGTAACGACTGTCTCTCCTCTCTCTCTCTCTCTCTCTCTCTCTCTCTCTCTCTCTCTTTTTTTTTTGTATGAAGCAAAAGTAACTTGCAAATTCAGAGGTGTGACTTAGGCTTAGGCCAGAGAAACTTCTGCAAGCTATATCCTTCGTGATCATTTCCTCCAGATCCTCTGCCCTTTCCCAATCCACTCATAACATAGTTAATTAATTCCTTTTCTGATTTTGCAACATTCGGAACTTCCTTTTGAGCAACCTGCTCAATTAGAAAGGTAGAAAGCTTCCAATAAGCCTGCCCTATTCTGTGCCCATGATAATAATAAACCACCTCAGTCTGTCAACCCAGCACCTTTTCCCAGCATCACATTGACTTAAAACTTTTATAATGTGCATAAAAGGGAGATTTAAGGCAATAAAACTTAATGTTAATGATGGGAATCTAGCAGTCAACACCACTCCTTCTCCCGACTTCACAAATCAAGCACAATGCTAAAAGGAAAATGAGCATCAATGCATTGTAACCAGAACTCTTAAAAGCTGACCCGGAAGAGCCCTACAGCAGTATGGAAAGGGTATATTTTAGTCTGAGCTGACTGATTCATTTGTGGGGGATGGTTGTGGTTGCATTTATTTTATGGCTGTCAACATTAATAGGTTTGTAGCTAAGAGGAAAAATAAGTTTCTTGAGTGTTCAGTTTCAGAAAGACTTAAGTGAGACTCATTAGACAACAGGCTAATTCTAGGAAGCTGCTAGAGATTTGGATGTTCCCCACTCCCCGGATGCAGGTATGTAATAAGAAATGGCACTTTCTAAGTCTCACATTAGAAATCGTACTGATAACTGAATTCATATACAAAGGAAGGGAGCCTTTGTTAGATGGTCTTTAAAAATGTTGCCAGGGACCCTGACTGGTGTACTGGTGTGGCTCAGATGGTTGAGCATCATTCCACAAAGCAAAATTCAGTCTTGGTTCAATTCCCCATCAAGGCACATGCCTGTGTTCTGGCTGGTCCCAAGCCTGTTTGTAGTGGGACCTATTCTGACAATGTTCTCATCAGAAATATTTTTTCGTTGGTTATAGTCATAAATGTGATCTTTGATTTTTTATTATTAATCAACAGATTCTTTGTCCAAAAAAGGTTCTTAGGTACTGGAGAAAGGTATGATAAAAGTGGAAAATGGACCTTCCATGCCTCAAGGGATTTGCTCCCTGCTTAGAGAAGTGAGGCCCACTCACAAAGTTTTCCACTCTGACCTCTGGTTACGAGCACAGGAGTTCACTGAAGGCAGACTCCATGGCCCTGGGGGAAAGGCCTCACACTCTACTGCTTCTCTTCGAAAATTCGATGGAAAGATAGCCAAGATTGGGTTGATTCCCCGCCCCCCAGCTCCTTCCTCACTGCAAACACAGAAGATGTCCACTGACAGGTCCACAGAAAACCTTACGCCCTGTTATTCTTCTTAGATCTATCCATTTGTTCGCTGACAGCCTTAGGCAACACAGGCAAGGCCTGAATGCTCATCTGAAGATGGTTTTGTCAAGGACTTTCTCGTTACCAATTACTCAGACATTGCTTTAGATGCACAGCTAAGCCTCGCAGGCTTCTATCCAGCCTCAGTATGGACAATGTCAGAAGAAATAGAAGTAGCTCCCATAGCAACCAGTCCTCTCAGAACCTGAGGGAACACAGATGTGACCATAGCACGGAGATCAAGGAACACTGCCATCTGGCAAAGGGGTTCTCCACTTTACAACGGTGAAAGGGAGGCATAGTGAGATTCTGGAGCCTGGAGAGTGATATTGTAATCGGATTATTAACCTGGACTGAGTCTAAGTTAGAGTCCTCTGATTTGCAAAATTACCCAGCCCCTCTAAGCCCCTAAATCCCAACTCTGCCTCTCCCCTATGTTACCTAAGTGTGATTGAAATAATTTATGAAATGTTAGGGCTTTGAATTCTAATAGCTATAATATTCTCTCTCTCTGTATCTCTGTCTCTGTCTCTGTCTCTTCCCTCCACCCCCCTCTCATTTAGGCAAAAATACATCAACTCCTGAAATGCCATCTGGTAGCAGGGCTGTGCATGTGCAGGCTCAGCTTCCAATCCCAGAAGTCCTGAAAAGTGAGAACCATTTTTCCTCTCATAGAGGTGGAAGGGAGGCATTTTACTTATACTACATTTTCAGGGAATTGACTCGTTAGACAGCATGGTGGACAAAATCAATTAACATCTTCCAAAACAAAGCCTGCCTTATCTGCTTTGTATGCAAACATGGCAAGAGTCAAGCTGAGACCCTATTAAATCCTTGCTCCTTTAGGTAACAGCTCTCAACATGACAATGAAGAAATGCTTGACTATTAGTCTACAATATATTTTTATTTTGTACTTGCTGAGAATAGCTGTATCGGAGGGATTAAGAAGCATGGCTACTTGAAAGTTTCATTAACTGCAGAGTTTAACCAGTATAGGTCCAGCAAGTTCTCACACAGTGAATATGATTTTGTTTTCCATCCCAATGTAAATTCCACAATCTAGTTTCCAGTAGTGCTACTCAACGAGAAAGGAAAACAATAAAAACAACAACCAAAAAACAAACAAACAAAAAACAGAACCCAGTTGGTTGTCTGATAGTCATAGTCACTGTTTCCATGATACAACGTAAATTTGCCTATAAAGCCATGTTTCTCACATATCAACTGAAGATAAAAAACAAGTGGAATTTTACAAAGTAGCTTTAAAATAATCTTTGATTTAAAAAAAACATGCTCTAGCTGACACCCGCTAACTCTGGCAGCTTTAGCATGAGTGAAGTATGGTAGGTCTCCAAGAAGATGCTTTAAACGAGTAAGATAGCAGAAGGCTCCCCGTGGAGCATCTGGGGGAGAAAATATTTTCAACTGTAGTGATTATCAACTTGATTTGTGAAAGCTTTCATGGCATCCTTGTAGGAAAAAGAGTTCACAGATTACAGAGGTACAGGAATATATATCTAAGAACTGTAATGCCCTCTTTTCTTCTTAGAAGAGCCACTATCATTTTATCTTTAAAAATGTTGGCTAAGATATCCTCAATTCCTGCTATTTCCTGCTACTCAGGAAGGTAGTTAGAAATAGAGTCCTAGCATGGGAAAAAAAAAAAAAAAAAAACCTTTATGATTGATACATAGACTTCTTTACTTTCCTGTATAAAAGTCACCAGACTATGAAGGAGCAATGAGGGAAGCCACCAATAGGACTGGTGTGTGAAAGATAAAACTCTTGGGTGTGCACTAATCTAATCTGAGAGGGCACAGATGAGAACTCAGAGGCTACATGGAAGGGAAATCTCATAGATTCCTTTACATCCCTCCTTTGAAATGAGTGATTCTAACCATGTGTCTCTCTCCTGCTTCACAACTTTCAGTGGCATTACTTTGCCCTCTAGAAGAAGTCCGGATATCCTGAGATAGAAAATCCTCCATGATCTATAGTCTCCTACTGCTCCAGTGTCAATGTGGACAGACCTACATCTTCTTCTCTACATTGTAGTTATCGTGAATGACTACATCTTCCCTGGAAGCTTCATACTTTTTTCACCTCCATTGCTCTGCCTTGTTCCATAATCTCTCTCTGTATTTTCCGACAACCACCTATTAAAAGACTGAAGAGGGGCATTGACCTTTCAAGAAAAGCTTCTCTGGCTCACTGAATTGTCTTAGTCAATTTCCAGAAAGCTCTTCACAATAAAAAGGAAAGTTTGACCTAGGATTTTATACCCAGTCAAACTATGCTTAAGTATAAAGTCTATAGGAAAACAGTTTTTAACAGGCAAGAATACTGGGGATATTGAAGAAACTACTAGAACAACTTAAGTCAACCAACACATGACTGGAGAAACTATGACAAAGAGACTGCAGGTAGACAGACTGCGGTCCCTGAAGAAGGACTATATCTGATCTAATGTGGATATGTGACAGTCCAGAATGAAGTTGAGATATGCCCTCACAATGCAGAAATGATACAACTAAAGAGAGCTGGAAGAGAAAAGAAGGGAGAGGATGCCTGAAACTGCAGACAGTACCAAACTCCATACGTATTATGCTATTCTTACACATACATATTTATGATAAAGTTTAATTTATAATTAGGCACAGTAAAAGATTGACAACCATAACTAATAATAAAATAGAACAGTAATAATAGTATATTGTAATAAAAGACTATGTGAATGTGACTTTATTAACTGAAATAAGGGTCACTTGGACACAAGCACTGTGATTTCACAAGAGTTGATCTGATGACTTAAGTGGCTATTAAGTGCCTAACAGGAGGGTAGCACACAGAGCAAGGATGCACCGAACAAAGTGACATTTCATGTCCTGGGGGAATGAAGTGGGATGGGGTGAGATTTCATCACGCTACTCAGAATAGCATGCAATTTAAAACTTATGGATTGTTTGTTTCTGACATTTTTCACTTAATATTTTTGAACTGTAGTTGGGTATAGGTAACTGAAACTGTAGAAAGTGAATTGTGGGTAAGGGGGAAGGTACATACCCCCTTAGGAAGAAAAACTTATAGGAATAAAGCTAACAATAAAGTGTGAGATTTATATAAAAGGCATCAAATCAAATTAAGAAAATGAGAAGACACATCATATCCTTGGATAGAAATACTCATACAGGCCATTAAGTTTACAATTCTCTTTAATTTAAAAATTAGCATTATCTCAATAAAAAAGCATAGGTATATTTTTGTTTTCTATGTTTTAATATGTTTTCTATGATATATGTGTACCTACACATACTTTTTAAAAACTAGGGAAATGGATTTTAAAGTTTCTATATTAAAAAATGACAACAGTAAGGACGACTCTTGAAAGAAAGAGGAAGAATTAGCCCTCCTAGCTTTTAAAATTTATTATATGGGTTCAACAACTAAGAAATACACCTGAACAGATTGACCAATATAGCAGAATGAACATCCAGAAACAGACCCCACTACATGTGGGAACTTAGAATGTCACAGCAGTGGCTTAAGTTGGAAATGACGGTCTATATGGACATTGTTATTGGGGTGCCTGGGTAGCCATATGGGGGAGAAAATATATATATATTTCACACTTTACATAGGGATAAATTCTACAATACGTATAGTAAAAAATTAATATAGAGAACAAAAACATAGTGCCAACAGAAAATATGGGAAGATTACTTTACGACTCTAGAATGTGAAAAGCCTATTTTATAACTAATTCTCAAAATATAGACACCATAAACAAAAAGTCTGATAATTCTACCTTATAAAAACCAAAAGCTCAGGGGCAAAGCTATACACAAAAATCAAAAGGGAAGCTGTAAACCATGATTGACAGGGAAGATTGACCACCCATCACACAGAAAGAGTTAAGTCTTTCTGTAGAAATCAGTTTAAAAAAACAAGAAACTAATTGCAAGGTGGGCAAAATATATTAATAGACAATTCACAGAAAAAATAAAAGTGGCTCTTCAACAGTTATAATAAGGAAAAAATTAAAACTGCACTGAAATGCCATTTGCATACCAGACTGGCAAATGTCCAGAAATTGGACAATGTACTTTATTGTCAAGGTGATGGTAAGCACTTTCATTCATTGGGGATGGGCTGTGAATTTATATGTGTACAAAGTTTATAAAGGGCAAATGGGCAATATTTACTGAAGTTGCAAATGCATACATGCCCTAACCCTGTAATTCCACTTTTGAGAATGAATGTTTCCTAAAGATATATCCAAATATGCATAAAAATGAGCCACTTACAAGGTTAACTGTAATATTATTTGTAATAGCAAACAACAGAGAAATGGTTAAATAACTATGGCATGTTCATGCAATGGAATATAATATAGCTGTGTTGATATGGAAAGGTGTCTAAGATATATAAATGAGAAAAACAAGACGAAGAGCTACCTGTACAGTATGCAACTTGTTTTAAAGGTGATGCAATGAGAACTTATGCTTGTATTTGCTTGCATGCATATAGACATAAATAAACTGGAAGCACACAAAACCAGTAAGTGGGTGATTTCTTGAGCAGCTAAGGAACAAAATGGGAGGGAGCATTGTTTTTCTTTTTCTTTTTTGTGTTTGCAACTATATTATTACCTATCCAAAAATGTAACAAACAAGTTGAATTAAAAACTAGAAATCTCGCATAACAATACCTGAAGCAATTATAAAGATTCAACACTCCCTAAGATAAAAATGCATCTGTCCATCCAGTCTCTCATACCTTGAAGTCCTCTAAGCACTCCTTGAGTTGAGTAGACAATAGCAATTGGATCTTTAAATCATATTTACAAACTCTCCTGTGCGTGGAGAGCACCTGAGTCCAGTATCTACTTCCAATCTGCCCAGAGCAGTGATTGAGGCAGCATTAACTTGGCTACAAGCCAGAGGCAGGGGCTCACTGCCATTTGCTCTGCCTTTAGAACTCTGGTTGTCTTTGTGCCAACTGGGACAGGCCAGCTGACTCGGGCTCCCCATGGAAATCAACCTTCACTAGATGGCACACTAATGAGTTAACTGATCTGCAAAGCCCTAAGCTTTGTAGTGCCCTAGAGGAAAAGAGCCAGAGGCCTTCCTGGCTCATGCAGGCTCTGAGATGTCTTTAAATTCAAATAAGTATTTCTCTTGGGGCAGTTTAGCTTAAAGGGTCACAACTGTAAAAGGCACTCTTTCTGTTGGTCCACCTTTACTCTTAGCCAAGCATTTCTTTGTCCAAGTGTGTTTTGAGTTTGTCAGCCTTTTTTAAACACACCAATCTTCCATAAGGGAAGAAGGAAGCCTCTTTAGATAGCAAATGTATTTTATGACAAGCTAAACAATGCTACCCACATCCTGCCATAGTTTTCCCAGAGAATCAATGCAGACTTGCCCACTTATCTGCCCAAGTGTCATTTTTCCTTAATGGAAAAAGAACCCTGTTTTTTTTTTTTTTTTTTTTTTTTTTTCTCTCTCATACTTGGAATAGCTCAAGGCACTCTGGAAGGGAAAAGGTTAGATGCTTGTTATATACAGATTTAATTCTGAAAGTAGAACAAACAAACCCAAAACAAGAGAAAGAAGGTGGAGAGAAATGGTGAGGAGAGGGAGAGGAAGGAGCAGAGGAAGGAGGAGAAGCAGGAAAAGAAGAAGAAGGAAGAGCAGGAGGATGGAAAACAGGATGGACAGGCTAGACCGTAAGCACATATAGGAAACCAGGGACTGTGTAGGCACTGCGATCTTTCAATGAAAGCTTTCTTGCCCCAACTCCTGGGAATGCTGTCAGCAGTGGCCTATGGCGGTCACTCTCTTCAAAGTTAGCCTCACTTGCAGTGGCCATTCTTGCCCACAGTCAACCCACTTTCAGGAATAGCCCACATCCAGTGACTTGTAATTGCATGAACATCTGGCCTTCTCAGCCCAACTTGGAACAATTTCAAAGGGCTAGCTTAGCTCCTTTTGCCAGAACATCTTAAGCGGTTGGCTGAGGCTGTTGTGGTGTCTGAGACAGTTCACCTTCTCCCTGGGCCCCATCCCACTTCCTTCCTCTCTCTTCCACAGGCATCCATCTCAAGGAGACTCCTGAATATGCACCATGCATGCTAAATTCAAAGAGTCTGCTTCCCTAGGAGCCCAGCCAGTAACAGCCAGGGCTTGAACGTCTGCCTCCTCAGTCCCCTGAGTGCTGTGCCTGGGCCCTCATCACCTCTCTTCCTTTGTGAACAAAGAAACAAAGACTGAGGGAGTTCAATGCTTCTCCCTGAAGTCTGCAATGAGTCAGCTGCAGAGCTAAGATTTAAACCTGCGAATACATGAATGAAGAGCACCTGGTCTTTGCATTCCAGTGCGTTGCCCCCCAGACAGAATCTGAGAGAAAAGGCATCATTTCGAACTTTCTGAAGAGAAGCAGTCACTTGACTTGTGCACACAAAACAAGACCTCTCTTCTGTTCTTCAGCAGGGAGCAGCAGGACCCAGTTTATCTGCAACTTCTATTAAGCCGAGTCGCCTACAATGACCCCATTAGGGGAACCATGATTCTGGCTTCAGCACCCAAGGCAAAGCCACTCAGCTTGAAAGTTGTGCTGCACATAATAATTTGTAATTCTTTACAATTAGAATGGACTGAAATGGACATATTAACAGAATAGTCAACGAGTCTCCAACATGGTACATCTGTTTCTACATAAGAAATAAGTTTAGGCTTCAAGGGTTTTTATTGTCAAAGAAACTGATGGAAATGTTTTAGGTATCTATTTTTCTGAGGGTTATGTGCTACAGATCATGATCAGATAATAATGGGAGGAGGGAAGCAGGGAGCAATAATGTTGTTTTGGCAGTCCTACGTTGAGCAAAATGACAGGGGCCATGAACCAGTTTCAGCCATGAACTGATGGGACAGTGAAGCTCTAGAACCTGTCAGAGGGAGGCTTCAATTTCAAGCCACTACTTCATTCTAACATGCTCCTTGATTTTTCCACTTACACAAGAATGGAACTGGGTGAAATTGTTGGAGAAAATAACAAGCATTTGAAATTCAAAGGAAAAATGTGTGGGGGGGGGCAATATAAAGTAGAATAAAAATAAAATATATATGTCTCATACATGCATACATATACACACACATGTGTATGCGTCTGTTTTTTTTATTTCTATTAATCCTTCATTTAATCTTTCCTGATTCAGTCCCACAAAGTAAATGGTTGTTTGGAAACAGGTTTCCTGATGTGATATATTGTATATTTGTGTTGTATTTTTATATATTAGTTTTCTCTATTTAATCACTTTATGATTGTATACAGCCCCTTGGAGTGTAAATATTAATTTATTGGCATAATAACATTTTATGTTATTGAACACATTAAATTTAGCAACGTCCCTGGGTGCTGCTAACAGGAAGGATTTCTTATAATCAAATGACAAGCTGGGAGGTCAAATTATTTTGTTGAATTTGCACCCACGGTCCTATGATTTGGCAGCAAGAATGTTATCAGCAGAGCCATTAGTGCCACAGTAACCTCTATCTTTGCACATTTGCAAATTACAGAGTCTCATCCTTGCTCTGATTAGTTCCTGAAGTGCTGAACAAGAACTTATAATTATGCACAGCAGTTCACTTTCCTGACAGACTGACATTACAATTTGTATCCAAGCCCATATAGCTACAGAATGTAAAAGTACTATTGAATGAAATTAGTTCATTTGGATCCACTTGTCTTAATGGAATGTGTCGTTCATATTGCAGAACTGCTTTGTCTTTTATTCACTGCTGTGCGTGGCCTCCAGTGCAAAGGACAGATTATTTCCTCCCTCAATGAACAATTGCTTTCCCTTGGAGCTGCGTGGCAAAGGGTGGTTTAGTGGGTGGTGAAATGTTGTAGAGTTAGAAATCTGTTTTCCTGTCATGAAACCACCACCAACTCTTTTGATAATACAAGACAGGATTTCTTATACCTAAACACAAAAGGGAAAAAAAGGAAAGAAAAGAAAAATGTCTGAAAGATCCACTCTATCATCCATCATCACAGGAATCAAGAAACACATCATATTCCAGGGAAAGTATCAGACTGCAAAAAATAACTTTCCAATGTTTTAAATACCTCAGAAAAATGCGGTATCTGAATGACTTATGATTCATTCGCTTTTCTTCCACAAACACCAGTCTTAGGGGGCTGTACCCCTGGTTATCCAGCAAATCCAGACCTATGCCATTCATTTTACTTTCTCCTGTGTTAATCTGGCTTCAGCCCATGTTAATAATTTAGCTGCAAAATCATATATATTAGCATCCCTCTTCCTTTTGCTAAGACTTTAAGTGTATTATTATGGTTCATTAGATCATCACAGATTTGCATAAGACAGTTTTGGAGAAGTACATAGGTCCCACACCATACAGAATACATTGCACAGGTATAATTTCTAATCTGTGGATGCTTCCATTCTAGAAAAGACAGATGTGGATCAAATGGAGGCATAAATTGGTGGTGAATAAAGAAGAATTAGGGAGAACATATACAAGCACCAGAATAAACATGGAACATACCACTCAATGTGGTGCACCTGTTATCACTAATGTTGTGCTCACACTAATGTGGACTTGACTCGTGTGGCCAATTTGCCAATGTGGAAGTAAATAAACTTCACCATGAATGGCATTGTTTATATTTGGAATAAGTTCCCACTGTAGGAATTATAAAGAGAAATATTATTGTTTTTGAACTGAGGTTTAAACACTGACCTGACCTGCCACTTCCACTATTATATCCTAGCTTCATGCTTTTATAGCGATGGCAGCAAGCATTTCACAGAGGGCTTATTCTATGGCTGGAATAGTACCAGGAGCTTTATATGTATCATCTCCTCATCACAGTCACCTGGGATATGTCCTACAATTATTCCCATTTTATAAGGACACAGGAGCTTGGGCATATTGGGAAAATTACCCTCCGGTAGCATAATTTCCCCTCTCAGACCCTAGAGCCCACACTCTTACCAACTAATAGTTTTAGTGTTTATTATAATAGATAAAACTAGTACAGAGCTCTTCTTTGGATGCCACTTTCAAAACTTTCATGAAGTGAAAATACTATATTAGTAATTTTTTAAAGTTACTTACTCTGAGCTTGGGAAAGTCATCCAGTTGAGACAAAAAAGGACTGGAGGAAGAGGGAAAGTAGGATTTGCAGCAGGACAAAACAGAGTCCTTAGGCACAAGTCAATTCATTTTTTGATTGATGGGGTTGAATTAGTCAATGGGATACATTTGCAAAGACTAAGGAAGTACAATATTCAGATGGAGAGAGAAGGGAGATTCTGTTTGGAGCAAAACAGTTACTTAATAGGAAGAAAACCTATGCTGACCAGTTTCAAACCATCACTACGCTCAACAACAAATACAGCTGGCCTTCCCCATCCACAGGCTCTGCATCCAAAACTTCAACCAATTGTGCATCAAAAATACTAAAAAAAAAAAAAAAAAATGCTACTTTGCTCCTGATGTGTAGTATGCAGTTAGGCCTATAATAGCTGCATCGGTACTGAACATGTACAGATGAATAATGAAAACTATTTCATAGCATTTACATTGTATTGGGAATTATGAGTAATCTAGAGATGATTTAAATTATACGGGAGGATGTAGATACTCATCTGTACATGCAACTACTATGCCACTTTATATGAGGGACTTAAGCATTCGTGCATTTTGTTATGAGAGTAGAAGGTCCTGAAACCAACCTTCCACCCCAGATACTGACAGACAACTACAGTCTGCTTTCGGTAACCTGAGACAGCCAGGGGTAAGGAGGGCACCTGGAGAGCCAATCCTTTTGTGCTTTTAAAGCACGTAGAATGTGAGGAGAAGCAACTCAGAGCCTCAGTTGGGCCTGGGAACAAATCTCACTCTTCTCTTTTTGGAGTAATCTTTTGTTTCATTCTATTGGACTTGTCTTTTTATTGTTTGAATTAAACTTATTGGAGTGACATTGGTTAATAACATTATATAGGCTTCAAGTGTATAATTCTATGATACATCATCTGTATATTTCATTGTGTGACCGCCACCCAAAGGCAAATATTCTGTCACCATATGATTCCCTTTACCCTTTACTGCCCCCACCCCTCCTCCCTCTGGTAACCACCATATTGCCTGTGTCTGTGAATTTCAGTTTTATATCCCAAATATGAGTGAAATCATATGGTTCTTAGTTTTTCTGTATGATATTTTGCTTAGCACGATATTCTCAAGACCCATCCATGTTGTCGCGAATGGCAGTGTTGCATCTTTTCTTATGGCTGAATACAGGGACCAGCACAAATAACACCCCTTTTTTTAACAAAATCATTTACTACAAAACCATAAGCATGTAATTCTGTAACATAGCAATATCACACTCAAGCACACCATATGAGATTTCAGGTGAAATGCTCAAATTAAAACTAGAGATTATTATACCCGACCAACCACACTCAAGCAGGTATTACTTCTGCCAGATCCTTTATATGAGGTCCTTTCCTCACTCTCCTCTGTGCACTGGAGTGTCAGATGCTGTCCTTTGTGGAAGGAATGTTCTTGGGCTTCTGTTTATGTTTCCAGCAGCTCTACCAGTAATATTTCCCTGGGAGATCTGCTGGGGAAATAAAGCTTCACCACAAATTTCACATCACTCATCTGGACACTTTGTTTTACTTGCTATGTTTCAAATGGAATCTCTCAGTCTGCCAAGGAAGGTAAGGCAATCGAACAACCCTTTCTGCGGTAGAACTGGGTTGGGGTTCTCTGCTTGCCTCTGTCTTTTGTTCTTTTCTTTTTAATAGAATAATTAAGAATCCTTCCAGAACCTAGAAGCAAATGCTCTCCAGTTGTTCACATTCTTTTCTGATCAACCCAGGATTGAGCAGATCAGACATTATAATCTCTCTCTTGCTCAGTGACTGGGGTCTCGCTGTGGAACGGAGCATGTGAGAGGAGCACATGAGGTAAGGACAGCGCTCCCCTGCCTGAGCTGATTTTAATTACGCTCAGCCTCCTCCCGGATGCCAGGCAGCCTTGAGACACAGCTAAGCGGGAACGGCTCTTATTTCCCAAAAGGCCTCAGGGATACATATTGGCAGGAAACTGTTCGGAGACGTCCTTCAGAGATTAATGGTAGAATGCTATAAGCAGAGTCAATGCCTGTGAGAAATCAGATTTTGGGTAGTTCAAGGACGTAAATATGTCTCTCAATCCCACCCTCCTAGTTAGTTCTTGTTTTAACTGGTCAGAAAATCCATTCTGTTTATTTGTCAGTCCTAACGCTGGCTTCTTCCAGCCAGGTCTGCTCTCCTCTGTGGCCTTCAAAGAGCACACATGTTCCTATCACGCAGGAGGGCTGCAATGTATCAAGAATGGGCACGATGTTCTCTTCTGGTTGTCTGTGCTGGTAAATCTTCCCTAGCTGTGTTTAATTCTTTACGATGTCCTCTGCACACATACTTTTCAAGAGATCATCAGCTTCCTTGATTTCAACTGTCCTGAGACTCTTACACATGTCTATGCCTTTCCGATCTCTCACTTGAGTGCCCGTTTCCCACAGCATACAGTGTATCTCCACTTGATTTTTTAGTGAATGACTCAAATTCAACTAATCCCAATTGTCCCTAGCTAAATCCCCTGTCTCAAGAGACCACTTTGATCATAATCTCTTAGGTGGAGATACGCCCTTAGGGTGAACCCTCTGAAAACATTTTTGACAAATGGAAAAGAAGCTTTGGGTTTACCCTCCTATGTTTGCTATTGGCATGTGTGTTCCAGTTTGGTCAATGCAGCTGGCGTTGACAGTTCTGTGAAGACTGTGTTGTAGATTGGTGGCCCCTGCATCTCTGAGAACTGCACACTCAACAACAGGTGACAGATGGTTGATTCTATGGCAGAACCCTAGCCAATGATATGACATGAAAGGCCTTACTGGGGATTTCTTCTTTTATCTTTTGGGAGGGTGTTGTTTCTCTGTTTTATTTTCTAAAACTTGTGGCTCATTGATTCAGTAGCAGAGCGATTCAATCTTTGTCCTAATTTTGATTTTGGATCACCTCTTCAGAGAAAGAATTCCATTCTCTGAAAATTTAATCAAGCGAACAATGGATCTAAGGGTTGGAACACTAGCTGGGAATTTCTCCCTTTTGACTAGAATGACAAATAGTGTTTCATGAAAAATGGGTTATTATTTTATAAAGAAACTGATAGGATTCAACTCTAAAAAGTTATCCCCACATGTCCATGGGGCTGTAGTCACTGGAAGTCATAGGGTGATGGAAAATATAAAGACCACACTGCCGATGGCAATAGCTATCATTTATTAAAGGCACATCAGGTGCCAAGCACAGTATTACCTATTTCACACACATACCTTGCTTCACTAGCTTTTGTTGGTAGCCAAATGAACTAGGTATTATTCGTCCTTATTCAACAGATTAAGAAACTAGAATGTAGAGAGCTTGAGGGATTTGTTCAAGGTCATGCAGTTCATAAGTAGCAGAGCCCAAGTTTAGTAGAATTTGAAACCAGGGACTTTAATTACTCCCTAAGACATCCAATACCATGATAAAAAAAAAAGTCTGTGAGTCAGAATCAAGGTGAATATGCATGGGACCACACATCCCAACAGAACATCACAAATCTTGCAAGAGACAGAGAGCTGATTAATTTTCTATTTTATATAGTTCTATCTGCATGCCGGCCTGCTTTGTTCTTTAGAGAATGGAGACAGAGGTATGAAATGGGAACAGATTTTTACCCTCAAACAAAGACTTAATTTAAAAATCCAGTGATGTAAAGTTCCTCCCAGTCTTGTTTTGGGCTTGGATTGAGGCAAGGTTCATTAAGATAATTGGAAAATGACAGGCAGTGTACAGTTAAATACAACATGGTAAGACCCCTATAGTAGTTGAAAATCTCCATCTCTCTCCATCTTCCCTTCCCTGTTCCACTCCTTTTCTTCCTTCTGGTATTTTGGGGAATTATATTCAGAGAAATGGTTTGCCTCCATATTACTGACACGTACAAGGGGAACTTACTTTCTAACTCATTAATTTCTTTCATTTATTTATTTTTCCTTTTAGAATAATTGTATTTTTAATTTTTAAGATTTTATTCATTTATTTTAGAGAGGGGAAGGAAGGAAGAAAGAGAGGGAGGGAAACATCAACGTGTGGTTGCCTCTTGCACACCCCCTATTGGGGGCCTAGCCTGCAACCTAGGCATGTTTTCTGACTGGGAATTGAACTGGTGACCCTCTGGTTCACAGGCCAAAGTTCAGTCCACTGAGCCATAGCATCCAGGGTTAGAATAATTTTAGATAAAATAGTACAGATATTTTCTGTGTAGCTTTCACCAACTCATTAGTTTTATGTCATACCAAATATAAAAGAATCATTTGAAACTGAAAGATAGATGGGCAATTTAAGACTGAATGCCTTGCAAAGAAAAGAGACCAATTCTAGTGATGTCTGCTCTATTCTTCTTTGTACATAATTCAGTGCCATTTTTTTCTTCTAGGTTAGCTTTGGTGTTAAAAGTTCAGTACTGTAAGAATGATTATCCCTATACTTGTAGCTATTCACAGAATCAGAAAATATCTCCAGACTAGTTTTCCTTTCCAAGAATGTGACTCTCTCTATAAGAGCCTTTATATCTTTCAGTTTAATGTCCCTGAACCTTTATATTTGTGAGACTGTTTGGTAGACACCCTGGAAGAATTAACCAAAAAAGTCACTACTGAAGTTTCAAAGCCTGTGTGTGTGTGGGTGGGGGGGGCAGGTCTTCCCATAGTTGACATATAGATAAGAAAGCCAGATCCTTTCAGATTTTCTGCTGTGAGAAGACCCTGCTGGTAGGAGAAGAAGTCTGGAAATGGAAGAGTGATTGGTACCCTCGCTGAAGCAAATGAAACATGTAGACTAAAGTTCCATGCTGGTACTTTCCCTCAGACTTTCTCCCAGAAGAAATGCTGTGGGGTGCATCCAAGGAACCAGAAAGGAAAATGCCAAAGAGGATGTCTAAGAAGAGAAAAAAATCAATACCACCTAAGTTTGCTGGAGGAGTAGAGAAAAAGGGGACAAGAAAAGAAAAAAATCCAAATGACAGCAAGGTTCCAAAATGCTATATATTAAGGGCCTTGGGGTATTCTGGGATTGGGAGTTGTTTGTAACAGGTTGAAGATGGTCTCATTCTATTCTGAATCCAGTTCTAAGGATGATCATGTGAATTAGAGTTGCTATTTGTGAAGCTTAGTAAATAGTTCCTGAGCACTTATATTGAAAATATTACTAGCTCTTGGCCAGTAAGGGCTATTTTTCTTGAGATCTTTAATAACGCTCTTCAGTTTTATGTGAAGAGGTAAGTTCAGATTAAGGGGTGGTTCACTGGCTAGCACAGAAAGACTCTTGTTTTTTTTTTCAGTCACTGACTGTGGTGGACAGGCACTGATGGTGACTGTGGTGAGCGGGTTTTCTGGTATTCACTTGCTTGTATCATCTTCTCTCCTTGAGTATGGACAGGGCCTGTCATTGGTTTATAAAGCAATGTTGCAAAGGTGTTGGGATCTCACTCCTGTGACTATCTCACATTATATAAAACTCTATCTTGCTAGGAGTCTATTGGAGGCTTTGAAGAAGCAAGTTGAGTGAGGTCTTGGTTCTTTGAAGAACTGAGCTGCCATAAGGATATGAAGTCTGCCAACAACCTGAGTGAGTCTGGAAGCAGACTCTTCCATGGCCAGACCTCTAGAGGAGAAGCCAGCTCTGACAGACATCTTGACTGCAACCTTGCAGGGCACCGAGTTACACAATGCCCACACTCCCACCTCACGGAAACTGCGAGGTAACAAACATACATTGTTTGAAGCCATTAAACTTGTGGCCTTTTTTTATTGCACAGTAATATGAAATTAATGCACATACTAAGTGCCTAATCTTCCTGGATCTCTATTCTCTATACTACTTGCTGTGGAGCATAAGAAAGTAATAGGAAACATCTTCTCAGAGAGCATTCACAATCTATTAGGAAAGACAAAGTACAAACCAGAAATGACTTTGAAAACTATGTCAGGTAATACGTAAAAGTTCAATACAACCGTTTCCTCTTCTTCCTGGGCACACCCTGGATTACATTTCCCAGCCTCCAGTGAAATTAGAGTTGACCACGTGCTTGAGTTTACCTAGTGGAATGTGAATAGAATTATCGTGGATGACTGCCAGGTCTGGCCCATAAACACCTACATCCCAGTGTGAAGGTGCTCGTGTTTTTCTTCCCTTCCAACAGCTAGATTTTGACACCAACAAGACTTTGGAAGACATGCCGAAGATGACAGCATCTTCGTTGGCCGGCTTTCAGAATGACAGTGTAGAGCAGCGTCCGGCACTCCCACCCTTGCACACTGGAGTCACACAGTGCTTTATATATGGGTGGGAGAAATTTATTTTATATTTGAGCAATTAAAATTTTGGAGGTCTATTTGTTACAGTAGAAATAGTCTTCCCCATTTTTCATACCTTCCTTTTAATGCAATTTGATATTTCAAAGTGAGTTAAATATTATGAACACAAACAAATTAAAGCGATGATAATTTTACTTTATGCTTTTTAAATGCCAAAGATACTGAAATACCCTACAGGGAAAGAGGGAAGAAAAGTGGGTTATATGCCCTCTTGAGAATCCCTGATTTGTAAACCAAATAAACCATCATTTTCAATTTGAAACACTTTATATTTCATCATGAGGCATTCTAAATGTGTGGCGGTCTTTCTTTAAATTCCAGTTTTAGATACAAGGAGGTCAAGTGACCTATGAATGCTAAGAAAGGAAAAGGGGGTGGGGGAGGTAGGAAAATATAAGGGGGGGAAATGGTGATAGAAGGAGACTTGATCTGGGATGGTGAACACACAATAGAATATAAAGATGGTGTATTATAGAATTGTACCTATTAAACCTATATAATTTTATTAACCAATATTATCCCAATTAAAAAAAAAACTAAACAATTCTAGTGTCCCAAATCCTACCCTCTAGTAATACAGAGTAATAAAAGGATGCTACAGGCACTGGATTAATCCTGGTAGACTTCTTGGGAGAGGTAAATTCGTAACCTGGTTTGGAATAGATGAAATGATATGGTCCAGTATCAAAGTAAATCAAAGATTGCTTTCGGACTGTGAAGAAATGAATGCAGGTCATTGAGATAGTACCACGCAGTCTGGCTTGGATGAATGTAATAGATTGATGGATCACATTGAGAAATAAGGAGTATTGAGATGAAAGAGACCGGTTTGCCTTAAATGCTTAGAGTAGAGGCTTGGTCTTCATCTAGCAGGAAATCTAATTCAGAATCTCCTTCCAAAGAGAGGATACAGTATATATGTGGATTGAAATAATTGATTGGGTACCTGGAAGAAGGGTGCGTTGTAGTAGGAACATACTGAAGACAGGAGGCTATTGCAGAATCCAAAACTGACATAACAAGATTCCAGAGTAGATAGACTGGTATCTATGGAAATAGTTTCATTTCTACAAAAGGAGTTGAGTTGGAGGAAAACAAGCTAGTAAAGCAAATTGCACAGGAGAAAAAAATCTTTATTAATAGACTGAATGAAAAGTAGAGAAAAGGGGAGCAAAAGAAAACACAAGCCCTTTGAGAAGTCCCAGGTACTGGGTAATAGGTGGATTGATTGATTCGCCACTTCTTTCAGCTACAATGACTGAGTATATATGTTCTAGGGAGTCTGTGAGGCACTGGGAATTCAAAGAGGGATGAAGTGTTGTTGCCCCTTAAAGACCTCCCACTTGAATGGGCTCCAGTGGTGGGAACCATTGCAAGGATATTGGTCCAGTACCATGAGAGAACAGAAGGCAGAACATCTGACTTTGCTCATGGGCATCTGAAAGTTATATCAAACCAGATAACATTTCTACTAGGCCTTCAAGAATGAGTCTAAATTTTCTAGGTGAAAGGTAAAGAGAAGGACATTTATGTCCAAGGAACAGCACATGCAGAGGTAGAGAGGTGTGAAGGTTGGCTCCCCTGGTAACGAGATCACTGTACATGGGAGTCAGAATGGGTCAGGAAGTATAGAGACACAGAAGGCCAGGGAGTTAAATTTGCTTCAAGAAGCTTCATAGATCCTATTTATGTTGTGCCAATGAGGATTTAGGATTAGGTTCCAAATGGTTTTATCAATTAATTTACAGGCAAATTGGGATCTATTACATTTGGAAACTCATATCCCTACCATGTACATCTAGAAACAAGACACTTGAAACAAAGTCAATTAAAGAGGAAACACTAATTGGGATGTAGTAAAACACACAGAAAAAAAATCAGTGAGAAATAAGTAACGATCACATATTACAGAAGAAATTATATACTGTCAAATGATAACTCAATCACTTATATTCTGAAGAGCTTTAGCTATAAATAAGCTTCAGCCACAAGAACCCCCAAATGTCATGTCACTGGCTGGGCAGGTTCTTTTGTCATTGCTGGTGGGCAAAGTGGAAGGAAGTGGCACTATTCAGCTTAGCAGCTCTTACCTGATTCATTCTTTTATGTCACAAATGTCACAAGCTGGTCAGTCTAAAATCTGGTGACACATGAAGTATGAGCATGGAAGAGCTTACAGTGAAGGGAGCTGAGTGAGAAAAGGTGAAAAAGATGCTGACAGCGTGCAGAGGATTGAAAAGCAATGAGTTTATCTTAATGGAGTAGGAAAACAAAGATCTAGTCACCTTTTAGGTAAAATATGGAGACCAAAGTCAAGAGAAAGTAGGCAGACTCACAGTCAGGTCTCTTCCATGTGACCAAAATAGAAAAGAACTCAAGCCAACTGTATGCCATAGAACACAGAGAAAACCTAGGTTAATATTAAATATTGGTGATTTTAAGAGAGAGATAGACAAAGGGTCTCTTTCTTAGCATTTTAATTTTTCTCAGAATGCTAAAAAGAACTATCATAGTTTCCCTAAATATGGAATGGACTCAAGTGAGAAAAAGGATACTTTACTCTGAGGGTCTGCCCTCTCTCTGCACCTGGTAGGAAAGCAAAGGACAGCATGTGTAATTCTATTGCCTATGCAGTGAGTCTCCTTTCCACTTTAGGAGAAAATCATGGACATTTCAGCTTGGCTCTTCAAAGAAGATTTAAGAAGATAGTCTGCCTCTAAATAGCTTTTCTTCCTACTGCTCTCTCACTTTCAAAGTGTCAGTTCGTGGAGTTGACCAAGCCACACTCAGAGTTGGTCAATATATAGCATTCACTGAATATACAAGAATAGGGTCTTATGGGGAATGACAAAGAAACACAGCATCCTTGCTCTCACAGAACTCTTTTCTTAGAACCCCTAATGTTACAGTTGGATATGTGTTTGAAAATTGCCCTCTAGTCCTGTGCCTAACTTCTTAAAAAATAAAATATCAAAGTGGTTTTTCCAAACATATTCTTAATGCAATTTCAATAACCAACCAGATAAAGAAAGAATGAGGTGAAGAGTGAGCCCCAACTTCTAGTCTGTCCTCCCTGCTGACTACCTCTGGCACCCCTGGCACTTCCACTGAACCCAGGGTTTCAGAGAACACGTTTTAGAGTCAGTAATCTAGTTAATATGCTTTTTTCTAAAAAGGAAACTGAGGCTCAGAGAGGACGCAGATGTGTTGTCGGAATCAGGGAATGAGGCTATGGAGAGAATATTAGCCTGGAATCAGATTTAGTCCATATTCTCCCTCTAGTTAACCATCTGACTTCAGCAAGTCCCTCAGTGGCCTCTGTTCCTTTCATTTTATTGCTATCAGGATGTAATGGTTGACCTCCAATGGTCCCTCCATCTGTAAAATTTTACAAGTCTGCTACCTTTCTAACCCTTAACTTTTATCAAAGTATACTTTACAACATCAAACATTCAAATACCTTTGAAGTACAGTTGGCCAAGCTTAGTTGGTGAGGCAGCTTTGTTGACAAATGTCATGAGGTCAATGTACGTTGTCATAACATTGACAAAGAGGAGGATGTACTGGTGGTCTCATTTATTCAGCTTAATAATAAAAACAGAGTGAGCTCTGCACCACAGAACACTCCACATGAATCTCTTGCTCACATAGTATAGGCAGTGGGCACTGGGAAAATTCAATGTGAGAGATACCCTGAGCATTTTAATCTAAATGCAATCGAAGGAAGAGACCCAGGTATTGCCCAAACAGGAAAACATCAGACAGACACATAAGCAATCCAGTGACTGTTAGGAGCACCAAGCTTCCCAGACTTTGCCTGATGTTCTTTCTGATCACCAAGAGTGCTTGTTAACTACCTAGTTCCACGGGTCTGTTGAAGCCTTTGATTCAATAGGCTTAGGGCATATTTTTAAAAGATTTTATTATTGACTATTAGAGAGAGTGATAAGGAGGAAGAAAGAAAGGGAGAGAAACATCATTGTGTGGTTGCCTCTTGAGTGCTCCCTACTGGGGACCAGGCCCACAACCCAGGCATGTGCCCTGACTGGGATTGAACCGGTGACCCTTTGGTTCGCAGGCCAGCACTCAATCCACTGAGACACACCAGCCAGGGTGGCTTGGGGCATATTTTTATCAAGTGCAAAGTCGATCCTGATGATTGGACAAGTATGGGAAACACTGTGTTAATAGAAACTCTCTCTATCTCTTACTACTTATGAAAAGAGATCAATATAAATCAAGTACCTGTCATGCTGTAATCAAAGCTATAGTGATTACCAGCAGGTGCAGGAAAATTGCCAATGCCCTGATCTAAGGTATATTAAGAGAAGTCCCTTTTGTAACTGAAGCTCCCATGTGGTATGTATTTAGTTCTAGGATATGTGTATTTTTAATCTTTTCTCTGCCATTTGACTGCATATGACTGACCTCACTGCAACCTACAGAGGAGGAAGACTCAGAAGCAAACCAGTATGACAGGGAAATGGCCCAATTATGCTAAGCCTTGATGTTCTCTGAGTAAAGTAGATACAGGCAGCATGCTAAGACACAAAGGGAAGTGGGAGGCACTGGGAGAATGCTGTTAGATGGGGAAGATGAAAGGACAGCGATTACTCTAATCATCTACGGAGAGGGTGCAGCAACGCTCCTTGTAATTGCCCAGTGAAGCATGAAGTCGGTAATTTTAACTGGCCTTTAAAAACATTTTTTTTTTTGGAATGGAAACTAATTCCAAATTAGTTGCTTTTTATCCCTTGGGCTAGTGAAAAGTATTAATCACTGCCCCATTAGTCACTAGCCATCCCAATCTGTTTCAGCTTCCCTCACTCAAGAGGAAGAGCAGAGATTACCAGAGGCCTGCAAACACTTCCAAATGGTATCTGTTTTGTTTGGATGAATGGCCATTAGCCTCTGTATTAATTCTGTGTTTTTCCTCCTCCTTTTTCTCCAGACTTCTTGTCTGTTAGAAGTTGGATATAGGGAAAATGATCATAACAGAAATCCATCCCTGAAAACATAAAGATAAATGCTTATTAACTAACTTTCCATTCCAGTAAGCAGAAACGGAGGAACCTTTCTTTGCGTTCTCAAGATAATGTGCCCATAAGTGTAGACACATAGAGCTTCTGTTTAGAAAAGAGTTTTTGCCTTGTATTAGTTGTTTATTTACTTGATTCTCCATCCCTCCCGCCCCCATACACATTTGGCTAAAATAACTAACAGGATACCGAACAGGGGAGGCCTGTCGAGAGATGCCTAAGAAGTGAAAAATGAGGACTCAATGAATCAATGAATCGACAATCAATCAATGGCATTTCCTGGTTCTTAGAAGCAACAACTTTTTTGATATTTGTGCCCTAGATTAAGGAAACTGATATGATGGAAGATAGATTGTCAAAATGCACTGGTCATCATCACTAACCTCCATATACATGTCACAACCCCCCCCCCCCAAAAAAAACATTAATTCTTTAGTCCTACATTCACTGACTGTTACACATCTTCTGCGAGCCAGATGCTATTCTGGGCACTGAGGTCAGAGCAGTGATTTATTTATTCCCTTTCCTCATGGTGCCTTCACTTCATGGCAAGGCAGATATTAAACCTGCAAACAGGTGAACTAAATAGTTACAGACTAGCACTGGAAATAACAAAGAGGCATGGAATGGAGTGATTGGTGGGGAAGGAGAGGAGATGCTAAGTCAGGATGATCAAAAAGGTCAGTCTGCAGAGGTGGAATCTGAGCTGAGAAATAAATGATGAGAAGGAGTCAGCCATGGTGCTGAGGGGGGAAATCTCAGTGCAAGGGGGAGCCCAAAGCTGGAAGAAGCTGGACATATTTGATTAGTTCGAGTGTGGTGGACAGGAGATTGGCATAGGATGATGCCTTAGGGGGATTGAGTGCACAGATCCTGTAGGATCTTCAGGTCTATGGTAACATAGTATATTTAAATTTTATTGGTAGTATAATATGAAGCTTTACGAGGATTTTAATCATCAGGGGGTTAAAATAGGTTGATTACATTTTTAAAAATATTCCAGTTGCTTTGAGGAGAAATGATTGGCAGGGCATGGGGATGTCAGAGAAGAGTGGAAACAGATACCAGTAAGAAATTGTCTGCAAAGATTGAGGTGAGAGATGGCTTAGTTAGCCACAGGTAGTTCCTATTACTATCCCAAATAGGGATAGTTCTGCAGGTTCATCCAAAAGGCTCATTCTGCAAGTTCGTTCAAAAGGTTATATGATGGAACAGATATGGCATTAGGAAAGTGGGGTATGATGCCTATGTTTTTGGCTTGCACAGCTGGGTGGATGTTGGGTTGTTGAGAAGGGGACCACTGTTAAACAGCAGATTGAACATCAAGAGGTCATTTTGGGTTCCGATACTTTTCAGATACCTACCGGGTGTGCCTGTGGAACCTGTCACACAGACAGTCCCATAGGTGGATCTCCCACTGAGGGGAGCAGTCAGGCTTACAATCTGTCTGCAGTAAGTAGCAAAGGAAGGGTCATTTTACAGATAAAACCCTTCCAAGGGATCTCCACAGCAGTATCTCACTAGGTATAAAAAAGTACCCATCCGTAGATGAGTGAATAAAATAAAGCTGTGGCATATTTACACAATGGAATACCACATGGCTGTAAAGAAGGAAATCTTACCTTTTGCAACAGCATGGATGGACCTGGAAATTAGTATGGTAAGTGAAATAAGCCAGTCAGAGAAATACCATAGGATGTAACGCATATGCCAAATCCAATGACCAAAATAAACTGACAAACAAAATAGAAACAGAGGCATGGACACATGGAACAGGCTAACAGCTGTCAGAGGGGAGGGGGCAACTGAATGAAAGAAGGTGAAGGGATTAGCCAAAGAACATAAATGCAGAACCCACAGACACAGACAACAGTGGGGTGATGGCCACAGGGAACGGGGTGAGGCCGGGGGAGGCGGGCAAAGCAGGGAAAAGTGGGAGCATCTGTAATAGTGTAAACAATAAAAATAAAGTAAAAAACCAATACAAAATAATAATACGAAATAAGTAAGTTTCTAAGGTGAGTTAGTGATTAATTTTTCACATTAGTCTATTTTTTTTTTTTTTTTGCCTTTATCCTGATTGGAAAAGAAACATGTTTATTATAGGGAACTTACTAAATGCAGTCTTTAAAGTAATCACAATTCCCACACTCAGATATAATCATTTTAACATTTTTGCATGTTTTCTTCCTGTCTTCTAAATTTGTTAAATCAAAAAATACACAGTGAACCCCCATGTGTCAGGTGCTATTCTAGGCACTGGGGATTCAATGATAAACAATGTAAGGAAAGTCATTGACCTCTTGGAACCTATATTCTAGTGTGGGGAGGCAAATAACAAACAAAAAATACCAAGTAAACATAGCATATATCAAATGATGTTAAAAATCTATGGAGTAAAATAATTCAGGGAAAGAAATTGTAGGAAGGTGCAATGGAAAAGAAGAGCTGCTAAAATTGTATGGCTTTGGGAAGACTTCATTAATAAGGTAACATTTAGGCAGAAGAATAGCAGAGGCCAGTATGGTTGGAATAGAATGAAAAAGCGAGTTAGGATAATATTATGGTCTAGCTTCATTACCTCCAGTAGCATACACAAACATGGTTAATTATACTTCTTCTCATCCTGGGACACTCCCTTTGAAATTAACCATGCTTATATAGAAACGCTCTCTGTAATACTAAGATGGAAATTAAAGGCCCAAGTTCTAGAGTCAGACTACCTGAATTTAAGCCCTGCTCTGCCACTTAACTGCATGCCTGGCCTAGAATCAGTTCCTTCACCCTCCTTCTTTCTCCCCTATAATATAGTTCCTCATCCATGGAATTACGATGGTGAATAGGTACATGAATTACTATAGGCAGAGTATTCAGAACAATATCTGGTATTAGCAACTGCTCATTTCATATCAGCATTTATTTTTGCCATGTTATTATTAAAAGTCCCTCTCCCTCAACAGGCTAACTTCTTGATGGTTTCGTAACCTTTGGATCTCTAGAACCAGGAGCTGGGTCTCTGGAACTGGCACCTGACAGTGGTTCAGTACTTAAAAAATATTAGTTTAACTAATCTGAATTCTACTTGCAGCTACCCAGCCTATCCAGTAAACACATTTATTAATGTAGTTTTAACCCTAATTCCGACTCATTCTAAAATCAACATTTGGGTTAAAGAACTCTGCTCATTAGGCCTATCAATCTAAACACGGTGTAATTATAGCAAAGGCTGTTTTATCCAGTGTTCTATAATCGGAGCTTCCTATTCTCCAGCACTTGCCCAGATTCCCACAATGATCACTGATATTTATAATGATAGGCCTGAGGCCCTGCAAAATCCTTCCTGATAACCAAGAATGGTTACACTGTGTCCTATCTCCCAGAGGGCATTTTGCTGCCTTCCTGGTCTATGAAAATATGGGAGCCCTGGTTGTGATGCATGGGGAAATCAGATCTCTTACAGTACACAACCCTTTGATTAGATCAGGTAACTCTTTACTGCACCAGAAATTGGATGACTGTGCTCACCCATATTCGCATGTGTGTGATACATAATTAGGCAAAATCTGGTCTTTAAGGAGAATAAAGATTTTGCTTCCTCTTCTTTTTCTCAGTAGAAAACTCTGTCAATTAGCTCACCAAACAAAGCACTCCCACTACCAGATCACTGGGTCATGGAGACAGCTTCAAGGTAATAAAACCCCAGCATGGCTCTCTGGCTTCGCTCAAGCATTTAGAATTTCTGTGTCCAGTTAATCCCTTTCATTTTAGTATTTGAGTAATTGAAGAAGATGACATCTTTTAAAGATAAAATGACTACTATCAACCCTGATGACTGCGCTTGTGGCTTTTCTTCTTGGTACATACTGATTTAATTTGGGGTAGAGATGGAATAACCCTGTCATTGTAAAGATATATATATTCATTCTTTATATATATATACACATAAAGAATATATAGAATAAAGAATAAAATATAGAATAGAATAAAGAATATATATATTCTTAATTATCCTGAACCTTTATTTATTCTGAATAGAAAAGATTTTGGTCCATATGCATGGACCATCCAATGCTTGTGACCAACAGAAACCCCTCCCATAAACCCATACACCTTCTGCTACTGTCAGGACCTACCCAGGCTGCATGGTAAAGGTCCCCAGTCCTTCCCGTTTCAGCCTTGGCCGCCCCCCCCCGCCCCCACCCAACAGCTTCACTGTCATTGCTCAGGTTTGTATTTTACATTCTCAGGCCTCATCTCATCTGAACCTTAATGTAGCTCCTTGAAAAGCATAGAACAGGTATCATTATCTGTGTGTTACACAATACAAAGATTCCCCTCCTAGCAAATATGGAGCCAAGATATTAACACAAGCATTCTGGTGGAAAATTGTTCTACTACCCTACACTGATTTCCTTTACTGATTTTTATGGTCAATAACAACTATAATAAGAGAGTATGTATACCACCTGCCATGTGCCGATGAACTCTTCTGAGTGCTTTTCAAACACTTATTTATTTTAATCTTCCATGACTTATTTATTTTTAACATTCCATATACAGAAACTGAGGTACGGAGAAATTAAGTGACTTGCCTAATGTCAATCAACCATAGTGAGGATTCAGATCCAAGCAGTCAGCCTCCAGGGACTGTGTCCTCAACCACCATTCTATACTACATCCTAATGATGAATGAGAAGGTAGTTTGTTAAAGCTGGAAGAGCGCTTTTGCATACTGTAGGGATTTGAGTGTAATACATATCCCAGAATGTGACCACACCAATACACTTACAGGTATGTGCAATGGAAAAACATTCAATGTATAAATTAGAATTAATAGCCAAGGAAGTGACTGATGCCCAAGTCCGGAGCAGAAAGGAAAGATAGGAGGATGGAATTCATATAACAAATATACTTTTAGATAATTCTTTTAATTAAAAAAGTATTTGTAGACAGTCAGTATTTGGAGGAGACAAATGAGGCATGAAGAGTAAATGAAATGTTATATCCTGGACTGGATCCTGGAATGTAAAAAGAACATTAGTTGAAAAACTAGGAAAATCTGAGTTGAGTCTGCAGTTAATAGTATTGTACAGATGTTAATTTCTTAGTTTTGATAAATGTATCATGATTTTGTGATATGTTAACATTAGAGGGGGCCAAGTTAAGAGTATGAAAGACATCTCTACACAATCTTTGCAACTTTTGTAAATCTAAAATTAATTTAAAACAAAGTTTTAAAAATTATTTGTAGGACAAGTGTATTTCAGACTACATTTTCAAACTGTCTCTTCCCAAGGCTACAATTCAAGCCCTGTTTTTTTCCTAAATATTTGACTCTTTTCTGTCTACATCTTTCAGAGATTACCATTTTTGGTCACTGCATAGAAGACCCATATTAATGATGTTCTCCTACTTTCCTTCATGCAAGGCCTCTAAGAAAGATGGCTTGAAGTATGATCAGTTTTGCTGAAACTGAAACTTACTTCTCCCTTCTGTTGCTCTCTGTATAAAACCAGTTTTCAAGTTTCTGAGAGATTATTTGCAATTTTGACAGAATAGAAATAGCCTCCCAGAGTTTCTGACCCACACATGTAGCCATTTCTCAGACGCCAGGCATCAAGTGCACATTCAATACATAACTTGCTCAGTTTGTAATTAATATACACTTTTGGAATATTCATTGAAAAAATTTATGAAGCACCTTCAGGGGTGTCCAACCTCTTGGCATCTCTGGGCTACACTAGAAGAAGAAGAGTTGTCTTGGGCCACACATTAAATACATGTGACACATATTCACAAAAAAATCTAATAATGTTTTAAGTACATTTACAGTTTGGGGTTGGGCCACACTTACAGCCATCCTTGGCTGCCTGCAGTCCACAGGCCACATGTTGGACACCCTCACACTGTGTGTATAAGGATGGACAGGATTAGGACTCCGTCTTTAAGGAGCTTGGTCTGGTAGAGGAACTTGATAAGAACGTAAATTGTGACACTCTCCCTAGTATGACCAGGTTTTGCCCATTCAATGTAGACCATAATTTTCTTTAATTACTATAGAACTTGTGAAAAAAAGTTTATACACAATGCTAACTCTCACCTTATGATGTCAAGGTTAGTAATGATACACTCCTAACTAAATTCCATTAGCGATTTCAAGGAATAAAGAGGCTCTGAGTTTACATCCTAAATTATCTTCCCATGTATTATTCATGGATGGAATATCCACTTCTTTATAGTCCAAGAAAGCATGATAGATCACAGCTGGAGTAAAATCCACACTCATTCATTCCATAATGAAGTGAATTTCAGGCTTCATCTTGTAAACTAGCTTTAGGACTATTTCAATCCCTTTTTCTAAATAGTTGATTCTTTTCTATCCTACACAGCTATACTGGAAGGCAAAACTCATTTGCACAAATTTCTTTGGATGCTTGCCCAACAGTAGATTTCAGCAAGCATTTCTCAAGGAGACACTGTCATCACAACACAGCTCTGTCTGCTTCTGTAGGCACTGTTCTGGGATAAAGTCCTTCTATAAATCTGAGTCCATTATGAATTTATAGCTTTCAAGATTTCACATTCTATTATCTTGACTTGAATTGTCTGTTGTACTCATTAATTACCTTTTTGTGGAAGAAAAAAAGAAAAGAAATCTCTCTCAATTTCCCTAAAGCCCAAACCCTTTCTTAGGATTCACCAAGAAAAGCAATTATCTTTTTGTGCAGTATTGATCTGTCTGGACATTGCCTCCCAGTGGATCATCTATTTGGTTCTGGAATTTAAAAATCCTCACAATACCAACTTCTGTGTCACCACCTGAATTAATGTCCACTCCTCATCTGCTGGCATCTACTGCTGGTCAAGTTCACAATCACAATGAGCTGTCTCACACTGGCACTTCATTCATGAAGGAAAATACTTTTGTGTTTATGTTATGAATTTTTTGGCATTTCTTCACTTAGCACCATTTAATGCCTTAAGCACTTACTAGCCAACAAGTCTCCTAAATTGAAAGTATACTTTTGGGGAGGAAATGCATGATGTTATTCAGTGAAGCCTGGTAAAATTTCCTATGTCGCAGTACTTTCCATGTATAACTGATAAAAATGTGTCAAGAGTGCCTAGCCATAGAAAGCCAGGAATGATCTTCTGAGACTTTACATGATTCACTATGCCAATATGATTCTTTGAAAGTTTCATTGGTAAGTCTATCCTAGAAAAATTATACATTAGTATTAAAACTGAATATCCTCTAAAATCACTTGGAAAAGAGACAGCACTGGAGAACAGGGACCTATGGACAAATTTAAGTATTTTAAATTTATTTTTCTTCACTTACTGAAGCATAAAATTATATTTAGAGTGATTTTTCTAGCTGACCAACTATTTTTCTCAATATTAGTATTAACTCAGCATTAACATTTGTTGTGGACTGTTCAGCCTGGTTTCAGGAGCTGTAACCCTCACCCCATAGTGGGCTGTGTAAGACCCAAGGGGCCCACTTCATCTGGGCCTGTTCTGTCAAGAGGACATGAGCCACTAAGGAGACAAAGCTTATCTCCCTGGCAGGAGCACTGCTTCTGCCTCATCCATCTCTGGCCCCAATGCTCAGTCAGTTAGTCACTGACGGGTAAGACTCCTCATGGGAAGGGCAACCTAAGCCAGACACGACCACTTGGGAGGCCCTCATGGAAGGACTCAGGGGGGCTGCAGCAAAGAGGGGGTGATGGACCTTCACCATTCCCCCCTCCCCAGCTATTCTGACATAGCCCGAGTCCCCATTTCCATCTGGGAGATGTCTTCTGCTTCCTGAGCCTAATCGGTTTAAAGCCTGAAACTATGATAGTGAGGGGTGCAGCCCTGTGCTGGCCAGAATAGTTCCCTGGGTGATTGGGTGTAAGAAAGAATTCGTAAAGTCCTGTGAAACCTGCTTTGCTAAGAGTGCTCTCATTTAAATGATAAGGGTCCCAGGAGGAAATGAGTATGTCTCCCAAAGTTTTGCAACCCCCTTTCCTGACAGACACTGACTCAGATTAAGCCCTCAGATTTCTTTGAAATGTTAAGCCTGTATTTCTGTGTATTTGAACCCAATAAAAGCCCAGAGAGGAAGTGGCTCTGGGTCATTCTCTGAGAGCTGGACCACCTCTCCTCCCCATGCAGATCATGTCTTGGTAGTTTTATTCTCATCCATGATGGAGGGGTGGGCTCTGCAGGTAGAGCCCCCCCCACCACATCTGGCACCCAGGACAGGGGCCCCCCACAAATATTCAACTGCAATTTTAATTGATTCCTTTGGAGCTTGAGTACATAGGGATGCAAGAGCTGAGAACTCGGGGCATCCTAAGTTGGCCAAACCAGATTAACAACAGCAAAAATGTGATATGTTCCTGATGTTGCCTCTCTAGTTTCGTAGGTATATAATAAGTTCTAGGAATTCATCTACAAGAAGGCAGGGAGATGCTTGCTCATTATTGGTCTGGGTCACAGTTATGACCTATAACTGCCAGTTGGTTACATCTGCCAGATAATTATCTCCTGAAACAGAGACATCCATAATCTTAAAATGATATAACAATGGCAAAATTTTGCCAGAAGCAATATTTAAACAGAATAAGATTCATCTTGTTGCTCGAAGACAGTCCCTTCCTGAATTTACTAGTTACTTAGGAGAAAGCAGACTACCCTGCCCAAATGACCTGGATAGGCACCAGGGAATCCCAGGAAGGAGAAAGAAACTGGGCTTTGGCTCTAGACATACCTGGATTGAAATCTGGTCTCAGCCATTTGCAAGTGGCAGGAGCTTTGGCACGTCACTTAAACTCTGAATTTCAGCTTCTCAATGGGAAGTGAAGATAATAGTTTCTACCTTTGAACCCATTGAGGGGAATTACACAAAACAAAACAAAACAAAAGCAGACAAATGCACCCTCATATACGCACCCCTGCATTCAGTTGATGTTTTATAAATAGCAAGCATTTTTGTAAGATAATAGCCACTCCATTTGATGGGTGTTTTGATTCTTCTAAAGTATGTGAATTGGGTTTGTACCTCACTTGGGGCTTTCTCATGAAAGAGAAATTATTAGATATTTGAAAGTGCGTCTAATCACTTCTTAAAAAAGGTCTTCCCTCCCAGGTCAATGCCCACCCACACTCCAGCTGGAGCGAATGTGCCTATTTGTGATTAGCTATATTAATCATGTAAGATGTAAGAAAGAGGAAATCTTGAAAGGGTTTTAGAAAAAGAGGACTCTAAAAGGAGGATTTTTCTATTTATTATTGAGCTATTCTTTGAGTAAAATGAGTCGTGTGTTTATGGTAGGTGGTTCAATACCAATGCAGATGCTAAATTACCCGGCCTACCTGTACAAACTCTAGAAATAAATTTTTCTTCTCAGCCAGGAGAGAGGTGTGGCTGGAGACTTAGCTGATTGGATTGATGTGCAGTGGACATCAATTCGGGAGCAGAGAAATCACATTACACGGTGCTTTAACAGAGATAGGGACCCAGTTCTTCCATCCATTCCATAACAAAAGGCCTTGAGCAGGCACAAAGCATGTGCAGAGAAAGGTAAGGCATAAGCAGCACTAGACCTGAAGACATGCCTCGGAAAGGAAAGTGTGTGCCCATCAGTAAGAATGTTATTTAGTTCAAGTACAAGTTGCTAGGCCAACACTTCTGAATTGGGCACTCTTGCTTGTTTAGTGAGTTCCCTTTCTTTGTTCAATACCAAGGGCCGATCAATGCCCATGGTGACAACTTGAGATGGCCTTGTTCAGGGAGGGCTACACCAACAAGTTCCACTTTTCCTTTGCTTCTGGAGCATGGAGCCTGCCTCATACATGGAACAGAGCTGCCAGCCCCAGATGCTGGGCCTTGCTTATGATAAGTGACATATCTGTAATTATCACATTGGCCAGACACCAAAATCTGTCCTCCCAGGTATGAAGGCCCATTAATAACCCACTGGGGAAGGATGGCAACATCTCAGATGCAATTCTGTCACGTGACTTGCTCTCTGACATGGAGTCCCATGACCAGCAATAACATGCTCTCTACTGTGTCACAGCATTCATTGTTTCTCATCCTCTCACAATCTATAACCAGAAAGCAAGCTCCTTATCATTTAATAGCACTCCCTGATGCTGAGAGCTGGAGAAAATGGAAGCACTCCAAGGAGTAGAGAAAGCAAGCTATGTGAGGTGGCTATTAAGGTTGTAACACAGGCTGAGAGTTCAGACAGATGAACAGACACTCCTTCAACCTTCCCACCACTGCTGTCCTCAGGCTGGGTGGACTTCTGGCAGGAGAGTCCCCATGCATAGGCAGGAGGTGCTTTGACGAATGAGAAAAGAAAAAAGAAAAAGAAAACAATGGCTCTGTGTTCCTGCTCTGCTAAATGGGGTTTTGATGCGTTGTGTTCACCTTGAAAGGAAATGCAGTTTGATGCAGAACACCAGGCTGGCCGTCTGTCCTGGGATTCAGGACTGATCGTGACCATAAGTATAAACATGAACCTCAGTCTATGTGTTTTTAAATTGGGAAGGAAAATACTTTTCTCTGTTTAGCATGAGGACATGCTACAAAATACAATGCAATGATAGGGGACAAGGTGCTTTAAGCTTGCAGAAGGAATATTAATAAAATGCTAACAATAATACCAGCAACACTGAAGGAACCCTTAAGATGCAGCCAGGCAGTGTGCTAAGGGCTTTGCAGGTATCATTTCATTTAATGCTCACATCAACCCATACAAGACTTTATTATCCTCAGTTTCAACAGACGAGGAAACAGAAGCATGGAGAAGTTAGGTAACTTACCTAAAGTCACAGAGCTGTTAAGTGACACTGTTAAGTAACAGAGTTAGTATTTGAACTCAGAAGGTCTGGTTCTAGCACCCAAGCTCTTATTAAAGGGTTTGCTATTAAATCAGAAGCTTTGAATTTTAAGCTGGAGAGAGACAGAGAATCTGTAAAGAGGGCTCAACATAAGAGGACATGAAAAAGCAGAGATCACTTAGTTCAATGATATTTCACCACTAAGAACAACAAAAAGAATGTGAAAAAAAAAAAAAGAAAGAAATTCCCAGACAAGGTAAAACTAATGATGTTCATCATCACCAAGACATTGTTATATGAAATGCTAAAGGGAATTATATAGGAAAGAGAAGAAGATCAAAACTATCAGCATTAAAAAGGCAACAAATTCACAACTAACAATAATTGAATCTAAGTAAGAAACTAAGCAAACAAGCAGAACAGGAACAGAATCATAGCTATGGAGATCATTTTGGAGGGTTAACAGCTGGGAGGGAGAAGGGGGAGCAAGGGGGAAAAGGTGCAGGATTAAGAAGTACAAATTGGTAGGTACAGAATAGACAGGGGGATATTAAGAACAATATAGAAAAATGAGAGAAGCCAAAGAATTTATACGGCTGACCCATGACCCATGGACATGAACTAAGGATGGGAGGACTGCTGGAGAGACTGGGGGTAATGGGTAGATAGGGGCAAAGGGGGAAAACCAGGACAACTGTCATAGCATAATCAATAAACTATATTGAAAAAAAGAGAAAGCCTGGCTTCTCCCCCTCTCCTACTCCATCACCCAGGAGCTCAGTCCCCACTTTCCTTGTACTCCAGCTGAAATAGAGTGACCAGCCTTTTCATTATGCGTCACAATCTGAAAATTACAGGTCTTTTCTTTCACCCCCAGTTTTCTCATTAACCAAGTCTGTGACCCTAAGTAGGTAAGTCTCTAAGCTTCCTTATCTTCAACTTTAAAATGAGAATTTGAAGGCCAAATTCTCCTAGGTGCCCTCCAGCACTTACCTGCTCATCCTGGGCTTCCCACTTCTTGCTCTGACTTCATGGTGATGCCCCAGAGCAGTGGTCTCCAGAGTGGGGTAGGCATCCCCAGGGGTGCCAAGGCTGGTTTACTTGGGTTATGAGAAAAATACTGAAACACCGAATCTTTTAAAAAGTCTGTTTGTGTGTGTGTTTTGTAATATAAACAACATATTAGCATGTGTATACTCTATTTAGTAAATAAATATGTATTGATTGATTGACAAATGCTGCATGCTGTTGTTGTTGATTTTTTTTTTTTTTTTTTTTTTTTTTTGCTGCTATGCATGGACATTCATAAATACCTGGAGACCATGAAATGCTGCCAAGCCGTCAGGCATGGACTGAGACTAAAAGCTGGTACCAAGGTGGTTCATGTGGCAATTTAATGTTTTCTCCCTCAGATTAAATGTCCAATAATGTTTCTTAATCTTAAACTACAGGGACAGAGATAACATTATTAATATGTATATTAATATTGGTTTAAATGCATGTGTGCTATTGAAAAAAACGGCTTATTACACAACCATATTTGAAACCTGGATTTTTAAAGAAATCTTACTCTAAAGGGTAGTTACAAGTATCTAGTGGAAGCAAAATGTTTTATTGTAGAAAAATCTCCATTTCCCCTTAAGTTTCAGGATTATTCTAACAATACATTAAAACATAAGGACTTGGTTGGGTAGCTCAATTTGTTGGAGCATTGTCCCAATACACCATACACCAAGGTTGTGGGTTCGATCCCTGGCTGGGGCACATACAAGAATCAACCAATGAATGCATAAATTAATGGAACAACAAGTCAATGTCTGTCTCACTCTCTTTCTCTTCCTCTCTCTCTCTCAAATCAGTCAATAAGAAAGTTTAAAAACATGTATGGAAAGAAGCTGACAGTGTTCTGTTAGCTTTCCTGTACCAGTTCTGCCTATTTTTATGAGTCACAAATAGATTAAGTCTAATTGTGAGGTAATTCTCTCCCTTGATTTCCTTCTTTAAAATCAGATGCTCACAGCAATACTTGGGATGTATGTCACTCTGACCTCTCTAGTTTGGGAAGAATATTGAAATATCAGAGAAGCTACAAAGATAGGCTGGGAAAAAAAAAAAAAGTGCTACAAAGGCTAGAAGACAGAGCATGTGAGGGGAGGTGGTGAGAACTAAATGTGTAAGTCTGTCAAAGCAGCAACTCCAGCAGACAGAGATCACTGCCTATAAATACTTTCAAGGTAACAGTTTAATTGAAGGGAAAGAATTATATCCATAGTCTCAGAAGATGATAGGACTGGAAGCAATGGCCTGAAGCAATGGAAGAAAAAGTTTAGGTAAAATTGTCAAGATTGGGTACAAAGAAATTCTTGATTTTCTGAGGAATGAATGGCCAAAGCAATCCCCAGAGGAAGCACTGGAAGCATTTTGGTACAGACAGCCCAAAGCCCTTGGGTAAGAAACAGAGATTATCAATCATGTTCCTCGATAATGTGCCACCGCTTACTCTTGTCAGAATTGGGAGTACTCAGAAACACCTCTGAAAGGCAGACCCCTAAGACAAGGCTGAGTAATCAGAGACCTGTATAAAGACTCTTACTGAAAACAAGAATAGTCAAGACAACTCTGATATACCAGTATTGTAAAATTATGAACTAAAACACAGAAAATGTGTTATTTTATGCAAATTCTAGGTAATGTCATAGTTTAGAAGTGATACCTAACTTATCTCAGAGAAATTAACAAAATCTGCACTTACACATTACCATTCTGTGTTCATTACAAAAGTTGAGCAGCAGTAAGCTCAACCATTGCACTAAGATCATTAAATGTGTTATACCACCTAACAAATTAGATGCATGAAGTATATGACTATGTGAGCCCCAAATACTTCTGAGTAGGCAAACATATACCATTAGGATCATAATGTGACAGTCAACTTCTATGGTCTTCTAAACTAAGTGTTAACCATAGCTGTGTCTATAAAAAATGTTTGAGAGCACTCTTTATATATAACATGTGAAGGTACAACTTCAAACTCTTCACACATCTTGGGTGTGAGAGGAGGCACAAAGTGAGATGTCGCAGGGGCGGGGCAGGCAGAGCAATGCACGAAGAAGCTGGGTCATATGTGTGACAGAGAGCACGGGTGGAGAGTGAGGTGGCTGGACATGCTACCTCCATAAAAATGGCACCTGCGGACTACTAGCTGGTCTCCCACTGACTAATGCCACCTGGAAGCATGGCCTAGGGTTGCTGAACCTTCCAATTTTTTAAGATAAACTGGAAATCTCAGTTTGTATATGAAATATCTGAATTTTAAAATACATTTGTGAATGGGATGAGGCCCAGGGGGCGGGCACTAGTTGAGCACATTCTTCAAACCCCTCATGCCAACAGCGTAGAAGGAGAGGGATGCCCTGTTCTCTGAGATCAGGAGCCAGGAACTCATGATTGAATCAACTGGGAGAGTGGGCTTGTTTGTGCAGTATCATCGAACATGGGGGGAAATAAAAATAAAAGAAGAAACATCACTTTTGCTCTTTTGTCCAATGAACCCAGAAAGGAAGGAGGTGCTTGGGCAAGTAACACTCCCACTTTAGACGCCCCCACAGAGCATGGCCAGTGAGGAGGGCACAGCTGGCTCTGGCCTCACTGGCAGTCATCAGAAACAGCAGAAAGTCCCCCCGAGAGGAACCGAATCTTCAATAGCCTAAGGACAGAAGCAAGCAGAACTGTGAGCTCTTATGGACATCCGAGGTGACTTAGTGGGGGTTTGTTTCCACAAGGTGCTGTGTGAAAAGCAGTGGCTAAGTCTCCAAAATCTACTAGGTCTAGATCAAAGTTGACTGGGTGGCTTTTGGTGGGTAGCAGGAGAGTCTGAGTTCACAGAACAGTGTTGCTCTGCTTAGGCTTTGTAAGCACACACACACGCGCGCACACATGCACTTTTCCTGCTGTGTGGAATGAACTGTTCTGTGTCAGTCCTGTGATCTTGTCCTCCACAGCTCAGAAATGTCACAGTGCTCTGACCAGTTCATGTCAGGTACAAACAAGTACACGGAGTCTGGCATGCAGTCTCACCGTTTTGCAATATCAGTTGCTCTCTTGGAGAGGGACATGAGACCTTCATCTACATGCCTCAAAAAGAAGTTTGGTATTGCTGCTAGGGGTGGGGTTATATCAAAGGAGAGTCCTTTGTTAATGCACTATTTAAACCAAGCACTCACTTTCAACAAAGAAGCCATTTGTAGAAACACAGGGAAACCTTTCTATTGTGGCATCTATGTTCTTTCATCACACATATATTTCCTGGGGGGTTTTGTTCTCTTTATCAAAAATTGATAGTAATTTATAAGGAGAGAGCTGATGGTAGTTTCCCAGTTCCCAAAGGCGGTCTATTATAATATAGTGAATATGCCATTTTGGATGAAACCCATTTAACTGCTTTTTGGAGAATCATTGTAAAATAATATTCTCTGAATCTCTGTAAAGGCCTTGCTCAAATAAGAGATCGAGATTTAGGGAAATGAAAAACACTTCTACGATTTTCTCCAGAGCTGACTTACTACGTCTCCATTTCAGTCCAACATTTACATGTGTTTAACACACACACAGCTTGAAGGAGGAGGCACACACTCTGTTTTGCAGTGTTTGTGTGGGAATCAAAGCAAAACATGTGGTTCCATTCTGTTTCTTGTAGCCTTCAGTTAAGTGAAGGAGAAAACCTAATTTGTACTGATGCTGTTACCACATAGGGTGATCTGGTAAATAATTGGGTTTGGGGAGGGAAGGTCCAGTTCAATATGTAGACATGACAGTCTAGGTGGGTTTGAAAAGTATACCAGAAATAAGGTGGTCTGTCTCTCACAGAGAGTGGGCTTTTCATTTGGTCCATTTTTTTTCTTTTTTTTTTCTGTTAGTGCTATGTGGATGCTTCTAGCAATTTGCTGTCTGTGAAATATAGATGGATGTTCTGAGGGAACCTTGCAGAATTACAAAATGAAACAAGAGGAATGGCCACAGTCATTTCAAGGAAAAAAAAAAACCAACAAACTAGATATTGAAGGTGTGATTCACTTTCTTTTTATTTTGGTACTGAAAACAAACTAGAGTGGCCAATATGGTATAGCAGTAGGGCCCCCAGCTAGTGAGAAGGCCCTGTGCTCTTTTTTGGTTATAAGGGTGAAAGAGGTTCATATGGAGATCTGGGAAATACAGAACGGCACAAAGATAAAATTTTAGGAGGAAAAATTTTAGTGGGGACTTGCCAGTCTGTTAATAAGTTAATTAATTAAATATACATGACCTCATGTTTTCACAGAGCTCTTCAGAGCCCGGGTTCTGACTGCCTGTGCTCACTGAGGCCTCCTCTACTAGAGTGTAAGCTCCACAGACGTGTGTTTGTCTCTCTCGTTTACCCTTGTATCCCAGCACCTAGCACTTAGTTGACATGTAGTAGCACCCAGTCAAAAAATAATGAACAAATTGTTTTACACTAAATGAGGTTAGTAATCTTTGCCTGCCTGGGCAATTTTAACTTGGAAATTCTATTCCTTCCACCTGCTTCTCATCTTAAGATGTTTTTCATGTTAGACTTTTTGCTATATGCCCCTGTATAAATTCCCCACCCAAAACTCAGGAAGAATTTTGTCTTTTCTGTAAAAAAAGAAAGCAAAAAGGCTGTGCTTTGTGAATAATCAAAGACCCTTGCCCATTATGCATTCATGTTCTAGGAAATGCTGCACACCAAATCCATTTTCCCCTTTCACTCTTTAGTACTGAATTTAAGCTTTGCTGTTTAGTTATGCAACAAAACCAGCTCCAGTCTTGCTGACCTAAGTAGCAAACATGAAAGCCTGCTAACCTTAGGAATTAGACATCAAATCAAGGGCCGATTGAACAGATTGTGCTCCCACTTGAGGAGATGTGGTTTGCAGTGTAAAGGTCTGCCCTTCAAGTTTTTACTCTACTCTGCCATTAGACGTTAGAAGCTAACATACCGGAGGACGACAGCCCAGGGCTGCTGTGAAGACACTCATATTTGGTTTTAAATGAGAAACACACAAAAAATTAAATCCTGACTGCAGGGAGACTAAATATGCTTCTGTATTATTTGAGGCGAGTCGGGGTTTTCAAGCAAGAATATTTGAAAACTTCCGCTCCAGCACTTACCACACACTGAAATGTGAGAATGGATTGATCCAATAATGTCTGTTCAGATATACAATGTTTGAAAGGATTTTGTTAACATTTGGGAACAAAAGTCACCTCTGAACCTCGTGGTGCACCATGTTTCATTCAAACCTCAGTTTAGTTTCCAAGCCCATTTTGCACAGGAGTGTTTAAGAAAGCAGTTTGAGTGTAAGCAGGTGCCTCAACACCATTGAGACAAAAACAAATACTGGGAAGCAATAAAATGTGGTGTAACATGAGGAATCGCAGCCAAACAGAAAGTGACTCAACTCCACTTACATATTCTACCTCAGCCAAAATGCTGTGCTCCCTCCCTCCATCTCTGCTTACCATTTGGAATCATGTGGATTTTGATGAACATCACAGGCCCTGCTAAAATCGCCATTTCTGACCTCAATAGTGAATAGACAATTATCGAAAGCAGTATACATGACATTAGCATCAAACATACCAATATTTCAGTCCTCCTTCACTCCCTTCATCTGTGAACAAATAGTTACTTAATTCTGTGAGCCTTGGTTTCTTAATCTCTGAAACAGAAATAATCCCATCAATTTGGCTGTGTCATGAGGACTAAATAAATTGATATATATGAAGTGGTTAGCACACTGTCTGGACAATGAATAAAAGAGCAAATACAGAAGAGATTACAAAAACATATGATGTGCCATCAGCTAAGAATATGAGTTCGTAGCCATGATAAAGTCAATCAGTAGCATTTGTTGCCAAAAGAAATTAGTAACCTAAGTATGGCAGTTGGCATTTAAGGAAGAGCTGGATAATTTTACAACCACTAGTAACTCTGTAACTATGCAGGCTAAGATAATGACAAGGGTAATCAGATTCTATGCATCATTGAACATGGTGAGTGCTGAGATCAGAGGATTTGTTCTTCTGGGAACTAAGCATGGCCTTAAACACCGGCTGCCTCCTGCAAAAGGACGCTTCAAGAGGTGAGACGCAAGGTGTGAGGATATACATCAGATAAGGATGTCATTTGAGGACCATAACAGTTCATGGGATCTGGCCACTGGGCCCATCCAACAACTACAAATAAATTGTTGTTCCACAAATATATGTTGAACTAAAATGATCACCACTACACTCTCTTCTCTAATGCCTTCATTAAGAGTATAATAGTAACTAAGAGTCAGAACCAAATTTGAAGGCCTGCTCAGCCATTTACGAGCAGTGCTATCTTAGGAAAATTCTTTAGCTTCATGAAACATTAGTTGCCTCATTTACAGAGTGAGGATATTAAGAGTGACTGCCTCACTGAGTTGCTGTGAGCTTATAATAAGGTAATGTAAACAAAGTTCTTATACAGTGTCTCATGTCTAGTACTTTGTCAATCAGTATTGGTGGTGATAGTAGTGATGTCTAAAAACATGGTCCTGAGAAACTATAGGGAATAATCACCTATGCCATTAAAATATCTGTTATTTTATTAAAAAAAAAAACAGGATAGAAAAATAAACCAAATTAAAAGAGGCTGAGGAATCAAGAATAGAACATGAGACTTAATTGCCGGTCATCTCCTGTTATCCTGAGTATAAAGTGACTTTAGGATGAAGGTTAGCTTGGTCCATCAACAGGGCTTATTTAAATGTCTTTAAGTGATTCTAGGCTCCAAAGGTGTCATCTCAGGCTGGAAAATGACAGGTCTGGCTGTCATTTCTGTCTCTGAAGCTAATACAATTATACATTCCCTCTGCCACCCATTAAGGAAACACTAACAAGATGAAACAGCGGCAGTGACAGCATCAGGACCTAAGCATATGAGCTGCGGGAGGGTGGCTAATGAATTCCACCATCAGTACGGTGCGCATCCCTTCTTTCTGAATGCAGCCAGGGCTTAAAAATCCATCCGCAGCGTCAGGGAGTCAATGACTTTTTTCTTGCCCTGTTGCACTAAACAATACCTCGGTTGTCATGACTAGCAACAGTGCAAGTGGTGGGTCAATGAGATAGTTCATCCAACCGACGGTGATAAGGTAGGCTTACTACTAAGTCATGTGAGTGACAGCGCTCGCCTGATGGTGCCTGGAGGTGGCCTTGTTGGCTGAATTTCAGATCCATGTGTCCAGAAAGCCTCTGTTACTTAGAACTGTCAGCTATTGGATAACTGTCAGCATCTAGGCTACCATGAGGCTGGCTCTAAATTTGCAGCATCCCGACTCCTCCTAGAATTTCGTATGACTTAAGTTACAATTTCAGAGGTCTGATTAAATATATTTTCCTGATTAGGAAAATAAAATATACTTGTTTCTTTGACTTTAAAAAGATGTTAACAGAAGAAAAAGCACCAATAATATAAAAGCTATCCATGATTAAAGGCCCGTTATATTCCAGGAATTATACAAGAGTTTTATATACATAACCTCAGAATGTGTAAAAACAACCCCTAATTTCTCCTGTTTTAATTACTGTGGTCTTTCCAGTGTGTTAGCTCCAGGTAAGCCGAGGTTGATCATAGTATCCCCAAAATGTGTCACTTTTCCTGGCACATAAAAAGATACTCAACTTACATATAATGAATAACACTCATAAGCTATTAACACTCTTAATCTAAATTTTTCTAATTTGAAACTGTGCACGTGTTGAGGATTCTGAAACATGACCATCATCAGTTCATAGCCAAAGGGTCACTGGCATAAGTGATAAATGAGAAAGATACAGCCATTTGTCCTCTGCTTCTCATAATTGCCTACCAGCCATAAAATATTTTCCATACAATTTGTGAACTCTGTTTTTATGACAGCATTAGTGTATGTTTCATCTGCACACTGAATTTATCATTCACTTCTCTTTCCAATTTTGAGAAATCCAAATCTATGAAACCCTTTTATTTGTATATGTGCTTTTGGGTTCCCAGTTACCTTGGTGGTGGCAGCTCCTCATCTCCTCTCGGTCTGGATGTCCCCATATTCAGACCTTGGTTCCAGCAATGACTTTTTTAAGCTCTCTTAATCCCCAAATATAAGGCCAAGCCCTTTATGTTTTCATCGGGGGCCCTTGGCAGGGCTTCATCCACTTTCATATGAACCCTAGAGAGGTTCTGCTGGTCCTCGTTATTGTTTTGTTCTTTTCCTTCTTCTCCTCCCTTCTTGTCGCTCCTCCTCCTCCCCCTTCCCTACTTCTCTGGGAAAGATGGATGTTTCTATTTCCCATGGCTCATACAATTAAAGAAGGAACTTCAGGGCAATGTGGATTATACTTTTAAGTGCTGAGTAGAGAGACCCCCTTGGAACACTATACCAAAGGGCAATAGAGCCACAATGAATCACCTTGTGACACTGGATAGGGACACAATGTCCTACACTGAGACACTAGGAAGCTGCAGAAGTCCACTTACGCTGCTGACCTAACCAGGCCTCTTTCACACAGAACTGGCTCTCCATTATGAGCTAACAGGACACTCCCAAACTCTCAATTGTGGATCTGATTAATTCATAAAATTTTGCATTTGATCAGATAAAACAGGAATTTGTTGGCAGAAACAGTCCCAACAGACTTTTAAAAATACTTAGAATGAGATTCTATTTTCAATTTCAAAACAGCCCTTCCTTCATTAACTTTTTTTGTTTGTTTGTTTGGTCTGGTGAAGTCAACACCTTCTGGATATTTCATCAAGCAAACTACCTTTCTACAGGTGTGCAGTCCTTTGCTGATAACAAACAACTTCCAAATACTTCACTTCACTTGAACCTCCAGAAAACCCTGTGACATAAGATTTTTTGTGCCAATTTTAAAGAAAGGAGGGATGCCTTCCTCCAAGCCAAATAGCTAACCGGATACTGAAGAAATGAGGCCCACATTCAAATCTTTCCATTTCAAATTAAGTACATTTTTCCACTATGGCATGCTGCCTTTTAGAAAAATAAATGTGGAATCAAAGTAAACAGATTTAGATAGAAATATCTTGGGGGAAATAGAGATCTGAGAAAACACACACGAAGCCCCATGCAGGCAGCCGCCTCTGGTCCCACTTACATAAGCAGTCACTCCATCAAATCCCTACTTCCACTGGCTTCTCCCACCTCCTCCTCCAGCTCTGCCCGGATGGAAGGGCTCGCCTGGGAGCTGCAGGCAGGATCCCCAGCAGGCCCCTCCACAGAAGTGGCTAGTGATCTGGAAAAGCTATGAAGCCCAGAAAACCCAAAGAGGCCTTTTTCACTAAGAACAAAGAGCACTGAAAGGAAATACAGAGCCGGCCTGCAGCGTGCAGCACTCTGGGGGAGAGGAAATTGTGTCTGTTGGGCACCTTTGTGGTCCTCTTGTTCTTTCCCTCTCGACTTCCTGCACCAGTCTTAGAAATCCCAGCGTTCCTCTGTAGGCCTCTGCAGATTTCCCTAAATGCAGTCCTTGAATCAAACCCAGTTCTGCCCCTGGCCAAATCCAGAGATGACTCTAAGCTAACAGCCACCTTGCCTTGCTGGAGACGAACCCTGCAGATGGTGATGGTTCACTATAAATACCCGACACAGAGATGGCCCCACGAAGCTTCCGGGCCAGCAATTCAAAGATGCAACAGATGTGATGAACAGACCATTTATCGTGTTCATCTCTGCTCCCCCTTACTCTCCAGGAGTCTCTTCAAATACTCTAAATGATAAAAAACAATACTATGTAAACCAAACTTAATAAATATCCGATTTCCCGACATGACACTGAGAGAATATCACCAGCCTCCAGCCTTCTCTCTGGGGTGGGCAGCTCTGGAAGAAGCACACTTTGCCCTTAAGGAAAGGCGGTCAGACTGGACAGCGGTCCTTTGTGGTCTCCTCCTTGTTTTATTTAAGATTCTACATTATAAGTCTGAAGGGAAACCAATGGGGAAGGTTATAGTTTCTGATCAAACAAAACAGGTGCCCTGACATATAAATTTTCACTGTTCCTGAAAGGCTCATAATTAAAAAATGAATCCAAGAGGATTTACTGCAAATTACACACAGGGAGAAAGAAATTAATAGGATGTCTTTTTTACACTCTGCAATAACTACATAAAGAAAAGCTAGCGGTTGCCCAGTTCTCCCCAACCTTCTGTTCTGTAAGTGGTGAAAGGAGCTTGCCAAGAGTTTCACGACAGCAGCAGCAGGCATTCTGGTCCTTTTCAGCATTTCCCCTATTGTATGAGTGAAGGTGGGGGTAACACGACACAGCCCCATAGAGCCTAGATGGGTGTCAAATGGGCAGACGCCACTTAAAACAATATCAGCTGCTCTCCAAGTATTGACCTGATTAGTTTCTCAACAACAGATTTCAATGGAGAAAACTAATATTTGAAATAATGATTTTTAAAAAATCCCTCTGCCTTAAGGTCCTCGCCCCCTACAGAATTTCATTTCATGTACCTGTATTTCAACAAACATCTGTTTGCCTTTGTCAGACACATTTTATGTGTGATTTCACTAATATCATAAACACGGAAAATAGTGTATCAAGGAAGTACGAACCAAAAACAAAGAAATGTAAACTAATTTGATGAAAATAATTGCCAAATTATTTTATCTCTTAGCTTTCTCTGATCTTTTATAATGATCCAATCCTAGTCTTGTCCAAGACTTGTTATCAAAGCCTATTTAAGCAGCATGAGGCCCAGATGAGTGTGAAGACTTAGGTTTAAAAGAACCAGCAAAAGAAAGAAGAGCCCCTGCTGCTTCAGCCAGAATGACAGATAATCTGAGCAAACTGTGAAATAGAAAGCATTGTGTCCCAGCCCGACCCAACTTGGTCCAGCTGCCCCTCCCCCCTTTTTTTGCACGTGTTCTTTACCTTAGGGAACTGACACCTTCATTCCACCCAAGCATTCTCCACGTATTCCTGACATTCCCCAAAATGTTGTATGCCCCAAATTAGTCATGTTTTTTTCTCCTCCTTTTCCGTAACTCACCAAACAAAACTCAAATTCCACTAGAGCTGCAGATCTTCGCCTGGTGTGAGAAGGATCATATAATAAGACTGACTACATTAAGCGGTCAGGAAATGATTCAAGGGCCTCCAGTGAAATGTGAGTTTAACAAGGTATCTATTGTCCTAAAGAAGTTTTAATGTGTGGGGATTTCAGGATGACAAAGGAAAGGAAATGAGGAAGTTCAAGTATGTAATGGAGGATAGTGTATAGCCCAGGACGAGTTAATAAATGTGCAGCATATGTTTTTCCACAAAGTCCCATTTCTGCACAGGTGGCAGACGTGGCTAGTGGAAGCCAGAACTCCTACTTGCTGGATTTGCCTGCTGCCCTCACACATCTTTCTAGTGCAAAGCTGAAAGTGAGAAAGTGAGAGAGTGAGAGGCACCAAGAGCTGACAGGCGAAGCGAAGCCTGTTTGCTGTTCTTGCTCTGGGGACCTACGCAGGCAGGTCTCTTCTGGAATGCATGCTCAACTCAGGGTGTTCTTGTAACAGCATTTTCTCTTCCTTCAGATGAGCTAACTTGGGATAACAGGGCTTCTTCAATGACACTGTTACTGCTACTCAAAACACTTAGGAATTCCTGGGAACTGCCTTCAGCACCAGTTTATGAAACACAAACTCTCAATTCATTCTCTCTCTCTCTCTCTCTCTCTCTCTCTCTCTCTCTCTCTCTCTCTCTCTCCCCTCTCCTGTCTCCCCCACATCTGTAGGCAGTCTGCCCTCTCGTCCTCCCTTCCCCAGGCCCACTTCTTTCTTCTCTACCCTGTCCCTAGGATTTACCTTGCTTTCACCTCTCCTTCACATCTGCCATCACTTTTCCTTTTTTTCCCCCGCAGTGGGTTTCTCCCCCCCACCAGGGTGAACTGTAAGGAGGAACAAAATCTTCCACTTCCTGCCCAACTCTTTCTACTTCCATTAACGCCTTTAAATCCTTTCCTTGGAAATAATTTTCTTTAGTGCATGGAAACAAACTGCATTCAGTAAACAAATCCATGTTTCACAGACTAAAAAGCACATAGAAGTATCTCTGTATATATCCATGGCTCCATTTTCCTGATGCATCTGTATAAATACCCAACACAAGAGTTTGGTATTATAATCAAGTCTTACAATTTTCCACTTGGATTCTTACATTGCAAAGTGTGACAAGGACCTTGGCCCACCCACGCTGGACTCAGTTTTAACAGCATTTTCTTTATAACTTTATGAGGAAGTTTGTAGCCTAAGGCAGAGGTCACCAAAGTATAGAGCCTGCAGCCTGTTTTCATAAATACATTTTCATTTGGATACAGTCACGCAGTTTCTATCCCTGGTAGACACCAGAGATAACCCACTAGGGAATTTCAAAACGGTTTGAAACGACTGTACCAGTACAGTAGCCCCATGCCTGAGATGGCCACCAACATTTCAGGTGCAGTCCAGAACAATGTGGTTTCTCCACATCATAGGGTCTCTTTTCTTCCCCCCGCCCACAAAAAAATCAGATAATATCCTTTTCTATCCCAAACTCTGAGGGACAGAAAGTCAGTTCAGATTTTTCTAAAAGGTTTAAGCAATGGCAGCTTCACTGGAATAAGGCCACAGGACCCAAGGGGGTATATTTTGAGGTAAAATTTGGAATGTGTGGTTCCTCCTGGCAGTTCCCAGAACCTTCGCATACACTTTATAAAAATAGTGCCCATTTCAAGGAAACTGTCTGGAAAAAAGAAAATATTTTTCTTAAAAATGGACATGATCTACAAAGCAGGAATGGGAGAAATTGACAAACTGACGGCACATGATCTCTCTCAAAAAAGGTGCTCATGGCTGCACCGAATCCTATTTTTCTCAGTAAGTCACACCGAGCAAGAAAGGAAGATAAATCACCAGGAAAACGCAAGTGAGCTGGTGATAATCACCTAGTTATCACCGCCATGAAATAGTCATTAAGTTATATGCAGCATAAATCTTACTGAGTTTTGTAAATTATGGTGGCTCTTGCAGTCCAAATAGAGATAAACCATACTAACTATGACTCTGGCTGACATTCCCTGGGCTCCATGGCATGGCCTTTTAAGGTGCTTAAGCTCTGACTCATAGTACTCCACGGTTCCTGAAGCATCTGAGAGTGCATTAAATGTCCACAACCCTGTTCAAGACCCCTCTGCCACCTTTTGAAGGTGAAGGGGATCATTTCTAACCGGCTGCCCCCGGAACTCCTAAACAGAGTTTTGGCTCACATGGAGACCAGACAGGCTTTCAGCTCAAACTTCAGACTTCAAGCTGCTCCTATTCCCAAGGCATGTGGGAGGAGCAGGGGCTGGAGATGGGCACTGCCTCGAGGGTTGGGCTTGCACGTGGTGTCAGCCAGGCAGCCACCTCCGCTTGGGACACCAGCCATGAAATCCCAGCCTCTGCTTTCCCTGATAGACCAGCACATTAGTGAAACTCGAATGCGAAGATCCCCAGCAAATGTTCCTTTTCCTCCTTTTTGGAGGTTGGTGGTAATCCCCAGTTGATCTTTCCTCTTAACTGCTTTCCCCCCTCCTATTTAAACCGAATTCTTATTGCTCCAAATTAAATCCATTCTTTCTAGCCTTGTCACTGCTAACTAATGAGAACAATTCCTCTCTTTGCTCTTGGTGGCTGCACTCTGGGTACTTACGGATGAGAATCATATCCTCTTTTAGCCTACTTTCTTAACTGCAGACTGCACAGGTGATAAAATGGGTTAATTGTTGCTATTAAAATATTTTCTATCCTCATAATGAAGTAATTTTTCCTCCAAATCATTTTAATTTCTTAGAATTGCACTGCATTCTTAATGATCTGCAGTGACGGAGGGTGCAGTCCTATCGGGCTGGTGTTGAATATACAGGACACACAAACACACCAGCTGTTGGTCACTGTGCTCGTTTCTTTCTGCCCCGACCACTCTGACCTTGTTTTTCTTAATCACATGTTCTTTACATCTCTATGAGGACATTCACAGTCTAGAGCAGGGGTATAAAAGTACAGCCAGCAACCCGTTTTAATAAATATATTTTGTACTGAAACACAGTCACATATGCTTTTTCAAAGGACATTGCCTATAGCTGCAGGGTAAACTAGCTCGGACAGAGACTGTATGATCCCCAAAGACCAAAATATGTACTATCTGGCCCTTTATAAAACACTTTGCTGACCCCCAGCCTAGGAGATCGTGAACATGCAAACTGGTTTTGCTGCCTAAACCAGTTAAGATGAATCACACCAGATGCATCTCTTACTTACACCTAGCAATCTGCTCAAAGTTTCCTGACAGGTCAAAGCACACAGTTAGGATGCAAGTCTCCATGGGCAGGGCTTTTAATTTTCCATCCCTGAGGCACCCTAGAGGCATCATGGTTCACAACTGAGGGGGAGAATGAGGCTTAACACACACAGACAATCCCTTGGATATGACACCAACACATGTAGGCAACTTTTGTAAGCATGCACCCCTTTGCCGTGTCTATCTAGAATGTTCAGCTGTATTTATCTCGCTCACCAACTCAGATCACCAGGAGGACAAGAGGATCCAGGCAGAGGCCTGGTACTCACTATGTGCAGCTGGAGGAAGTCACCGAGGCCTGGGGCACTGTCGATGCGAACCAAGATGCCATCCTTCACAGTGGTGCTGAAGCCCACAGCAAGGCGGTCTGAGCGCGTGCTGGGTCTGTCGTTGGCCGGCCAAGTGTAGAGGATGAGGCCTCCGCTCTTCCCGAAGATGTAGGTAGCGCCAGCTGCAAATGCAAGGAGAAAGGGAGCCATCAGGGCATCGAATCATGTGCTGCCAGAGGTAGGCACACTGTCGAGACTCCTGTGGGGAGGAAACAGCCCACACCTGCCAGTATATGGTGACTGAGAGGGATGACATCCAAAGCCTCTAATGGCGGCTGTCACCCCAAATTAAAGATGCAGGTAAAATGAATTAATAACAAAGCAGATGTTGGCGAGAAACATTCTGAACATCTTCAGTCCCTGCTGCCTCGTGGCAGAGGGCAAGTCACACACTGTGCCTGAGAGCTTTGGGGCATGTGACAAACAGCTTTTCCATCCTCCTCAAGAGCGGGATTAATTTTCCATCTCTGCCAGGACAGACACCAGTAGCAAGCGACTCCCCCCATCTCTTTAGCGATCAGGACATTCTAGTCAGTGGAGCTGGGAGGAGCTCCAGAGACACCGCACAAACCGCAGGTTAACGTGCAGGGTCCCGTGCCGTCACTTCATGCCTGGACCTCTACCACCCCACGGAGAAGGAAGCTGTAGCCTCGGAAAACCAGCTGATATGACTGAAAGCCTCTGCCTATTTCACTGTTATGCTGCTATACAAAAGATGACAAAAATTAATTTCAGAGGACTTTGAAAAATTAACCTTATTATTTTCCCATAGCGGTGGTGTTTATCTGGTATTATGCGATAGTTTCCATCTCCTTTTCCAAACTAAATTACAAAAAAAAGAAAGAAAAGTAAAGCAAAAGAAGATAAAGGAGACAGAAAAAAATCTCAGTATAACAAGTGGTGTTGTCAATTATGATAATTGGGTTTATCAGTGTTTTTACTATTATTTACTATTAGTAGTTACAAACCCATGTGTTAGTAACAAGATATTGATTTAACAATATTTAGAAAGCAAGCAGGAAGGAAAAAATAAAGAAAACATCTGCACCTCATAAATTGAAAATATCTGGGCTCATAAAACAAGTTTTTATTTTTATTTTCCTTACATTATTATTAATTATTTATTGCATTATTTTCTTTTTAAAAATATATAATCTTTAACTCTAAATTTGGGGAAATGTATTTATATTTGGTGGCCAGAATAGACCACAGCATTGCAGTTTCTACGGCTGTATGTATGTTACCCACAGTGAGTACTTCCATATGTTACCGTATCTTCAAGTTCAAAGACCATTTGGCACCAGATTGTCTCATATGTTTCTGACTGAACACGGTCCAATGCTTGAAAATACTTTAAAGCAACATTAGACAAGCATTCAGATATCTTTAGCATTCACTGAAAATCTTAAGCACTGGTCTACATTTAGTTTACAGAGACTATTAGGTTGAATGATGTTGTTTAAAGAAGAAATGAGTTATGCAGCTCATTTAGAAATAATAAAGTAAACTGCTGTGAGGCTAGAAATGGGAGGATATGTCATGTATCATCATTGTCTAAGCACTAAGCCACATTACATTCTGAGACACGTAAGATCTAATTTGTCCTTTTTAAAAGGTCACTATTCTAGCTGCTCCAATATGTTCAGTTTGTATATTACATGTAACGTAACATTATTTTCCTTTTACAAATTTTTCCACCCTTAGCAGAGAGTATCTGAAAAGACCTTCAGTTATCTGGAGAATTTGGGATTGTGGTATGGAAAGTTCTGGTTAAAACCATATGCAAAACAATGTTTGCTCCTTACCATCCACAAAACATGCTCAAAGCTTCTTAAAATTAGACATATGGATATAATGATTTGCCCCTGATATCTCTTCATCTGCGAAGAATTTAAATAATTCTCTTTCTGTGGATCGTCACAGCTGTCACACCCCTGCCTTTACTCTTTATTTGGAAAACCAAAGGTTACTCAGTGATTAATGTACAGAATCACCAAAAAATGGTAATCAGCCTGTCACATTTTGTTGCAAATTATAAAATCTCACCCTATTCGACCCTAAATATATAGCAGATTCTGCTACAGAGATAAACCCATACTTGATCAGGAAATGATTTTGTCACCGAGAAAAGAGCCATTGGAAAGCTGATAACAGAAACAGATATGCAAGGTGCTTTACAGTTTGCAAAACCTTTTCAAATCCATTAGCTGGATCATCCCAAATGCTTTATGGGCTACCCCATTTGTCAGCACTGTTTGGAAACACAGATCCAAGTATCTGACTTAATTGAGTTGCACCTCCTTTAAGTCTGCTGCTTAACATTCCCATCCCCAAAAGCTTGTCTTTACCATGTACCACTCAGAGCTCAAATATAATGATACAATAAACTGTACCAATAACTCAAAGTTGACTGGACATCATTCTTTTTTTTTTAATTTTTAATTTTAATTGTTGATCTTGTACAGTTTTCTGTCTTTACTCCCACCCCAGCCAACCACCCCAGCCCTCCCCACCTCCCTCCCATTTCCACCCCCCATAATTTTTGTCCATGAGTCCTTTATACTTGTTCCTGTAAACCCTTCCCCTTTTCCCCTGAAATTCCCTCCCCTCTCTCCTCTGGTCACTGGACTTCATTTGTTTCACAACTTCTCCTAAGAATAAAAATGGAACAAAAACAAAGCCATAGCCCCTAAATCTGGCATGTTTTCAAAAGCTACTCTGGTCTTCTCACCATACAAATAACTTGACAGACCTTCTACTCTATTTCTATTACTCACTCACTGCAGTGTTCAATAATTTTCATTATTAAGAGGAAGAACATTTTAAAAGATAAATATACAACCTCTTACATACAATGGTTAGGAGGTCATCATGGCTCATTTTTTTAAATAAACAAAGAACAAAATCTCACTGTGATGACATTAGGCTAAGTAGATAGATACAAAATATGATTTAAAATCAGGCTATTGCTTCTGTTATTCTGAATTTAGGATGTCATTGTGTTAGATAACTCTCACTTTGTAGGTCAAAAAGGTATAAAAGATACAAAGTCCTTACCATATGGCTTATTCTATTATGTAGAAATAAATATTAAATTATGTATTCTTGGTATTGAATTTACTAGTAGGGGTGATAAAGACCCTGAATGCTTCCATGGTCCAATGTTGGCTTTAGAGGAAGTTTATAATTACAACGTTCTCTCTGGTAATGTGCTGTTTTTTTTCTTAGTTACTTTGCTATCTTGAATGGTTTTAAAAGATAAAGATAAGCTTTCACTTAATTTTAATATAAAATGCCTACAGTCCCAGGGGGAACATGGAATTATTTTGGTTTACATTTTCAAGTTAAAAAGTTGATTTTGTTATTTTTTTTTAAGATTTTTATTTATTTATCTTTAGAGGGGAAGGGTAGGAGAGAGGGAGAGGGAGAGAAATATCAATGTGTGGTTGCCTCTTGTGTGTCCCATGCTGGGAACTGGCCTGCAACCCAGACATGTGCCCTGACTGGGAGTCAAACCACGATTCTTTGGTTCGCAGGCCCGCGCTCAATCCACTGAGCCATACCAGCCAGGGCTGATTTTGTTATTTTTAAATGTGGATTACAAATCAACTTTTTGGGAACATCCCAGAAACTATAAGAACCCTTCTTAATCCATTAAAGATTTTCATTTCTAAGCCATGCAATATCACATCAAATGTTTTCTCCCCCGAGCCTAGTAGTTCTGATTGCAGGTTTCTTTCTGTGCTTAGTATGCTGATGCCAAAACCATATTACATTTATTAAAATCTGAACCATGTAAATTTCCTGCTTGCTAGCAAAAAAAAATGATCAATTCAACTGAGGAAAAAATTACTATGGTAGTGCTTTGGCCATTTAACATTGCAGGATTTAAAGTTTATTGGCAGCCAAGGTTGCTTTGGTCAGTTACAACCAACACAGTATTTCAGAAATGAAATCTCCACACTGTCAGCATTAACCAATAAAGTGGATACACTCTATCTTCAAATAGTCAACAAGTATGACATGTTACTACATTTGAGACACGGCTTCTTTTGTCTCAGAAAGACCACAATGAGGGTTTGGCTTATTGTTTTTGTAATTGATTAGCTATTTACTGGGATGGTGCTGATGGTGATTCTGGCAGAGTGAAGGTATAGATACATGTTGGTGTATATTCTTTGAAGGGGGTTGAATGGGAAGAAAAGGATAGAACAGCCCCCACTGAAATCATGGACAAGTCCTGGGGGACAGTTCTATGTGCTTACACAATCAGCTGATTAATTAGATTATCTATGATTTCTCAAGACTGAAGGATAAATTTTTCCCAGTTCACACATTTCCCCAATAAATAGTTCTTAAATTTATGGTGTTTCTTACTGGTTATTTTACTAGAATCCAATTTAATTGTTGATCAACTTTTCCTTATTTAGGACCACTTGTATAATTACTATTATTGTTGTTTTGACCTATTAACCTCATGGCCCTGTCATTATGACACTGTTTCTACTTCTATTTTCATACATAAATATCATGTTACCTTTTGGGGATATTAATAACAGGAATATAATCGTGGGCCTTTTTAAGATTTACATTAGATATAAAAATTATGTATATACACACATGTATGAGTGTAAAAAATGAAGTTAGACTACCTGAAATATAATAGACTACCTGAAATTAACTTTTTATTTTCCCCAACAAATATTTACAGATAAAATAGCTCCAGAGCATTTAAATATAATCCTAGTTGTATATCTATGTTTTTTTTTTAAAGGAAACCTAAAGCAATTCAGCTTTCCCTGAAATAGTTTTCAGTGGGTGTTAAAATGAAGCAAGTTAGAAGAATGTCCCAGGGGAAGCCTTAAAGTATGAAATTTAAAGAGAATAGCTAATTTACTCATGAGTAAGTGTCACAGGTAGAATAATAAATTAAGTAATAAAAATAAGTATTAGTGTGCAAACCACCTGGTAGGTAAGCTAGGATAAGAAACCAGACGTCCAGCTCCTACTCTGATGCTATTTGAACACTGTGTAATAAATTAGAATAAAATCTCCTGACATGAAGGCATATGTCTATCTTCCATTATTTCAGGTTCTTATTTCTTATTTCTTTTTTATTACTCTCTCATCAACCTTATCTACATTTGTGTTCTTTATTTTCAATTGGTAAATCCTTTTGAAAAATAAGTGGACTACCAATGACATAAAATTTATTGTCACTAAGTGTAACTATTGCTATTAAAAATATCTCTTATTCATATCAATTACCATATAGCTAGTAAAACCAAAATGGAAAGACTGTCAGACTAACCAATATTTTTTCTCTAGCAAGTGGAGGCGTAACACTCAGGATCTCACAATGACTGACGGCCTGAAGAAAGCAGTTTCTTGATTTCTTTGATTCGGTGTGTTGCACGGTTCCCACCCTCCAACACACGCCCTGCCCCGAGCCTGGCAGGGCGTTTACAATAGTAGGGCCTTATATTTTCATAGCTCTGAATGACTTTTAAATTGCTTTCTTTGGGAGTAACTCATTTGACACCTCTTCCCCGCCCCCATACCACTGAAGTATTAATGGCAATATTTTAGTTAAAAAAAAAAAGAAGCTTAAAAGAGATTAAATGACTGAATCAAGTGTTAAGTGGTGGAGCTAAGAGTAGAACCAGAGCTTCCCTTCTCGACTCAACCCTCTCTCCCCTCTGGTTGTCCTGCTGACCCAGGAGATGAAGCTTCCTTAAAGGAATCCCCAGAGACCAAGAGATCCTCCATAAGGAGGAAGGGAGGGTGATTAACAGATGGAAAATCTATGAACAACAAAGCCTCCATATTCCAGGGTGAGCCACTAGGGAGCACTAGGTAAATGATAAGTGATACAGGTTTTACAAACAGCCCTGCAATGCATTTATTGAATGGATGGTTTATTGTGATCTATTTTGCCTACTCTGAATTTTTTTTAAACAAACACTGAAAATGATGATAAAGTAGCCTTAAATAAAGCAAAACTGAAAGGGTTGAACATTAAAAAAAGAGATTTCATTAATATAAAAGAACATCTTTTATCTCCGGCAAAGAAATAATCAGATTTACTGTTCAACTAATAGAGAAACTGACAACATAGCCAAAGAGTGAAATACATTACCGGGGACAGCCAAGCCCCGTTTCCTAAACAAGGCTCAGCTAAGCCGAGGATTCCCTCCATATGGGGCGATTTCTTCCTCTCTCTTGAAGAAAGGATGATTTTTTAAAAAGCACGAAGCCAGACAAACAAACAAAACAGAGGTAAGCAGGTCCCAATATTCTAAAGAAAGGTTTCAAGTCAAAGACTTCCCAACAGAATCAGTATTGGTTCAGCTCCGTATAAATTTGCTTGATAATACTAGAACTCGAACTTGTGCACAGAGTGAATCTACTATGTATTGTATCCAATGCCGAAGGTTCCACAGGAGGTAGGGGGAGAAAAGTGTAAAACCAATAAATTCTGCCTATTAACCCAAGTCCACCATTATTTAATTCTGGTGATAAATACCACTTAAAATAAGACATTCTTCTTGGATAATTATATGACATGTGCAAATCCTCTTCTTGCAAATATGCTTGGTTGGACCATGGGATGGGAATGTTATCATGGATTTTCCAGGGAGTCTGAAGAGGAGCTAAGTCACTGTGCTATTTCCAAATTGGATTCCAACTATTGCAACGGCTTGCTGCTGTGATTCCTTACATTACACGTGTACTATGAAATCGCACATAGACGCTGGACATGTTCAGGAGTGCTGACCAAAACATGGCACAACACTTTTTGAGTCTTGGAGGTAATGATATTTTCAGAAACACATTTCATCAAAAAACATTTTAAAAAATTATTTGTACTCATCAGATTCAGGATGCTTCCACTAGGAGAAAGAAGATGATTATTGATAAGGAAGACAATGGTTTCCACGTTGAAATTGATCTAAATATAAAGCTTCCAGGGACACTCTTAAATTGCCCTTTGCTTAAAAGAATTATCATAAGCTCATTGTTTCCCTTTGGAGCAATTATTTCCTTCACAAACCTTTGGTAGTGCTTAACAATACTAATTATAATACTAATGTTCATACTAACATTAATATTCATACTAATTATATGTATGAATAATTTATTATACTGGGGTGGGCAAAAAGTAGGTTTACAGTTGTTTGTATGGAAAAAGACAAATAAAACAAATATATATTAATTATGGTGTTATTTGTCTTTTTCCATAAGAAAAACTGCAAACCTACTTTTGCCCACTCCTGTTTATTGATACTATATTATATTACAGTATACAGTATAATATTTTGAATTAATATATCTTTCACTTTAAATATTGTTGCTGTGATGGTTTGTTAGGGCTGCCATAACAAGGTACAAAAGACTGGGTGGCTTAAACAACCAAACTTTATTTTCTTGTAATTCTGGAGGCTAGAATTCCAAGTTCAAGGTGTTAGGAGTGTTGCTTTCTTCTGAGGCCTTCCTACTTGGCTGGCAAAATACCTGCCTTCTCACTGTGCCCTAACACGGCCTACCCTCTTTACTCATCTGCGCCCTAATTTTTTCTTTTCATAAGGACACCATTCATATTGGTTTAGAACCCATCATAATGACCACATTTTAACTTCATTACCTCTTCAGAGAAGCTACCTCCAAATACAGTTGCATTTGGAGGTACAGGAGGTGATGATGAAAACATAGGAACTTTGGGGGGATGCAATTCAGCCTGTAGCAGTTGCTATCCCAGTTGTAAAGATAAGGGAAGCGGTAGAATGACTTGCCCAAGATCTAGTGGCATCAGGAAATGAATCCAGACCTCCCTAACTCTATGACTTACATTCTTTTAATTATGTCAGACTGCATTCCTAATAGGTTTTCCTTTGACCTTTACCTGTGCATCTACGTGGGAATGGCTATGATGATGGAGAGAAGACAGACAGAAACAAGATGAAAATGCAGCTCTCTCACGATGGAAATGGCAGTGCAGGGAGGACCGGTTTATTTTACTTAAGTGACAGTGGGTTTTTTTTTTTTTTTTTTTTTGAAGTTGGTGTCTGTAAAGTGTATGAAGGGAGGTCAGACAATAAGTGGCTCCTGATTTAATTTCACCACACTTGTAAAACTCTGAACTCTAAAGGCTGGACTCTGATGAAGTTTATTTCAGAAATTATCTCACAGCCAACTCAATTTAATTTCTTTACCCAAGGTAAGTTTCTTACATAGCAAAACAAAATAAATTCTAGGAAATGGCACAGTATTCAGGTTTAAGAAAATATTAAGTTTTAATGTCAAACAAAATGAAAATCTAAAACCCTTCTGTGCATCAGCTAGTGGAGCACAGGGCTGTTTAATTTATCTTTCTATCAACACTGGATTCTCAGGAATAAGTGCTGTTGAATTAATCAGTAAAACTTGGCTCACCTATACTTTCATATCTCCACATGTCATTCAGGCATCTGTCCATTAATCCATCTCAGCTTTTTGTCATTTCATCTCAATGTGGAAATACTTCATAAAGACCCACCAATTAGAATTCACAACATAAGCTATGATGGAGTAGGACCACAGCCTCCGATTTATAAAAGACATCTAACCAGAAAGACTATTAAACAATTTTTATTTGGTGAATTTTGGGCAGGCTCAGGTAACAAAATCAAATCCACTTTTAGTCAAATCGTTTTGTGTTACCCCTCATTTTCTAAATTTCGTTGCTCTATCTGTTCATCTATAGATACATACGATATTCTATTTTACAGAACATTAACTAAGTGCAAAGACCATGTACACATTTGTCCTTAGGCAAAATATAAATGCATAAAAATAAAAATGATCACTTCATAATTACTTATCAGCCTTTTCTGCAACATTTTTTTGAAACTCATTCCTTCTTGTGAGATCTCATGGGACATAGTTAGAATAAAAGGGAAATTCAGAGTACATTCATCTGCCTCCTTTTATTCCACAGGTTTAGAACTACCTTCTCTAATAAGAGCAATCAAGGGATATCTAAGTACTGAATATTCTCTGAAAAAAGAAATGCAGATAAAGAGTAGTTGCTTATTTCCAGTGCTTCGATTTAAATGCTTGATAGAGACAGACTCCACACTTTTAAGGTGCCAGAGTCTATAAACAGATGACTTAGATATATTTGTGACTCTAATTCATAAAACACTATTTTACTGGAAAAGTTGACTAATATTTTTAAGGGTAATGACTCTTACTTCTATGACACAGATATCTCTTTGTCATAGAACATATGAGGTCTGTCTGGAAAAAGTCCAATGATTGTTAATATAACAAGAATGGTTTGCATGACATTGATGTAACCTGGCAGCCAAGGAGAGTGGACTGGAATGTGCATGCGTGAACAATGACAACTTCACAGTACTAGCCAGTGGGGATGGTACATGCCATTGAGTGAGTATGTGTACTGTGCGACCATCACATTCAAAATTACTGAGCAAGTAGAGCAACAAATTTGCATCAAAGTTTGCATTAAGCTTTGAACATTCCTCCACGGAAACTATTTTGTATGATTCAGAAGGCTGCAGCTATGTGCAACTGGCGTTTGGCAGCTAATCATGACAATGCATCTGCTCATGCATCATGTCTTGTGCAGAAACACCCAATCACCCAGGTGACTCGGCACCCCAACAGGCCAGGTTTGGTGCCCTATGACTTCTGGCTTTTCTCAAAAGTAAAATTGCCTGTGAAAGGGAAGAGATTTCATACCGCCCATTCGGTTAAGGAAAATACGACAGGGCAGCTGATGGCAATAGGGAGGGATATGTGAGGTCCCAAGGTGCCTGCTTTGAAGGGGACTGAGGCATCACTGTCTTATGTACAGTGTTTCTTATATCTTCTTCCATAAATGTCTCTATTTTTCATATTTCATGGCTGGGTACCTTCTGGACAGACCTTGTATGTCAGCATTAGGTAAAAGAAAGAAAGTTCAACTATGTGGCCCATTTTCCTATCCTATAACAATCACTTAGAGTTACTGTGCCTCAGTTTCCCCATGAATAAGTAGGTGATAATATCTTTTTTAGCTACCCATTTCAAAGAGTTGAATTAGGGTCAAAATGGTTATTAATGTATGCTATGCAAAATTCTGGAAATAGTTCAGTATTTCCATTTTATGGTGATCATTTCAAAGTGAAGGAACTACCCAAAGTTTTGGCACCTGCAGGAGACTGATTATTCCTTATGCCCCACATATTCTCCCTCTTTACTTGAAAAATTAGCTCCTTCCCATGGAAATTACTATTTTCTCCCATTCCACTTATGTGATTTGAATGAATGAAAATTGTGAACTGTTTAACAGATTTTTCCTACACATACAGCTGGATTGGCTAAGATGTGGAAATTAACCCAAGTTGGACCAATCAGAGCACTTCACTGAATAATTTTTAACCTGGACTCAGAAAAACACTCCATCAGTCCCTGTCTGATAAAAAGGTATGCACACAACTGCCATGGCAACCTTTCCTATCATGGGGAAGAAGTTGCAAGAAAAAATAAACCCTGACTCAGAGAGTGAAGTCAAATTTTGATCAAGAGTTGGACATAGAGCCCTGGCTGGTGTGGCTCAGTGGTTGAGTGCCAGCCTGTGAACCAAAGGGTCACCAGTTTGATTCCCAGTCAGGACACAAGCCTGGGTTGTGGGCCAGGTCCTCAGTAGGGAGCACACAAGAGGCAACCACACATTGATGTTTCTCTCCCTCTCTTTCTCCCTTCCTTCCCCTATCTGAAAGATAAATACATAAAATCGTTTTAAAAAAAGAGGTGGATGCAGAGAGAAAAATCTTAACATTTTTTGGCTACTTGATTTTAATTGTCCATGTTGTAAAATTATATCTTTGTCTTTGTTACATAAAATTCTCAATAACTAGCTTGTTTAGTCTAAGCTAGTTCAAATTCTATTCTCCCACAACTAGACCAGTCCTGGATAGTAAAGAATCCCTGGAAACTATCACAGTGCCTGGAACACATGTAGGGACACAAAAGCACGTGTTAAATGAATTGGCAAAAAAATGACCAATTTGATTGAGTAATATGTTACCCAGGAATTTAAGCTAAGAATAAAAGCACATTTACTTACATAAATAATGAAATGAGAGCATGTGTAAAACTGATCATGTTCTTGTTGAATATTCCCATAATTGGGTTATATAAAATACTATATATGATATATTTTATAATATGTCATGTAATATATAACCCCTGCAGTGAACCTGTGCACAGTAAATGAGGACTGCCCTCCATGTAATGCACCCAGAGAAGGAATAAAAGCCTGGCCAGGCAGGGACTGGGCTCTCTGGCCCTCTCTCCCCCTCTCTCTCTCAGAGAGTGGCCATGCCGTCCCTTTTTCCCCCACAGGACTTCTGTTGTCCGTGTGTGTTTGTTCACAAGTAGCCACAACATACACAGATCCTTTGGGCCAGGATCCACCACATATAACTATATATTATATAATATATTTCCATAATAAGATTACATTATATAATCAATTTCCTGGGTAACTTATCACTTGATCATCTCGATCATTTTTTTGTTACTGTGGTTGAGATGTTTCCTTTTCATTTCAACCTGGTAATTACTATTATTTAAAAATCTATTGATTTTTTTAATTGAAAAATATTGTAAGCATTGGGGATTTGGATCTCTCCCTCCACAACCACAATAACAAAAATCTATAAAATATCTTGAAATAATTCAACAAGAAAGCTACAGAAAAAAGAGCTATATAAAGGAAACTATAATTTTTGAGGACATAACATAGATAGATAGATAGATAGATAGATAGATAGATAGATGATAGAAAGAAAGAAGATAGATAGTTATAATGTTACTGGACAGGAAAAATATGAATATATCAACAAACTGTTCATCTTTAAGGTGCTGGGCTCTAACTTACTGATTCTCTCCTATGGAGTCCTTGGGTTGTTTGTTTCATGGGTGGGTATAATTTGGGGTACAAGGTACAGTTTGATTTAAGAAGACAGAATATGTGGCTGAATAAAAAACTTCCAATTTGCTCACTTGGTAGATAGATAAATTTTAGATAATTAAAAAAAAATGCCCACATCAAAAAAGAGTTTCCAATCTAAGGGCACCAAAGCAATGTCTGAATCTTTTCGTACAACTGACTTAATCAGATGGCCTAATATAGAAAACCATAGTTTCTCTGCTTAATATATATAACATTTTCATTCTTCGAATAAAATAAATCTCCAGGAATGTTAGACCAAATTATTTTGCTCTTCTTAAAATGATGGTCTATAGCTAAGAGTGACATAAAAGACCAAACAGATCAAAGTCAGCTTCTGGTGGTCAAAGCTGTTTTGCATTATTTATTCAACAAAACTTTATCCCTCACATCTGATCAACAAACAAATGCATCATTGCATTATTATGTAATATTTTGGTAATTAGTGTACAGTTTACTTTTAAAACTGATTTCCTCTGAACACAGAAGCTCCTCCTAATTCTCTTAATCTTTTATTGTCTTTAAAGGCTCAGCATAAGCTATAAAGCTTCTATTTTTCTTCCTTTATTATTTTAACAAGACAATTGCCCTTTGCTAATGTTGGGTGATTCTCACTCCACCTGCCTAATTAAATATATTTCAAACACATCCTCCATCTCAGTCTCTCTGTCTCCACCGCCCCCCACCCCCACACTTCCTGGTCCCCATCCCTCGAAAGCATGCCTGTTCCTCAGATCCTGATGATAACAACAATTTCTTATTTATTCTTCACCCTGGACCTTGTGGGAGGTGGTCACATTATCCCTGCTTTAAAAAAATTGTCCTCTAATCATCAGGTCCTGGAGTGAGGCACTTTTGACACTGAGCCTTACACTTCTGCCCAGGAAGCCATGCTGCAAGTGCGTACAAACTCATTTCCCAGGCCCTCTCTTCCTTCTAATATGATAACTTCAGCAATGATTCAACAGTGCCAATATGACAGTCTGCAAATAAACAGCAGTCACTTCCATCAGCGCTGGAAGATTTGTTATGATGGATATATTCAAACGCACCAGTCTCTTTTTAGAAAATGCAATTTTATGAAAAAAATGGAAGATAATTGGTCTCTGGCTCTTGCAGTAAACTTAGATAGCACCTGCCATATTTAAATTAATACAGCGCTTCTCCTAGTTAGATTAGGCCTTCTGATTAAGTCAATCATGTGGAAAGATTCAGACATTGCCCATGTGCACTCAGATTAGAAGATGTTTTTTTGATGTGGGTATTTTTTTAATAATGTGATACTTGTCCATCTACTAAGTAAAGGAAATTGAAAGTTCTTTATTCAGTCATATATCCTGTCTGTCCTTATCTCTCAGCCTCAGCTTTTGCCTCACATTGTGTCACATAGGTGGTAGGTTTATTGCACGCTGGAAGATTCTCTAAAGCAATGACTTCGTATCTGAAGCCTCCAAGGGAACACTGGGGCTGCCTGCCAGAGATCACATACACATCGCTCTCGAGGATTTATTCCCTTTCCATTGTCCCCATTTCCTCTGACTCTGGCTGCCACAGTGCAGATCAGAAAATGCAGAGAACAGCTTTGCTCCTTTTAATCTCTCCTAAACCAGCAACAAGAATGAATCAGACTCACATAGCTAGAGCAGCAGAATGTAAAATGCCAAGGCTGGCATTTCAATCAACCTTCCCACTTCCAGGGAGTGCATGGAAAAGGAGGAATGGAAAGGTTTTTTCCAGGTGACAGATTGGGCTGGAAGGGTGGCCTAGAGGTAGCACTGGTATGACCTCTTCAGTAAGAAGGGAACACATTTTCTCAGAAGGAGGCCCTCTTATTGGTCACAATTAGTAAAGATCCAATTTCCTTTATTTAATCCAGTTAACTCAATCTCTTAATATGTGTTCAAAGTTTACTTTAAAGTAAACCTTCTGCCCAGTCATAAACTTGGAGAAGAAGCTTACAAACAGCAGGGCACAAAGACATCTTATATTTTCTAGATCACACCATTATTTTAAAAATTATCCATGTTTCGCAGTCAAAGATGACTGTGTTGTGGTAGATCTTGCTGCCCAGCAGGAGTTAGGGTTTGCATGAACATAATTAAATTATTGGTTCCTTGCAAGTGATGGTGATGTCACGTGCTTCTTTGTGCCCCCATGATGGCTGAGTCCCACGCCAGATGCATACAATCCTGTGGCATAAGGGCTGGGAAGGTAATTTAGGAACTACGATTTGATCTCATTGTTTCTAGATGCAAATACTGAGGTCTAAAGAGGTTATAGAATTTGTCCAAGGTCATGGTTGGTGAGTAGCAGAACCAAACTGCAACTCCCCTCCTGACTCCAGTACAGTGCCCATTCTATATTATTTCTTGACACCTCCAAAGCAGGTGCTTGACAAAATAGAAACAGACTCATAGAGAGAGCAGGCTGACAGCTCTGGGGGTAGGGTGATGAGGGGGTAGAGGGATGGAGCAAAAAAGAAAAAGAACTCATGGGCACAAACAACAGCATGGTGATTGCGGGGAGGAGAGTGGTGGGTGGAGGTGGAAGAAGGTATAGGGGGCATAAATGATAATGGAAAAAATACAATACAAAGAATTAAAGTAGGCACTTAATGAAAAACATGTTTCTTGTTCAATTTTAATTAATCTGTTTATACTCTATCACTTAAGGTTACTGTTTCTGTAGTAAGAATCACTATGGAGCAGGTTTAAAGTGCATGCACATGAGAGAGAGAGAGAGAGAGAGAGAGAGAGAGAGAGAGAGAGAGAGAGAAAGTTGGAGCTACATCAGTGTTTACTCTGCATATATATGCTTTATTGGGTACATGATGATCTGGAGCCATATATTCAAATACATAAAATAACAAACCATACACAAAGGAGTCTTCTTCTGATTCATTATTCTTAGTTCACAAGGAAGTGAAGACAAAGAGAGGAGAAAATAACTGAAAAAGTTGCATTTCAATAGCTATAGAATCTCAGCTAAAGCTTGAGTTTCTCTACTCCCTGGAAGAGGACCTACTTTCAGCTTTGTGGCATTTCTTTCCACACCCTACGGTCTCTACAATAGGGGAATAAGCCAACTGAAGTGCTAGTCCACACGTCTGTTCAGTGTGAACAAGTGTAAGGCTAATGACACGGTGCTCCTTGGATCCAATGCCAGACACCTCAGGAGGCAAGAAATGAGAGGAGGTTGGAAGGGTATGCTACAATCTGAATGGGATCTCTTTAAAAGCACTGTGCAGCAGGAAAGACAAGTGTAATGGCTATTTAATCATCTTCACTAGGAAGTGCCAATTCTTTAGACTCCTATGACATTCATGAATGATGCAGGAGGCGGACATGACAAATGCAGAGCAATTCCCTGCGACAGACACTTTCAGGGAATTTATGTTCCCCTCCCCCCAGGACAAAAGGGCTCCTGGGCTCAGTTATCATTTGTTCTGGGAGAGAATTTACAGCCTCGCTAGCTACTCTTTTTACCCTACTCACTAAAGTGCTTATTTTGATATACGGACTGTGATTGTTCAAGAACAACTGTATCCTTGGAAATTCATGTTCAGAGAGCAGTCTTGTTGGCTCACTTTCCTTCACTCCATGCACTTTGATCATTTTCCAGGTTCTACAATCTAGAGGACTTGGACACAAGTCTCTAAATCACATGTACACCTATTTGGTCATACACACACACACGTACACAGTACTCTTCAACACCTGAAAGCCCAAATGCTGCTTGTATTCACTGTGAATCATATAATTCTCTAGTGTAAAGCTCTATACGCTGTTAACTATGCAATAAACATCTTATGCTGTACCCTTTGCCCACAGAAAACCTGTATGTAGATAGTAAATGAGTCGATACATTCACAAATACGTGTTAAGTTCCTACTACATGCTAGGTACTTTTCTAGGTGCTAGAGAGATACTCTTACAATGATGGCAGAGAAGAAACAAACACCTAGATTTATATTATAATGTCTGGGAGCTTTGGGTGCTTAATAAAGCATGATAAGGAATAAATGTGTCTTGGGAGGGCTGTTTTAAATGAGCTGGGCAGGGCAGGTCCCTCTGCAGTGACAGCCAGTGTGAACTAAGAACAATAGAAAGGACACCATGGTCCTTCTAAGGAAAGAGAGTTCAAGGCAGGGGAAACCAGGACAAAGGACTGAGGTCCGAAATACATGTTGCTAGCTTTAGCTATGGCAAGGAAACTAGCATAGCTAGAGAAACCAGTATCTCTCACCAGGGAGATAGTGGAAGAAAGAGTGACTGGAGATGTAAAGAGAGAGTAGATTACACAGAGTCACACAGGAAGTACCTCACGTGGGGAGGTTCTTGTCCAATTCTACTCTGAAATGACCAAACAGCTTCAAGTGCATGCATTTTAAATAGGACACTGAAAACCAGACTTAAAAGGAAGGGATGTTGGATGCAGAGAGACCTCCAATCGCTGATGTATGAGAATCAGTGGAATGAGCTTGAGATTTAACCACAAGTCTTTATGGGCAGGGCAGCCATGCTTATATACATAGGATGTCCCACAGAAGAAGGACTATGCTTATGCTCCTTCAGAAAGTAGAACCAATCATGATGGGTGATAAAAATGTTATCACCATATATGTTCCTGCAGAAGCTGACCAGTCACTTTGCAGGGATGCCCACAGATCTTTTCCAGATGGTTCCAAAGGAGTCTTTCTAACAAAGGAAAGGAAATGTTAAACTGGTAGAACAAACACATTGATATAAATCAATCATTTAATGTTTTTCTTGACAAAAAAAATCATTTTCCTTTTTAGCAAATTGCTGCTACTTCTTTGTTGAAAAAAATCAGTAACCATTCTGGGAAACATAAATATTCTATAAAGCCATGTTTTCCCTACACATACTTTAACAGTTGGTGGAAGCATCCTTGAGGGCTATATCCTCAAGGATATTTTTGGTCTAGAGTCTGTCTTCTAGGAAATTCCTAATAAAATCATCCATTTAGAAATATTTCTTTGATCACTAAAATAGCAGCCAAGCACAGCTCCTTTCTTGTTATCATGAACATCCTGAAAGTGGTGGGAAGTCAGCAAGCTAAAAATGTCCTTCCAAATCCTGGTAGATAGGCAAGACCATTTCCTCATATTAGTTTTCCACAGTGTCAATAATTTTCTCTCTTAATGGAACTTAATCCAAAGGCAGCTGTAATGATGAGGGTTGGAGCTCACAGGTAGGGGAAGCCATGGTTAAAATGTGTATCTTTAAAAGGATTTTCATAAAGCTCTTCTTTTTTGTTGCCTCACTGCTTTGTAACAGGAAAAGGAATACTCTCTTATATATAAGAGTACATTATGAAGAAGCTACCTGTAAAGTATTTTAAAGGAGAGAAACTATTCAGCTAGTATTTTGAAATAAAGAAGGGAGAGAGAAAGGGAGGGAGAAAAGGAAGAAGTGAGAGAGAGAAGGAAGAAGACAGGATTAGTGGGTTTCTTATAAAAATCACAAAGTAAATCCTTGGCTATATTCTGCCTAAAATATACCTGAGTTAAAGCTTTTCCCCTCCAGGGTGTTTCTGCACTTTTATGTGGCTAAAAATGAGCAGCAAAAGTAATAACAGGGATGAATAAATAGAACACACGTGGAGAAGTTTTTGAAAATTACAGTCTTTAGAAAAGAAATCAACAAAGTAAATTAATTACTGTTTGAGGAGATAAAGTGTTTTCCTGAGATAAGGCTTTCAGAAAAAAAGGCTGTGTTCTACACGTGGGGATAACAGAATAAAGCAACAGACAAGAGTGAAAGCAGGCAAAACAAGGAAGACTTTGTTGACCATCAAAGGTAAAAGAAAACAAAACACAACAATAACAAAGAGGAAAACTGAAATGAGTTACTGAAAGGGCCCTAGAGGTCTGCAACCCAGCAAATTTCCACGATCACTCTTCATCATGTAGACCCTTGGTATTGGATTCGTGGTCCATACAGGTTTTGGACTGTCTTCGCCCTAGTAGAACGTAAGCTCAGTGAAGGCAGAAGCCTGTCTCGTTAATTGCTAAGACCCCAGGACATTGCAAGATCCATAGTAAACTTTCTCTGCTCCCTGAAAATAGGAGCATAAGTGGGATTATCTACCATCACACATCGGCCACTAGTCCCACTACTGCTCTCCTGCTCACAGTTCCCCAGTGGATTGCAAACTCCTTAGAACAAAATCAGACTCCTTAAAATGACCCCCAGACCCTCCACAATCTGACTCCTGCCAGTCTCCTGCATCACCTGGCCTCAGGATTCCCTTGGCTCACTGTGCTCCAGACACTGGGATTTCTTCTTTCCTCTCAACGGGTAAATGCCGAAGGGCTCTTGGGAGCTCTCCTCTTCCCCCAGAAATCAACATGGGTGGCTCCTTCTCATCAATCAAGTCTCAAGTCAAGGCTTACCTCTTCAGAGGCCTTTCTTGGCCATGCAAACAAAGGTAACAGCCTCGGTAGTCATGCTCTACGTTGCGACTAGTAATATAGTTTTCACAGCGCTTACCACTTCTTTTCCTTCTCCTCTGACTAGAATGCAAGTCCACGAGTCTAAGTGTCTATCTTTCTTGCTCACTATCATACCCTCAATGACCCAAACAATACTTGGGCCAGAGTAAGCACTCAGTAATATTTAAGGGACAAATGAATATATCTTTAAGACAACCTTAATAATAAGACTCAGTAATTTCCCAAAGTCCCTTTAAGCTATCACTGCCATATATTCATGCTACTTTAATTTGTGTTCAACCCAGAACACATAAAACAATGCATATTTTCACAATCTCTGTCCTACATAAGTCTTTATTTGATCCATTTTTTAAATGGAAAGAATAATAGTGAGTTTTCTCTACTTTGTATGTTATTAGAGAAATGAGTCAATGTACACACAATCATACTGATCTTATCCAAAGTGAAAAATAGCACAAACTCAAAGCATTGATATCACCACCATTACTTTGTGGCTCCTATTACAGAAGTTTTTTTTTCTTAATCAGTATTTTCTCCACCCAATGGAATGCCTGCCAAAAGTAAGTCCCACAAAGGGTGTGAGAGAGACATAATTTGGGGGGTATAGTTTCGGGCAGTGCTCCCTCCAAAAAAGGTGGCAGTAAAAGAGTCAAATTTAATGGAATCAATACTCTTAGCCCAGTGGTTCAGAGGAGCTGGATAAATAAATTCCAAAAACCTTTTTCTTTCTTTTTCTCTGCTGTAAATGCAATATATTGATTCAGGTCCCACTATTTCATGGCATTCACATGCTTTAGTAATACAGAGGATTTATTTTCATCCCTTCTTCTTAAGAAGCTGTGGCTGTTCTTAACCCTTATCACAAACAACTCCTTTCTCCTCCCCATTTTTCCCTTCTATCCCCAGTACCCTGGCACTAAATAAGGTGATTAGTGCATAAAATACTTCATTTCCATTCATTCAAATCTTTTTCACTTTTCAAAGGCCAATGGGGGCATATGCTAAGGAATAAATTCGCTAGCAGTAGACAGGATGAATAAGGCTTAGTGGTGGGTAGTTAATTTAATTGTTTGTTTCATAACGAGGAGTAGTTGATGTTGAGAATTGAAAATAGCTAGGAATTTTTTAAAGAATAATAGATAGTTCAAAAATGTTCTTGTCCTGATAGATTCCTCATTCAGTACACCATAAGGAGATTCTTCTTTATTAAGCAATTTTAAATGCTTTAGGACATTTCTTTTGGGGAAGTGAGCCTATTGGCTCAAACAGAAAGGCTTCTAGAGTGTACAGGTATTTTGGTTCTGCTTGCTTTTGGCTGGACTATCACACTGGTTAATTTCCTTAATCTCTCTGAGCCTACTCATTTGACAACTCCCACAAATTCCACAAAATGCATTACAGAATCATTTTCTCTGTGAACTTTTTTCATCCAGCCAATCAGCCGCATGTCTAATATTTATTTAAGCACCTATTATAGCTTTGAGAAACATGTATTTAGACCTACTATAAATCACATTTAATACAGGTTCTGGGAACACATAATAAAGAAGGAAAAAAAGTTAGCTTTCTAACCCACCAATCCTGAATGATTTTGTGCCTTTTTATCCTTCTGGCATGTCAAAGATGCTCAATAAATATTGTAGAGAAGCTGATTGCATGAATTTTGTAATTTCCTCATTTTCACAATGAAAGTACATGAATTCGGAGGGCCACCACTGCTCTGACGTCACAGATGGTAAATGATTTTTCATCTACTGTAATTGTACCAAAGATAACTTTGACTAGTTGAGAAGCCCTGGTTTCAGTGAACCAAGATGTCTCTGAATTCTTTGAAGTGGAAATTATGCACACAATGCCAGCCATCCTAGCAACTCACAGATGCTGCTTTTGGCCTCACCTGCTCATTTCTGTCCCCACCGGGAGGGTTGCCATAAGCTCTGAACTTCATTGGGAAGTGCAGTGCAGGGATGCAGCCCTTTCAGGGCAAACCTGCAGACACGGATGGCACAAAGCAGCTGAAGGTCGAGGGCACCCCTGCTCACTTAGAATAGTCTACTAAACATAAAATGATGAGGTAAGAGGTAACGCCATGTTTATAAGACACTACAATAACTGGGCAAAAGAATAAAGGAAAAATCAGCCAACAGGTCTTTGTGAACGCACCTAATATTACTGCCTTATCTTTCTGTTGAAGTTGGATACAAAATCCCAGATGTCTGCTTTTTGTGAATAAAATGAAAAAAATATTCAGGGCTTCTCCATGTTCATTTCCAGGACCTACAACATTTGCTGAGTATCCTTCCCAGTTGCCAACCATACCGAATGCTTATTTTATCTGAATAATTGAGGTTGTAGAAAAACTCTTTTTTTTTTTTTTTTTTTTTTTTTTTTAACCATCAGCCTAGTGGTAAGAGTTGCCCAAAAGATCCAGTAGAGAGAGTCAGCACCCAGTTCTGGGGAATCATTTTTATGATGAACCCTTGTGAAAGTGCTTCTTTCTGATAAATCATGTTTGCCAACTCCTTACAAACATTACTGAGAGAATCTTAGCTTAGTTTGTGACTCCAAATTAAAGCAAACTTAACTGGATTTCCCTAAGACTCTAGTTGCAGTGGCCAGGGTACAAGGCTGTTAAGAAGTCTAGAGGGGGTCATCTAAGCAAACAGCACCATGATTAGATCCTTATGAGTGCTCTGTGTGGGTTATTTTTATTAGCATTAGCACTATGGTTGCTGTTTTCCCCTTGTTCTCAATTGTTTTAGAGAGAATCCTTACATTAATGGGGGAAAGAAACAATTAATGGATTATCTACAATTCCCTGTCTTCCTCATTGCAATGCCCTTGACCACATTCCTTCTAGGGCTTCAGCCCTGACATGACTTGATTCACCTAAAACGAGGAGAAGAGGAAATGAGGAAAGTGCAGGAGAGAAAGGGAGGTAGAATGATTACAAAGAGACTCATAGCACAGAGCCTGGTGCAACATGTATCCTCAGTTTAAAGGAGGAGGAGGTCAGTTTTCTTTACACACTACATCCATCCCAACTACTGTCTCCCATGTCATTTTAAGCTTTGCTTTGGCTAATGATTTCTATATCCTCCTCTTCAATATTCAGTCTCCATCCATTTGATTTGCTTTGATGCCCTTCTTAGTTTTCCTATTAGTCCAGGGGTATCCTTTCAGCATTTTATTTGGACAGTTGTTTATTTCCCTTAGGATTTTTGGAAGTGGAAATGAAAGCCCAGGCCAAGAACTTATTACAGGGTGATCCATTGCTCTCTGCTAGTTTCTGAAGTCTGAGGTTTCTATAAAAGAGCTTTGCTGTTTGTTCAAAACCCCATGAGGTTTCTTAAAAGGTGATTTTGCTAACAAGGATAATGTTGAAACCTATAACCCATAACAACATTAATTCAGTGCTGATTATATTGTTGATTATTTTTGGAACAGAATGATCTTTGCCACATTAGTCAATTATCACATTTGCTGAACTAACCTAAGCATCTCTTCCACTTCAGTTCATTTCTTTTATGCTACTTGATCCTGTAGCAAGGTCACCATACACTAAATTTGTCTCCCGAATAGCATATGGATTCAGCAACCTATTGCCCCAGAGCCCCATATACCTATTAATAGGGAACCAGAGCCATCTAAACCAGCACACCATATGGTACATCATTTACCCAATAAATACAGTACTGTAAATGCTCATAATTAATAGTTCTACAAGTTATGCTGGTTTCTAGGAAAAAAACTATTTGAAAGCAGATGTTTTAAAAATCAAGATCCATATTTTAGAGCATTTTTTCCTTTTTGTTATAATGGATATTGATGAAGAATTTGTATGCATGGCTGTTGGGTTAAGTTCTAGGGTTGTAGTAATTTACACAATCTGGGTGCTCCTGCTCTAAAAACACCTGGGAGATAACTCAGCTCGTCAGGACGGCTATTGTAATCCTGGAGATTGCAAGTGTGGCATGGTAAATATAAGTGTGTTAGAAAGATACTAACCATTTCATTCACATCATTAATATTAATAAAAAACAACTACACCTACATGATTTTATTAACCGATGTCACCCTATAAATGCAGTAAAAATTAAAAGTTAATAGATAGGTAAATGGGTAAGTAGGTAGATAGATGGATAGATAGATAGATACAAATTAAGGAGCATACGTCATTTGCTGGACATGCCTTTCATACATCTTGTTATCAACCTTTCAAAAACAGTAAAAAAAGAACACCTATTAGGTGCATATTAGCATCTCTATTCTAAAGATGAGAAAACTGAGGCATAGAGGGTAAGTGGGTTTCACAAAGTCAAGGACTGAAAAGGGGGAAAACTAGGACTAAAGGAAATTTCTGCCTAAATCTAGTCCTTGGGATTTTAATCATTACATCAAACTGCTAACCAAACAACAATAAAATAATTTTTTAAAAGCCTGCTTCCTTATTTTAATTGTATCTTGCCATCCAGACTGTAAACTTTACAAAGGTCAAAAGCTGAAACCATCCACTTCCTTCACCAAGACCCTTATTCCTCTGCTAGACTGGTGCCCAAATAATATTTTGTAAAGGTTTATTTTAATCAGTAAATGCACAGTTCCAGTCTCTAAGGAATGGTCATCTTTCCAGGGCTCAATACTCGTTTTGTACAATTTATACTGCTCCACTCTCTCATCTAATAAAAATGGTGTATATCACTCCTGGACCGCATGAGGGTTACAAAGAACTGAGTGGACTTGGAAAGCTAACTTTCTTATGTTTATGTATTGAATGCTGATTCTTTTTGGCAATATATTGATTACTAAGTTATACCTATTTGCATATACATTGATTGTTCCACTGAACAATGTAAATCTGTTTTAAGAGAAGCAAGACAAACAAGGACAATCGTAGAAATAAACATAACTTAACCTTAAAATTTGGACATGAGTGGACAGAATAAAGAAAGAATTCCCTGGGATATAAGGTTGAATTAGAAAGAGACTTGTAACTTCCCTATTGAATTTTTTTCTTTAAATAAAACAAACAAATGATACCTGAATGGTAGGATCTCCAGAGACTATAGGCCAGGAAGTTAAACATAGTTTGGGTTTTAATTTTCTGAAAATAATACTTAGATCGATAGAAAGACACAAGAGTTTCATCTCTGGTCCTGGAGCAATGTCACTGAGATGCAATTCCTCAGATCTGTAACAGCACGACCCTGCGCTTGGCCATTAGAAGTGAATGACTCTATTTTCCATTTTTAATGCCCAAGGAAACTAAGTTTATATATATTAATTTTGTTAACTATATATTCAATTCTAGATACTTAATTTCTACTTAAACCCCATCATTTAATAATTCATGAATGGAGTGGTCACATAATTGGTGATTAGTGCAGTTAGTATTGTAAGTACAATGTCAACTTTCCATCACATGTACATACACACCCACCCACATAATTTCTAGACACAACAGACTGTATAAAAACTCTCTTTTGTGGGTGGCGTGAAGCTGCTGCACTTCTCAGCAGCTTATAATCAAATCTGAGGATTCGCAAAAGGAACCGGAATGCCTCTTCCAGGTAGTATAGCATGAAAGTGAGCGGGAAATTCCATATTACTTATTTCAACACCTTGTTTCAAGGAGTTGTGCATGACTCATGGCAAACATCAGGTAGAAACCATGTGCACAAGGCTTAGACTGCAGTAGAAATCAAATTGCTACAAACTACACTTCTGGGATGATCAGCTGTTTTGAGATTCAGTTATACCACTTTTCATTATCTGATACATTTTGGTTATCTCTACACATACACAGATGGTTCAAGCAAAGTCTTCTCCAGAAACGTTCTTTCAGGTACTCTTTGATCAAATTCCAGTTTTCATTTCACTTGTCATTAAAATTTAATTAGAATTTTTTAAAAAAAATAGCTTTTAAGTTAAAAACTAGATGATACTGGTTATAAAAAACTCATAATTCTCCTTTGTCATAACAAAGTTTATGAACTCCTTGAAATAGTAACAGATGTTATAAAATGCTTACTTGAAAAATCTAGTCCACATGATTCACAGGGAGACAAACATCAGTGACACAAAATCCATATGTTAACAGAGAGCTTTTTAACAGTTATTTCTTTAACTGGAACCACTTCGGCAGCCATCTTTACCTAGCACAATTCAGTAGACAAAGCGCATTCTTTCTCTCTTTACCTTAACCAGAATAGTTCTCATAAACCCAAACCAAATGTTTATTAATAAATTCAAAGTGGAGGCAGATAGAGGGATAGAGGGATAGATGGATGATAGACTGATTGATCATAACTTAGGCTGAGTACAAAAAATAAGGAGACCCTGAGACACAGAGTCACATGAGAATGATTTAACAAGCACACACTCTGCCACAGAACCAATGAGGTGGGAGAGGAAGCAGGGCAGGGAAAGAAGAAGGCAAACAAGGGTGAAGGCACAGGTGAACTTCCACAGAGGGAGCCATAGCCTGATCCCACAAAAGAAAGAAATCTGGAGTGTACATCACACATGAGCGTTTTCTAGCCAGTGGGAAGAGAGCCGTAGACTGAGGACAATTTTCCTAAAAACAATCAGCATACTGGCTATTGCTATAGAGAAAGTATGTTGCTGCTGGGGGTTACACAAACATAATAAAAGAAATCCAAAGGGATTACGGAAAAGCACTGACATTGTTTTATACATGTAGATATTTAGCCAAAACATGGAAAAGAAACTTTAAACATTTAAATTCAAAACTTCATTTTGCATATGAGGACAGCATGATTCAAACCCATACAGCATAAGCAGCATACCTAGGTGCGGACCCAGTTCTCCAAACTTCCAGTCAGGGGACTTCTCATTTTTCTTGGGTACTGGCAAAAGCCACATGTGCTCAAATCTACATGTGGCTCAAAGCCACATGTCTGCAATCTATAGAGATTCTGTCCTTCAGGATTATCTATGCGCTTTAGCAGCCACCCTGAGTTCAGGAGCATAGTTTTGCTCTCTGAGGTGAATATTTCTTCTGTAATGCACCTTTTCTGTTGTCCGGGAGATTGCTGAGGTCATAGCAACACGATGCCGCAGCATCATCCCGATATGACCGCATGGGTTCCCTGGGAAGACACCGCAGGGAAGACAATGCAGACTCAATTTTTAAGACTATCTGGATATTTAAACAGGAGGCTTAATAGGTTCTCACATGAAGCTGTGTTTTCAAAAGCACATTTCAGGATTAACATGGGAATTCTCAATACTCATGAAATAGCCTGAGGAAATGCAATGAGAGCAATTCATGCTGTTCATCAGAATGAAAATTTAGTTTCTGAAGTGAGAACAAAGATGTTTCTTGAAGTGTCATAGTTCATCTAAAAGTGTGTTCCAGACAGTGGGAAATACATGCACAAAAGCAGCTAGGTATAAAACACTATGGTGAATGGGAAGAGCATAGAAGTTATTCAGAGTTTTTGCAGCAAGAAAGGCATGGAGTGGAGATGAGGGTGGGGGCAGGATGGAGAGACAAGAGATAAAACCAACTAGGTAGACTAGAGACAGCTTCTAAAGGGCTTTGCATGTTTTATTAAACAACATGGATTGCTTTTTAATGGAGATGAGAAACATTGAAGTATTCTATACAGGGAAAGACTCAATGAAGGCTGCAATTCACAAAGCTTATTTTGGCAACTGGGTATAAGATGGACAAAAGGAGTCGAAGAGAAAGGGAAGGGGATTAGTTAAAAGCTGTGCAATAAAGCCTGGGAAGTGGGTAACATAGATCAGGCTGAGGCAGATTCTGAAGGGAAAGCAGAGAACAAATTCTAAAACTATGGTATTCCATTGGTAGAACAGTGAGAACTAATCCAATCAGTGATTAACACCAATGGTTATAGGGCTAACTGCCATTCTCACAGTGAAAGAGTGTATTCTAACCAACTACACTGTCTTGCAATTCCTCTTTTCTCTAAGATGCTACTGTCCAATAAAAGAAACAGTATGTGTGCCGTTCCCCTATATCAAGATCACTTTTATATATACACTGTACTTGAGAAGATCTTGGCCACTCAAGATGTGGGTCTTCAGAAGACTAAGATGCGGGGGGTGAAGGAAAGAAGAGGAGAAAGAAGAGCTCATTCCTGAAATGGAAACGAGCCAGTGGTAGGCATCCAGGTGAAGAATCTGACATGTTTACAAACAGCTCAAGAGCAATTATAGTTCAAAAATATACCTTGGACCTCCACACAGTAATGCTATAGTTTTATTATTACATTTTTCAGTACATCACTGTGGACTGCTGGATTGAGACTGAAATGCATTCAAAGACTAGAAAGAAAAAGTGTCTTTTATTTAAAAAAAACAACAGAAAAACTATCAAAGAAAATACCAAAGACAGAAAGAAGTATTTTTTTTTTCCTCAGTTTTGAACACAGTCACAGAAAAAGTCTTGCAAAAGCCCTTTCACTCCATATGTGGCAATAATCTCAATAGTCTGACCTGGTTCCAGCTGCCTTTTAGAGCAGTGGCCCCCAGTGGAAAGGCAGCACCTCTGTGATGATGTCATAGGTTACTCAGACACACACAGAGGCAGTGGTCAGAGGCCATTGTGAGCAGAGCACATGGCACTGGGCAGAAAAATGCATGCTCTATTGCTTCTATCAAGGACAGCCTCTCTTCCTTTCTCATAGGGAAATTAAATACATTTCTCTCTTAGCATCCTAAACCCTTGGCAGTCAATAATTAAGGGGGGGAAGAAGCACTTGCTGCTAGGGCTAACATAAAGATAGGGGGTCCTTTATTTGAAGGTTATGAGTTTATTTGAAAGTAGCTTTGATTCCTGACTTGACTTTTCAAGTGAGATTCTGTTCCACAACGCATCTTACATTCCAATCCACCAACCATTAAAAAGAAAAGTGTATTTTTTCCTTCTTAGAAAACTCTCTCTGCTGCAAATTTTCTTCACATATCTTATCACAAGACCCAATTAAAGCAATTGCTTTTTTTGAGCAAATGTCCTCCTCCCTTCCTTCTGCCTCAACTTTGATTCACCTGTCAATTGACATTCTTGCTTCATTACTTGCTGACACTGAAAATGCAAACCTGGTTCCTCAGCAAATTGCTTCTAATCATTTCCCTCCTTAACATTATCCCTTCAGTGGACTGTCAGGGGTATTCAGCAAGCTGGAGATCAGAAGCCTGTTGTGGCTCTGAGCTCCATAATTTTTAGCTGTGCATCAGAGTGTATTGGATGTGCTACTGGATCCCCCATGAAGACAGGACATTCATTCTCCTAGTTGCTGGCTGTTCACAGTTCCAGCCCTGCCTGAAATTGCCTTCAGCCAAAAAGGGTTGCCTCATGCAAATGGCTGATGAGAATGGGGAATGGAGAGGAAACACACACACTCAACTCCATTGGCTCAATTTGGGACAACTCCGAAGGACCAACCTAACTCTGGAGTTAGCTGTGCGATTTGCTGGGGCTTTAGTTGTACCTGCAGCAGTCCAGATTGCCCCTCCACGCCAAGCTGCTCCCCTCACTTCCACTGAGGAATGGTTGCATGGCATATACTCCCCAGCTACCCTCCTTACACAATCTCCACCCCCAAGTCTGTTTCCAGGACCCTGACAAAGGTTCTGCCAATTCTTGCTTTGTGGTTCATTTGCAAATTGTTTCTTTTGAAGAGATTACATTATTATACCTGCATCACTGACATGAGTTTTTATTTGTGAGATGGATTGTTCATTTTAAAATGCCTAGCAGGGTCTCCGGCCACGGGCCTTTGCGTGAGCCCGACTCACTTGCACAGCCCTGCTCATTATTCACCAGATGACAGGTGCTCATTAAGAGATGGAAAACAAGGGACTCATTGTAAGGGGATTTACATTTTTATTAAACTTTTTTTGACTTTCCCTTGATTTTTTTTTATAGAATTGGTCTCATTTCTCCAAATTGTGCACCTGTGCACATGGCTGCCACTGGGCTGAATCCCATTCTTTATTTTCTAATCTAGAGCTAAGTGGGGCACATGTGGATACTGGAGAGCCGGTGCCAGAGATTTCACGGTATCATATGTCACTTGTTTTGTTGGAGAAAATGTAATTGCTTCTAGGTCTTGCTCTCTACAACCTGGCCAGGACTTGGGCCATGTTTGATACCCTGCAGGGATACTTAGCCTCCAGGATGCATACATATTAATTGGAGATGTTATGACATGCAGATTCCTGGGTGACATTCCTCAGTGATCCTATTTCAGGAGGTCTGGGGTGAGAACAAGACAGCGCAATTTCCTCAAGCACACCAGGTGCTCCTGGCAACAACCTCTACCTTCTGAAATACTGGACGTGATGTTCTTTGTCTTCCCTATGAAAGAACAATCTCAAATGTGATGATTATACTTCCAGTTGGCTTGAAGGTTTCCAAAAAGGCAGGGGCTATGCTGCCCTGAACAAAGTTTCAGCTGCACCCGTGTAGACCAGATGTAATGAATAAAGAAGGGTAACCATCCAAATGAGCCAGCGTCATCTGTACAAAAGGTGACCATGTAGTAAAAAAATCACACCAGTTACTTCATATTCCTACCTTGACTCATGGTACCATATTTTAGCATATATTACCTACTGTCATCTTAGAAAATTAACACTTTCACTTCTTTTCAATCTGGAGAATAAAAAGAATTGGTATTTCATTGCCACTTAACTCTGTTTTGTTTTTGTTTTTTTTTTTTTTTTAATGGTGCAATCCTGGAATTATTACAAAGACCCAGCCACACACTCAGGGAGGAGGGATGACAGCAATCAGAGAAATAAAAGGGACACACCTTTCACAACAAGTAGCCTGAAGAGCTACTTCTGCTTCTAAGTTCAAATATTGTGAGATCTGCAGGAAGGAGAGTCATCCTTGCTGTTGGAGCCCAGTCTCCAAACAGCCAGGCTGCCCCAACAGTCTCCCTTTTTTCTTTTAGGGTTCCCCAACTCTGTAACGGTTAATTCCTCTAGAGAAGGAACACAATGCTGAATGTTCCTTAGGAAAAGTGGAAATTCCTCCACATGTTTCAATTACTAAATGTCTGGCAGGCCAAAGAATACTGGCATTTCTTCCCTTTGACTTTCTTCCTTCTGCATGATGGAGGACAATAGATCCAACCTCTTTCATTCACTGCACCATAAATTTGGAGCATAGCACTGCGTTGTGGAGATAGCACTATTGGGTGCCAGGGGAAAACCAAAAGGTAACAAGAAATGTATGATTCTAAATTAAGCCGAAGGTGAATGACTAATGGGGAATTATTTAGGCATCTAGAAGACACATCTGCTGACAGTCCTCTCAACTTCAGTCCACACAGTTTTTGTCAACATACTGTATAGTTTGAAAACCCCATCACCAGGACTGTATGTCTTCATGTCACAGTAGAATATGCCAATCACAAAGGACTGGGCAGCCCACTGGACAAAGCGGACTGACATTCAAAACCATGACCAAAAGACCTCATGATCTTTACATTTGTATCCTGGAGGCCAAGGTTCACAGCATAGAACTTTCAGTCTTATCATGAAAATCTTGCTTCTGAGAATAGGAACGCAAATCTTTCAACACACTTTAGAATATTATAGATATTAATTCAAATGATGAAATAATGTGTTTGCTTAGAATGTGAGATGGCAGAGGTGAAATGTCCTAGATTATTCTCCTTTCAGATTGGAGATCTCTTCAAGATTACTATTCTAATACAATTTATGAAATGCATTCTATAACAGATGGTGAAAAAATACAGAAGCTTCTAATCAATTGAGAACAGAGTAAGAGTACCTTACTTTCTGTGTTAGAGGTATAGGAGCAGTACAAATGGAGAATCTGGTTCTCCTGGAGTTGGGGTTGAGGGCTATCAAAAGTCTGGAAATATAAAAAAATACAATGCAATTTCAGGACAGTGTGGCCCAAAATGGTTAAGATGAATTAAAGACATATCTTTAGAAAAGGCAGGTGCCCTTTGCAAAAATAAGGAAAAGTTGATACAAATTAGAAATTATATTGAAGAATCCCATTTCTCAGAGAATAATCACTTGTAATTAATGAGAACCACTGGGGACTTATTTACTTGGGAATGATATGATCAGATATAATTTATCAGTGATAACATGGGCTGCCTGCAAAGAACAAATTGGAATGGGGGAAAAAGCAAGGATATCATTAAGAAGCCAGGTAAAAGATGATGAAGTCTATTGCTAGATCATTAAAGAAACTTAAGCCGAGGGATGAGACAGACACAGTTCAGGTGAAAAGTCAACATAATTCAGTAATGGATTAGAAGTCTAATAACAAAACCTAAGACTGCATAGTTTTCTTTTTTCTTTTTTAATGGAGTATAGCTGGTTCATTTTAAGCTTATGAACAATTAAAACTTTCATATTTTGCTTTACAAACTTCTTTCAAGCCAGATCACTTATAGCCAGTACTGTCAAAATTGATTTATTTTACTCATATGTAGGATTATATATATATAAAGTTTATATTTTTAAAGTTTATTTTGATGGGTTTTTCTTTTATCTAGGTTGTCATGATCCATTTTAATATTGATCTATCATGTATTGTTATTTGTAAATTCTCCAAGTAAAATTTTTAATTTTATTAATTTTATTTGACTTGGGTTAAATTTATAAATTCATACAGAGATGATTTTTTAAAAGGCTTAACTTTGAGTCAATACAGAGCCAGCAATCAGCATTCTCTCTATACTGTTACATAGTTTTTATTTTAACAAACACCAACCACAGAATAGTAAGAAAGAATTATGGAACATCATATAGGCCAAGTCTTTCCTGAAGAATAGTTCTATATATAACCAATTCTCAGACAAAAAGCTATACAAATTTGCAAATTAATGGCAGAAGACTAGAGCCAGAAATGATCTTCTCAGAAGACTACTCTTAGGTAGGTACTTATCATCTGGTACCTCAGCTCCTTCATTTGCAAGATAAAAGGGTATTTAAAAAAATAGGACTCTTCTTTAGCTTTAGCTTACAGACTGTGAATAAAGACTAAAGTCATCTGTTCAGCTATGTATTTAGCCCTGGTCCTGAGAAAAGGGATAAGAGTGAGAGAACCTAATCAATAATTGCTCTGAATACTACATTGAGGTCAGTTACTTCTGAGCTGCCCCAAACTTATGGTGGAGAGCAATTTGGTCAATGGAATAGACAATATGTATTGTAGATTAAAAATATTCTCAAAAACAACTGCAGTAAAATCCTAGGGATTCCTGAAGAGATCAAGTATTTATTGTTTATCTGTAAATGATCATGAGCAAAAAATGTCATGGAAAAGGTAAGCTAATTAATACTGAATAAAAACTTATCTCCTTATATAACCATCTCTAGAGCAATAAGTTAAAAAGATTCAGAATATGTTTCAAACATGTTGAAACACAGACTCCTCTCCATGGAGACAGTTATGTGGTACCTGTGGTTCCTTCCCAACACAATGAGGAAAGAACTCCCCCTCTGACTAACAGAACCAATATTGCTAATGAGCTTTCTATACTAAGGATGTATAAGCAATAAGAATTTTTAAGGCAACCAGAACAAGTGGGAAAAAAAGAAGGAAATTTGGGAAGACATCTGACCTTCACGATTCATTAGCTTCTCCCTTGTTTTCCACAGCTGGGTCTAGGCTGGTTGCATGGGAAGGCCAGAAGCCATAATCCATTGTGCAACTAGAATCTATACAAATAAACCTGTTAATTTTTCAGGCAAGTGAATCTCTCTGCACGGAGTGGGAAGCCAACCGTGACACAACAGCTTCACCTCTACCCCCCATCATGCTGGAGGTGCCTCAGCACAGACTCCAGAACAGTAAAATTCTCACAAGGAAGATGAACCCTGTCTTCAATGTGTACGAAGGCATCACAATATCAACCCAGACATAGGAATGTGGATTTTTTCTTCTCCTCTACTATCTATAGTATTAAGGTCAATTAATACCATATAATACTATTATAATAGTATAAATACTATTAAAATCAACGTCATAGAAAACCAGATTAGGACTTTTTTTTAGCTATTAGGTAAAGAATTTTAAAAATAAATTCTTGGTGCATTCTGATGGAGGCTTTATATACAATTAAATGACAGAAGTCATACAACAACAGCAACAGAAAAAGGTCCACACCCTAAGTGGGAAAAAAATTAATACTTAAGTAAGTACTCTTGTTTGTGACCTGCCCCCAAAGAAAAAATGGTGATGCAGAAAAGAAGAACCTGTAGACAACCCAAATGCATTATAGCCTTAATTTCTAATATCGAGATTCTTAAAACTATTATTCCAAGCATACTGTGCAAAAGACTATTCTTTTATGTAGTACTGAAGCCCTTTGGATCAAAAACTAACTCTCCTTCTGAGAAAAAGACACTCAATTCTTTCACTGTAAATAGGGTAAGTGCTTTCTGATTGTTTCCTCAAAAAGGGATGATGGATTTGCACTAATCAATGTGCAAGTCAATGGCTGGAAGCCCTTGTGAAGAGGCCCATGCACCTGCAAACAGCTTGAAGGGCCAGTCTGTGGCTTGTACAACTTGGCCATCACAATGGCAACCTCCTACCCAGGAATATTTGGGGCGATGCCTATTAAAATACTCAGTTTAGTAATAGTAAAAATTTATGAAATTGTATTATGTGCCAGTCACTGTGCTGAGCAATTTCCACTTTATCTTTACATGTTTTCTATGAAGAATTACTGTTAGTCATAGTCTATAGATGAAGAAATTAATGCTTAAACAGGTTAAGTAATTTGGTCAAGATCAATGAGCAAAGGATTCAAGAAGAGAGAGAGAGAGAGAGAGAGAGAGAGAGAGAGAGAGAGAGAGAGAGAGAGAGAAGGAAAAAAGAAAAGAAAGAAAGACCCAACGCAGCACTCTAAATCATGACTCCATACTGTCACTTTGTCAGCTCTGAGGCAGACAAATAAGCCCTATTGTTAAATAAGAAAAGGAGGTCACCTTATCTACAGAGGGATCAAACCCATTTTCCTAGGCCTGTGCCATCTTAAATCAAATTCCCAAAAAGCAGCATCTGGCATATTAGATATATCAAAATAGCGCATCTCTACTTGCCTAACTTTGAAGAAAAAAATCAAATTCTGTGATTTTGTATCACCTCTAACTAGGTTGCATCTGGTATTAAAGACACTCTTGCAAGAGGGAATACAACCAGTGGGGGCTCTGCAATGCACAGCCCTAATTTAATGTAATATCAGAAACATATTCCTAGAGATCGCTAAAATCCACTTTTCTCATAAGATTTTGTTTAATAGACTAACCATCTATTAAAAGTAAAATTAATTGAGAAAAGATAATGGTCTGCATTCAGAGTGTTCTCCTCAAGAACACATCTGCCCATCCCCCCCCACCCTTGCTAATTCCCACTGTACTTCTCTAAATACCAGACTGTATAGATCTGTTTCAAATTCACAACTAAGAAGATTTCCAGGTATTGAATTCACACTAAGGAAATCCATCTTGTGACTTTAATCCTCAGTCGTGCTTGCTTCTCCTTTTCCACATTTTGAGCCACTTAGAGAAAAAGGAAGAGCCCATTTCTAACTCTTGAGCCCACAATGATCTTATGTGCATATTTAAAAGAAAGAAAAATCTAAAATCCCTGAGTTTTATAAGTAGCGTTCCCCAAAATGCTTAACAATTTTACCTTTTCTGTCAGACTCCTGAGAAAAACTGAACCAAATGTTTTTTAAAAAGGGTTAAACATGGAGGTGAGTAAGAGAGTACAGAGAAGGCCATATCCCCATCATCACCTATACGCTAAAGCAATGCCCCCTTAATCAGAGTCAGGCACTCCCAATACACTCGCAGAGCCCATCTATCATAATCCTTACCAAACTATTAAGTATTTTCATAGACACCCACCACACACACACACACACACACACACACACACACACACACACACACAGGGTCATAGGATCCTTGAGGATCAAGTCTTGTCTTACTCTTTTATAGTTCTAGAACCCAGAATCAGGGGTTGGGCCCTCAGAGGGGCTCGATAAGCCCTTGAATAGATGAGTGGCTGTGTTGAGACTATAACAGTATTTTAAATAAATTTTGATATGATTTATGAATAAAACCTGCCCCTCTCTCCCCACTAAAGAGACTGAGACAGGATGGAGAGAGTAAAACTTAAAATAGAAATTGCCTACGTTCAAGTCATGAAAGACCAAACCTTCTGAGGAAAGCGGGGGAAAATCCCAGTGAATTATTATTTCCATTTGAAACATTTGTCTGGCTGGCTGAAGTTTCTTCTTTTCATCTAGTATTCCAGAGACCAGGATACAGTTTCCTGAGACTGTTTACAGCTCTTTCAGTTGCTTTGCTGAAAATGGTTTGCATCTCCCCTCCAGCCAGTTGAAACACGTCTCTTAAAAAGCAGGTCAAGGGGGATTGCCTGTGTCTGCTTCTATCTGACATAACTCCTAATTCTAGCCATTTCTGCCAAATCTTTTATGGAAAGAGGAAAAATGATCAAATGATAGTAGAAAACTCCAAACCTCCAAACTCAAACTAAAATGTTCAGTGTCACCTCAAAACATGTTTGGGGAAATCCAAAAGAACAAATAAAAACAGAGGCAGACAAAACACCCAGGAGAGAATTCTTTCTCTCAGGTGACAAGTTTAAAAACAATACCAACATAGACTAAGGATTATTTATAGCACTTCTCAGGGTAAAGAAGTTATTTCAGTTGCCTCTAGCAACTGCAAACCCAGCAAGACTCCCGCCCTCACCCCCAACAACCATCCTATCTTTAACCCCAGCGCACCAGTCACTCAGATTCCTTGGAAAGTTCATTAACGATGACATTTGGAAAACACGAATCCATTCTCTTCAATTAGAGAAACACACCATGTAAACCCTCAGTAAAAGAAGTGAACATTCATTTTTATAGATGGCTGTAAACAGACTTTGAGCTTCACAAATCCAAGATCAATAGAGAGTTGGCAAACAATAATAATCTCATGCACACTCTATCGACAGCTACTTGGAAAATATAGTTTGATTCTGACGGCCCTGATGATTGGGCCCTTGGCCAGCCTTTTGCCTTTCTCTAAGAAAATGTCAAAATGTCAAGAAAATGCCTCTGTGTGAGTGAATTCCACAGCAGAATCGCCTGAGCCAGATTCTGACATCCAGCAATGTAGTCCAGTGGAGGGGAAGCTGAATCTTAAGTGAGAGCATCGCTAGAGATGGGGATGGTGCTTCCATATGGCTGTGCAGATGTCACAGGGAGGTTGTCATTGCTACTGTCAGCTACATCTGATGTAATCACTGTGGTCATCTTAGTGATGGAATGGGAGCAGGGGCAAATATATTACAGACAGTCTCTTTCTGGTTATTCCCACCTTTGCTGCCAGGTAAGGATTCCTTCCAAAAGTGGAAAGCGCTGGTATTCAATACCAACCACCCCTCAATGCCTGCTCTTGATCTAACCTTCCCATGTGAGTCTATTCCTTTCTCTCCTTCTCTTGCACTCCCCTGCTCCCTCACCCTCTCATTTCTGCCTATCTTTTCATTCCTCCTCTGCAGAGCACACAAATCCCTGCAAAGACACAGCAGCCTGGGCATGATAAAAGACCTCTAGGCCTGGACTACAAGCCTGGGGGTTGGTGTCATCGTTGTCTCTAACTTGCTGTGTGACCCCAGCTAAATCATTTTTCTGTTTTCGAGCCTTGGTATTCTGCTATGTCACATGAGTTGAGGCATGACCCAGATGGTCTCAAACTCTTCTCTGTGGACTAAATCAAACTGGAGTGCTAGCTCAGAAAACCTGGATTTGTGTCAGAGCTCATCTGTGTACTAGCTTTCTATTTACTTTTCTAATCTCTAGTTTTCTCATTTGTTACAAAAAAAAATGGGTATAATCTCTATTTCATGGGATTATTAAGGCAATTGAAGAAGGCCATTGAAAAGCACTAAAGCTTAAAATAGATAGTTAATTACAAATCTAAGACTAAATAAAAATAAACATGGGAGGAATTACCAACATACACACATCCCAAGTAGTCTTTGCAAGGCTATGGCACTGGAACTGCAGGTCTTCCAAGAAGCCAACCTGCCTTTCCTAACAGCTTAAAAGATACATAAGTAGGTTTATTGCCACTTCTATAAAATAGAACATTGCAAACTAGGTTTGTTGAACATTTATCAGATACCAGGCATTGAGCTAGCACTTGTAAAACTTAGCTTTTGGAATGCTCTCAATTACCCTAAGAAGTAGATACTATTTTTGGTTTTTTCTTGTACATATCAATCATAGAGGGGTTAAAAATGTCTCAAAGGACCAGCAGCTTGGACTTGAACCAAGGTCAGTATGACTTAAATATCCATGAGCTTAACCACCAAGCTATGCCAGCTCCATTATTTATCAAGTCTCACGCAAGACTTAGGATGTTTTAAAAATCATCCTGCATTTTATCTTCCCGTGAATGCTATGTCCTTATAAATAAACAAGAGCTAGTCACTTGCCGGCAATCAGTCACTCAGCTCTTAAAGCCTAATTATTCACATGATCATGCTCATCAAGGAAAAAAATGAAAAAGGAAAAGTAATCTAAAGTCAGGGACTCTGCTTCCGTCAATTGCCTCTATTTCTCTCGTTTCAAAAGTAAACTGTCACCTGAGAAATCCCCAAAATACTGGAGAGGACTTTTATTTTGATACGCCCATTTGTGGAGAAAGACGCTGCTGAAGTAATGTAAATCCTGAAGTCAGTGGTGTTATCTCAGATAAAAGACTGAAAATGTAGTAACAACATAGCAGTTAAGATTTGGGCTCCGGAATTAGAAAAATCTGGGTTCGATTCCCAATTTCCCTTTTAATAGTTTTGGACCTTACTCAAGGTATATAAATATATCTGAGGAACTATATAATAGGCTGTAATTCAGACAGTTAATAAAAGTTTTGAATGACTTAATATATGTGAAATGCTCAGCTTGCATAGCACAGTGCCTGACACATAGTAATTGCTTAGTAAATCTATCATTATTAGTGTTTTTATATATTCTTCTACATTCCTTTCTCCCTTCTCTAAATCTCACACCTGATACAATACAGATGAGGAAGAGTCTTAAGGCTGTGTCCACCCACACATAGCCTTTAGCCACAACTTTGAGGAGTTAATATTTGTTCTAATGAGCATTTATTCTTTTTCTTTTAAATTAAATTTATGAGGTCGACATTGATTAATAGGGTCATGCAGGTTTCATGTGTACATTTCTATGACACATGATCTGTATGTTGCATTGCGAGTCCACCACTCAAAGTCAAACCATCTTCCGTCACCATATGTTTGGCCCCCTCTACCCTTTATGACCCCTCACCTCCACTTCTCTCTGGCAACCTCCATACTATTGTCTGTAACAATTATTGCAGTTGCAGATCTCACATATGCATGAAACCATTTGGTTCTTGGCTTTTTCTAGCTGACTTATTCGCTTAGCAAACTATTCTCAAGGTTCAGACAGTTAATAAAAGTTCAGACAGTTAATAAAGGTTATGACAACATCCATGTTGTCATAAATGGCAATATTTTCTTATGGCTGAGTAGTATTCCATTGTATACATGTAACCACATCTTCTTCACCCAATCATCTACCAAAGGACACTTTGGTTGTCTCCATGTCTTGGCCACAGTGAATAATGCTGCAATGAACATAGGAGTATATATATATCTTTGCGAAATAATGCTCTCAAATTTTCCAGGTGGGTATCCGGAAGAGACACTGCTGGGTCATATAGTAGCTCTATTCTTAGTTTTTCGAGGGAACTCCATACTGTTTTCTGAAGTGGCTGTACCAGTTTACATTCCCACCAGCAGTGACTGAAGTTTCCTTTTTCTCCATAACCTCTCCACACTTGTTGTTACTGGTCTTGTTGTTAATAGCCATTGGAACAGGTGTGATGTGGTATCTCACTGTTGTCTTAATTTGCATTTCCCTAATAGCTAGTAAAGTTGAGCAGCTTTTAATATATCTGCTCAGGTCCTCTGCCTATTTTAAATTTTATTGTTTATTTGTTTGGTATTGAGTTATATGAGTTCTTTAAATTTGGGGATATCAACACCTTGTCAGAGAGGTTGTTTGCAAATATCTTCATCCATTAACTGAGTTGCATTTCTGTTTTGTTGGTAGCGTCTTTGGATGTGCAAAAGCTTTTTAGTTTGATATAATCCCATTCTTTTATTTTTGCCTTTACTTCCCTTGCCTTTGGGGTCAAATGTAAAATCTTCTCTAAGACCAAGGCCCAAAAATGTAGTACCTATTTTTTCTTCTATGTAATTTAGTGTTTCAGATCTTATATTTAGGTGTTCAATCCATTGCAAATTAATTTTTGTACATAGGGAAAAACTGCAGTCTAGTTTCATTCTTTTGCATACAGCTCTTCAATTTTCCCAGCAGCGTTTATTGAAGAGGCTTTCTTTTCTCCATTGCATGTTCTTGGCCCTTTGTCAAAAATTGTTTGCCTGTATACATATGGCTTTATTTCTGGGCTCTCAATTCTGCTCTATTGGTCTGGGTGTCTGTTTTTCTGCCAGTACTATGTGTTTTGATTGTCATTTCTCTGTAGTATAATTTGAAGTCAGGTAGTGTGAGACCTTCAACTGTATTCTTTTTTCTGAGGATTGTTTTGGCTATTTGGGGTCTTTTGTGGTTCCATACAAATCTGGTGTTTTTGCTCTATTTCTCTAAAAATTGTCATTGGGATTCTGATGGGGATTACATTAAGTCTCTGTATTGCTTTGGGTAGTATGGCCATTTTAACTATGTTGATTCTTCCAATCCATGAACACAAAATATCTTTCCATTTCATTGTGTCTTTTTCAATCTCCTTTAATAATGTTTTGCAGTTCTCAGTATATAGGTCCTTCACATCCTTTGTTAAGTTTATTCATAGGTATTTTATCCTTTTGGTTGCAATTGCAAAAGGAATGATTTTTGTCACTTCTTTTCCTGAAGTTTCATTGTTATTATATAGAAAAGCAGCAGATTTTTGTACTGTATTTGTTTATTGTTTCTAATAAGTTTTGAGGGGGAGTCTTTAGGGTTTTCTATATACAGAATCATGTTGTCTGCAAAAGGTAGCACTTTTACTTCTTCATTCCCAATTTGGATGCCTTTATTTCCTTCTCTTGCCAGATTCCTCTGACTAGAACTTCCAGAACTGTGTTGAATAAGAGTGGTGAGGGTGGGCATCCTTGTTGTGTTCCTGATTTTAGAAGAAAAGCTTTCAGTTTTTCACCACTGAGTTGATATTGACTGAAGGTTTGTCATATACGGCCTTTATTATGTTGAAGTACTTTCCGTCTATACCGATTTGACTGAGTGTTTTAATCATAAATGAATGTTGTATCTTACCAAATACATTTTTCTGCATCTATTGATAAGATCATATGATTTTTGTTTTGTTAATGTGGTATATTACATTGATCAATTTGCATATGTTGAACCTTCCTTGTGCCACTGGAATGAAACCCACTTGGTTGTGTATTCTTTTTTTAAAGTGCTGTTGTATTTGATTCACTAGCATTTTGTTTAGGATTTTTGCATCTGTATTCATCAGAGATATTGGTCTGTAGTTTTCTTTTTTGTATGTTATTCTTGCCAGATTTTGGTATCAGGGTTATGTTGGCCTCATACAATGTGTTAGAAAGTATTGCCTCATCTTCAATTTTTGGAAGAGTTAGAGTCAATTTTTGGAAGAGTTAGAGAAGGATAAATATCAAATCTTCTTTGAATGTTTGCTAGCAATCACTAATGATCCTGGACTCTTTTTTGGTGGGGTGGGGCAGGTTTTTGAGGATTGTTTCAATTTCCTCACTGCTGATCAATCAACTTAGATTTTCCAGTTCCTCATGATTTCATCTAGGAAAGTTATATATTTCTAGGAATTTATCTATTTCTTATAGGTTATTGAATTTGGTAGCATATGATTTTTCATATTATTTTAGTACAATTCTTTGTGCATCTGGGATGTCTGTGGTAAATTCTTCTCTTTCATTTCTGATTTTATTTATATGGGTCTTTTCTCTTTTTTCCTTAGGGAGGTAAGCCAGAACTTTGTCAACTGTATTAATCTTTTCAAAGAACCAGCTCTTTGTTATATTAATTTTTTGTACAGTCTTTTTGATCTCTATTTTATTCAATTATGCTCTAATTTTTATTATTTCCTTTCTTCTTCTGACTTTGGGTTGCTTTTATTTTTGTTTTTCTAGTTCTTTAAGATGTAATATTAGGTTGTTTACTTGAGGTTTTTCTTATTTCTTGAGTTAGGCCTGTAATGTTATAAACTTCCACCTTATTATTGCTTTCTCTGAATCCCAGAAGTTTTGACATGTCATATTGTCATTCTCATTTGTCTCTATATATCTTTTGATCTCACCTTATATTTCTTTTTTTTTTTTACCCATGCATTTTTTTTGTTGCATGTTGTTTAATTTCCATGTATTTGTGGGTCTTTTACTTCTTTTTTATAGTTGATTTCTAAAATGAGAGGATTGTGGTCAGAGAAAATGCTGAGTATGATCTCAATCTTCTTAAATTTGTTGAGGCTAGTTTTGTGACACCACAGGTGGCCTATCCTTGAGAATCTTCCATGTGCACTGGAGAGGAATGTATCATCTGATTTCCTGGCATATTTCCTTAAATATGTCAATTAAGTCCATTTGGTCTAATGTGCCATTTAAAGCCAATATTTCTTCATTGGTTTTCTGCTTGGATGATCTATCTAGAGCTGTCAGTGGAGTATTTAGGTCCCCTGTTATGATTGTGGTTTTGTCAGTTTCTCTCTTTATTTTTGTTAGTAGTTGCTTTATATATTTTGGTGCTCCCTGGTTGGGTGCACATACATAGAGAGGGGTTTGTCTTCTTGATGTGGTATCTCCTTTGTCATTATGAAAGGCCCATCTTTGTCTCTTACGATCTTTGTTGTCTGGAAACCTATTTTGTCAGATATAAGTATGGCTACACCCACTTTTCTGTGGATGCTATTAGCTTGGAGAATGATCTCCCACCCTTTCACTTTGACTCTATCTTTGGCTTTGCAACCGAGATATGTCCCCCGAAGGCAGCATATGGTTGAGTTTTATTTTTTGACCCAATCTGCTTCTCTGTGCCCTTTTATTGGTGAATTCAGTCCATTTAAATTTAAGGTAATTATTGATGTATGAGGGTTTCCTGTAGCCATTTTACCCTTGGCGAGAACCAAGAATTTGGTATACAAGTCTTTAAGAAAGCCAATACATCTTCAGTGTTCGTTCAAAGTTAGAATTAACTGACATAAATAACTTATATAAAATCCCTTCTCATGCCAATCTGCTTGGAAACAAAAGCTAAAGTAACCTTTAGGTTTAAGAATTTGTAACATAAGTATTATAACTTTGTGTGAGTTCATTACAGCTGCCATAACAAAAATACCATAGACTGGGTGGCTTAAGCTACAAACACTTATTTCTCACAATTCTGGAGGCTGGGAAGTCCCAAATCAAGATGCAAGTAGATCTGGTGTCTGGTGAGAGCTGGCCTCTTGTGAGAGTTGGCTTCTCACCAACAGCCATCTTCTAGCTGTGTCCTCACATGGCAGAAGGCAGGAACGAGCTCGCTGGGGCCTCTTATATGAAGGCACCAATCCCATCCATGAACATTTCACCCTTATGACCTAATTGACTCCTAAAGGCCCCACCTCCTAATACCATCACCTCAGTGGGTAGGTTTCAAGACGTTAGTATGGGGAAGGAGGGACACAAGTATTCACTCCATAACAAACTTCTTACTCAATCTATGTCATTCCTTTGGATTTCTTTCTCAGATCTGGATAGCTTTTTTTTTTCCCCAAGTATGATCTTGAGAACCAAATTCTACTCCAAGACTTCTTTAATCTATCCCCAGCACAAACCAGTACTTTATTTGGCTCTACAGCATTGACGTGAGCCCCCTTTGAGTTATCTTTGGCCTTCTTATTGCTAAAGGAAGATTCTTGAAGAAGGCAGATGAAACTAAAAGCAAGTCAAGGTAGTGAGCATGAAAATGCCTTTCACTAATCAATTCAAGAGCAGCAGATGGAGAGGCTTTATTAAAACACCATGAAACCTGTGACCTTACTGTATATGGAACTGAAAGAATAGCCTCTAAGTCCAACAGAGAAAGAGATGTGAGGTCTACATGGTACAGTCTGATGACAAAGCAGTAGTGCCCACAAAACTTATTATTAATGCAGGTCTGTTCTAGAATTTTTTCTCAATACAATGACTATCTATTCATTCATGTAAGCCATCCAAATGTACATGGATAATAAACTATCTTTGTAGCAGCAGGCCAAGAGATAACATTATATCTTTAATGCTTTAAAATTTTGAGAGAACTTAAAGATAGGGATAGGCAATTAAGCCTCATATGCCACACTGCACCTGCCTTAATCTCAGAACATTATACTTGTCTAAGCACAAAACAGCCTCACTGGGTTTTGTTAGGCAACTTTAAAACCTAATATTAAAAGCTAGGAGATATCTCCTAATATTGAGCCATGCCTACATTTTACAGCCACCAGAAATAGAACTGGAACCTAGAGGCTTCTGTTTATATCAGCTCCTCATACCTTAGGAATCACTGGTGCCCCATTTTCCCAGAATCAATTTGGATCCTGCACATCCTGCCAGGGCATTTTGCCATCTGGCATCTACATGATAAAAATAAGCAGAATTACAAAAATAAAAGAAGTATGAAACATTCAAGCCCGAAAGAAACAAAGATAGTTTAGTCAACCTCCCACACTTTATAAATGTGAAAACTGAGATCCATAGGAGCCTGTTGTGAATTACATCAGCAGCAAAACTCCAAATTTCTAGACCAGAGCTTTTTCCACTTCAGTATATTAAAATGTTTAATGCAATAAGACCAACATCTGTCTTTACTGGGCGGTGAGTGGGTCTGAAATGAATTAAAGTACACACTTTTAGCATCCAACGTGAAGGTAAAATTACCCAGTTCATATGAAAATGTTTTTAAAATATCATGTATAACTCCTTTCCAAAACTGGATATAATTTATGATTTTCTTAAAGACTGGGAAAAAAATGCCATTGCACACTAAAGTTCAAAAAAAGCCTAAAGGCTGCCAGAGTCTGGATGTGTGAAAACTGCAGTGATGACTTCTTGTTGACTTCTTATTTTCTTTGGCACAGATCTTCTGATCATAGCACAGAGTAGGTGCTTAGTTAGTATCTGTTCAAGGAGTTAGCACCTCCTTTCTCTCCCACAGAAGTTCTCTTTTTGCTGATGTTAGTTCTACTACCCAGCCTTAATTTAAATGTATAACCTTCTATTTTGCCTGGAACAAAACAATTAGATGTCTATTCTTTTATTACTGAATATAAAGTGGAAGTGAGTAGGTTCCAGGTGAACACCTTGGGCTTTTTTTTTGTTGTTGTTAAGTTTTTTTTTTTTTAATTTTTATTTTAATTGTTGATCTTGTACAGTTTTCTGACTTTTATTCTCACCCGAACCCGCCACCCCAGCCCTCCCCACCTCCCTCCCATTTCCACTCCCCCATAGTTTTTGTCCATGTGTCCTTTATACTTGTTCCTGTAAATCCTTCCCCTTTTCCCCTGAAATTCCCTCCCCTCTCCCCTCTGGTGACTTTCAGCATGTTCCCAATTTCCATGTCTTTGGTTATATTATGCTTGTTTGTTTGTTTTGTTGATTAGGTTCCTGTTAAAGGTGAGATCATATGGTATTTATCTTTCACTGCCTGGCTTACTTCGCTTAGCATGATGCTCTCAAGTTCCATCCATGCTGTTGCATAGGGTATGAGCTCCTTCTTTCTTTCTGCTGCATAGAATTCCATTGTATAAATGTACCACAGTTTTTTGATCCATTCATTTACTGATGGGCACCTAGGTTGCTTCCAACACTTGGCTATTGTAAATTGTGCTGCTATAAACATAGGGATGCATAGTTTCTTTTGGATTGGTGTTTCAGGGTTCTTAGGATATAGTCCTAGCAATGGAATTGCTGGGTCAAAAGGTATATCCATTTTTAGTTTTTTTAGAAAATTCCATACTGTTTTCCATAGTGGTTGTACCAGTCTGCACTCCCACCAGCAGTGCACTAGTATCCCCTTTTCTCCACAACCTCTCCAACACTTGCTGTTTGTTGCTTTGTTTATGAAGGCCATTCTGACTGGTGTCAAGTGGTATCTCATTGTGGTTTTAATTTGCATCTCTCTGATAGCTAGCGATATCGAGCATCTTTTCATGTTGGGAAAAAAACATGACAATTCGTGCCTACAATGTGTATCAACATTGCCACTGTGTATTTTCTTTTTTCTTTTTCTTTTTACTTGCCTTTTGGCCTTATAAGAATTAAAGACATTTAAGTGGAAGGACTGTATAGTTCACCCAGTCAAATCCCAAATTCAGTGCACGAATCCCCTTTCTAATCTTCTTGATAGGCAATCACTCAGTGTTTCCAACAGTATTTGATAGGTACTTCCTGTAGTGTCAGAGAGCATGGACTCAGGAGCCGGGAAGACTGGACTTTAATCCCAGCTCTGCCATTTCTAAGTTATATGTTCATGGAAATGTACTGAATATCTGTGCTTCAGTTTCCTCATCTGTAAAATGGGAATGATAATAACTATACCTTTATTCTGATGATTGGAATACCCTCAAGTAAAAAAATCATTCCTGTTATGAAACCCAAATAGACCTTCCTATAACTTAACTTATAATTTTTAAATTTATTCATTAATTTTAGAGAAAGAAAGGCAGAGAGAGAGAATGAGAGAAAGAGAGATAGATACACCAGTTTGTTGTTCCACTTGTTTATGCATTCATTTGTTGATTCCTGTGTGTGCCCTGACCAAGGACTGAATCTGCAGCCTTGGCGTATCTAACTAACTGATCTACGTGGCCAGCTTCAAAGCATTTCTGATGAGCTTGCCACTCTACCCAATTAATCATATTAAGCTAATGAACTAAGAAATGAAGACATTTCCTAGAACAGTGTTCTCAAACTTTAACATGTAATAAATCACTAGTTCCGTTAAGTGCAGATTCTAATTCAATATGCCTAGGATGAGAACTTTGGTTCTGCAGTTCTAACAAGCTCCCAGGTGATCCAGAGTCATATTTTGGGAAGCAAGATTTTAAGAAATAACATGGTGGCCACTTCAAAGCAGATGAAGAAGGGACAAGCCAATTAAAGCATAAGTTCAAAGTTATGTGCCTTGAGTGTGATGATCATGGTTGCGTGAGTGCGTATGTGTGATACACAAATGTATATACACGCACTTGTAATTGCATAACAAAGTAATCTCAAAGTCTTCATTGCTGCAGACTTGCTTAATTTCTTTACTGGGGAGAAAGAAAAGTTGGACTTTTATATTAAGATTCCGAATTTAATTTATTAAATGTATTTCATATTTGAGATAGCAAGATATAATATCTAAAAGAAAACAGATAAAAAATGGATACCAAAAGCGGGGGGGGTGAGGGCATTTTTCTTTGACTAGAGTCAAACTTTAAGAAATTGTAAGTTAAAGAAGACGCTTCCTGAAGGAAAGTTTTGAGGTGAACAGCATCAGAGCCCAGATGGCATAATGATACCATGATGATTAAGTCATCAAGCTGTAGGCAACTGACCCACTCTGCCCTCTACTGCATTGCCTAACATATGGTCCCATTCTGCATTTCCTACTCAAACATCAGTCCTCTAACCTCCAAGGACAGCATGGCCAAGAAAAGAAACAAGCAGACCCGATGCTCCCCACTCCCACAGCATGCTGAACATAAAATCTGGATTTTGTAGCACAGGCTATTTCAAACATGTTCTATTTTTCCCAATTTATTTCCATATACCATGCACACTCCATCCTCAAGGGAAAGGGCAGCAAACTTCTTCTGTAAAAGACATATTGTAATAATCTTACGCTTTGCGGATCATAAGGTACCTGAGGCAAGTACTCAACTATGCCATTATAGTACAAAATAGGTCGTAGATAATATGTAAATGATGGGCGTGGCAGTATTCCAGAACAACTTTATTTACAAAACTGAGTCTGTCAACCACTACGCTCAAGGGTGTCTCCAATACCCTCTTGAAGGCACATGAAAATTGTTTGTTAGATTGTGTATTTTAGTTCTTGGTTTGGAAAATCTACATGGCATCCCTAAAAGTATAGACAATGGTTGAGACAGAAATGGGTGAGGCCTTCTAGCAGAAAAGATAAAAAGATGTCATCTTGAGAATGACATCGCGCCATCGACTTCACTTCCCTCCTTAAGGAAGTGCCAGCAAGATTAGGCACTATCAGGTAATAGGCTGCATTTGCTTGAGAACTACATCTCATGACAGAGTCTACTCTCATGATGTTAGTCCAAGATCAGAAACCCCAAGTTCTGGTATAATCACTCCAGTAAATCCAAAGGGACCACGTAGCTCATCCTTATGACTCACTGACATTCCTTTACTGATAAAACATAGGTGGAGGAGAAGTTGCGAGTGTATTTTTTAAATCCAATTGGACCGGCATCTGTTGTGCCTCTACACAGATGCATATCTAGCCTTGGGGAAGGAGAAGCAGGCTGTAACACAGTGGTCAAGCCTCAGTGGTTATATAACCTGGCTTCGAATCTGATTTCAGGGGGCAGTCTTGGGTCTCTCTTTGGAACTCTTACCATGCACACCTATTTACAGCACTGACACTGGTGCCAGGCAGCAGAGAATCCAAACCTGTGGGATGGCAGCGACAGTGGCAGGGAGAAGAGTACAATCAAACAGTCCAGATGGAAGAGAGGAGGGGTGCTCCTAGGACCACATGGTTTCCTTATGCTACCTCCTAACCCCGGGCTGTGCATCCATCACCCAACAGGGAAAATCACCTCCCAGATTTCCCAGGAGGTGACTTCTGGCAATTCCTAAGGAGGTAAAATGATTTTATTGCGAAGACCATACTAGAAAACAAACCAAAGAGATTAGTGAGAAGCAATTGTCATGGAAGTGTAACATAATTTAAAAAAATCAAACCCAAAAGCAGCAACATGCACTATAATGATTACTTTACCAAATTTGAAGAATATGACTTAAGTCAAGTGTCCTTTGGAGCATTATGAGAAAGGCAGTCAAATCAATTTAACACCTCACAAAGTGATCACACTATTTTTAAAATCTCCCAACACTTGTTTTGGTAGGTCCTACTACCACTTAAATTATAGACACCCATTCAGCACTGGATGGTGTGGTTCTGTTGGTTGGAGTGTCATCCTATACACCAAAGGGCTGAGGGTTTGATTCCCAGTTAGAGCACACACCTAGGTTGTGAGTTCGGACCCCAGTTGGGACATGTAAGGGAAGCAACCAACCACTGTCAATCTGTCTGTCTGTGTCTGTCTCTGTCTCTTTTCTCTCTATCTCTCCCCCACCCCTTCCTCTCCCTCTAAAATCAATAAACATATTGTTTTTTCAATAAGGGCACATTCAAGTGGAGGTCTTTTGGTATGAATAGTCAGCTTGCTATGCATTCCATTTATATTAACTTTTTCTTATAACTTCTATTTGTATTAACCAATTGCAATTCCAGATTTCTATTCACTTTTACTCCAAAAAAAATCACATTATTTTCCCTTAGAACTTTTTCTACCTCTTCCTCTGGTACCTGTGAAAGACATAACTTCTTTGACCACAGCACTCTTTACTATTAAGCACAGACACAGCCTCAAATTTTTCATACCTTGGTGAAGGATCCCCACCAATCCACAAGGACTTGTGAGTAAAACCTTCTCATTTTCTGGCATCTGGTATCTCCCTCCCCTGCCCCCTTACTTTCTGATAAAGAAATTTAGGCACGTATAAAGTTGGTGACTTCTCTAAGATTAAGCAGCTAGAAAGCGTCAGAGCCAGGACTAAAGACTTGGTTCCCCGATTTCCAATCCAAGACTCTTTACATGTCCCTCTTTCTTGCTTTGGTGAAGACTGGACCTTGAAGATGTGAAGGTTAACCAAAATCACTACAGATAAAGTAGACAGGGCTCCATATCAATCATGCTACTCCTTGCACATGGAACCCACAAAATTAATAGCCTGCTCTTTGATATTTATATAGAACCTACACACATCTTATACACACACATCCCAGCACACTCAGAACACTCTGTTTATCTGTTGCTTCTAAATAGAACATGAGATTCTTAAGACTTGAGGCCACACCTTATTCAGATTTCTATCTCCAGCATCAATCCTGATCCAGCATTGTTTCTCCAGTATTGGGTTTGGAATGCATTTGGCATTTGCCAGTATCCCTTCATTTATTGAGCGAATATGTAATAATAAGCAAATAAATTAATTTCAGTAGAGTAAGTAAGAAAAAAGCATTAGACTTAAAACCAACTGTCCTAAATTTTAATTTTGCCTCTACTGCATACCACTGGACTGATTTTGGTGAAACTGATGTAAAATCAAGACAGAGGTATAGCATAGGATTATTTTTAAAGGGTTTTTTTTTTTTTGCATACTGTAAAGTACATGCAGAATAATGATTATTATTCACTTCTCCAAATCATAATCAGTATCTACCATATCTGTAGCTTAAAACAGGAGTTGAAAACTCAAATGCTAGGTGGGCTAAGCAGGGTGGAAGATAAACAAAAACAAAAATGTATGAAAACATTTCCTGGAGAGTGTGAGGGGGACTACCAAGACAAAGCAAACATCTCAATCAAAGAGGGCAGCTTCAGCTGGTCATTACCTGACATGATCACAAAACTGGGATTCCAGATCTTCTAATGTTTCAAGAGAAGCTAGAAAACCAGACTGTGGTATAAAGTGCCCCAACTATTAAATACTGGCCAACATCGCATAGGCCATCCTTGGAGTATGGGCCACGTGTTGCAACTCCTGACATACAGGGTCCGGCACAAACAATGCTGTTTTTATAATGGCAAAATCTTTTGTTATCAAATCATAAGCATGTAATTCTGCAACATAACAATATCACACTCAAACACACCATATGAAATTTCAGGTGACGTGTTCAAATTGCTGTCTATCTCATGCAAGACGTACCCTACCAACCACACACAAGCAGGCATTATTCCTGCCAGATCCTGTATGTATTGGCAGTACGATCACTCATAAAGATTGCAAAGCAGGCCCTGTACAAAAATCACTTGGAGAAAAATTATCCTGTGCCAACCTTACAGCTGGAGTAAAAAGAGAATGGACCCTGGGGTCAGAAGAACATGTCATGTACTAGTTGGTTGACCATGGGTAAAGTCACTTACTATTGATAAGCCATATCCTCTCCCACCTCTCAAAACACTCTGTAAATGTATCTGAAGGCTAAAATTAGATTATACCTGAAAGAATGTGTTGAACCTGTGGTGTGTTTTAAAACACAAGACAGTATCACCATTACCTAGGACAGTGGCTTGGACTCAACGGAGTTAATAACAGAGTAAATGAATGAAAGAATAAATGAGTGGCAATTTGAATAACATATCCATCCTAATGAACTATGAATCACGCTTTTAGCTCTTATTTGGGATATAAGCACTATTTAGCTTCCATTCTACAAATGACAAAGGGAAGATCAGAGAGAGGTTAGGCACTTTGCCTAAAGTCATACAGAAGTGGTACCAGAATCCAAACCAGAAGCAGGCCTATGACTTTAAGCAATGCCTGATCTTGTCTCTCTCAGTACTTTTGTCATTCCTGGAAAAGACCAAGTTTTGAGATCTCTAGGAGCTCTGGAAACAGAAAGGTTTTTGTTTTTGTTTTTTTGGGGGGGTGAGATAGTTTTTAAACAAAAACACTAAGGAAGTCCCTACAAATAATACATACTGTATTTTTCGGACTGTAAGATGCACTCCCCCCCAAATTTGGGAGGAAAGGGGGTGCGTCTTATAGTCTGAATGTAGCTTACCTGGCTCCCTGTTTCAGGGGTGTGTGGCAGTGGAGTGGGGTCACAGGTTATTAAACATTTTACCACATTTTTTGCTTCAAATTTTTTTCCTATTTTCCTCCTCTAAAACCTAGGTGCATCTTATGGTCCGGTGTATCTTATAGTCCTAAAAATATGGTAACTGATTGAGTCTTTCATGCAGTTTTGGAAACTTTTGTGTTAGAAAGAACAAATCAAAAGGAAAGCAACATTAGGAGGCTCTTGGGCTGAATTAATGAGAAGACAAAATAAATGAACATGTGGGGTTGATTCAGGCCCACAGTGTGCATTGAGTGTAGCTCATATAAGCATTATACTTTATGGTAATCAGGAAGAATTATGAAAATTGTCACACATTCAGTATTGGGAAGGAACTCTTTCTTTAACCATTCCGATTGTAACAGTGAAACACAGAGCCAATGGAAGCAGGAAAAAAAAAAACATTAAATAGAACTTAGAGAAATCTAAAAAATACATGAAAATGGTCCTTTTGTAGAGGTAAAATTTATGACAAAAATATAAGTAATCTATCTTTCTCTACCCAAAGTCAAAACAAAAGGTGGAAGGAGGAGAGAATCACTGTGATTGGAACTATGGAAAAGGGATAGAAAATATCTATGCTTAATATGAGATCTTTCTGGTTCCAAAGTGTCAAAAGCTAATGAAGCAGCAAATGGGCCATGATACTAAGTAAGTGTGAGCAGCTGCAGCTGGTGAGCAAACTATAAAGAGTGAGGGATGTAAAATGCGTGGGCAGAGGATGGAGGGTCAGGATAAATGTGCCCCAGCTCTCACAGCATTAATGTTGTCATATGTCTTTACATAACATACACGATTTATTTTTAACTTCAAATTTATTCCAGGCAAAATACTGAGAAGATTTTGTGTGTGTGTGTGTGTGTGTGTGCGCGCGCGCTCTTATTGTTACATTAATAAAAAATGTGTTACCTTTGCTTAGCAAGTATTTACATATTAATTAACTTTGAGGAGACCAAACAGTTTACTCAGTTGAAGGTGTTAGCTGTCTATACTACTCAGATTCCGATGAGAAGATATACTATAATAATACCATCTAATTACTTGGCTGGAAAGTTCTGCAGAATTTGCCATCCAGAGACAAGAAATTTATGGTAATTAATCTAAGCAGTGGGTAGCGGTGCTTTTTAATAAAAGGGGGAAAATGGGGACTTACTTTAATGTAATGATGTTCCAAGGCATAGAAACATATAGGATCAAAGAAAGTTTTCATCATGAGTGTAGCTAATGGAAAAGACCAGAAGTCCCAGGAAAAGGACAAATGATAAACAAAGGAAGTGGGGGAAGAGCAGATGACAGGAAGGACTTGCAAACAAGAGAAGGAAGGAAGATATGCTCTTGGGAGGAAGGAAAGAAGAAAGGAAGGAAGGCAGGGAGTCTGCAGAGGACATCAGAGAAAGCAGGGGCGTGGGGTGAGAAGAACTTAAATAGTTTCTCTGTATTCAGAACGACTTGAATGCAAACATTTTCACCTGCCTCAGATGAGCATGCTAGGAAAAATTCTTTTAAAAGACTACCTAATTGGGTAACTGTAAATGTTTTAGGTTAGGTCTGAATCAGTACAGGATAATCGTCGGAAATGTTAAACTATAAATTCACAGATCGGTGAGGATAGTAAACAAATTGTAAGCAGTTAGAAATCACTCAAACCATGTTACTACCAAAAGTAGCCATCGTTATATAATAATTTGGTTAGTTTAGCCATGCCCTAGAAAATTTAGGTTGGACTCTGAAGCATCCAACATGATGGAATAGGGTTATTATCCTAACATTGGTTGAGTTTGTTAGTAAGGAGCAAGGGAGATGTTAGCATTACTCCTTTGAGTATGTTAAACTGTGTCACATCCAAAGAGAAAGAGCGTTTAGTGCAGTTCAGCAAATGTTTGTGGACACTCCTTCTGTGCTGGGCACCTGGTCCTCGTTGGGCACACAATACTATAGTTCCGGATCCAGGAGCTCCCCCATTGGGTTTCTGGAAGGATGCTGATAAAAAGACATGACGTCAACACTGTAATGTATGCTTGATTAACCAAAGGGCTTGAAGCCTGGCTTAATTTCAGGTTACCAGTTGTAAGTCCAGAATTCTATTTCTGGTTCAAGTACAGCAAGATACACTCTCTGAATATGATTTCCCTCCCACCCGTGATGGGAGTATGTGGATGAAGTTTTATACACCTGCCACCATAACAATAACTAATATGTAACATTCCACTCACTAAGGGTAGGACAATGTTCTGAGTGAGGTATACACATTTCCAGCCACTCCCAGGCAAAAATCAGTTAAATAACCTGCCCAAGGCACAGCTAGACCGGGTGCCCAAGGCAGCGCCAGGATTAGAACTCCCAGTTAGTTCTCTGCTTCTATTTTTATTTTTTTAATAATTATTCTTTACTGTCTCTATTGTTACTATGCCTAGGCATAGGAAGCACAAGGAAAGTCAGTTTTTAAAAGGAGTGGGGGTTAGGGAATAAATAAATGCAAAAATAATACCTATTAATACCTACTACTGAGCAATCATGTGTATTTCTATTAGAAGAAAGACACCTACGGAAAAAGTAAAGGCAATGTGAACAACGGGAGACAGAAAGTCAAATAACCAAATGTAGGGACACGCACCCCCGAAACGTAAATACCCTCTTTTGTGCCTGGACCGAAGACTCTCCCCGTAAATGTGCTCAGTGCCTCCTGAGAGGAAACGATGGATTGCAGGCAGAAATTGTGAAGTCCCACGGAGAGTCATTATCAGCACTGGAGACAGCTGTGATATAACAGCCCTGATCGTCTGCATTCAAGGCTCAAACTCCGGGGGATCATAGAGGTCCCTTTGTTAAAATAAAGCGATCATTTCCACCTTCATTAAAGAAAGTATCACAGCGTTATTAATTTACAGCAAAAATCCCATATGCTGGAGCAATACTGGAGCAATACTGGAGAATCTCACTCTGGGGAGCTGTTATCAATAGCAAATACTTACATATAAAGCATAAATAATGCTTTAAATGTATATGGCTTAACCATATTCACTACATGTGTTCACTCTCTTACAGAAAAACCTGTGTTGCCTATCACAACTTCTAAGAATCTTCAGTAATAATTCTTTCCTAAACTGCAACTTTAAGACAAAGAAGTGGGTAGCATGAAAATATACAGGTATCAACATTTATTTAGAAATCTTCTATTGTAAAAGCCCTGAGGCCATGTATTTAAAATAGAAGAAAAAGGCTGATTGTTAGGATCTTGAGTATAACATTGAACCATAAATCAGAAGAATGTGAGATTCTATAATCTCATAAACCTAAAACAGGTAGGGCTACTTTAATAACTACGGTCATAAGAAAATATAGATGGGGTTCAAGGAAGAACTATAATTTCCAAAATATTCTGTACTTTCTTTTGCACATTTACCATACTTATTAAGTCACTAATTGTGTTTGTTTAATGCCTGTCTTCCTCCAAAAGGGCGTGCATTGGGTTTAAATGTTCATGGGTTTATTCCCAGTACTTACTAAAATTTAGAAGGCATTCAATAAATATTTGTTCAATGGCTATTTGAATACATGATGAATAATTAACCACTGCAGAATAATGGTTTTCTCATTCTCCCTGACTGAGCTTCAGATGGAGAATTAAGATTCCGGACTGGAATCTGAGAAATTAGGAGCCTTTACTAAGAATTATGCGGGCAAAGGCTTCCTCATGAAGTATGCATTGTGAGGAAGACTCTTAGACGTTGCGAAGTGCGAGGCTTAGGGGCAGGCAGGAAAATAAGGCCTGAAGGAACGGATGAGACAGTGGCACACAAGGGAGTTACTCTCCCCTCTATGGATCTTAAGATACTCATTAAAAAAAGAAAATAATTTTCTGGTCGAACAAAAATCTGTGCGTTGAATTTGGCCAGTGTCCACCTGTTTGCAGTTTCTTAGAGTCCCCTTGCTTGGTGCTCTTTAGGTCTGGGCAACATCTCTTTGATTCTTATTTTTTCTTTGACTGTTGTCCTCAATTTGTATCCAGATCCCCTTAGATCCTTAGAAACGATGGTCTTCAACCTCATGTGTCGAAAAACACCCAAGAATGTTCCCTTCTCATTTCTCTGATCTGTTTTATATCATATTTTACACAAAGATGCATCTAAATTCCTGTTCTTTTAAAAAAATTCCTCTACTATTTCAAAATGATGTGCTACGTTACTAGCCACTTGTCTATTGAATGATGACTTTGGGTTTTGGCCTTATTTCTCTGCATCTTTAAATCTTCCATTTACCAAACTATAATCTGCCTTGATTTCTTTTTGTCTGTAATAAATAGAAACATTTGGCCAATTGGGCATACCTTGTATACATGTGAGATACTGTTTTATTTCCTTTCAGTCAGAAATTTAGAATATAGAATGATCTTAGGAAGCCAATCTGATCTGATATCCCTAAATTATTTCAATTAATTCTACCATTGATATTACAATGCCTGAATTGTAGATTTTGGGTACTTTTTCACTCAATAGTAAACTTCATCGATTAGTTCCCCCACTTTCTTCCCCCTTCCTGGTGAATTCCAATGGGACTGAGTATGGTATCAGTGTCCTGGCCTCCTTGCCCAGAGGGGATGACTTATTTACATGCAAAAGGATCTGAGTACCTTCTTAAACTCTCCTGTGTGATCAGAGTCTGGAATCTAAAGAAACCCTATGAGGTTGCAGAGATTAAACTGACCAGACTGCATTCTTGCTTCGATCCTTCCCCTGTCTTACCCTCCCTTTTGCTCTCCAAATACATACACAGTTAGTCTTAAGAACAATAAACTTTATAACGAAGCATTGATAGCACATCCCCGTTTACGCTAACAGCCTTACTATGCGCTCTACCCCTGAGTATGCTGTTTTAATTAGGAAGATGGATTTGGGAGTTTATATGTTCTGTTGTGCTATAATTCCTGCCTTTACAGTAATTTTCTCCTGCTTTTCACACTATAATGTGCCATAAATCCTAGTTAGGCTGTTTCACTGGCCTGTTACTAGTCAGAGTCAATATTTCAGGCCTTTTGTTGCCATAGCAACCTTCTGCTGAACTCCTTTTCGCTGGAATATGATACAGTCTCCTGGGGAAATTGCTATGAACCTGATCATCACATGGATTTAGGCCCCCTCTCTCACCACCCACTGACTTCTCTCGGTCCCTCTTTAATTGTGTATGTGTGTGTGCGTGTGTGCACACGCACACATTACACACATTTGCCAGAGTAGATACATAAGAGAAGAGAGCAAATGAACTAATGGAAGCGGCATTCTTTCTTTCATCCCTCTTGAAAGGGTAAGCTTAGAAAGTTGGTAAACTTAGGCAGTTTTAAAGCCTAAACAAAGCAGGCACACATCTCATGGCTTTGTTCTATCCGCGCCCTTTGTTCTTGCCTATTTTCTCCCTGTCTTTTGTTCCCATAAGCCCTCCCTGCATTTTTAAATCTCAGTGGGTTTCTTTCAAAATTTAATCACAGTGTGTGCTCCTAGTTTTAATCCATTGCCCCCTACTTTTAATTAGAGAAACTCAAAACCTTAGCTGTCCTTTCTTTCCAGAAGTCTACTGGATTTCTCATTACTTTTAACTACCTCATTTCCTAACAGCTTTCCTTTAATGTGAAGTAGTGGGGAAATTTAACTAGCAACCAGTGTCTCTGGGTAAGACATGTAGCCTCCCTGTTACTCATTTTCCTAGTCAATTAAGTACAGATCATATCACCCATTCCAAAGGTGAAATCAAATGAAAACATTAGTTAGAAAGGAATATTGAAAAGCAGAGCCACTGAAACATTTAGATTACTATTTTAAATAAACCTAGGAAGTCCTATTCTTCAGCTGCACCTTTTCAACAAAAGTTTTGAGAGTTCAGTAATGCAATCTAGTTATCTGAGTTCAGATTTGAATAAAATTGAGGAAGTAACAGCAAAGGAAGATTTTTCATTCTATTTTCTACTTGTCCGTCCTCTCTTCTAGCCACATCATGTCAAGTTTGCATCTGGTCTCACCTTTGGTCATAGCAAGCTCTCTGTAGTACTGAGATGCAGTACTCTCATGCGGTGCTCACATTGAATTTCACACGTTACCTGGGGCAATTCTCAGAGCTGCCCTTCACCATCACTCACATGCAGGGGTCAAAGTTATAAGAGAATAGAGACAAGTTTTAAAAGCACCAAATTCTAGTCCGTGGCCTCAGATGGTCATACACGGGCAGCTAGCTAACTATCTGAACAGGAGACACTCATTCTTCCCATGCAAAAGTGAGAACATGGGTTATCGTATGCTTCTAATGCAATGCATCCCAGTTACAGCAACTGATTTGGGGACTGAGTCAGAAAGAGCAAACATTGAGTGCCTAAGAGTGGGTGGAGGGTGTCATAGTTCCTAGACTCTCATGCCACTGGGGCTTCTTCTCTCCTTCACTCCCCTTTTCTCCTTCCACCCACTGAGCTGACTCATGGCACTCTACCCAAGCATTGCACCCAACCCCCTCTTAATCTTTAGAGATGCCCTTCACCATATGAAAATTTCATTTGTCTTTGGGAGAGGCACGCCCCCTTCTCTGACCTGGAGGCAAGGAAGCCTGGGCCCGTGTCCACTAACACATGTTCCATTCACTGACTGTGGCTTTGAGTAACTCATTTTACCTTTTCTGGGCCTTAGACTCCTCATGTCCAAACCAGGGAAAAGTAGAATAGATATTATAGCTTTTAATGCCTCTTCAGACTCCTCTAATCCACGATTTTCTAACTAATACCCATGCGATGGCACATGACCTTTATTTCACAAATAAACCCAATAAAGCATCTAACATGATTTATCTATTTTCTGATATTTCAATTCTCCCACGATGCCCAAATAGGGAGGGTGTCTAAATTATTGGCTCTAAGTGCACTGTATTTTTTCTTTTATAGTATAAGTAAACATTATTTAACATTTACATTATTAACTGTTAATTATGAAACAATTTGTTCATTAAATTAATTCACTGTCTATCTTTCTCTACAGCAAGGTTTATAAGCTTCTGAGTCTGTCTTGGTCATACCTGTCTCAATAGCGCCTAGCACAGCGTATGACACATAGTGAGCCTTTGGTCGGTAATTTTTGTGTAAGTGAAGAATGAACAAAAAAAGATATTGAAGCCCATCCTGACAACCCCTTTGATCTGACCTCTCAGTTTCAAACAATGGTAAATAAGTAGCCAGCACATCTTCAAAAATGTTTTTATCTGACCAGTTAAGGAAGGTAAGGGAAATTCCTTCATGGAATGCATTTACATTTAAGGTCTAAAATATCATTAACTTTCCTTATGCTAATTCATACCATTAATATAACCCTTCTAAAGGTGTGTATAGTCTGGTAGACAATGTGCAATTTCTGGCCCCAATTATTTACAGCTATAAAATAAGTTGTTGCTTATCTCTTAGGAATTAAAAAGATGGATTTCTAACATGAATATGCATATGCTATGAGTATTTTTATGTTTAAAAATCACCTAGTACTGTGCTTGTTTTAGAGCTGGTACTTTTAAATGAGTAAGAAATTATATAAATGAAAAAAAATTTAAATGGTGTGATTATCACAAGAAGTGTAATATTTACAGTTTATTCCACTTGCCAACCGGAATAACTAAGAGCGTTTTACTTGTATGTAGTCATCGATGTTCAGGATGATCTGCCATTCAGCAGCGGAGTGCAGCGGGGAAAGGACTGGGTTTAGGTCCAGGACACTGGCAGGCGCCTCAGTGAACAAGCTGCTGTGTGTTTCTGAGTAGAGCCGAAAGGTTCGGAGCTCCCCCAGACCATTGATTGTTCTTAAGGGTCACGTGAGAAAAGAGTACAATAAGGCACCTTTACGGGCTGTGAGGCATTCAAGTGCATCATTAAAAAGGGAACAGATGCTATTCTTTTTCAAGAAAGAAAGAGTTTCTCTGAGAAACATTAAGTTGCCTCTAAATCAGTGATTCTCAAAGTACCGTGCACAGCAGAATGATCTGAAAGGCATGTTCAAACAGATTGCTGGGCCCCCACCAGAATTTCTTTAAGTCTGGAAGACTGGATAGAGAATTTGCATTTCTAACAAGGTTCCAGGTGATGCTGATGCTGCTGGGCCTGGGCCCACACTCTGATCACCACTGTTCTAAGTTGCAGGTGGCTGGGGGACTGCCGTGAATCTGGAGTTCAGGCCCTCAGGGGTGAATCAGGAGGAGGAGGGAGGCTTGTGCGGGCCTGGAAAGTGCCTACCCTCTTCAAAGGCGTTCAAAACCAAAGTTTATTTCAAAACACTTTACTGAACAAAACAGGTCCATGGGTAGGATTTGATCTTCAAGGGACCTTTCTTGAAACAGGTAGTAATTTTGTGAAGAGATTAGACGAGACAGTAGTTCCTTAAATACCTACTTACTCTTCCTATAAGTTCCTGCACCTGACTGAGGCCTGAGAATTGCTAGCAGGACATCACAGTTCAGTCTGTAAAATGGGTGACTGGACAGTTTCATGTGTAACCTGCAATGTGTTCAGCAACCACCTCTATCCTGCTCATGAACTAGACCCACAAAGGAAGACAGGAGAATGTAGGAGCATGACTGCATAAACATGAACAAATTCAAAATAGCCACTGCGATCTTCAAGGAGTCTGGAAGTTGGATAAATGAGAGCCTTGATACACAGTAGACTGAAGTCTAAAATGCTATTCTGGATACCAAGGAGCTAAGAATACATAGCAATTGTCAGACCTGCCTGCAGGTTTGACATGGACACTGGCCCTCCTTCTCTGAATAGCCATGGTGCACTACGTATGAGCCTCCAAAAGTAACTCCCCAAAAGACAAGACCTTAAAAAGTATCTCCCTAGAATTCATATCCACCTGGAACCTCAGAATGTGACTTTATTTGCAAATAAGTTCATCACCAATGATGCGGTCATACTGAATTAGGTTGGGTCCCAAATACAATGACTGGCAACCCTATAACAAGGCCATGTAAACACACACACACACACACACACACACACACACACACACACACACATTCACACACATGGAAGGGCATGTAATGAGAGAGGCAGAGATTGGGATAATGTAGTTACAGGCCAAGGAATGCCAAGAAATTTTGGTGACCAACAGAATCTAGGAAGAGACAGGAAAGGATTCTCTCATACAAGTTTCAGACAGTTCATAGCCCTGGTAACCCCTTGATTTGGATATCTAGCCTCCAGAACTGTGAGAACATAAAATCTGTTGTTGTAAGCCACGATTTCTCTTAGTTTGTTACACTGGCCCTTACAAACTAAAACAAGTGGTATCATTATAAACTTATTTGCATTCCCCCATAGCACTGAGGACAACACTTCTCGAAGAACAGGTGCTCAAAATATATTTGTTTTGTGAATCCCTACATTACTTTAGTTCTTGATTTTACACTGATTTGCATTATTTTCTCATCATCTACTAGGCTGGCCCCTTGCTTTCCAATATGCACTTTGTAGACCCCTGAAGACAGAGACCACATTTCATTATTCTCCTGTATTCTTAATGTGAACTTTTATTTGTTTGTTTACTTCCAGCTAGCAAAATAGTGCATAACTTGAGGCAGGGTTTATGAATAATGTGACCATTTCTGAGAAAATATGGAGAAACCAATGTCAAAAATGAAAGTGTACTGAAGTACTTTTCAGCAGCAAAATAAGTTGACTTTGGGAGCTGTGGAGGCGGCCAGGGAACTCATGAGAATGAATATTATGACGGTGACATACTAGCATTTAAACTAAGTGTCAAGGGTTGTTTTTTTTTTGTTTTTTGTTTTTTGTTTTTTTTTAAGCCAAAGGGAAAGAGGTTAACGAGATCAACTCTGGGAGCCGTGAAGACCCCAGGTATGGTCAGTATGTCTGAAGGTGCAGAAATTACCAGAGTGTGACATAGGGGAAGGCATAACTGTGTCCATTGATTTGGAAGACCACACGCTGTCTGGAATTCTGAGAAGACAGGACTCTTGGTGGGGCAGGGCCTCTGGAACCTTGTCAAAGCTGCCTTCCTTGGAGGATTGCTGAAACCCTGGCTTTGGTCTCTAAAAGCTGTATCAGCTTGAAGTACCACACGATTCTCTTTCATTTAATAGCAGAATTACATTGTTTAAATGGACAGTGATTGGGAATAGGCATAGAGCCAAGAGTTTTGCTAGAAACAACTGCCAGACCTCTAGACATATTAAAGCATTTTTATACTGTCTCCTTGCTTCTTTCTGCTTTTCCATTGGTAGGAGTGGATATCTATGATCTGGGTACTTACTTCACTGTGATGTGCAGGGAACAGATGAGTTAGTTTGTGTGGGGCTTATCAATTGTTAGATGAAAAGCATGATTAAATTCAAAGGGTTTCATTTTGAAACATTTCATTCAGATCCTTCTCTATAGACTCGTTGCTCAGTTAAAAACATCTTAAAACAACTTCCCAACAGGGTATTCTAAGAGGATCCTAGGTCTACATGGATGATTTGAAAAAAGGAGAGGGGGCTGGTTTTTGTAGTTTGGCTTTGGATATTTCAGGAGACACTAACACAATTGTACAGAAGACAGCCCCACCCACAACTGCTTGAAGCAAGGTTTCTTCTCAAAAAACTACATTTGTATCCATTCACGTGAAATAGGGAGGGGGAGTAGCATGAATCTAGTTCACAGAGTGTTCTGAAGATGGAGCTGCTTGTCAATTTAACTTCACTGCTTGGATCCCTGACGGAAGCTGATGGATGTAGTTAGTGCAAAGGAAGAAAGGGGAGTGTCATAGATGAGCTCAAGGTCCGTATTCAAGACTGCACCTTTAAACTGAAACTCGAATGGTAAATCAGACTGCTGACCTGCTAGCCAGGTACAGAATCTCATTAAACAAAAGATGTTTGAGATGTTGTCTTAACACTTCATTCAGATTCAATGTAAATTCACAATGTCACCTGCAAGCTGTCAGCCAGTGAGTACCAACTAAGAATTTTCTGTCTGTTGTCAATGTGGCTTCCTAGCAGACATGAAAGTCCAGGCCCTAATCACTCATAGATTGCAAAAGTTGCCACATATTGTCTTCCCATTTCCCCCCAACCCATGACCCCACCTCATTCTATGTTGGGAAGAAATGCTAATATCTCGGCCCAAGTAATGGATTCTGGGTTTGATGACTTATTCCCTTCTTCACTCCAAATTAAAGAAGGTCATTGTTTTATGATTACACTCAGGTACTAAACACACCTTAAGATGCTTCCTTTTTAACTAGGAGGTTTTTATTCAACCTTACACTAAATCACCTGTGATGTAGATAACGAATCGTGAAGCTCAGGAGAAATAGAGAGGAAAAGCCTCATTAATAAAGAAATGTGCAGATCTCGAGGGGTTACTTCTAAGCATTATAGTTCATCTGATCATTTAAGTGTTCATTCATTCATTCATTCACTAACTCAGCAAACAGTTACTGAGTACCAGGAAAAATGCTTACAGTGTGGGTCTTATTACCAATGATACTACAATTTCAAAGCAGACATGCTGGCAAATGATTATATATACACAAGACAGGTGTAGAGAGAAGTCAGCACAAAGGTGTAGAGGAGGAAATGGTCCGTTCAGGTGCTGCAATGAGTTTGGTAAGAACTTCAGGAGCTTTATATTAAATACATATAATAAATATTTATATTTATGTTCAGGATCCTTGTGATCACAAGGTGTCACTTAGCTGAACAACTACATATGCTTGGAAACCAAGTTACGAGGGAAGAAAAAACTGCTCTCTTCAAAGTCACCTATTTTCAACCATGTTCTGCCCCTGCAACACCTTTGTACTATATTCCTGAGAAAGCTGCCTCAGGCCTTCCTAACCTCTCTCTCCCCAGAAAGATCAGCTGCCTTTCCATGAAAGCAAGATTTTCCTTCTTCAGCAGGGAAATGAAGTTTAATGAATACTGCATTGACCAATAGACAGTGTGCAAGTGGCTATTTTCTTTCCAAGATTTTCTCAATGATGTGAGATATGTAGTAGCTGGAAAACGAGCAGAGATTTTTTTTTAATACCCTTCTTCTGGCATTAATTAGTACTATTGACATCTTGTTTGTGTAAAAATCAAGTGAAAGGACAAACATGGTATGGGCTCGACAGCTCTAACATAAACAGCTCTAACATCAATGAGCACATGCCCTGCCTGGGCGGAGTCTTCCTGACCGCCAGTTCCTTTCCTTCCTAAAGGCTCTGCTGCCCGGCACCCTTCCTTCCTCGTCTCTACCTGTGCACAAGCTGCAGGAGGGTTCGCCAGCGAAGCGGCATAATCATTCCAGGAAGCTTCTGAAAACACAGACGCCAGGGCCACTCTGGTCCTACTGACTCAGAATCGGGGCTGATGGGCTTCGAGTTTTTAAATAGCTCTGTAAGTAATTGTGATAATCCGCCACAGATGAGAACATTCATTCTAGCCCAAATTCAGAGTCCATAAGGTACATGCTTCTAAATATAAATATATCTCATATAGGTCACGTGTATACACTGTTCAGATATATTTGCAATTTCAATATAAATACACCAGAAAATACACATTGGCAGACCTACAGTTATGCAGATATCATCCACACTATGTGCCATATGTAAACCGATGCAGCATTATAGACCTTTTCCTCACTTAAGTTTATATCGATATGAAAAAGATTAATATACTTTAATATAATAAACTATATTTTTAAAGGTACTAAAAAATGAAATAAATTTTCTGTAAATGTGCCAGCACGTATATGTACATGCATATAGTATGATGTGTGAATATATAGTATGTACAGGGAGGAGCAAAAATAGTCCTACAGTTGTTTTTATGGAAAACTACAATGATTGAAAAAGGATAGTACAAGAATAAACTCTGTGTTTCTCATAGTCACAACTGTAAACCTACTTTGGCCCCACTCTGTTCATGTGTAACATATAAGCATATGTGTGAATTTACTTGCACGGACATACATGTGAATGGATACAATTTTTCAAAACTGTGCTATCCATCATTTTTCTCAATAATGTTTGACTGCTTGGAACAAGAAAATCTTTCTTTGTTCAGGGGTAAATCAGAGAAAGTACCCCTGCTTCTGGAATCCCACCCTTTTCTGTACCAAGGGAGGTGGTAGTTCTCAAGGTTTGAGCCCAAGGCCCTCTTGCTATAGTCCAGCGAAAATTAAAGACCCTTCCCCAGGTGATTTATGGGATCCTATGGGTCACCCAGAAGTCAGGCCATGGAGCCCAGGCGGGCGTTGAACCCTTGAAGAAAGGTGCAGATCTCTGATGAGAGAACCTTTACATATCTATCCCTGTGCTTTTCCATAGTAATTAATACAGTGCTCCACTAGAGTGGCTGTTCAAAAGATGCTGTTAACTGGCTCCTTTTGTGTGTATTCAATAGTGAATATAATAAGATAATATTGAGGTCAATGCTTAATTCTACCATCAACACCAAATAGCAGGAACAAAGAAATGTATTGCCCTAGTTAAAATGGCTAGACATTGAGGCATCTGGAAGAACGAGGGCTCTTGAGCCAGACAGTACTCACTGCATTTACATCCCAGCTCCGCCTCTTACCAGGTAAGTGACCTTGATGGAGCAAGTCAGTTATTGCCATTGATTCTCAGTCCTCATAAATAAAAGAGGAATGCTGTAATACAAATGTATAGATTTTGCACTGAATATTAAAAGCACAGTGATTCAAAAACCTGACTGCATGTTAAAATCTCCTGGGAAGCTTTTAAAAACACTGATATTGATATTATATTTATATAGACTGATGTTTATTATTTAAGAAACACTGTTGCCAAGCTCCACCTCCTATCCCCAGAGGTTCTGATTTAATTAGCTTGTTGTGGGTCCTGGGTATCAGGGTTTTAAAATGTTTCTCTGGGTGAGTTTGATATGCACCCTGGGTTAAGAACTACTGAGATAACTAATGTAGGTAAATTCCATTTCAATGCCTGGCTATTAATAGGACTTCAACAAATATTATCTTGAGACTGCCTGGATAAAAACCCGACTCTACTGTTTACTAGCTTGTGATTTGGAGCAAGTTCTTTCAAATATCAGGACTTTAATACCCATATCTGAAAACCAAAGTCATGTGTGCCTAGCTCATACGCCGTGAGAAATAAAAGCTCTTCCATACAAATCACTAATCATGGTGACAAATAAAATATATGAAATGAATATTAACTATTGCCCTCATTCTCGTTACTATTGTCTCCAGTTCCCTGTGATCCCAGAGCTAAGTTCAGAGGCATGTGCTCTTTATGTATCTTAGTTAAATAATACATTAACGTAAAGAATGATGCCTTTCAACACAATCAGATAAAGTACTAAAATATCTTTATGACTTCAAATATTTCTTTTTAGAGTTCTCTACATACCTCAAAATGTAAATTTTACCTAATATTGCTATTTGCTTTTCCAAAATATTCATATCAAAAATATATCATGATTTTGAAGTAACAAATCCCATCGACTGATTCTTTTAAGTCAAAATGTCTGCTATCTATTCTAGTCATTTATTTATTATACAAAAATAGCAAAATTCAGTAAATGCACACTCTAATATATTCCAGTAATACCCTTGTATCTAGGTCAGCTTTTCTTGCTGACTTGCATACAATAAATATTCCAAATTTTAACTTTTGTTTTAATCAATATATGCTTTTTAGTGTGCTTTTCTTCTTATTAGTCTCTTAAATTTGTTCGTCTTTGTAACAGACTTTTTAAAAAGCATTCAATCTTGTTGAATCCATTATACATGTAATAACCTTTATTTGGAAGGAGTATATTTAATCTTTCTCCTCCCTTTACCTTATACTTCTATGAAAGACTTTCCATTTTTGCTGCCCTTGTTTCTTCCTGTAAACAGCCACTGGAATATTCGGCTTTGATTTCTTGCCTTCCTCCTCATTTCCAAGGCAGAGCTGTCCTTATCTGTGCTTCTTACTCTCTGTGTTGTTCTCTTTCTGAGTATGGTAATTTGCTCTCTGTAATTACGTCTATCTGGACACGCCAGCATTGTGTGAGCAAGCCTCTCTTCTTACACTACGTGGCATAACAATTATCAGCCAGGTTCCTTATCACTAGACCATAAAATGGTTACTTGCTGAGCACCGAAGAAATCCCCCCATCCCCCCTTCTCTAGGCGGAAATATAAGACATAGGTTTTTTTACACCTTTTCCTCTGGGGGGAAAAAAAAGCCTGCATTTACCTTTTCCTAAAACTTCAATGCTGAGGTAGACAAATGTGTTATGACTCATGACATGTTCAGTTGCAAAGGGGAACCAGAGTACACAGTCACTTTGTAGAAACCAATGCAATTTCACGGCAAGTTTTTAGATATCACCAATGGGTAACGGAGAAGATTTGAATCTGTGTCATTCTCATTAATTCTTTCTGGAGTCAGGTCCCAATGTCCTCCTATCAAAAATAAATAACACCAGGGACTACCTACAGTTTGGTATTTGGTCATTCTATTATAAGCGGTTTTTCCTCCTAATATATTCCAAGTTGTGATACAGCACACATTTTGGTTTTATGATATTTATGACTTCCCTTGAAGACACTAACTATACAACTCTTTATTTTGTTAGATAATCATATTTGCAGGATGCCCGATGGTTTTCTGGGTGGATTCAAACACATTATTTTATTTGAACCCTACATCTATGTCAATTTGAAATAAGACGAAAAATCTTTCACTTTACTTTAAGGATTAGGAAAATGGAGCCCCCAAAGGTCTAACTGATTTGCCCAGAGTCCCCAGTAATAAATGGCAGAGCTGGGACTAGAACCCAATTAATGTGCCTGGAGTACAGAATTCTTTCCACTTTAAATGCTGCCTCTCAAAATAAATCTTATTGAATCCACGGAATGCATCTGATGGAAAATCTCCAATATCTGAACTGTTCTAAAGTTCACTATGGGATAGGATACTAAAATCCTGTAATTCATTTTGTAATGTAGGGCACCCTGGTCCATTATATTTACTCAGGTAAATAAGGGTGATTAAAAATATATTTGCACTCAAATTCACTTAATAAATGATATATAACGTCCCAAAGAGTTTTCATGGTCTCAGGAATAATCACCACCTGATTTGAAGCTCTATTTAGTGGCGTTCCAGCACCTGGATGAAGGAACAGTCACGTACGAGTCTGGGGAGGAGGCACAATATAGAAGAATTTGGGGGACTCCCAGTACCCAGAAAGATTTAAACCAACGCTACTGAAATATTACAGGTTGCCTCATTTCTGACTTTAACTTACACATTTTAGAAAAAATAATTTGCTTTACACTGTGGCAACAAAAAGTATGGGAGGAGGAAGAACTGGGGTTGGAAGATGGGAATGGTGAAGGAGAGATGAAGGATGATGAACAGGTCTCTCACAAGGGTCACGTTCATTTTTCCCAAAAAATCACCGATGCCTGCAATGACTTTTCCAAACTGCTTTCAACATTATGGGCTGATTACCCTCCGGCCCTTTTCCAGTTTACAAAGGCAAATAAAGTCCAAATCACAAACACTTTTTCTTTTTCTATTCCTATCCTGCATTTTGCTTCCAAGTCTACTCTTCACAGAATTGTTTGAACCCAACTTTCACTGGTTCCTTTTGGAGTTTTTGGTTATTCAGAGAGAGATGTTCCATTAATCTAGCACCCTTCGGGGGTCCTCCAAGGATAAAAAGCCCTAGTCCTTGAATACCCTCATCTTCCATTCTTGGACAAAAGCAACGGGTTTGTATACCTAAAAGAACCTTTCGTGAAACTAAAAAGGAAAATATAATAACTCACAATTATTGGTCCTTACCACCACGTTTGAGGCCTTGGAGCCTTATAATACCTCCAGAAGACTACCATTATAATTTCCCCAATTAACAGACGAGAAAAGGAAAGCTTGGGTGACTTGACAAGGAAGACACATCTGACAGGCAGACAGCCCAGCCTCACACCCAGATCTTACTCCCTAGTCTTGCCCCAGTTCCCACAGCCCCTGTGCCTGTCTCGGGGGCTGGCTTTAATGGACTTACTTGCATGAGTGACTCACAATGGGGGAAGCAATGGGAAGTAACCCAATCTTTCACTTGGTGACTGTGATAATTACATACCACACTGCTCAACATAAAACACTCCAAAAGAAGCATAAACCGAAAATCCCTATAAAATGTCTGAGAAACCACGCAAACAAGGAGAGAGGCTAGGAGAGAGGTCTGCATAGTGATGGATATGATGAAATTATGTGAACCCAGGTCCAGTGCTGAGCTTAGGGCTGTGAGCCCCTTTGCCATGTTTTGTGTACCACAAAACACCATGGGGAGCTGGAACAATGAAACCATCTGCCAAAGGGAACAGTCTTGGATTCCTAAGAAAAACAGAAGGATTCCACCCCCAGGGGGCGTTTCACACAGGATTGAGCTCCTTAAGGCTGAATAAGGCAAGACATAACTATAAATCATCTGCAAATAGTAGCAACAAAATATATTTTAAAAACAGAACTCCTTACAAACAAATAAAAAGCTGAGTTGCTGATTCAGACAGATACCTTAAATTAGCATCCAAGTGTTATGTTACAACCAAAGTCTTCAGTTATGTAATGGAGAAATGGAGGTAGAGAAGAACTTTGGAAAAAAGAAAATTTTTTAAGTGAGAAAGGCTAACCAAGCAATGACAACAATTATTACCAGAATGCCTTTTTTAAAAAATGCTTTCTCATGCAATTGCATTCACAATGAAAAGCTAAACTGAAGATAGTCTACGAAAAACTTTTGGATGGAAAACCCTAACACCAGAGTATTAAACTGGGGATCTTATGGTATTACTTGAAGCTTAATTTTCCACATGTGTTTTTACCTGTCCTCAAATAAATCCTATGTTTCTGGAAGCTGGAGAGGCTGTGTTGAGTTTCCACACCACTTCCGACAATGTGTATCACTGTATTTGTGTCACAGTAAGTAGTTAGTTAGTTATTAACAAAGGAAGGGAACTAATGGAATCAGACATTAAGCCTGATTAACTAGGAAGGTGCAGCTCCACAGACACCCGAGGGTATAGCCACATCCTCCACTAAAGGGACCTATTTCCAATCTTCTTGGGGAACAGCTAGCCCATTACAGAGGTTTGGAGTGGCAAATAAAATAGTAGAGGAAATTCCTTTGCTGGAATTTGCTGGAAGTAGGGGTGCATAGGTGGGAGAAGCCAGATGACAAAGCAGAGATTTGAGGCATGCACAGTAGGAGCCAAAACGGTGGCCATAGAGGGGAGGCGTCTAGCCTGGGAAAGTTTGGAATAGGATCGCATAGGATAAGGGCACGAACCCCCCCGCCCCCCCAAAATCCAAGAAAGGGACTGGATAAAGGGAGGGCCCAGCACAGGCCTGGAAGAATCAGGAAAGAGGTTGGATAGTTTGAAAGACAGTCTGCTTCTTCCAAAAACCCAGAAAATATATGGAGGGTTAGCAAGGATTTGGGGGCAGTTGCTATTAGAGTCTGCCCTCTCTCTACATCCGCAAAAGTGTATTACTTTTCACCCCAATAAATACTGCCACTACACCTAAACTTCTCCCACATGTGTGTCCCTGAAAGTCTTCTCATGACACTGCAAGAGCCCATTTTCTCTGGCAACATTTGTAGCAAAATAAGTGCCTAATAAACACTTGTCAGACAGCTGATTGAACATTCAGTATGTTCCACTTAGCATTTTTATATCATGAAAGGAAACCTGATAGCTCAGTATGGAGATTTAAAGTAACTAGAACTAAAAGGTAGAGTCTGAGTAGCTCTAATCTACAAAAGCAATATCCTAGATTAATAGGATTGTATGCTATCAACATCTTTGCTTCTTGGCTATAAATTTAGACTGGCAACAGTGCACTTGGAATGGAACACTTCAGATCCATCATCCATATTCATAATATTCATATATATAGCAAATATGAAACATACCACACCTTTGAGAGTTCTCAGCCCTAAAAATAAAGATGCATGTTATCTAACACATGGGAAACAAGAACTGGAGTCTTCAAAATAGGCTTTGAAATTTTAAGCTCAACAATTAAAAAGAAGCCTACCCTTGTACCAATGTTCCTAAATTGTAACCTTATCAGTGACACCATCTACTCCAGGAACAAGTGTCCCTTCAAAGAAAGCTGTTTTAATTCATGGAATGAGCTGAGAGCTTGCTTCCCATTTCTATTCTTCCAGTGTACCAAGAAAACATTCTTTGTTCAATAACTACATGATATTGGCTGGGGAGGTAATGGGTCAAGGAAGTAACAAACAGTGTGTAGAGAAATTATTTTAGGAATCATATTTATATACATATAAGTTAAGATTCTTTCTTTTAACTGTACTTCCACATTTTGAATTATTAATATTTATATTAATAGCAGCAATGACTTGATTGAAAATTAGAAACACTTCTAAGAATGTACTTTTCTCATCAGACCATATTTCCTATTTTAACCAACAAGTATGGATTTTAAAAATTCCTTTTAGGTTTTACATATTGATGAAAAGTAATGGCATACAACCCATTTATTAAACTGAATTTTATGCCTGGGGAAGATTGGATAGTAGATTGCTGAGGAATTTGAATTTAGTGGTTAAGTGGGGCAGTGTGAAAACTAATCTAATTGTAATATTTAGGCAGTATTTCTCTCCAGGGCAAGCTATTCTTCTGAAGAACACAGCCACCCTAAAGAGAAGGATGAGCTGGGAGGCACTGATTCCAGGCCCACCGATGTGGAACAGTGCATGTCCCACTGCGGAAGCAGGCACGGATTCCTCCAGAAAGCTCTCTTCTTTTTAACTCTTAGGTCTCAAACAACAAACCAAGGACACTCTTGAGACATTATGAGGACAGCTCCACACAGATGCCAGAATGTCTAGAATGCTTTTCTCAACTTTCTTTTGTATGCTATTTCATAGAAGACTCAAAACAGTGGGTGCTTTTAAAGGCCGTTTACCCCAAACTGTTTTCTATGAAAAAAGGGTTGGGGAAGAGGTTCTGTGTTTGGGGGAGGAGGATAAACTTCTAAGTTCTGGTTAATAGTAAGAACACTGAACTATAACAAAATTGGAAGAAGAAGGTTTCAATCCCCTTTTCTCTTGACTAGCTGAGTGAGTGCAGGCAAATTTATAAAGGTAAAATGGGCTCACATCCATCTTTAACTTGCAAGGACTACATGGTATCTGGCAACACTGCTTTTCGTATGTCACCCAATGCCCGGCACATAACAGGCACTCAACAAACAGTTTAAAATGAATAATTTAGAGCTTTTGGATGCTGCTAATATTTCTAGAAAGTCCTTTGAGTACTGTAAATGTGGTGCTCTGAAACTATTTCTAGAATTTTTCAAACAAGAAAATTAACCTTTCTTTCACAACACATACATTGCTTGAGATTGAAATCAAACGTATTGAAATGCCTCTTCTAGTATATTGGCCCATAAATCTGTAGGTTGCTGAGTCAGTCTGCTTGGATAGGTGGAATGATAGATGAAATGATGAATATACCATTAGAGAAATTTTCCTGCTATCAGAATTCGGATGACGCCTAACGTGTTTACCTCCATGGACTCCAAGCACCTCCTGTCCCCAGCAGTCTCAGAGAGACGACTTAATTTGAAAAGCTAAAGATAGTAAGCTCTCAGGACCAGTCCATTTATATACTTATTGCTTTTATTCTGCTAGAACCCACTACCACCAAAAATAAATCTTAGAGAATAAATGCTGCTATTCGAGTGTATCCTAGCAAGAGCAATATAAAAATAATTTAGGACCAACCATGTAATTATGTGCATTTATTCCAACTTTCCATTACTGGAGATAACAAGATGAATAGTAAAATGTGAACTTTAACAATCCTGTAATTATAGCCACTGAACCGTATATTATTGAAAGAATTGTGCAAAATCCAGATGCAAAAGAATCAACTGGGTATGTAAACAGAAATGAAACAGTAAAATAATCAAGTGATGGAGAAGTAATAGAGAAAGCTAAATTGCTTTCCAGTATCTTTTATTGTCATGTTTTCATTTCTTTAACAAATACTCAGTTTATTTTTATTATTTTGTCACACTTTTCACAATTACGTATTGTTCAGTAGCTATAACCAGCTTGGTCAAACATTCTTGGGTTGCTTTTCATTCAGTTTCCTTTTTGCTTTTCCTAGAACATAATTGGAATTGATAGAGTGTTTTCCTTGAGCATTTTGTGTAATGAAGGCAATAATATACACTTCACTGGTATTATTTGAACTATAAAAATTTGTGTCTTTGCTTAGAAAGTGCAAGCCCCAGCAATAAGAACTACATTTAAGAGAGTCTAGGTATTTCTCTGTATGACAATGAGCAGGTCAATCAGAATTCAGCAAAAGCACTTCATACATCAGTAGATGGTTGGGGATTTGCCCAGAGCAATGAGAGGTGTTGATAAGAAGCTCCAGATTCATAGAATTAGGAAAGAAAGTCAGTTTACTCATTCAAACCTTGAGTTTTCTCAAGGTCTGTTTTTATATTTCTCAGGGGTGGCATGGATACCATGAAAAAGCTATGTTTTTCCCAAATTAAGTTATAATTAGGCTCAATATTATCTGCTAATAAGGATCAGTAATAAGCATAACAAAAACCAATAAATGGTAATAAGCAGTCTATGTTTTGTTTAAAATAAACATGTGGAGTTTCTTTGGGTAGGAATGGAAGAGGAAAATGGAGATATCAGAATATTTATCTTCCCAATAATACTTTAAGTTAATATTCAAATTATTCACACAACTAAGTGCAGCTTGACTAACAAAAAGCATTAAGATAACATAGAATTAAAAATATCCATTGTATGATCAATAAAATGGACAATCTGGAGGTGAGTATATTTGTTCTTTTCACAAAGAGCCAGTGGTAGAAATGATCTGAAGCATATATGAGCACTATCTCTGTGTGGTTTTAATTTGCCTTCGGTTTTCCTGTAAGAGATTATTATGAGATATAATAAATTAAGAAGATGCATGCATCTCCTTGGGGGACAGCTCCTGCAAGATAGAATCTGACCTTGGAAATTATTTTTATTCTATGCAAGAAAAAAGAAGGAATGAGGAAGAAATGTATTATAGAGAAGGATAAGCTACTGAGGGGGAAACTGTAAGAATAGAGACCCTGCATACCAAAATTTATAATTCTAATCAATCTCTGAGAAGCCCTCAAAAGACTTTCAGAATTTGTTTTCAAAATATAGAAACTCTTGCAGTTGATTTCTCCTTTACAATTATGAGTGGGTCCTCTCTCATTCTCTCTCTTTGTATATATCTTAGGGATGTATATGAAGGCTTGATTAAATGTGCACGTGTAGATATAAACGTAATTATGTAAATGCTGCTAAAGTGGATATCTATGTTGCTCTGCAAAAAAGTAAAACAAAAAGTTTTAAAAATATTTGTCAGACTGATTCTAAATGGTCAATCATTTTAGTTGGCTTTTACTTATTTATTTCATTGACTTATAAACATTCCATTTAAAGTTCAATTAATATGTGCATTTTATGAGGAACCAAACATATACTCACGATAAAGATAAGACTGTGGTGTGAGTGTATGTTTGTGTTTTCCCCCAAATGAACAGGCAATATAATTACTATGATGGCATATAACACTTTTCCTAATGAAATGAGTACTCTCACTGCTAGCCAATGGTCCATGAAAATCATTGATAGATCTTCGCCATCCAGAAAGAACGCCTGGTGCCTGTGCAGTGAGAATGTCTATTTTATGGCTTTGGTCCATTAGATATCAAACCTGATAGAACCACTCGAGTGTGTTTCCCTCTAGATTAGATACAAGTATAATCTAGAATGGATTTAGATTCCATTCTTTCACTATCTCTCAGAAAAGATGACATTTATTTGGGTTACACAGATCATATGTAAAATTGATTTCATAGCCACTTCAATAAGTGGTAATCGAGCATGTTAGTAGGACTATCTCTGGACATATTTTTATACAAATATCCATTCCTAGAAACCTACCTAAAAGAAATAGTCTATTGTCTGCCAGAAGGCAAGAGGGTGAATCATATGCTACCACCATCATTTTATGTGAGCTTTTATTCTATATTTTTAAATAGCGTGTTGCATTTAAGCAATTTATTCATTACAATCATCTGACTAAAGAATAGGAAAAAATGTGATCTGTTGTAACTCCATGGCTGGACGAATTATGTAGACACCAGCTCTATGTTTTCAGAACTGATGGTAAAGCCCACCTGATCTGCCATAGTCTTTTCCTACTATTCAATTATAATCTGGAGCAGTTAGAAAACATGCATGTAATGTTGATATTTTTCTCACATTATGTAATAGAAATACCACCAGGCCTTACTGGTAGAATCAATTTCTACCTCCATTTATGGCATTGGGGAAGTTACTGAAGTTCTCAGAATCTTGGGGTTTGGTCTATGAAATAGTGCAATACCTAGTTTGCAGGGTTGTTACAAGGATTAAACCGAATGCACATAAAGTATTTGACATAGGATTTAGAACACAAGTGGCAAACACAAGGCCCGCAGGTTGAATCCAGCCCTCCACCTTGTTTTATCCAGCCCAGCACCTTGCTTCTACCCAGCGGCAGCGCCGAGCTTTCGCTTAACTGTTAGGGAGTAGTTACATTATAGTCCTGAAATTACATTCGGCCCTTTGAAGGCAACCACGAGGCTGATGTGGCCCCCTGGTGTGAATGAGTTTGACACCCCTGATTTAGAACATATTAGGCTCTTAATAAAAGTCAGCTGTTCTTATTGTAAGTAACTTATAGCTAACTGTGAGCTTAAGTCATTTTTTGGGAACATATTTTTGATTGGAAAGAGGAAAGTGTCTGTGAGGAAGAATTCACTCGAGATTTTACTGGGAGGTAAGAGGTAGACCCAACCTATCAGTCAGCCATGGTGGTGAAAACCATGGCTTTGGAATCGAACATCCCTGCAAATCTTCCTGAATGAGTTATTTCACCTAAGCCTCAGTTTCTTCTTCTGTAAAACAGAGGTTATAATGGTCTCCTCTTTCTAATAAGGATTCTATGCAGTAATGTACATAAAACACTTAAACAGTGTCTGGCCCATAGTAAATTAATAACTTGAAGTTATTCTTCCTCATCAAATAGTGGGGAGAGAAGTGAGGACAAGTTTAAGGTAAGCCAGCAAAGATAGACTTTTCTTACTCCAAACCTCTAGATGTTTGTCTTATCTGTCTGAATGGTTTCGAGTTATGTGAATTAAGCAAACAGTGTGTGAAGGCCAATGGGACCCGGAAACTTTCTGGGTGTAAACCAGCACTAAACTCAATATATGGAAAGTATACTGAAATCTAAATGGGGGTGGGGAGGGCACAGGGGGCCATTAGCTGGCTCTGAGTCAGCAATGCACTATCATCATTTCATAACTGACTCTCACTGACATGTGTTATCAGCCCTGCTCTCTGTCTTCAAGATCAGTCATGTTCTTGCTGAAATGCTTTTGCCTGGCTCAAGTGTCCACATTTTTCAAAAGCCTGGAGAAATTAAACTGAACACTGAGACTATCAAGCAAATATACTAACATGCGAAGGATCCTAAATAATTGGAAAAGAGAAAATTGTGCAGTGACATCTGTGAATGATTTTACAATGAGCTTCTATTAAAAGGACACTGACTCAACTGCTGATGTTACCATGTGCATCAAAAAATATAAAAGTGAGCACACACTGCTATATAATTTAAGTGGGATATTAGGAAAACACTTGTATAATCAAAGCTTGAACCTTGTGTCAATTTAGAACAGTGGTAAGAAGGCCAGGGGAGATGACCTCTTCAAGTTCTGCTGTTCTTTACAAAGTTCTTTTAACCCAACCTTGTGAATTTTTGTGCTGTAATGTATCATATTAATCTTGACCATTGAAGTGAAAAATTTCAAGGCACACATAAGTTAAGTGAGCTGACAAAGGCAAATGGTGAGTCATTCATTCAGCGGCCAAGCCAGAAATGGAACTTTCATACCTGAGAAACTTCTTCCTCCACAGGCTTTCCTTGATGATCTGCAAGAAGGCTGCTCTCTCGTTGAATGTAAGATTTTTCTTCACTTTCTGACTGGTACTGCTTCACAGTGTCTCAGTCTCCTTCTACCTACTGGGTCATGAAACCTTTGCCTTTCATGGATGTGTTTCAAGAGATTCTTCTTTTTCAAGTACATAATTCCGGGTAGCACTCATAATAAAAGATTTGTTATACACCATGGGCATTTTATAGACAGTGCCAAGTTCTTTATAATATTGAAGTCACTACCAATCATCTTTTCTATAAAACTAGGCAATGAATAACTGTCATCCTCCTTGACACAGAAGCCACAATATCATGGGCTGAGGAATCTATCAAATACTCTACTTCTATAGTCCCTACTATTTTTTCCTATAAACTAACCTCTTTATAATCAGTTTGTCCTTTCCTCCAGGTTTATTCTAAGTACCCAATCTTGCTTATACCCTCTTCCTATGTTTGAAACTTCCCACAGTATCCACTAGCTCATCATCAGTACTATCTCTTCTGAAACACCATTTTCAAAGCAACTCTTCTTTCTTTTGCTTGCACATCTTTCTGTTTCTTTACCTATTATCTTTCATTCAACCTCCATAGTTGCATTATCCAACGTGGTGAGATATTTTTCATATAATTTGATCTGAGAGCGGCTGTACAAAATAAACTTCCTGGCAGAAAATTTGGCTGTTTTGGGTGGGTTTTGATGTAATTATGTTTCTTTCATTCTCAGAAATGGAATCTGCAAAAATTTAATCTGAGCAAATTCACTAATGGGAGATGGGGATTAAAGGAAATGAATGGCTGAAATCTTCGCATAATAGCATTTTGTTTAAAATCAAGGATATCTATTTCCAACACAAACTCTCATGGGCACTGATGACTTGGAGGGAAATTTTAAGGTGCTTTTTTTTTTTTTTTTGCTGCTTTTATTTTCCTGTATATCTTCTGATAGAGGTGCACATACGCAGGGAATAGTCAAAAAAAAAAAAAAAAACCCACAGTTCAAAAGACTGCAAATGTAGAGAATCTACAAATTAACCCCTTGATCAATCGAGAATTGCAATGATGCTATGCAAAGTATTGACTCAGTATAAGCCAGGGACCACTGAACTCAGGGCAGTGTGCTTGGTCTAAATAATAGTTTTATTGAAAGAGATAAAAGTCTCTTAAAGCAGAAATTAGGATGAGAAGCTTTCTTTCAAATATATTGTGCTTACTAAAATATAATTAATATGCATTTACAGCCTCAAAACCTACCATCAACCCTGGCAAAGAGAAGCTTAATAAATGGTTGTGAAATTAATATAAAATCATTTCAAGGACTAAAGAGCAAGGGACCCATAAAGCAGTTTGCCTCAATCTTCTTAACTTCTTATAATCACTCCTAGTATACAATCATTAAATTTGTAAAGTGGGATATTTTTTAAAAATAGGATATGTCCCCTTTTTCTGTCCCCCACGGAAACTCTGCTACTAACATGTCCCTTTATCACCAATGTCTGCATTTTGCAAAAACCCCCTAAAGTTGAGGTAATGATGTTCCATGTGATGATGGAAATTTTAAGGAGCCCTGATTTTTTTCACTGTAAGTATATCCGACAGATATGTGAGAACCTCCAAAGTCAACAGGAGACCCTGCTCCAGAATACATACTTGCATACATTAGAAGAAGCAGAAACACAGGGGTTCCCTGCTTGGATTCCCTTCCCATAACAGGATTTAAACCATTAAATCTAGCATCAGTCCAAGCTTTCTCAAATGCTATGACTGCTACTCATTAGTTCAATGATGCTGGCAATGTTAGTACATTTATCTGATTCTCGGTTTCATCATCTGCAAAATGAGGAATGTCTACTGTATGCTGGGTTATTTATAAGGAACAAGTCAAAGTAACAAAAGTAAAGTTCTTGGCACTGTGCCTGGTGTGAATTGAGTGCAGGACCAATGTTAGCACTCATTCTTTTCTCCTTCCCCACACTTCCCTTTCCCCAGTGTGATATTACGGAATATTGCACTGAACCTGATGTTGGGACATTGGAGTTCTTGACCTGGGTCCTGGGCAAGCTTTCTGTCATACCTTCCTTCCATTCTATATGTAAACAAACAGACAAACAAAATTTAAAGAAATGAGGACAATAAAATATAAGGGTCAAGAATATCTAGCCCTCCAATTATCTAATACAGGGATCATTAAATAGCCACCTATTGAGCATGTAAAATGTGGAAACTAGGACTATGGAACTGAATTTCTAGTTTTATTTAAATTTAATTACCTGTGATTTCGATTTGTAAAAAACTTAGACTCTGTCAAAAGCTGATTCTCCCACCATTTTTAGTGTTGCTACTTGAAAACTGTGAATCACACATGTGGCTCTCATCAGGCTTCTGCTGGAGTGCATATACAGACGTACAAGTTAATTCCCAAAGTTCTCCTTGTACTGTGCACATGCTTTCTCTATGCCTGAAAATGATGGTATTAAAAACTATAGTTCTTTGGGTTTCTTGGTAGAATTATGTCTTGTAATAATAAATGAAGAGCAGAGAAATCATGTAAATGAGAGGAGATGCCAAAATTAGTCATCCAGGAAGGAAAAAAGAGCAGAGGAGAGGGACCTACCTAAATCAGAAGGAAGTATACAGCGAGTAATTTACCAGTGTTCTGATTCTCATCCCAAAACCCAAGACTAACGTCTTTTGGTTAGCCTGTTGGTTAACCATGTTGTTCTGTGTCTTTTCATACTCAGTCTGAAGGGCCTGAAGAGAAGGGACTTTGTCTGACTTATTTCAAATCATTTTTATAAGAGCCTAGTGCCATATCTGTCACATAGCAGATGTTTAATAAGTATTCGTTAAACTGAACTCAATTTTATCTATATTATTAAAAAGGTAGGCTAGTCTTAATCTCCCTCATGAAAATATCTTATGAATTTTAACATAAAATATGTCTATAAAACTATGAAGGCATCTTAAAAACCCCACTGTATAAATTCAAGTTATTGGTGCTATTTGTGCCAAAACAGAGTATGTATTTAAGATATTGTAATAGATAAAACTCTTATATGGCAAGAAAGAAAACACAGAGAAGATAAACACAACTGGTTCTCCTTAATGACTCAGCAGATAAATATGTTTGCGGTAAGGAATACAAAAATGAAACATCAGCATCTTTCAAAAGCAAACCCTTTTCTCAGTGCACTTTCCCATTAGCTGGACCAAGTAGAAATGCTGTACTTTTCCTCATTCCCTGTTCTCTGCTTTTACTCTGCAGTGGTGTCACTGCCAGAAATGAAGATGTCAAAGAAAGCACCAAGAAATCCATCCTCCTGTTCTACGACCTCATGATGCCTCGCTACCCAATTCAACCCCAGCCATGGGAGGAAACCCCAGCAATGAAAATGCAATATTCCAATTTTTCCTTTCATATCACAATGCTTTAGCTATGATTTTGGCAGAATACAGCCTGTTTTGGACTTTATTTAAATAAAATAAAAGGTCAGTGAAAATGCACTCTCTTCCCAGGTGCCATGATTATAAGAATGCTGGGGTCGGGAATGGCAGGTAGGGGTGATTCATATTCATCTCTGAAGGAAAAGGGTATCTACTAATTTACCTAAGCAGGTTGCATTTTCAATGCTAAAGAACACCCCCTTTAGTACCCTCAGATCTATGTAGTCTTGGAAGGAGAAATAAATTTGATATCATTGTTCTAATGAAATATTCAACTTATAATATAAATGTATATATTTAAATGGATCCATTTTTCTCAAAAACTCTCTTTGCACTCATTTTCTCTGAATATTTCAATTTTACCTAATTGAGTCATTGAAAATAGAATAGTATTATGTATTTGTAAAAAGACTGCCTAGTTATTATTTTCCCTCTCTTTGGTATAATATAGACGTATTACATTTAATTTCCTAATATTGTACTGATTTCATACTCCTGTACCTTGGCAGCATAGAATCCTCCCTTATAAAGATCAAAGCATGAAATTATTTCTCTTTAAGTTGTAAATGATTTAACTAACTTCTAGGCACATGGGGGAACACCTAATACCTGGAATTGGAGTAAGAAAACTGAAACTCATAGACAGGTTCATAAGTAATCACATTTTTCTATCACCCTCATGAAGGGTTAACATAGATTTCTACTTCCATCCCCTCTCAGAGCCTAATCACTTACCACCCACTTTCCAATGGGATCATTAGAGCTATTGAAAGCAATCAAGGACAGAAAAGAGGAGGTTTTAGGACACTTCATAATTTTACACAGAATTGTAGCAGACAGCAAAAAGAGCAAGAAATGGGGAGAAATGAAGTGAAGTGAAGCAACAAATGACAGACTGTTGAAAGAAAATGAAAAGAAATGAGAAGAGAAAGAAAGAATGATAGCCATAGATATACGGTCGCAGCACCAATACCAAGACACCCACCGCTGGGCTCGTGCATACTGATGGCTGACATTGTTCTGCAGTGTTGCACTCCAAGTACCCATTATTCTCTTCGTCTGCTAAAGAGTAGGTGTCAAAATGATAGATGGTAGCTCACTGTATCAACATTTCCCTATAGCCTCAAAGCCCATTATCAACAGAAATAAACCGGTGCCAGGATAAATTTCTTATCAGAATATGGGCAAAGAAGAGTTCAATATGGTGTTAGATTTAACAGAATTTTATTATCACAGGCTCCCTAAAGCAATTGAAAAGCACTAAGATATTCTATGCAGGAGTCGGAATCAAAATATCATTTTTCCAATCTGTTTGGGTTGGTTGCTATAACAAGTATTCCATTGAAATAAGGTAAAATGATGATTTTAAAGGAACAGTTTGTCTTCAGAGTTTTCTCTCCTGTTGGATTTTTTTTTTTTTTTTTAAGAAAGGAGAAGGAGGAAAAGTAGATACCACTTAAGACAGTGGCAAATGAGAAGAAGTTCTTTGAACTGTTGTGAGTTGTTGCTGAGTGCTTGGCTGTTATTTCAGTTGGTCTTCTGCTCCCACAAGGGAGTGTAATAATATGAATTACAGCTATCAGGTTGGAAGGGGGAAGATGAGGGAGAATATGTTCAGACATTTTAATGTTGGGATCAACTGAACTGGGACCTAGCTTCTGATAGATATTTCCATCTAAATGAGTCACGGTACTCTAGGAAATACAAAAACCAAAAACCACCTATTCAAAATGGTCCGTCACCACGAAGTTACACGGCTGCCAGACCTGTAAGTTGTTCTGCATCTAGTCAAGCTCTGGAGCAGTGATGGGACTAACAAAGTCCACACTGCTTTTATCCTTGTGTACATGCCTGGGCCTCATTTCTTAGCAGTTGTCTCACATGACTTTCCCTTTTTATCACAATTATGTAAAGACAATCTCAGGCTTTCCTCAACATCTCTAAGGTATGTTTCTCTATGAAATATAGGTTCCATTTTCTGTTCAGGAGCAAGTTATTTAGCAAAACTTTGTTCATACTCTTTACATCTAATCAACTTTTTTCCTCCAGATTTCTTTCTTTAGATTACATATATTTATATTCCCCTGACATTTGAATAATTGCTTTATAAGTCATTAGCATGGTTGGTGGTCAAATAAAACTGGCAAGTTTATCTGGTTATTGAGATCAACCCGAACTGCTCCACATAGGCTAAGTTGAAGGAGAGATGAATGACCCAGCAGGAATACACAGCCACAATAGATTTTTTTTTTGCATTACTGAATTTCTTCTAAAGGCGATCTAATAGTATGAAAGCTGCACTCTTTGCCTTGAGAGTCTTGGCAATTGTGAAGTCACTGGAAGTTTAAAAAACTAACTCAGTACAAGAATGAAAGCCTTAGATTTTAGCCATAATGTGTAGAGTCTTTGGTCCTATGATTCCATTCTCCTGGAAGCTTGGAATCTTGATATTTAAAATCCAAGTGAAAAAGTATTGTTCCCTTGTATTTGATCATTGCTCTCAAAGTCACGAACAAGCACCTGACTTTATGCTGTGTTAAACATTTCATGTCAGGTGTCACCCACTTCAGCATATTTAGAACAGTACTGGATAGGCTTTCTTTTTATCAAGTTCTGTGGAAGGGGGCAGAAGAAGGGGGGAAGCATGTATATGCTTCAAACAAGGCAGGCAGCTGAACTCAACTGATTCTTACAGACCGTGGGGGACTGGAAATGAAAACCTGAGAGAAAAGAAAAGCAGGTTGAGAATAGCTTACTAATGCCACAGTAAACCAGCACCAACCATCACACACGATTGATTAAATACACGTGTGCATTATGTTTTGTCTTCTAGGTGAAAAGACAGTAAATGGCTCTTTTCCCAGAGCCTTGTTAACATTTTCAGGCCAGTGATGATTTCATTCATCCTATTACCTCTTCAGAATAATATCTCTGTAATCAAATTACTCTCCAGAGAAAAACCATATGCTCTTTACAGTATGATCACAACTATCAACTTTAATCACATGTATACAGATGATTCCTCTTCCTCATTCATGTTTAAAAGACTAGAGTTTACATGACCATATTTTTAACATCCTACCATACTCGAAATACCTGTAATAATCACTATCATTTATTGTGCAACTACTATGGCTCAGATTTTTTACAAATGATCTTAATCTTCACAGCAGCCTCATAATATAGGGTTTGAGCCCATTTTATAGACAAGGATACTAAGATTCAAAAAGATTAAATAAATTTGCCAAAGTCACAACATTTGATAAGAGTATAGCCTAATAAATGTTTCCTTCATCCATGTAATTCCATGGCTCCTACATTTGTCTAGAAAAAAATAATTTTTCCACATGCAGATTGTTTATCTAAAATTTAGATAATCATTTTTTAATTAAAACCCCCATTAAATATGTTACCTCTGAAGTTCAATCAACCATTCTTTTTTAATAGTTTATTTTTATTGTATTTTTTCCTTTGCCATGTATCCCCCTTATAGCCTCTCCCACCTCCAACCACCCCTCCCCCACCGCAATCACCAGGCTGTTTTTTGTGTCCATGAGTCCCTTTTCACTTTTGCTTGATTGTTCCACTCCTCAACCCCTTCCCCCACACCAGTCAACCATTTCTTAAACTGCATGAATTACTTATTTGGAATGCACTTTTTAACATAAATTTCCAAACTGCTTCAGGCCCAGATTACACTTCCGCCTCTGTCACACTGGCACATAGTAGATGCTTAACAAATATGTGGTAAGTGAATGAATGGATACTGGAACAATCCTCACTACCAAGAAAAGGGTAATGCTCTATGAATGTTTATTCTGATAAAAGAATGACTCTCTTTTGCTCAAATCCAGGAATTATGCATGTAATCAGTCTAGACATCTCTATATAAAGTAGATATCTGGATATCAAAAAGTAGATATATAGACTTCAACAGGCAGAGCAAATGACTACTGTAAAATGCATTGCATTTTACTTTCCCATAATACCTACCCAGAAGGAAACTACACACAAAATAGCTCTGTAGGGAATCACACATGCAAACCAGTTACTTAAAAACTGGCAAGAGCAGTCATCTCTACCCTTACTCTGAAGGTGACTTCCACAAAGCAGAAATAATTAATTTCTTTATAAAGCAACTAGAATTAAAGAGCACATATACATATTAGAAGAGTCGTGTCTTTGCTACCTAAAACCAAAACACTAGGTGAGCGAAAAGAGGTATTTGGCATTTTCGATTATGGAAACTAATACAAATGTCCTCCCACTGAGGCTAACATGATTATGAAAAGAAGTATCTTCTAAACATGTGTAGGTATTTAACTTGAGGTCACAAATCAAGGTGGTATATTAAATATACATTAGTGTCACTGTAGCCTCCTCCCATCTCCTATTAACTTCTGCATCAAAATGACTTTCCTTCCTTTTGCCTTATTCAAGGAAAACAACAATTTCTTCCTCTGTGAAGTCACATCCTTAAGGATGTGAGGATAGGGAAGAGAGGATTGAAATAGGTGGCCTTCTCACACACTCACAGCAGGAGATGATGATCAGACAGTTCACACACCAGACTATTGGGAGGTTTGGGGGTGGGAGGGCTCATAAAAATAACCTTAGCCAAAAATAGAATCATCATTTATCTGGCACCAGAAATGCCCACAAGACACCGTCACTTCTTTTAGTATAGTGCCTTCCACCAGACTTTGACTTTTTGTTCCCAGTCCAATTTGAACATTCAGGAACAATATTTCCCATTATTTTTGTTTAATTTAAAGAAAATGACAAGGATTGCCTTGCAAGAGATGAAAGTACTAGGATTCTCCCTCCCACCCCACCACCCCACCACCCCACCACCCAGGGGCCATTGCTCATCCTTAAAATAACTGATATGCTCTTTGTAGTTGATGACAGAGTAACTATCACAGAGTAAGTACCCTGCATATCTGAGACCTGAACAGATTCTTCAAAACCAAGGCACAAACTGACTTTAAAACCTATGGCTCCAACTGTGGAAAACAGTATGGAATTTCCTCCGAAAACTAAAAATGGAACTGTGTTTTGACCCAGCAATTCCACCAGTGGGATTATACCCTAAGAATCCTGAAATACCAATCCAAAAGAACCTATGCACCCCAATGTTCATAGCAGCACAATTTACAATAGCCAAGTGCTGGAAACAACCTAAGTGCTCATCAGTAAATGAGTGAATCAAAAAACTGTGGTACATTTACACAATGGAATTCTACACAGCAGAGAGAAAGAAGGAGCTCCTACCCTTTGTGACAGCATGGATGGAACTGGAGAGCATTATGCTAAGTGAAATAAGCCAGGCAGTGAGGGACAAATACCATATGATCTCACCTATGAATGGAACATAATCAATAAAAGAAAAAAGCAAATGAAATATAACCAGAGATGTTGAAATTAAACAATCTGACAGTTACCAGAGGGGAGGGGGGAGGATATAATGGGGGAAAGAGTTTTCAGGACCTACTATAAAGGGACACATGGAGGGACACAAAACCAAGGGGGAGGGTGGAAGCAAGGGAGGGAGGTGGGTTTTGCTGGGGTAGCAGGGAGTGGTGGGGGGAAAGGGTAGAAAACTGTACTTAACAACAATAAAATAAATTTTTTAAAAAATTGGAAAATAACTGAAATAAATACAAATATTTGAGTCAATATTAAAACCATGTGAAAAACTAACATAAATAAAGCATTAATTGTTTAAACAAAAATAAAAATAAATAAATAAATAAAACCTAGGGTTCCATGTCACTAACCTCCAGCCTCTCTTTGTGTGGCAGAAATGTTCCCATAGAAACTGAACAAGGAGGTCAAGGGACAGAGAAATGTAGAAAATTCCACTTTTATAACAAACAAACAAACAAATGACAAAGAAACAAAATAGGGAAATTCTAACACAGAGGATGCAACGTTAAAAACATGACACATCAGTCATATGGGTGACATTCACATCTGTGGTGACCCACTGGGTTAAAACAGTCATTGAATTCTCTAGCATCATTTTAAAGATTCTTTTTTAGGGAAATAAACTGCTAGTATTTTCTTTTTCTTTAATCCTGAAAATGAAGGAAGTGGGCTTCTCAGAAATGTCAAGCTGACAAAACCGTACCTGATCTAATGGCCTGAGGTAATAGTGCGCTGGAACCAGAAGCCACAGGAAGCCTAGAGAAACGCAATCATCTTATTAAATGGTCTTCTTGAAGAAGTCCTAGGGTGGGCCACCCAGAAGCAGCAGTAAATACCCAAATGAAAGGAAGAAAGGGCTATGGGATTAAATAGGTATTAGAACCACACACACACACACACACACACACACACACACACACACACGGAACACAAATTAATTAAGTAAGTAAGTAATTAAATGAGAGAGACGGGAGGAGGATGCTGTTCTAACAGATGCCCTCCCCTCCCCTCCTAACAGCCATTTGCTTGCCCATTGACCAGTTGGTTTCTCAAGGATCAGCTGAACAGTATACATGTCTTTGAAAGTTAACATTAGGTTGAACGGAGATAGGTATATCTCTTCGATCATTGCTCCTATATTATATGTTAATCAGTACAATAAAAATTAGGATGACTAATCCTCCCATTTTTCCCAGAACAGAGGGTTTTCCTAGGACATGAAACTTTTGGTATTAGAACTGGGACAGTCCTAGAAAATCTGAGATTACTGGTCACCCTGAGATTGACCAAACCAAATGCAATTCATATGGCACGAGTTGATGTCTGTGTTTGTTTGCTTTTCTTTGTTAAGGGAAGGGAAGTTAATATTTTTCTTAGAAATTTTTAGAAGAACTTCATAACAAATCATGAATATCCTGGAATAGAATGACACATACTTTTAGTTACTGCTTTCATTCAGTCATTTGTTATACAGAAGAGAAGATGATAATATGGAGTCTAACTTGCAAGATTTTTAGAACAGTCCTTTGTATTATGTAATAGAAATATTCATGATAGTTCATCCTTAGTGGTCCACAAAAGTCAATGGTATTCAGAACCACTGCTTACCATTTCAGGCTTTCCACCTAGGCTCAGGTCCACGGGGCTTTCAGAATCAGCCACATTACATGTCACAGCTCCATGCAGTGAAGGATTAACACATTTTATATCTTTCAATACATCATTTATCAAATTAAACTCATCACCAGGAGCTGTAGTTGAATGTGGGTGGGGGAATAAAGATCACTGCAATAGACAAAGATCATAATCTAACAACATAAAGTAGCTTTATGCAAAAGATAAATGAGAACAGAGATGTCAACAGATCTTTTCTCTATAACGCTATTTTACCATCTGCAATTATTTTTAAGTGAAGTGAAATTGTCAATGGATTTTAAACACCTACACTCCTTTGAACACAATTCCAAAGGCATGAGGATGCCACATCAAGGGGTAACACTGAAGGCAGAACCAGGACTCTGAGGGGGGGAATTCTGCAATCCTAAAAAAGCTGCAGCTTTTGGACAACACAGCTGGCAGTGTTAAAAGCAAAACACAACAACCGGGGGCTCTTTGTTCCCATATTGAGGGCCTGTGCCTGCCGGAGTAATACACCCCACACATACTCCAAACAAAAGATGGCAAGAGAAATTAACTGGGAAGGTGATTTTTTTTTTTTTTTTGAAATGGTAGGATGTAGCAAAAAAAGGCTGGTTTTAATCAGGATACCTGGTTTTCTGTTAGGATAATTTATTTAATAAAAGAGACAGATCTCAACAACTTAGTCTTTTAAAATACACTTTTCTTCATTGTCAAACTATGCAATGAGGAAAAAAACAAAGCTATTTTTGACTAATAAGAAAGAAAACATTACCTGAACACATCATAAATAAGAATCTAATCATACTTGAGAATTTTATCTTCCCTATTCTCATTCAGATTTCATATTATGCCACACATATAATATAAATTATATCCTACAAAAAAGAAAAGACTTTCATTTACATGACAATCTTTGACCTTACTTCCTTTACACAGGTTTGTATGAGAGTTTAGTCACTATGTAAATTTCTAACTATAGTCAAAAGAAAAAAAAACAAAAGACCTGTATGGGGTGCAAGATAGGGTCATTTGAGTCTTGAATGAACAGAACAGAAAGGAGTACCTTTTTGTTTGTTTAAGAGGAAGGGAAGGAGAGAAAGGGGAAGAGAAACACTGATGTGAGAGAGAAATATGGATCGACTGCCTCCGGTATGTGGCCCAACCAGGGACCAAATCCGAAACCTAGGTATGTGCCATGACCACCAGGAATCAAAACCACACACAACCTTTTGGTTTGCAGGACGATACTCCAACTGAGCCATATCAACCTTGGCAGAAAGGTGTACTTTAGAAAGGAGGCTAGAAGAGCAGAAGAATACCAGAGAATCTCCAGGTAGAATAACAGTATTATGTACACGGAAGTTAAGAAAATATAACCAATATTTATTTAGCTCTTACTTTTTTCTTGGGCATTATAGTAAGAAATTCTATAACAGCCAAGGGAATAACCAGAATAATGGCTGATAATTATTGAGTGCCAGAGTGACTAACTGTCCCACTTTGCCCAGGACTGAGGGTTTCTCAGAATGTAGAATGTAGAGGGTTGCTGCAAGATTAAAACGGGGCGATGAACACAAAGTGCTTAGTACTGTGTTGCACAAAGGGAGCACTCGCCTGCCCCAGTTTGCCTCACGCTGCCCCGGTTTTAGCACTGAAAGTCCCACAGCCTGGAAACTGGGTTTCTATGTGCATTAACTTATCCAATGTTCACAACATTTCCGACAGGTAGAAACATGCACTGCTATCACCCCATAGTACAAATGACACAAAGGAGGCCTAGCTATCTTAAATGACTACTTATGGTTACACAGATCAGCATGTGGCTGAGAAGGGACTGGAACTGACCAGCCTAACTCCAACCATACCTGCAGACTTCCCCCATGACCTTATATTGCCTCCCAGTTAAGTCTGAGAGCACTTGTCAGTGTCAGGAGAGAGAGAACCACAGGGAGAAGGGAACCACACACCCGTGGCTAGCACACAGGTGTCTGCGTTACTATTAGACAGTGGAATGATATTAATAAGTAGTATCAGTCAATTCTAAGGAGCTCAGTTTTGAAACTTAAAGGCACCTTAGCATGTTGAAGACACCAATTCTGAGCTGTCATACTCCCCTTCTTCTGGGTCTATATTCTATTTTGACTAGAGTTATAACTAGACAGTGGGGTGATGTGGCTCGCAGTGGAAAAAAGTCAATCAGTGGGGTTGGAAAATGAAAAGAAAGGGAGGGAGGGAGAAGTGAAGGAAGGAAGGAAGGAAGGAAGGAAGGAAGGAAGGAAGGAAGGAAGGAAAGAAGAAAGGAGGAAGAGGCCCAGGAATGGGAGGATTAGCCATTTTATCTGCAAATATAGTGCAGCAGATTGATTCATTATAATGAACTATCGATGACATTCAAAATCAGTACCAAAATCCAGTCAAACTAGATTAACGCTTTTCTTTTACCCAATAACCAAACCTTGCCACTCCCCTTTGGCAAATAACCTGATTTAAATTTCTAAGGCAAGATTCATAAAAATGATCCATACAAATATGTGTCTGTGCCAATTTATCTGCCTCTGCAAGTTTAATCATTATAAACCCAAAACAATCACCTACATCTTGGGCAAGATCGGTACTTGGGAAACAGCAGCATTTGTCTCTCATACATCCCATGTGTCAGCACTTAACTCCACTCTCATACACAAGCAGGAAACTTAGAAAAATGCCCTTTGGAGACACAACTCGATTGTGTGCTGTTACATTATTTCTAAATCAATAAATGAAGACAGTTTGGGGTAATAAGAAAAATAAAATGAGATGGTATAACAGTTTTAGAGCTTTCCCTGTGGTATTTTAACAACCCAGGTTTACTCTTCCTCTGCATCATCTGCTCTTAAATAATAAGAAGAATGTAATTAGTGAGAACAGCTACCGTTTCTTGAATGCCTTCCATGTAACAAGAGCTGGGAGAAAGGGTGACTGGCCTGTCTGTGTGCCCATGTGTACATATGTGCATGCATGTGGAATAGCAGGTACTATTACGCAAAGGCTGGGTAAAGGATGAGGAAGAATCATCTTTTTGCTGTGGCCCAGTAACTTCTCAGATTTTATAGACAGAATTTTTAAAAATATACTTTTTTTTTAAGAAAATGGGATTTTGAGCAACGCATTTCTAGTGTTTTGGGAAAAATTCACATTTATATGAATACTTGTCTAATCCCTTCTATTTACTAAATGCTTTATCCTATTGACACTATATTTTTAAAGTGCATTTTAAATCTTTAAACTGTTCTATTTTATAGTCGATTTCCTTGAAGAAACCTCCTCACAAGTCATTTCATTGAAAAGGACTTCTATTATTTATGTTGCATCTCATCAAGGTTTTACTTCCACCTTCTAAATTTCCTCCTGAGAATAAACATTTGACTTTTATGAGGGCACTAAAAGAACAAGGATGTGTCACTTTCATTTTGGGTCTGAAAACATCATAATCTTGCAATTTAATCAGGCTGAGTGTTGACAAAAGCTATTTTAGCTGTTACGGAAACCAGCCCAACGCAAAGCCAGCACACCCTGAGAAGTCTCTTTAAAACACGTCAGCTTTGCCCATGGACCATCAAAGTTGATGAGCAAATTTACTCCTTAATTATAAACTCATGCTCCTCAAAACATAAGGAATGGAGGATTCTGAAAAGCAAATTTATTAAGTGAAGGTCACTCTGAACAAAAGTAATGAAAATGACTGAAGACCCCAGATCATAAGCTATAATAGTGAGTGAAGGGTTTCCCGCTGACACCCAGGTGTCACTCACAGGAACTTGTAGTAATTAAATTAGACAATGCATGCAAAGCATGTAGCAATATAGATGGCTATTGTAGGTACAAAATAAATGGTAACATTCATCATTATACTTATTAATAATAGCAATATTTTATGTTTTGTTGAATAAAACACTGGGCCTTTAGTCCTAAGATGGGTTAAAATATTGCTTGTCATTTTTACTTATGAGACATTATGTAACTTATTTAAATCCTTGATTCACAAGCTACACACACACAAATCTATCTTATAGAATTGTTGTAAATACGAAACTGTTAAAATAGGCAAAGAAGGAAGGGGGAAGAAAAGGAGGAAGAGAGATAGCCCAGATCATTCCTTCCAATTGATAGATATTCAATAAATATTTATTGTACCTTGAAAGTGAAGGGAAAAAAATTAATAGAACCTTCCATATTCAGAACATGTTTTCCTATTGAAATGAAGCAGAAAAATATAATAACTTGAGGGCTCTGAATTACTTCAAGTAATAGTTTAGATGAAGAATTTACCAAAAGTGCATAACCTTCTAGGAACTGTATTCCCCCCAAAATTCTCTTGTATGGGCTTGCAGGAGGTAATATTTTAGAATATAATATCCAAGATTAAACCAGTGTTGACATATTTGTTTGATCCTATATATTGTATAACCTAGTCAATAAAAATAGCTACCTTTTAATTAGTACTTACCACTAACCAACATTGCTAAACACTCTATATGCATTCTCTCAATTTATCTTCATAATAATTCTCTTAAAGTAGGTAATGCTATCCACATTTTACAGATAACAAAACCAAGGCTAGGGAGTGATAGTGCTTGAAGGTGAGTAAATATTTTGGTCTAAGAGGTCATATAGAGAGTATTATAGAGGTTAGGGAAACAGACTGTAGAATCAAATTTTCTGAGTTCAGCTCTTAACGTTCTGATTTTAGGCAAGTTGTTTCCTTCCTTCTCCTTAGTGATGTTGTCTGTAAAATAATAATAATAATAATAATAATAATAATAATAATAATATAATATAATAATAATATCCATTGCATAGGGTTGTTTTTCAAGTGTAAATCACTTGGAAGAGTTTGAGGCCCATAGTCAGCACTTGATCTACCTTGACTATTTTTATTATCAACCTTGTTTTGAAATCTGGGGTTCTAAAGACTATCTTTATTCCTTTTTAATGTTCTTTCCAGGGGGTACACATTGCTTGGCCACTGTATAGCTAAGTAAGGGACTAAAATTCTTTTAGCAGCATGAGCTTCTAGAATCTATGCAATGCTTCCACACACTTTATCTCAGTTGATCCTAATTCTGCCCAGGGCTGTGCAACTATGAAGAGGAAAAGCTAGGCCTTGGACCTGGGACTTCAGGCTCAAGACACTATGATCCCTCTCCTAACAGAGAAAAGATTTCTTGGGCTTATTGTTTGGCTCTGTCTAGTAATTCAACGCAGAATAACCGGATGAAAGAATGTAACACTTAGTTACAGATCCAGATGTTTCAGCCAGTGTGAGGCCAAACATCTGGCTGATTGATTCACTGGATGCTGCATTTTTTTTTTTTTTTTTTTTTTTTTGGTTATCCTAACATTGGACAACATGTCAAAAATGACTGATTTGAAACAGAAGCAAGGAAAGCATACAGAAGGAGCTGTTAAAAAAAACACTTTGCTAAATAAATGATGGCACGAACTTTGCTGTCATCACCTGCACTGCGATTTGTGTGCAACCAACGTCAATAGCCCCACTGGGGAAGATGATCTCGCTTAACTTGTTATACCATTTTGACACCTCTAACACAGAAATGTAATTTAAAATAAAGATTCATGGAGCTAATATCCTTCTCGCTTCAGACTGTTAACATGCCTATTGTTCTCACAGCTTGGAAGGGGGTGAAAGTCTGCATGCATAAATGAACACATGCGTGATATACAGCTTCATACAAACATTGCCCAGCTTTCAGTGAGACACCAATGCCTGCGGAATACAAAGTTAAAATATGCACTCTACATAAAACACCTAATGGTTTAAAAAGAAGTAGTCGTGATGGGTGCTTTTTCTAAAACCCCAGACAATACTGTGATTTCTCTGGAGAGATGATAATAGAACTGATCACACTAGTGTATGTCATGTTGTTATAGCTATAGATAGAAAGCACTTGCTCTGTTCCAGGCATTTTGCTAGGTGTGTGTAATATCAACCTGTGAGGTGGGCACTCTTAATATTCCCATTTTGTATATGAGAAAACTAATGTTAAGAACTGTTAAATGACTTGTCCATTTTCTCATATTTATTTTGACTTTGTATTTCCAATTACCATCTTAGGAAAAGGGCCAAGTGAACACTAAAACACAGGTTTTGTGCCTTATTCTCATCACAGAGGCTGAAAAGGAGTTGTATTTAATGTGCAAGAATCTTAGAATTTCAAGCCTTGAGGGGATCTTTAAGGAGTTAGAAAATCCAACCCTGACATTTATAGATGATAAAACCAATGTTCATGGTGTCATGATTTGTCCAAGATTACAGTTTGCTGAAATGAGAAGGAGAAATTCCCACCGTGAGTATAATTTCTTTCTGTCGACACATTATTTTATACATGTCTATTTAAATGCAAATGCCCTTTCTAAAAGTGAAGAGATCCATTAAAATCCATTGTTACATTATCAGGGATTAGTTGGTCAGACAAACGAGGCAGGATTTGATGAAGAAATCCAATGCCTGGGAAATCGTTAGGAGAGGTAGCAGCACCATTGCTTAGAAATATCAGCTTTTCAGTCAGTACTGGGTTAAAGTCCCAGCTTCAGCTTTTACTGCTATACGACACTGGACAAACCCTTTCACCTCTTTAAGCCTCAGTTGCTTCTTCTGTAAACTGAAAACAACAGCATTCATGTCAAAGAGTTGACACCAGCATAACGTTCATAAGAAGCTGTGTGGAGCACATGGGGTCTTTTAAGCGCTCAGTTAACACTAACTCTTGTCACTGCTCCTGGGGAGGATGGCACAGAAGTTCTGGGCAGTCAGAGGACTTCATGAAAGCTCTGAGATTAATGGGAGATCTATGAAGCCAGAGAAAGGTGCCTTTGACCTCTCGCCACGTGGCTCAGTGCTGGCCCAGATTCTAAACTCTACTACCCTACTCCTTATCTCCTTATTAATAATTGCTCAGCTCAACATTCAGAGGAATCAAGAAAATGATTTTGAGATTGTCATTAGGAAAAATCTACAAAAACAAAACACACACAAATTTCCACCGACACACATGTGCGTACAAACTAGGGAGTTTATGGACTTCAATAAAAAATGACAAACCTGATGGATCACCTTTGGTCCAGATGCAAGCTAGTCCAGGATAAATCTCCATGATGAATTCACTTTGCCATTTTATAACTCAAATGCCAGAGTCCCAAAGTATGACAGATGCTATTTGACTAAGTCTTCCATAAATTGTATTCCTTGCTCCTAGGTTACTTAACATTCAGAATCATGCTTAACAAGTTTTGTGCCTTACTCTCGTCACCACAATGAAAAGAGGTTCCTTTTCTAAAGATATATATGGAAATCAATTCCTCCAATCGGTTTGCACTTGAATCTTCATAATTTTTATTATAAAGATTATAAAATGCTTTGACATAACTCTGCTTGGATCCTAAAGTTTGTTTGAGTCTATATTCCCAAGTTCAATGAAAACATTTAATGGAAGTCCTATAGATTTTGGTATCCTAGTGGTTGGGGAAGCTTCTGTATACTTTGTTTAATATGAAATGTTAGTCATAATGTATGGGCTGTATTTGTTTGCTAGGGCTGCATAACCGAGTAACACAAATTCATCCCATAGTTCTAGAGGCCAGAGTCCAAAATCAAGGTGTTGGCCGGCAGAGTTGGTTCTTTCTGAGGACTATGATGGAAAGGTGAGTTCCAGGCATGTCTCCTTGACTGGTAGGTGGCTGTCTTCTTCCTGTGTCTCTTCACATTGTCTTCTCTCTATGTGCATTCATACCCAAATTTCTTCTTCTCATAAGAACACCAGTGCTCTTGGATTCAGTCACACCTTAATGACCTCATTTTAATTTGATTACATCTGTAAAGACCATGTCTCTAAATAAGGTCACATTCTGAGATAGTAGAGGTTAGGACTTCAATGTATGGAATGTTTGGGATGATGGATGGAAATATAAATTCAACCCATAACTTAAGTCTTCAGGAGACTGAGGAGTAGTTGCATTCCTTTCTTTATACCTTAACTTTTTCTTTTTCTCTCTAAAGACCTGTCTGGTCTCTGAAAACAGGTCCATTTCTTCTTAAGGCACCCCACTGATATTCCACTAACGGTGTTCACGGAAATTCTGTCAATGATAATGTAGATTTTTTCTCTTTTAAAAAAAATAATTCCAGAAATCTCACTTTTTTTTGTACTCTCTAAAACTCAATCCTTTCATCATATCCCATCTGACACAGATAGCTCTAAATTGCTGGAGAAATTGCAGAATAGAAATTGAAATCTAGCACAAGGTGACTGCTGAAAAGTATGCATGTTAAGAAAAGCTATGTGTGTACAATGTTCTCAGAAATCCACAAAGCAATTTAATCCCTTTGCCTTTCATGAAAACCCATGCTTATTTAGATAATGATAACTAATGATTTGCTATATCAAATGATGGAAATAAATCCATAAAAATTGACTTTACTGATCAACCATTTTCAATTAAATTAGAGACAGCATTAATCAACTCCACCAGTGATACAAGAACATTTCTCCTAAGGTTTTTTTGATAAGGAGGTGGATAAATCACCTTTTGAAATGTGATGCAACACATAATGGACCTCAGTGCAAAACTACAGTAATTGATCATGCAGAAGTTTAAGTGATTCAATATACTTCCTAGGCATAAACTTATACTTACAGTCACTTCCCAGTGATAGAGTAATCCTGGCTCATTTCCATGTTGTGGTAATTGCCTTACTCTCAGTGATAAATTAAGAAGATTAACTACAGGACTAACTACCAAAAGTGTACCTAATTTAGAAAATTCCAGCTCTCTATTATCTACTCTTTACCCAAATTGAAATAAAAGACCTGTCTGTGCTTAAACTGGTAATAAAACATTAGGGGGGAAATTCTACTTGCATCACGAAGTTGAGTAAGAGTCAACTAATAATTACAAATCCAAGACAGCATTTTCTCATGGATGGGTAATTCCAATATACTAGAATAATCTTGTGACTCTGTTGACAGTGATGGAAATACTACAATGAATGCCCTCTTCACAGGATGCTGGCATTTGAAGGATTAATGAAACAAGAAAGTATAAAGGTTATGTAAAGCTTAAAAGGCTACAAAAGGAGAAATCTAATTAGAAAATTTATATAAAGGTGTAATTCAAGGGATATGCTCAGAGTTGGGTAGGACTTGAGTGAGAAAAATTCATCACTTCACTCTCAGAAGCTATTAGTGAATGGTCTTAATGGGAAAAATGCTCAAAAATGCCTTTGACATAATTCTAAACTTCCTTGAGGTAGATGTGACATTTTTAGCATTATGAATCAAGACTTGCAGCCCTTTGTTCATCACCTTTTCCTGTCAGCATTTCTGTGTCAACATCAGGAGGTTTCAAATGCTACTGAAAAGAGAAATATGCCTCCCTCTGAAACCTGTTCCCTACGAAAGTGACACTGAATAATCACTTCATCACGCAGCTTAATGAGGCTTTTTCTTTGTTAAGACATTAAGGACTAGTTCTTTCTACTTTTTATTTTATTTTTTAAACTTCTCCAAATTTAAAAAAAAAAAGTTATCTAAGAAACTTTAAAAATAATTGTGAGGAGTTTGGATTTTTTTTTTTTTTTAAATCCTAAAGGAATGCATTCTGGATTTTCTTATCAGAGTAGAGGTAAAGGCAATGGAAAAAGTCCTGGACACTTCCCCTTCCCTCTCAGAATCACTTAAAATAGGATTGAACCTTGGGTTCTTAATTCGAATGATACGACTCCTCAAAATGTTTACTAAATAATCCAGGTCTGAATGCCTTTACCTTCATTTAAAATCTGGTGGCATTTTTCCAGGACACCAATTTAGTGGCAGCTAATGTTACTTAGTGTTAGGGTTATTTTAAGATGTTGGGGACAGCGTGATCAACAATGCAAATGGAAGCACAGATCTCATGGACTTTTCCATTAAAGTTGAGGAAGACAGGTGATATCCATATAAATAAGCCAATAAATAGTATGCTTTTAGACAGGGGAGTCCAGCAAAATCTCTTCATAGAATTGACATGTACATAAAATCTGAATGATGAGAATGAGCCATTCATACAGCAACAATGGGAAGTTCTAGGAGACCGTCAGAGAGTAGGAAGGGTAGTAACCTCAAAGGGCAGTTTGATAGAACTTGAGACCTAACACTTGAGCAGAGCTAAAATCATAGAAAGACTTCCAGGCAGCAGAAAGGGGTTTGGATTTTTTTCATTACCTGCATTAGGACCTCACTGAACCTTTTTCCAGCAAAGAAAAGTTCTATGATGTGCTCCACATTTTAAGTGATAATTCTGACTGTGTTGCCTGTGAAGAATAAATTTGTGTGAGGCAAGGACTAGAAGCAGAGAGATTGGTTAGGGGGAATAGCCGTAGCTCGGTGAGAAAGGATGTTGGCCCAAACTAGTTTGATAGGGGCAGAATTAGCAAGTAGTGGTCAAATTTGATTTTTATTTTGGAGGTAGAACAGACAAGTCTTACTAATAGATAACAAAAATCTAATTTATATTAGTTTATCTTTTCTCAAAACCTTATTGCAATCTCCCTCACAACAAGAGCTGTGTCACAGGCTTCCTGCAACCCCCTATTATACAGCCTGGCGAGGAGGGCAGAGTCATATAGCACAAAAATCAATATACTTTCCCTTACTCTCCTAAGGCAGGTAATTTAAGCAATGGCTGCTCTCTTATTGTCAAAGAGGAGATAAATTTTATTATCTACCCTTTAAATCTGAGAATTTTCTGAAAAGATTTGAAACATAAAAGTGTGTTCGATGTCTACCAGGTAAGCCATACGAATTTGCTTTGAACATTCAGTCTTTTCTTTTCTCTTAAATATCAGAGAGACCCCCCCCCCCACCGCAGGCCAAGAACTCTACCAGTAATCCTCTGAGCTGTTGGAATGTGCAACTACTCATCCAGCAGAGTAATTTAATAAAAACAGCAAAAAGGGTAGTTAAATCAGAGATGTTTTCTTGTCTTCCTGCGGAGAGGAGTGTATATGAGGTCTGTCCAGAAAATGTCCAGCCATGTGACATGAAAAATAGAAACATTTATTGATGAAGATACGAGATACAAGAAACATTGTATATAGGACAATGATGCCTCAGCCCCCTTCAAAGTAGACACCTTGGGACCTCACACAGTTCTCCCAAATGCAACATGATGTTCCTTCTGCTCTGGTAGCAGAAGCTGCAAAAGAATTTTGCCATGTGTATATATATACACACACACATGCCATATTTGTGTGGCATGTATGCCATATATGTATATATAAACACACACGTATAGAACTGTGAAAGCATTGGATAAAACCCATGAGAATCTATTGCATAGAGATTATATTCAGAATAAGGTATAATGGAATGATTTACTTCTTCTACAATATATGTCTCCAAGATATTTGCCTCTGAGATATAAAAATCTTAGCCAGCCCAAGCTGAATTCTGGAACTAAGGTGACTTATGTGTTCTGTCAGAGTTTCTTTCAACTATTTTGTCAAAGATTTTCTTGATGCACTTTGTGTTACAAAAAGTTCTATTAGCAACCTTTTATTATGGGGGATATTTCAGTTTCAAAGAAGGTATTTTCAGAGGTATTTTAAATTAAAAATTATTTTTTTATGGCTGAGGTAGGGGGAGTTGTGGGGGGAAAGGGAGACAACTATACCTGAACAACAATAAAAAAAAGTTTAAAAATAAAATAAAATAATCATCCTCAAAAAATTGATTTTTGAATCATAGCTTATTTTTCTGACCTGAATCTGTTTCTTACTTTTACCACATCCAAATAACTTAATTTGGCAACAGGAAAATCAATGCATAATTGTTCTAATTGGTCTCAGATCTATGTTCATGGTACAGAATTTAATTCAAGAATCAAATAACGGTAGGAGAAAAATGTTTTAATCTGTTATTTTAGTTCCTTTATATGAACAATTCATGGCAATATTTAACAAAAAATAAAGGAAACTGAATGGTGTCAGCAATGGTTCTGTTTTTCCTATATGGCAATAGACAAAAATGGTTTGGTGAAAACATTGACCATATAAATGCACGGATCACACTGACCACACAGCAGGGGGAGGCTCACTGAAGGAAGAATGAGCTTGGTTCTTAACCCCCTCACCTCCTCCCGAAACCCCAACTGGGTACCCTTTCCATAAACCAGGACTCCTACACAATAACCTGACCAGTGCCACAAACCCAGACATTTCATTCACAGAATGGTGTTAACAGTAACTGCCTCATGGTACTGACACGAGGTCTTGAAAGTGTTGTGAGTAAAGCACCAAATGAAGCCAACACTCAGGCAAATTGGGTTGCTGGACATTTTTACTTCCTACCCCAGGATTTAATTTTCCTAGGTTCTATCTGGGGACCCATGAGGTTGGAGGAAAGATGTCCTCACTCCAGGGACAGAACAAATCTCTCAGTCAGCTATCCCACTGGCAAAAGTAATGTGTTTAGGACTGTAAGTCAGACCAATCTCAATAAATCTCAACATATTTTCCTGGGATTGATGGGAAAAGAGTCTCTTTACATGAAATTAATGAGAAAGCAGGTAGCCCTAGAATAGCTGGGAGAGCCATCAGAGTACCCAGCCTTGGTATAAAGTCGATATAAGAAAAGGCAGCGGAGAAAAAGAAAAAGAAATAATCCTTCAGGCGGTATCTTTGAGCCCTTGATCAAGTGTCAGCTGAAGGGAGCATGACAGTCTTTGCAATTACATGACTCAGTGACTTGGTTTTATTGATGTGATTGAAGCCATTTTAGTAAGATTTTCTGTTATTTGCACTCTATGGAATCCTAACCCATCCAGTTACAGAAATCTGAAGGATGATACAGCTCAGGAGGACAGAATTCCCAAATGTCCTCCTGGGAAAATGATTAAAACTCACCCAATCCTTTGGGTCTTAAACATTTCTTAGAACCTAGATGCCCTGACAATCTAATAGCAATGATAGGTCCTCTTCTTGGAAAGTAAAAACATGCACGTGGGAACACATACAAATTTTGCCTATTACTTCAAAGAACTCATAACTACCTCTCAAGCCCTCTGGGGTAATAGCATTTATTTTGTTAAAGCAACACAGGGCACGTGGTTCAGGAGAGTGGCCGGATTCTGATATATGAAGATTAGGCCTGGAGACAGCTTGTGATGCTGGTTGGTGGGGAATCCTGTGCACCCATGTGCATCTGAGAGACTGACTATTTCAACCCAGCATTGCACAGGACAGCCCTTGCTTCCTCCATGTCTCTGCACCAGAGCATGAATAACAGTCAGGTCAAACAATTACTTTTAAAAACTGCTGAAAAAATGTGCTTTGCTGGGGTAGGGGGTGAAACTGCTCTCCACACATAACTCCTACCAGTACCCCCCAGAGAAGCCACCTAGTTACGGGGACAGAGGCAAACTGAAGTAAGAATATGCGCTAGCTTTAGACAATATCCTTTGTAGTTTAGTTTCTAAAATTAGACTGCAAATAGTGGGGAGCCTCATTAATGTTGACATCAGATTTCCATTATTGTTATAGTAAAAAACCTCCTATCTTACTTTTGAGCTTAGCTTTGCCTTCCAATCTGTTATGGCTTTGTCCTTTCTGATTTGTTTTGTTTTAACTTTTGGGGTCTACTCATATGGGCCAGGCAAGTTGAAGAAGCTTCATTAGACTTCCTTAGACAAGGCTTACTGCAAAGCACTCTTCACAATGACCAAGTAGATAGCTGACCCCACACCTACAAGTTCCTTTAGGCCTGCAACTATTAGAGTGGTCATAACCAATTACAAAACTTTCTATCCCGGTAAAAAAAAAAAATCTCATCCTCTATAGTTGAACTTCATCAAATGGTGGTGAATGTTCACCCAGTTCAACTTCCCGCTATAAGAATTGTTGCCTAAAGCAGTCATCCTCAAAATTTACCATGCCTCTGAATTCCCTGGAGATCTTGTTGAACAGCAGATGCTGAGTCAGTGGGTCTGAAGTGGAGCCCAAGACTCTGCATTTCTAACAAGCTCCCAGGTGGTGCTGCTGTTGCTGGTCCTGCGATTGCAGCTTGAGCAGCAAGAGCTTAAAGGATCTGCAGTGAGAGCTTGCCTCCCCCACTACCCCGCACACAGACCCTCCTTTCAGGGGGACTAGTAGGAGATGCTCATTAAGAACTGGGGGATTTACTGTTATTGTTGATGGAGATTACGCTGGGTGCAAACTAAGCGGTGGAGAGCTCCACCACCCTACCTGGAAATGCCAAAAAGACAGCTATAAAGCAAAACATGCATCTGTAGTGACCAGTCCTAAGGGGCCTATTGTATAGGAGCCAACAATTTCGGGGGTGGGGGGAGGAAACACCCTCTAAGCTGAACAACACCCAGGCTCCAAAGACCTCTCATTCACCTTTACAGAGATCTACATTGTAACTTAGAAAATAAGGCTCCCCCTCAGTGTCTTCAATTGCACTGGCGCCTTCTGGTTTTAACCTATTTTCCTTGCAGGCATCTATTTCACTTTTATCTAGCACGACTTTGAAATTCCTGAGCTTTAAGAATGTAAAACATTGAGAGCAACAGGCTTAATTGGCAACTGATGAGGTCACTGAGAGGGCGAAGGTATCCTCCAACTGCCAAAATACTAGAATTATAGTTGATTAGAGAATAAAGAAAATATCGCCAAAGGCTATACTTTTAAAACTTAAATAATGTCAAACACCCAATTTTATATAGCATCTTTCGTTGTTCTCAACACTTTATTAACTGGCCTAACCTTCCTTTTCATAACACCTCAGTGAGGTTAGAACCTACTAACAGATGTCAAATAATACAAATCTAATTTTATCTTTAAAAATGCATACCACGCTTTATTATTATGGAAGAAAGGGGATACCTTGGGTGTTACCTCTCTCTCCCTCTCCCTCCCTGACAGACAGACACACACACACAAACACATCTAAAATTCGGAGGTCAAAGGAGGAGGCTAGGTTATGGCAAACTTGATTCATTCCCTACCTCTACAACTTTGATTCACAGATAAAATAACACAGCGAGGACAACCAAATGCTGTACTGTGAAAATAGCTTCTCTCAGAACAGGACATAGAAAAACACTTCAGCGAGAATTTCAAATACCTTCTTCAAACGGCTATTTTAAATGGTTTCATAGGACAGATTATGCATAAAAAGGAAAAAACATTTAACATCATTAATTATATGCACTTTACATACCAGCAGGGACCCTTGCAGAAAACAGAATTATCTTCCAGAGGGCAGGCCTTTTGTAGTACATACAGGCTTGCCCTGCTAGGTGAGTGTTCTAGAAACCCATCTGTATCCGTGTACCAGCTGGTGTTTTTGTGAGAGGCTATGTTAGGTTTCAGTGAATTTTTTTTTGAAAACCCGTTTGTCCATTTCATGATGGGTGATTTACGAGCACACCTGCCCACACTGCACTGAGTGTTCAACAGTTTTTGACCAAAAACAGCATGACCCCCATGTCCCACCCTCCCTATTCACCTGATCTTGCACAGAGCAACATTTTTATTTGTTTGTTTCCCCGGATGGAAAAAAGTCCTCAAAGGGAAATGTTTTGCCTATGTGGAAGAAGTGAAACAAAAAACGGCAGAAGCATTGAAATGTATCAAAATTGATGAGTTCAAAAACTGTTCTGAGTAGTGGAAAAAAACATCTCAATGGGTGCATTGCATCAAATGGAGAGTACCTGGAAGATGACTGAAGATTAAACAAGTAAGAATAAATACAATTTTTAATAAATAAATTCCAACTTTTTGGGGTCTGCCCTTGTATGTCACTACATTTAGTCTTTACAACAGTACTATAAGTATGGTCATCCAAATTTCTCAGATGAAACTGGAAATTAAAAATAAATAAATAAATGACTTCTTCCCAAGTCACAGAGCCAAGGAATGGCAGTACTGAGATTCAAACCCAGGTCTGAGTGATTCCAGTTCTGAATTAGCCATAGCTTTCGCCTACATCTGTGCGTTTCTCAAACTTGAATATGCAAACGAGTCATCCAGGGAGGCTGTTAAGATGCAGGTTCTGATCCAGCGGACCTGGTGTGGGCATGAGATTCTGCATTTCTAACAAGCTTGCGGGAGATGTTGATGCTGCTGGTCCAGGAGACATATTTGGAACAGCAAGGCACTTTTGACAGTGGTTCTCAAAAGTGTGGTTCCTGGGCCAGCAGCATCAGTACCACCTGGGACCTCGTTAGAGATGCAAATTCTCAAGCTCCACCTGAGACCTACTTTGACATAGGATCTCAGCTGATAATGACTTAATAAGCCCTCCTGGGGATTCTGATGCAGAATCAGGTTTGAGAACCAATGGTTAATGCCCAATATTTCCAAAGATGTGAACAATCGGGAATGATTCTTAGGCGAGTAGACATGATTTCCTTTTGTTTTCCTAGGTCACACTTTTGAAGTTACCCGAACTTTTCACCACATCTTTCGTTACAAAGTGTCCTGGCCTGAAACAAAGCTGAGTCTGCGAAGGTAACCTTGTTCCCTTGCATTGCAGTGGCACTTCCTCACGGGCTATAGTGTGTGGTCCCAGAAAGAGTCCCTGGGGGTGGATAAGGAGGGGGAGGCTGAATCCCACCTCATTAATCCCTGCCTCCAAAATGGGTAAGAATTTACCTTTCTCAAAGGGATTCCCCCCACGGTGTGCCCAAGCCACTTCTCTTTTCTATTCTATTGTGCTTTGCAAAACAAATTATTTGGTTTCACATTTTAAAATAGTGACTAAGAAATAAGCATTTTTCCTTAATTTGAGAAGACACATGTCAGAGGATTAACAAAGAAGATAGTTATCTTAGAACTCCAGTTGGGGTGAATACTAAGACTCAGAGGGAAATTAGAGTACTTGGAAGATTCAGATCAATGAAAAATGAAAGCTTTTAATTGGATTTGTTTAAATAAAAATAATCTGCAACTATCACATTTTTAACAATAAGTGATAAAATAATTGAGCACTGGACTATGTGCTTTACATGAACTATCTCATGGAATCCTATAGCCACACTGCAAAGCAGGAACCACTTTATCCTCATTAAAAAAATTACATAATGGGTTTAGAGAGGACATGTAAATGCCCAAGGTCATGTACCTAGTAAGGGTCAGAGCTAAGATTTTAATCCCAGTCTATAATTTCCCTTCCCTAGGATGGTTCTTGTTCTGTCCTAGCATTCACTCCGACTCCACACACACCTCCTGCCTGGGCTTGTATGAGAACATGGTACCTCCACCCTACTTATTCCTCAAAGTCCCCCATCTCTGACATGTGGCAATCAATGACAGGCTCATTGCTCTCACAGTCAATCATTGTTAATGCTCCTAGGAGCCAGGTAAAAGGAGTCTCTTGAACAATCAAGGGAGGAATAGAAAAAGAAAATTTTTGGGATCTTCTGTGCTTGGAAGGTCAGTGCTACAACTTCCAACAAATGAAAGACAGAACAGAACTCTGGGAGTCCTATCAATAAAACAAAGCCAGGTGTTGTTCCATAAGGCAATCAAAAGGGAGGAGAAATTTAAAGAGAAAGTACCTTAAATATCTGTGAGTTTACAAAATTTGTTTGAAGATCCACAGGATACCAGTAATAGAGTATGGAAAACTTGACCTCAAAAGCCCATACCTCTCCAACTGAATTTCACAGCAGACGTGTTCTTTAGTACCAAACTTGGTCCTCTAGCAATTCCTGTGTATCCCAAGATGCAGAGTTAATGCATGTCCTGTGAGAATTTAGCAGAACAGAGATTTCCATGTTGTTCCAGACTGAACAACATTGGCCATGTAAAGACTGAAGTAAATAAATCACCTCTTCTTCTATAATTTTCAGGCACACACAACAGCCCATTTTAACAGATGCAATCTCTATAACAACGGGGCTCATGTTTCTTTTCTCCCTATAATCACAGTAGAAGGCCAATTAAAACAGATTGTACTGCACACAGCAAAGCAATATATTTGTATCCCTTCCCTGAAGTCATCATTACAGATATGAGCCCCTGCATCTGTGAGGGACTTCTACTTGTACTTGGTTAGTTAATAGTCTACATTCACTTCAAGCCATCTGATTGGTCTGAACAACTTTAATGATTCTAACAAAGATGAAGATATTAAACATAGAGCTCATTATTAGTCAGAAGTCTGCCATGTTCCCCGCTGTATAATTAACTCCTTTCATTCAACGCATTTAAAATAGCATCAATGAAGAATATTTAATTACCTCCCTCCAGAAGTAGGTCCCGTCTCAGATTCAGTAGCCAGTTTCACAATTAGGTCCAATTTAAATTGTTCTTAAAAGAATGTTTCCACTAACTATCAAGGCAACTTAAATCTAGGGAATAAAAACAAAATGACAGAACTGGAAGAAAAACATCTTTAGCCTGTCATATTTTACAAAATGGGTGAAGTGTTTTTAATGGCAGCATACTTTCCCAAGGAATTTAAAATATGTGGCCAAATCCACAAGGAAAAAAAATAAAACTATAGTATGGGGATAAGTGCTATATGAAAATTTATATACAGGATGTAGTATATCAACATTAAATATATAAGATCCTAGGTTTCTGCACCAGTCTGACCTTGCAATCATTCATAAGCCAGCTACCATAATGTGGAAAATATAAGAATGAAAATCACAAAAGTGACAACTAAGATAATGCTTTAATTATGCCTCCAGAGCTGAAAAGACATAGCACAGGTGATTCAATTAGGTGTCCTTGTTTCCAGCTCGTGCATTCTTATTCAATGAATACAGCTCCTGGTTTGTATAGCATAATACTGTTTATGACCATGGCCTTTGGGAAAGCATTGCTGAAACCTAAATACCCAAAAGGAAAGATGGCCAGCCTAATATCAACTTAAGATATCGACAGGCCATTCTGACTGCAAGAACATTTTGTGATTAGGTCCTCAAAAAAGCAGAATCACTGAAAATTCTTCCTCCTTCTTCTCATCACCACCATCATTGTACCATCACTGCCACCAGGCCTGTAGACGATCCCAGCTATGGGCAAAACACCAACGTGTGGTTATACTGCAGCCGACAGCTGTTTAGGGCCACCAAGTGCCCTGGGGATTTTGGGGTTTTTTTTTGCGGGGGCAGGGAGGGGAGGCAATTATATCTCCTTTTCATTGTTCACAGACTCATAAAAATGTTAAAAAGGTATTTTTTCTTCTTCCCTAAGGATCAGTCCATGATCCAACACCTTTGAGACTTCAGCAGACTATTTCAAGAGTAGGGGTGAAAATAATTGAAGTCTACCCATTCTAGCAGCAGTGGCCTGAAAAACTTATTGTTTCCTGTTACCTAGATGTTCCAAGATTATCTGATTCTTTTTGGTAACCTCTCCTCAGGTCTTCTCTTTGATTCTGTGAGCTAGTTACTCAAAAAGCCTTTTAATAAATTCCTAACCTACATATGGTAGTCTAAACCAGATTCTGTTGTTTGTAACCAAAGAATCTGACCTGGCACAGAGCTGAGGCATATGAGAAGGCACACATTATGGTCTTCTCCATAAAAAAGCTGATGACCCTTTTTGACTATAATAACAAATGCACAAAAAGGATAAACAGCATTATGAGGTATCCAATGCTAAGTGACAGGTAAATGGGACCAGTTTGAAAAGAGAAGACAATGACTGACTGCAGGCAACATAGAAGGGGATTGTTGGTGTGACAGATCATCTTAGCAAAGTGCAGAAGAGCATCTGTGAAAGCTATACAACCAATCGTTGCCCACTCTCACTCATGAATTTAATCAATTCTATTTCCTTTAAGTTTCACATGCAGAATCTACAAAATATGGCATAAACTTTCTCTCAAGATGCCTGTTAAACAAACGGACATGATTACGCAAAAAATAAAGCAGGGGGAAAACACAGGGCAAACCCAACTTCAGCATTTTCTGCTGCACCTACTCTGCAGAAAAAGTCGAACAAGAAAAAGTCGACTAGAGCCAGGACTATTGGCATGCTATTTTCCTGCAAAATTGCTTCCTTTAAGGGGAGAAAAAGGCAAAGTGAAACAAATAGCCTCCCAGTGCAAGCATGCCCACGTGCTCATGCACACAGACCCACGCATCCCACCCACTAACAAATCCCTTTAGACAGTAAGACAAGTGCACATCCCTGCTGCTGCAATCAACACTTTCACGGAGGAACAGTGTAGTTCAATTAGAAGGGAGCTCATCCTCCACTGCTTAGCTTTCTGTCACCCCACTAGGAAAGGATGGAGACAGGAGGCCCTGGTCCAACACCGGGGTTGGGTAACCTTAACTCTCAGCCACACTCTGGCAGGCAGGGCTGCTAATATTGATTTGCCTCGAAGGCTACACAGCCTTCTTTCCAGTCAAATGTCTAGTAAATACATAGATATAAAGTTAGGCTAATCCTCCTTCAATATCTTATGTCGGTTTACAGAAAAAAAATTAGAATATGATTTCATGTATCAATTTCAAAATCAGTAATAACCACTGTTAGGTTGAAGTTGCAGCTTCAAACTCTGCTACTTGATGAAGCAAACACTTGGGAGAGGAGAGAAGAATACTGTTCAAAATAATTTTGTAACATATTCCCCATTATCACCCTAAAACTATGACTTTGCCTGAATTCTCCTGATAGCCTCCTTAGCCTGTCTTTTCTCCCACTTTGCCCCTGTATAGTATAATTGGCACCCAGCTGAGAGGATAATTCCTTTAAAATGTAAATAAGATGATGCTAAATCCAAAGTCCTTTTTTTGGCCTACAAGGCCATTTGCAATATGGCTCTGGGCATTTCTTGGACTTCATTTTCCACCCTGTACTGTTACCTCCCCCTGTTCTAGCCAGCCTCCTCCTTGCTGTTTCTCAAATATTCCAAGTGCACTCCTGTTTCTGGGTGATTACAGCCTCTAGTCCCTCAGTGAAGAATGTTCTTCTTGGATATTCTTATGGCTTGTTGCCTCTCTTCCTTCAGGCACCCACTTCAATGTTACTTTCAAAGAGAAGACTTTTCTGACCATTCCATCCAAAATAGCGTGCCTAGCACCATGTGCATTCCCTCTTCCTATTTTTTTCTTTGTAGCACTCATCACCACTTGAAAGTATACACTTATTTCCTGATGGATTTAATGTCTGTATCCCTGACTAGAATGCCATTTCCATTAAGGTAAGAACTTTGTATTTCCTGTCCCTTCCCCTTGGCCTTGAATGGTGCCTGTACACAGTAGGCCATCAACTCAATTAATATGAAGGAAGGAAGGAAGGAAGGAAGGAAGGAAGGAAGGAAGGAAGGAAGAAGCCATTTTACAATGGCATGCTATTTTCAAGTTTATATATTTTATTTCCGTTAGTACCTAAAATAATCCTAGAAGCATAGCCTTCAGGGCTTAAGATGGGCATGCAGCATTTTTCACATTTGGTTTTTCAAAAAGGTAAAGATGCAGCAAGTTAAAGAGACCAATTGAAATCTTCACAGAGTTTAAATTTCCCTACTGGCATTTGAACTCCCAAGCAAGACTCTTACTGCACAAGGATATCTGAAAATGCCTGAAAGCACCAGGATGTTAGATCCAACTGAGAATAGGATTTCTTCCTAAGAACCACCATGGACATTCTCTAATAATTTCAGCATCAGGAATGGACAGAAGAGAAGGCTAAAAAAAGACCAGAGGACCTCACGTGTAAAAAGAAAACAAATGGAATTATCTCCTTTACTCCCTCTTTGGCTTCACTCCTTAATTCCTACTAGCCCTTGAACTACTGCCTGAGGACTCATTATCCAGCCTTCTGAGACCTCTTGCCAATGGTGGGGGAAAAGGACTCCACCCACTACATCATCTTAATCAGCAACTTAGAAAACAGTGTCACATAAAACAGCAGCAGACCTGAAAAAGTGCAGTAATTGCAATAGTGCTGCTAGCTACACATTCAGCTCTACTTGTGCATAATTAAGAAGGTGGTTTATAACAGGCATTTGTGGCATTTAAAACATTAAAAGGAAAAGTAGCAGAACGTGCCACACCAGGAGCCTTACAGTTGCTGAATGGGGAGATGCGGACAGGAATAAGGCTAACTGCCCCTCGAAACAGTCTCTTGTCTTGCTAGAGTCACTTTCTTCCCCCCAGTGTTTTCTTCTTTCTTTCCCTAGAGTAGCTTAGGGAATAATTTAGCAACCAGGCTTTTGCAAAGGCAGCTGCTGTGTGAAATTACCAGAGAAATGCTTTCGAGTGGACCCCGTTAGAATGAACACACCGCAGGGTGTTTTCCCAGGACGGGAGCTCCGCACACAACAGGAGGGTGCAGGATAGTGTTGGGAAAGCAGCATGCGAGTGAGCGAAGGATGGCTGGGCTGGTAAAGAGAAAAGTCTAGTCTGTCTTCTTTGGGATGGCATGTTATAGAACAGAGGGAAGGTTGGCCCTTACACACAGAGACCTCCCAAGAATGTCTCCTAAGAAAACAAATCTCTCTCCTAGTCAACAAACAGTGAGTGAGCCCCTACTATGTGCCAGACACTAGGCTGGATGCTGTGAACATGGAAATAATTAAGAAATCAACTCTGCAGTCACTAGGACCTCAGCATCTATTAAGAGAGGCAGCCTCCAAAATTAGAAGCTAATGTGGATGAGTAACCCCTGTGAGCACCAAGTAGTGAGAAAACCCAGAGGACAGAACGCTTGAGTCTATTTAGAGAAAGTTTCCTAGAGCATGGTAGGCACTCATATAATGTTCTGAAAGAATTAATAAATCAATTCTCTGAGAGAATCAATAAATCAATTGATGAATCCACATGTTTCTAAGGAAGGGAAGTGCCACTGGAGTCTGGTTTTGAAGGAGGACTCGAAGTTCACCTGACACTTAGTGAGGAAACAACATATACAAAGGTGTGTAAACCAGAGAGTTTACAAGTTGCTGAGGGGCCAGGAAGGGCTGGGTGTGGGCTGGAGCCCCTGGCGAGTGGCAGGGAATAAGGCTGGTCAGTTAAAGGTCACGCCAAGTTCTAGGCGGACATTTGGTATGACCAAGACTACGAAGAAAACTGAAATCAAAGACGAGCAAACCAGTGAGAACCCTTTCACTAGAGAAAAGGCAAGAAACGATGAGCACTGGAAATAAAGTCACCTTCAGCAAGGCGATTCCGAGACCTGATGACTCATATCGTTAACCCGCACCCACCCGTGTGGAGTAAACATAGTTGAAGGCAGCCATGCAAATGGAGAATAAAACTAAAACCATGTATCACCATGAAATATACACAGGCTCTCTCACCAACCAGCACATCTCCTTGTCTGGGGATGTAACATTGTACGAGTGTCGCTTGAATCAAATACAGTCCAGATGTCTCAACAGTGACAATGACAAAACAACTAGCCTGTGTAGAACTCACACACACACACACACACACACACACACAACAAAAGCCTTCAAAAACAGAAGAAAACATTCTTGGTTATGTTTGTCACACTTTGGGCAATGGACACATGTTCTTTAACATGCTTTCCTAGAGAACCAGACAAGGTGAGAGGTACAGGCCAGTACTCTGATGGTATGAGAATTATTCTTGCGAAAAGCACTAAACAAACCACAGCTCTAGCTCCTCCTAAATCTTAAGGATGGTGGGAAATTAAAGGTGGCTCTCCTGAGTGGTGCCATGCATTTTTCAGGTTTCAGGTTGCCTGGAAAGAAAATTTCTATACCATTCTTAAAGTTACAACTTGAAAGTATTGGTTATAACAGTAACCATAGAGAATTTGAGGTAGATCTTACAAATTCAGCTGGTCCAGTTTGCTGAAGGTTTTCTCAGTCTAATAGCAGCCAATCTAGGGCCTCTGAACCCTAGCAATTCATTCCTATTTCATAGGCGAATTCCAGACCAACAAGGGAACTCAGTGGCAGAGGATGAGCCAGATGGTCGTGTCTAAGCAAGTCTATGGACAGGTGAGGCACAGAAACAGCCCGCATACTCCGTGCAAAAGCACAGGGCCGTGGCTCAGTGCATTCTGAATGCACACCCGTAGACAGGAAAGATGAAAATGAAATCTTATTTACATTTCCCCATGTAGACAAAATATTTGCTAAATACGGATTAATACACAGCATTCTAAGCTATTACAGGAAACACATTATAAAGGCTTTCAATTTCTGTGACATTCACAACATCTGTGATATTTCAATAGCTGTGGCACTGACCTTGTCATTCCTAAAATGAATCTTTAAAGAGAACAGTCAATCAGCCAGCCACACAAGGTGAGGTAACACTGAGCGTGTGTTTGGGGGGGAAAGACCAGAATATCATACTTATTTAGCCAAAAGCAAAATTTAGTTCTCTAAATGAGTCTTTACTTGAACCACCAAATTGTTTTGGCACCAGAGCTACCTGAAAATGAATGGGTACTTACACTATGAACATGACTTATTTCATATCATATCTACTTTATTTCACTTTAACTCAGTGACCACACATGGTTTCTTAATCTTTCCAGGAAAGGTTAAACAGGAAGGTGAAATATCAACTTAATTTGAAAATCAGAAAGGGCTACGTCGAAGTATAGAAGGTGCTAAGGTACTAGAACTGCTTTCCTTTCCTTTCTCTTCTCAGTACTTTATCCACTGACGCTGGTCCAGTTCTGCTTTCTTTGAGGCTGGACCACACACATGTACTACTTCCTTCATCAATGCCACTGTCATGCCGACAATGCCCTGCCAGGGTCAAGTAAACTCAACACCCAATACCAACTCAGATAGCCCAAAATTCAGTAACCACCTAATTTGGGCAGCCTCCCCAGCCCCGTTTATGGTCATTTCAGCAAATTGGAGATATATACAATGCAGGTCCATGGAATAAATAAAGCATCCATTTTGTAGCCTTCAAACTGGTGTTTTTGTTCCTTCTTTCCTTCTCACATTCCCCACATCAAATCACACACAGCATCTGGTGATTCTTCGTTTAAAGTTCCTCTCCAATCAGATCTTCCACCATTGCAGCTCCTTTCTTACTACTCCACACCGGCATCACTTCATGCTGGACTCTCACAATAGCTTCCTGGCTAGGCTATCTGCTTCCAGATTCATCCTTCCTATCTCTCTGACACAACACCTCCGTAACAATTCACTAAAAATCTCTGATCATCTTCATTCAATGTTTAAAACTATCAATCACTCCCCACAACCTACAAGACAACATTCAAACAACTTGACCTGGCCCCCCAGAACTGGGCTTCCTCTGACCTTTCCTTATTTACCTCCCACCGAGTAAGTAGCTCTCAGATAGATCTCATACATTCTCACCTCCATGTTCTTACCTAACTAGTGATCAGCAAACCACGGAAAGCAGCCAGATCCTGGCCGCCAACTACCGTATTTTTAAAAAGTTTAATTGGAACACAGCCACGCCGGTTTGTTTACATATTGTTTATGGCTGCACTTGCAACAGCTGAATTGTTGAGACAGAGCATATGTGGCTCGCAAAGCCCAGGGCCAGCATTATGGGTCTGCAGCCTGTATTGTCACACAAGACCCCACGCAACCGGTACTTGGTTTAATGTTCTCCTGTCCCCATCCTCAAATTCTTGATAATAATTTTATATTTGAAATTGTATTTTAAAGTCTAATTAGACAATTAAACATGTGCAGAAGCAAAATATACACACACTATATGCATGTTCACTGTTGCTTGCCATCCCACTGCCATTCAGTATTTGTAATGCCCCATAGCACAGGATTCTGGGGGGCAGACCTACGATGCACATTCAGTGAGACTCAAAGTGAGTACAAAGGAATGTGTGTAGCATCTACTATTAAGTAAGCCTGGACACGGAGAGCCCTCGGAGGCCATGTTTTCAGGTGGAATCAAAACTTGCTTCAAACACAGAAACAATGGCATTCTAAGAAACACAAATGGCCAATGAACCCTATCATATCCCTTCCTACTCACATAGAGCCCATGAACTGATCCACCACCTATGATAGAAATTATGACAAAGAGGGGAAGGGAAAGATAAGCAACCTTCATTTCTTTTCTTCTCAGTCCTCTCTTACCTATCGGAAAGCCAAAGGTAGAGAATGTTCATACAATGTGTGCATACCAAGAAGCAAAACAGGAACAGTTGAGCTGATCTCTGTCATGTTTCCACTTTTATGGTAAGAACAAATATAATATGCACTGCATGAGCTATGAGATAAAAACTGTTTCCTATTTCAGTAATTCCGCATTATGAGTTAAAAGTTCTTACGCTTACATTTAAAAATGGCATCACGCAATTCAAAGGTGAATGGTAAAATTCACACTAATAATTTAAAATGTAAATTTTTCTCTACTTAGATTGGCATTAACTAGCAAATATAACACACCATGACAAGTGGAAAGAGCAAGGCCATGGAAGAAGGGAAAAGCTTTGTATTTTAGTACCTTTAGTGGCACTTTATCGTTACTTTAGTATAAGTAGCCCACATTTTCATTTGCACTGTATCTGCAAAGTAAGTGACCAGTGCTGAGAAAGCCTAAAATATTTATTCTCTGGCCCTTTATTGAAAATGTTTTACCACTGGTCCTAAAGTTGTTACCTGCATGGTAGCCTTTACCATCTCCTTTCTGCCCATAGAAGAACGCACTTTTTCTTCAAGTCTCAACCAAAACTTCAGATACCTCTCAAAATCTTTTTACATTCACCACTGGTGCTGAAGCAACTTCTCTTGCAAGTTTTATTTGTGCATTTTACTTAAGAATGTAGTATACTCATCTCACAATATTCACCATTGCTTCGGAATGTAATAAAATACTTTTAATTATTTATCTTTTCTGATTATTCCTGTCACTAATTTATAAGCCATTTGAGAAAACAACCATAAATAGGGGAAATATATAAGAAAAAAAAAACTGTCACTGCTCTTGCAACAAAATTAGAAGCATTGTAAAAAAGGCTTTTCTTATCTGTGCAGCGATAAACTTATCATTTGGGTCCCAGTCCTTGAACATGTAAGGACCACAAACACGTTCACAAAACATAGTAGTACGAGGTAAATGGGATCGATACAAGAGGTACAGGATAAAGTGCTGTGGGAATCAAGGGGTCTCAACCGGGACAGAGTAGGGAAGACTTCCCGGAACAGGGATGGCATCTGAACTGAGCTGAGAAGGAGGGTGGGGTTGGGATCTTAGATGGTGGAAGAACAATGTCAGTGGAGGAAACTGGATGAGCAAAAGCATAGGAGTCTGAATGTGTGTTTGTGTGAGAATGCACTCATTCAAGCGGGCCTTTCCCTTGCTATCACTGGCATTACTGTGGGGTGTATTGAGATTGAAAGCTCCAGATGGCCATGTATACGGTACCCTGTGATGTCAGCAAGGGGGGCAGATTCTAAGAAGGCTTGAATTCTCACTGTTTCATCTCTGATGCTTAAATCAAGAATCCATAGGTGTCACAAGGCAAAGATGAGAATCTGTTTATGAGTCTATGCCAAGGAGCTGCAGGTAATCAGTTCTTCCAAACTATCGCTCTGCTGGGGTAGCTGCAAACTCAGTGATATATCCTCTGAACATAAGGAACCCTGTGAGATAAATCAAGGGAAAGGCTATTCACAGCTTATAATGCTGGCTTCCCTGAGCTGTCACTCTGGGACATGTGGTGTGGGAAGAAAGGGAAGAAAAAAGAAAGGAGGGAGGAAGGAAGGGCAAGAGAGCAGGGCAAAGTTGCCTCTAATTCTCTATTTCAAGGTTAGAGATTGAACACTTTTCTGCTGCATTTTAGAAAGGGGGTCTCATAGTTTTATGATGGTGAAGGATGGTGGGGACTAGGAGACAGGGCTGTCAGTGGGAGAACCTGGGTGGTATCCATGTGAAACATGTCAGACTTGTACAAGGCATTAGAAACGATTACTTTTCAAATTTTCTTTTTAAAATTTCTGCCCATGGAAAGCATTAAGGTGACATGCACACAGGTAAACCAGTGCCATCTGGCAGTGTTCTATCATCTGGCTTCCAACATTGCTATAGAGCTTTGTCTCAAGGCAAGGATGGCTGTTTTATACTCATTTCAAAGAGGACTTTCTGGGCACCTGGAGTAAGGATGGGAATGAAAGAGACAGAAATAGACCAAGGTCCATTATCTTCCTTTCTATTCCAATCGTTATGTCCTGAGAAAGCAAGAAAGGTTTTCTGTTTCTTAAATCTGAAAGAACATGTAGGTTATAAACTGGGGGGTAGAGTGGCATAAAGCCCTAGGAGTCAGACATCTCTGGATTCAGACTTGAACAAGTTAATAATTTTTCTAGCCCTTGGTTTCCCTACTGTATATTGGGGACATAATACCTACTCTCAAAATGTTGCTGTGGGGGTTAAACAATAATCTACAGAGTCATAATCTCGCCCAGTGCCAGACACATTGTTGGCACCCTACAAGCAGTACTGTTAATGTGATTTAGGGATATGAACCAGGGACTCATTTGTGCATTGGGGTCTTTGAGGAGGAAAAAAATGAGATCCAGCCCCCTGTGGCCTCTGCTACCCATCTGAAAATACATTATCATCACTTCCAAGTCTTAAATTATGTAAAACACATCCCTGTGGTGCAAATACTAAGCAAATGGTAATGATGTCACTTTGGCAAAGAATGTAAATATCAATGCAAATGGACAGCACTTGGAGAGGCAGCTGCTTTTATCTCATCCCTGCAGCAATCCTCTCCAGCAGATGTAGCCGTCAAAACCACAGTGGCAGAGGGCACAGGCAGACCCTGCTCTCTGCCACTCCAGCAAAGGTAGCTCTTTTCTTTTTTGGAGGGAGAAAAGCTACTATGCAGCTCAGAGAGAAGGCATATTTCACAATAGCCCTGTCCTCTCCCAGACAAGTTAGCATTGCGCACACAGGCAAGTCAGAGTGTGAACACGGCGCTTATGCACGGTGCCACTCGACACGGCAGGCAGCTGACAGCCCTGCATGCTGATTCTTGGCAACACCTTGGGGGAATAGTTGACAGCTGCAGTCTTGACAAGAAGAGAGGGAGATGTTCTTGCATATGCACAGAAGCTCAAACACACACACATTTACCTGGGGCAAAAAGTCTTAGACTGTCTGCTTACAGAGCACTGCATAAAGCAAGACAAATTGAAAACAATCATTAGGACACTGCGTAACAATGGGGATCAGCAAGAAATGTAAAGATCTGAGTCTTTGCTCTTCTATTTAAACACAGTTATAGACACTTGTCCACCACTGTTTGCTATGATTTACCATTATTATATCCAGGCCCCAAAATAGGAAACAACAAAGTCACTCCTGGTGCAAAAATAACCTGCGATATAGAATCGGAAGGTGCCATGTGAGGCCAGTGCTGCCTCTCTCCCCTTGTTAGGGCGGGCATGGCACGACCTTTGTTCCTAGCTTCCTGGCCTCCAGGTCCTAGGTCAACGCTTCTCATTTTCTTTGGAATCAGAGCTTTAGGGCCAGGAAATCGCTGCTCACCAAGAGGTTAAGTAGATGCCATGTGTTAAAAAAGAGAGGAAAGCAATAAAGTAGCTCATTCTAAAGTTTCTTTGCCCAAGTGGCAGAAAACAAAAAGGAGGAAGAGAAGGAAGCAAAGCAGGGCTAGGGAATGGGGCATAGATGATAGAAATAAACACTCAGAGATAAAGGTATCCAGACAAATACAGGCCTTATGTTTCCATGAATAATTCAGGACTCACACTCTCCTGACTTATTTAGGCAAGGAGGGAACCTGGACATTTTGAAAGACAAGGACCTCTGATAACTCCTAGGATTGTCTTCAGGATGATTTTTTCATCATACACACACATACACACATGCATATATACATTTCATACACATTTACATATGATATACATATACATACTGACACAAGAAAGCTTATATGTCCCAAGGATTAAAAAAGGCTATTAGATTAGATATTAGAAAATTCTACCGAGAAATCCATAGATACTCTCTTTTTCAGAGAAGACGATTTGTTGATTTTTTTACTTTTTTTCCTCTATCCCATTCCGAATCCAATGGTTCACCATCCAAATATGGCTGACCAAAGCATCTCTAGTTGTTCCCCCTACTCCAATGTTCTGACACCTCATTGCTCATCTCCAAATCTGGTGTATCTCCTAGAATTTTCTCCCCTCCCATTTATAGGAAGCCAGCAAAAAAAATCACAAACCTCTTTATTTGATCCACAGATGTAATGCTATATTATTGGATATTACCTGGAGCCTATATGCCAATAATTAATTATCCCACAGAACTTATTATTTTCCTGCAAATCTGTTTCTTCTCCTGATTAAGTGATATTTGGAATTCTTTAGGTAGGATTTCTTGCCTCCCTGACATTGAGTATAAAATGTGTGTGTGCATACATGTGTATTCATTTCAATATATTTTACCTGATTTCAAAAGAGGGTAAAAACTTCCATCTCAGTTACCCAATCTAAAATGTTAGAGAACATTCCATTTTCTAGATCGCTGTGCTGATTCTGTCTGCATTTATTTTTTATTTATTTTTCTTTTTTAATATATTTTATTGATTACGCTATTACAGTTGTCCCATTTCTCCCCCATCATAATTTTGTCTGCATTTATCCATTTAACATGACAAAATCCCTGACCAAGTTCAGTTTGGGGGAAAAAAGCAAAGTGCAAACAAGGCAAGGACCTCACACCCAAATTTAGACTGGTCTTTTGGTTTGTTTTGAGAAATCCTTAGTTCTACAGCCATCAAACACCTCCTCATTCTTGGTGTTTAACAAATACTCTCTGCATTAACTAGCCGTATAGAAATAATGTAGATATTTCACTATTACTCTATCCCCATACTGAGGAAACAAACACATCTATCTGTAAGTACTTGTGAAGGGAGTGGGGTATCCTCTGTTGAAAATTATTGTAAATAACATATTAATGATAATGTAACCTCCTAATAATAGTGCCACATAAGTCTAGACTAATATCTCACGCCTCGTTAGCTCTTAGTTCAAGTTGTTAGAAAGAACTTCCTTATCTTGAATACTTTCTACTTTTAAGCATGGATTCCATTTCTTTCCATTAAAGCTATTTAGGCCACAACTAATTCCTTCTTCAACATGACCATTTAACATGCGTTTTGCAACAGATGTTTTATCCCTCATCCATCCCCTGCCATCAATCAGTTCAGCCATACCACATCTGAGCCTTCTGCGTCTTTTAACGGTCATCTACGTGATATAGGTTCAAGATCCATCCCTTCAGGTTTCCTTCTTCAGACCACTCTCTCGTTTGTGAATGCAGGGAGGAATGTGAATGTAACACCCTTTATGTGGTCTGACTAGCACTATGTACAATAGAATTACTTACTATGTAGGTTTCTTTCAACAAACCATGATCTACTTTGAGTTTGTGGTCATCTAAACTCCTAAGGACTGCTTAGCATGAATTTCTGTCAAAACAGGTCTCCCTGAACTAATTGTGCTTATTTATTTCTTTAGTTTAATGTAAAAGAAGAACACTACAATCAGAAAGAACTAAACTCTATTCCCAGACACAATATTTTCAAGCCACATGACCCTGAGAAATTAATTTCATATATTTTATTTTCAGTTTTGGAAAAAAGTTTCTTTTGGGAGGCAGGGGGTGGAGCTCAAGCAGAATTTTACAACAGCCATGTGCTGGAAGTAGCCTAAGTGCCCATAAGTAGGTGAGTGGATCAAAAACTGTGGTACACATGCACAATGGAATACTATGCAGCAGAAGGAAGGAATTCCTACTTTCTGGGACGGCATGGCTGGAAACGGAGAATATTATGCTAAGTGACCAGAGGGGAGGTGGAAAAGCATAATTTCATAATGCAAGTTCTTTCAAAGAATTAGGAGGTGTAAAACGCCTGGCATAGAGGAGGTGTTCAAGAAATGTTGGTTCCCTGCTCATTTCACTTCATGGTCCAATATTATCAAATAACTTTTTTCAATCTGGTATCTGTGCCATTTGGAAGTTTATTTGGTTAAACATGTGCTTGTTCAATGCCTTCCTGTAGGCTGTATACATCCGTAGCAGATGGGCCAGACCCAGGGACAGAGTTTAAAGGCTTATACTATCAAAATGCTGCCAAAACTAGTGGAGGGTTTTTAAAAGACTCCACGAGCAAAATGTTGATTTGTTTACCTCCTTGTGAGTTTAATCATTACTGAACTATACAAATAAATAGTTACCTAGAATGTGTGAAAGGTGAAGTCACATATTATAACTTAAAATCATGTATCATGTATGAATTACTATTAAGTTACAAAGCACCAAGGAAAAATCATTCTATAATTATTCCCAGAAATTACTTTTCATACATTTACCATAGATAGGTGCATATACACACATGTGTACACATGTTTGCCATATATGTGTACATATATGTGTGCATAATACCTGTGAAATATACCAGGTCACCTCCCAAATACTCAACAAAATAATTAAACTGAAGTCAAGTATATAAATGGAAAGAAAACTTCTGTTCCAAGATTCTTTATATCACAATGAAGAATAGAGTACCCTTACTTTAAGAAATCTCATCACTGAAATCCAAGTTGTCCCCGTCCAAAAAATATTTCATTAAGCCATAAATTGTATTACACAATGTGAATGACAACATTGAGAAGGGAAAATGATTTTTAGTTAGGACTGGTTTTGAAATCTAACAATTCATTTTTAACCTTCCTGAAAAAATGTATGAAATGGTATTTTACTAGATCTTAGCTATATATAAACAGAACAGCAAATGGGGAACTACAAAACTCAAAGAAAGGGATATTTTTTGATTTGATAAGAAATAAAACATATGTGAGCATATGAAAAATTGCACCTGTATAAAAATCATCATCAATATAGGTAAAATCACAAAATCACTTGGATATCACAGTTGGATACAAAAGTATAAATCATGCATTTATTTGACAAATATTTGTTGGATACCAGCCAAGCACCAAGCACTGTTATTGGTATTGAAGTTCAAAAGTCAATAATGGTGTCATACCTGACATTAAGCAGCTGGCAGAGCAAACGTTGTAAAACGAAGAAGGAAGGAAGGAAGGAGAAAGGGAAAGGAAAGGAAAAGAAAGAAAGAAAGAAGAAAAGAAAATCTCTGCTGGTGGTTTTAATGTCATGATTATCCACATATAACATACATTGATCTTTCCAGACCTGAAAACCTGAATAACCTGAAAACTCTACAAAATAGGCACACCTTATGTGTTGATTATGCTTTTGATTGTACAGGAAGAATTTAGAAGGTTCATAATAGCTACAGCATCTTATGGACATCGTTTTACCTCTCCTAAACTTGATTTATTCATTAACAATGCAGATACCACACCAGCAACTCATGAGGTACTGGTCATCTCTAACATTTTAAGATCAATCTGTGGAATAAGTTGAACCAAGTGTTCAGTAGAATGTCCACTGCTTATTTAGTCTACTGATAGCATTTCTTACAAGAAAGAGTACATTGTGTATTTTCTTGTGGGTATTTGTATGTTACTGACCAGTGATTTATGCTTTCATAAACAACATTTTGTAGACTTATTGAACATGAGAAATTGGAAAATTGTTGCAATTAAATATACGCCTTGGGCAAACAACAATTTTGTATGTATTTGTCAAAGATTGGAATTTCAAATTTTAGTAAAGTTGTTTATTAATATCTTTGCTCTTAAGCAAATATGGGAAAGTATATACTATGCAAGCTAAAGGAAGAGTACTTCACACTTGAACATTCAGGGGCATATTTTAATGAAACAGAATCCTTCCAGGGCAGTAAGAACATCAGTTTCAAGAAAAAGGACATCCATTAACAGAGTTGGTCAAGAGAAGATGTGATTCATGAAAGAACAATGGTGCTTCCAACACCCAATTGCCATGAAGTCCACAAAAATTCATAACTGATTTGAGCCACAACTATAACCCTAAGCCTACCTAAAAATGACACACATGAAATTATAATATTGATAATGATTTCTCAAGAAGATTAAGGTCTCTTCAAGGAAAGGCTGTCTATCATAAGTGGAATGGACTAGAAGACCACATCTCAGACACTTTTATACTCTGTCCTACTTATTGCAACACAGTTTTTCCTACCCACCCCATTATTCCAAATATTCCAGATCTTACACAACATCAGGTCTGCTTCTACTCAGCAGTTTCTACAGCTGTTAAAATGCTAATTGTTAATTTACCTCTCTTTCCAAAAGCTCTCCCATAGCCTGAGCTTTTCTTCATTGAATCAGCTTGTCCTGGGGATACAGCTAAACCTGCCTTTGATCAGTGTTTAATCCTTCTAGATGCTCTGGGGTGTGTAGTTTAGTATCTATGAGAAAGTAATTAGAAAGAATGAAGAAATGGAGTATTATAATTCCTGCCAGCATGAGAAATGACCAATCAGAATTCTCTGCCCCCTCTTCTGTCTTCACAGATAAGGAATCAGGCTAAGGAATGTGAAACTTGCAAGTCTAGTAACAGTTTTAATTGAACAAAGGGGTATTGATTGCCGGTCGAATAGAGTTTATTCTATCATAATAGAGGATCTTTTAAATCCTGTATTTAGATAATACAGAAATGAAACTGTAAAATGGATGGGGAAAAAAGAAAAATATACTCTTTAGTTTCTTAGCAGTTGCAGGTAACTTTGTTTAAGTATATATTCCTAAGTAACTATAAGAAAATCTTACCTGGAAATCAAATAACTATATAAGTTGGTCAAAAATAAAGTGAGCAGAAAAAATAAAACCTCAATAGTCAATGATCAGGGACCCACAGGAAGGCAAGGTAATGCTTAGAGGCTGATGCCAACATAAGTGGGAGTAATGAGACAAAAAAGATTAAAAATATTTAATATGAATATTAGAAAATGTTCCCTGGTGGGCAATCATGTGAATACGAGAAAAGAGCAATAGAAATCCAATAATGCACAATGATTATTCAAAACTGACCCCAAGGAATGAACGCTCCACAGAAAGAATGAAGCACAGGCACCCGAGCTCCTCCCTACTTCGAATTCCCTGCACTTACTTGATGAGATGTTCTTAGTAAACACGGTAATTACCTAGTAATTATTTAGCTACACCGACACATGACATCGGCTCAAGACTGGCTCAAGGTGACAACTACTGTTGCTTAGTTTGAGAAAGCTGGAAACAGTGCTAAATGAGAAAGAAGTGTCTCAGTGGCATTCCAATAATAGCACATCCTAACTCCCCTCCCCTGATCCCCAACTAATCATCTTGGCATTGGACATAAGGAAAAGCAAGTCATAGACCCACTCTGTGCTGTTTCTGAGACAGGAAAGACATCTTCGTTGCCCCTTCCTTTTCTCGCTGCTTTTCCACGTTTGTTCATCTCCGGAGCCTGCCTTTACCTCTCCCTGCATTGAGGGTTCCTGGGCTTAGGATCTGGTACTTTCACTTCTGACTTGAAACAAGACATTTTCAAGCAGTGGGCTAATTTAGTACTCCTTTTCCTCTGCATTGATAATCTCATTGTTTGCCCAATCTGCCTTGAATTGGATCTGCTAAAATGAACAGAGGTTTTCTGTGAAACTATGTCATTAATACTTCATACCAGTACATTGGCTTCAAAATGTTTTCATCATGTTGTCTCAGCCACCATCAGGAAAAGTTTCCAAGCACTTGCCTCCTCAATGTCTGTACATTTATTTATAACCCATAGACATGTACTACTATACTGATGCATAAAATATATCTTTAAATTACTAGAATAGAAATATAAAATAATAGCATAAACACAAATACAAAAAAAAAACATTTTCAAGCTTTCATTGTATACCCCCAAAGTAGGTACCCCACTTTGGAGTGACTGCTCTACACAATAAATCCTCATCAGCCTAGCGAATGACACAGTTCTGCTGCCAGAGTTTCCTTCCTATAATGTGCTGAACTGTTTCACCCAAAAAGATATGTTAAAGCCCTAACTCCTAGCACCTCAGAATGTGATCTTGTTTGGAAACAGAGTCATGGCACATGCAATTAGTTAAGATGTGGTCATACCGGAGTGGGGTAGGCCCTTAACCCAATATGACTGATGACTTTGTAAGATGACACCCAGGTACACAAAGGGAAAAAGCCATGTGATGAAGAAGGCAGAGATTGAAACACTGCAGCTGTAAGTTAAGGAACACCAAGGATGGAAAAGCTAAAAGGAGGCAAGGAAAGTGCTCCCCTAGAGCCTCAGGGGGAACACAGACCTGCTGACACTTTGATTTTGGACTTTAGTCTCCAGAACTATGACCCCATAAATTTCCGTTGTTTTAAGGTACCTAGTTTGTGATGCTTTGTTATGGGGTTAGGTAGCAGACAGGAATGAGCAGCCAGAGAGGAAAGAAAGCAGGACCCCTGCCCAGTGCAATCTAATGAAGAAATTAAAACAGGAAGCTAAAAAAAAAGGGGAGAGGACATGTCTCACCCATTGATTCAGCAGTCCTGAGCTTAGTCCGATAATATTCCCAGGTTTTCCAAACATCACAAGCAAAACTATGATAGCACAAGAGGAAGGAAGCCCTTGAAATTCTGGGTATAACATTTCCACTAGCTGGGAGAGAAAACCTTTGTAACTGTATATTAATCCCAAGGAGGAGGGAGAACCTAGAAGGTGACTAGAGTATGTAACTCCCGGAGTCCCAACAGATCACCTGATCTGAGTGCCCACTTGTAGCTTTGGGCTCAAGTGTATAGAGCAAACTTACTAACTAACTTACTAACAACTTTATTTCCTCTATACATGGGGCATTCAGACTAGCTGGGTGCCTGTCTATAGTTTCATGCTCAAGTGAATTTCATAGATAAACCTGTTATCTCAGTTCCACTATATGTGCTATCTCTCAACTGAGTTCTTCCCTTGTGAACAAGGCAAGAACTGAGGGGAGCTCCCTGACTTGGGTCTCCCAGGTAACAATGACACTTCTTGGAAATACACTTCCTAATACAGAGAAACTTCCTAACTCCATCCTAGCAATGGAAGGTGAAGACAAAACTATCAACCAAGACTGAAACTTCCCACCTCCATAATTCAATAAAAAGAGGTAGAGGTGGAGAGACAGAGGGAAAGAGAAAGATTATGTAAAGATAAGAGTACAGTACAACAGAACAGAGTTATCTGTGGCATTCCTGGTAAAGTCTGCATCTTAAAATTATCAACATAAAAGGCCAATACCAAATAATGTACACTCATATAGCTCTATCAATTATTAACATGTTAAAATACTTTCAGAGTAGATGGCCAAATGTCATTGCTTCAAACAACCACACACAGACTGATCATCTTGGCCCTTCTCCCTCTTTCCATAATTCAGCAACTAAAAGGTCAATGTCTGTCTCAGCAGGGGACCCAAGCCAGAGTCAATTATGATTGACCACATGTCCTAATGGTTGTCCAATATTTTTAATATCACCTAGTCTGATATGCCTAACAGAGATTGGGTTTCTTACTGACAAAAATGTTTACTCAGCTAACACACAACAGGGAAGTAATAATGGAATCACTATACTATGCAAATTCTTTTCCTCATAAGTTTAAGACACACACAAATTCTTTTTCTTAGCATCACTACCAAATGTTCATTTTGAGTCAAGGATGAGAGGCATTTGCAGGGTGTTGGAGGCCAGGAAATGTTCGTGTGGTACTATTGCAATGTAGATTAATATTACATTTTTCCAAGGCTCTCAGTTTTGTTCCTGCCTTAGAACACAGAGGATGGAAGATAAAAATAAATAAGGACCCTACTTTCCACCTTGCTATGGTCTAAAAGTTTGCACCCTCCCAAGATTCATATGATAAAATTCTAATGCCCAATATGATGGTAGTAGGAGGTGAGCCTTTGGGAAGTGCTTTGGTTACGACACTGAAGCCCCCACAGAGGGATCAGTGTTCGTACAAAAGAGCTCTCCAGCCTCTCCCATCATGTGAGGATGCAGCAAGAACATGCTGTCTCTGAACCAGAAAGCAGGCTCTTACCAAACACGGAGTCTGCCAGCACCACGATCCCAGAGTTCCCAGCCTCCAGAACTGTGAGAAATAAATTTCTGGTGTTTATAAGCCTTGCAGTCTGTGGTATTTTCTTACAGCAGCCTGAGCGAACTAAGACACACCTGATGTGAGTCACTATTTCCAGCGATGAAATAAAGTTAGAGAATTATACCTAACAAAGCAATAGATTCAGCCTAATTAATTTTGATGTCTTGTGATTTCAGGGTGCTATTTACATGTGATATCATCTGGAAATGTATTTCTTAGTTAATCATCTCCCTAAAGGGCCATATCTAGCTCTATTTCCTTTCTAGTAACAAATAACTGCTCATAGTAAGGAATAAAGCTTCATGTACCATTGAAATGTACTAAATAAATTGTTTTCAAAGGCATAACTTCCTTCTATTGCAGCTCGTTCTGGATGGGCTAAGACAACAAGTAGAGATAACAAGAATACATTCAGGTTTGTATTCATATATTCTTTTTCACACTGAAGTATACTAAAACCAGGAATGTGATTAAGTTGGTTAGTAATGAAAACTATATAATTGTTTCAGAGGAAAAACCTGGTGTTATTTCCTGTAATACTACTTTCCACTATGAACTTTGACATGGAAGTTTTGTCCAATGATTAGAGAATCTTTGTTTATAGTCAGCTTTACTTTGATTTATTTCCACTTTACTTCTGAGAAGGGGTGGTGGTTTCCCTTTCTTTGTCACCAAGCCACATTTTAGCAAAGACTCTTTTAATCTTTTAAATAGGTTCTCCATGGAGACCCCTTTTCTTTCTTGTAATAGAATAGAGCCTCACTCCTGCATTTAAAATGATATATAGTATACTTCACACCATTTGGGTCCTAAAAAGAATTATTCCCAAGCACCTACCAAAGTTTACATGAGGAAAAGACTAATAGCCATATTGCTGGAAAGAGTTGTAAGCTTTCCCTATTTTAATAGGCATATTTTAAGTCTTAATGGATTGAATGGTCTTATTATGATAATTCTGGCTATTTCCCATCATGTTTATACAACTGGAATCAACAGCACATTACAGGATAAGAGACATACAATGAGGGAAATGAGATACATTAAGATCACCTGGGAGTTCCAACATAGCCCATGGGCAGCCAGGTTTCAAAAAAAAAACAAAAAAACAAAAAACAAAACTGGGTTGTGTTGTAGCCACAAAGGATTTGGACAGAGCACAGGCATGTAATGAGTAGGCATCCTGGCAAAAGATTAGAATGCTCCCCTTGTGTCGATGAGGAACAGACACTGGCAATTGCACAATCAGTGTAAACTTTTAATATTTTGTGCTCTACCACCTTCTTAATGATAATAGCTTCTTTCATGAAGGACAGAGTCACTTTAGATTCTATTCTTTATCTAGCTCAAACCTGGTCCTCAGACCGTCCTACAAGCCATAAACCTTCCTGGAACATCTGTAGAGCATCCTAGATAAAGGATAAGAAAGGTGAGTAGACCCTGACCTTAGAATTATTAAAAACCCCTCCTCTTAGCACCCAGTATATGCTCAAATAGTTGTTTATACAAACATGTATGACTTCCTCCTTAGCTCCTTTAGGAGCATACCATACATGGATTTAAAAGTTTCTAGTGAATCCATTAAAGCCCTAAAGACCAGTCTAAATTGCAAAGACATTCAGGTTTAACATCCTAAGTACTCCAAGCGCAATGGGAAGCTGGACAGACAAGCAACTCACTGTTAAAACTGGCTATGCAATAGCTTTAAGGATATAAAGAGAGGTTAAGGACAGAAAAATGAAACCTGAAATAGATTAAAAAATACATAAAAGGAAATCCCCAAGACTGACAAAAGGCAAAGATGATATTATGGGCTTAAGGTATCCTTCCAATGCCCCCCAAAATTTACAGGAATGGGCAAAAGTAGGTTAATAATACTAAACAATACAATAATTAATAATTAATAATACAAGATTAAACTCTGTTCCATGTACTCACACTGTAAACCTTTGCCCACCCCTGTGTATGTTGAAGTCCTAACCCCCAGTTCCTCAGAATGTGACTATATTTGGAGACAGCGTTTTTAAAGAGATAATTAAGTTAAAAATGAGGTAACTAGGGTGGGTCCTAATTAAATATGACTGGTGTCCTTCTAAAAAGAAGAGATGAGGACACAAACACACTAGAAAGAAGACCGTGTGAGACCAGGGAGAAGATGGTCATCTACTGTACCAGAAAAAGAGAGAGGCCACGGAAGAAACCAACCCTGCTGACACCTCAGAATTTTAACCTTCAGAATTGTGAGAAAGTGAATTTCTGTTTTTTAAGTCACTCAGTCTGTGGTACTTTGGTATAGCAGGCCAAGCAAACTAATACAGATGGCTTGACCCTATAGCAATTGCTAGAAAACAAAAGCTGAGCTTCAGTGGAAGATAAAACCGATCTATGGGAAAAATAAAATAAGGGTCAAACATTGCTAGAAGGCTTCCTATCAACCATCGGCGCTAATTCTGATTAAGCCCTGGACATGTATCTTCCAGCCAGTCAACCTTTCACATGACTACAGCTCTGGGCAGTATCTTGACGACATCAGGAGAAAGTCTGAGCCAGAACCACCCAGCTAGGCTGCTCCTGGATTGCTGATACATGGAAACAGAATGAGCTAATAAATATTAATTGTAGTAAGCAGCTAGGTTTCAAGGTAAGTTGTTATGAAGCAATAGATAACTAATATACCTGATAAAATCAGAATGAACACAAGGATTTTAAAGAGCAATAATCAAGAGGCAAACCTACAACATAATCAAACAGAGAAAGACAGGGTGCAAGTGGTAGAGTTTGGTGGTTAAAATCTCAAGCTCTGATGTTAGATTTATTGGATTCCATTCCCATCTCTATCCCTTTATTGATGGGAGACCCGGAGCAACTTACTTAATTTTTGAAACTCAAGTGCCTTGGAGAAAATTGAGATAATAATACCAATGCGTAAGGAGAAATAAATAATTCCTAGGGCTTGGTGAACTGTAAGCACTTGATAAAACAGTAGCTATTTTAATTAGGGTGGTAAAAAAAACTCTAAAAGCTGAACCAATGTTGTTTTCCAAAATCAACGATCTTCTGGAAATAGAAAGAGTGGCCCGTACCTACCCTTTCCCAAGTGACCCTTCCTAAGGAGACAGCTCTTAATAAAGGTCAGTGAAAAAAGGCTCACCCTATCTGGAGACTGCAAATGCTGTCAAGTTTAATGAAGTCAATAATGGGGAAAACCGGAATCTGTTCATCAACCACTATTGCCACTGTGGTGAGGTCTGGCTCTCCCCAAACCCTAGTCCCCAAGTGTTAATGGAAGGCACAGAGAAGAGTCAAACAAGATGCTATCTTGCAGACCTGATGAGATTGCAATTTGCAGACCACTGGGGCTTGTCTCTGATGAAGAACTAAGTGTCAGGGCTCGGAGGAAAGCAAGAAATCAGCTGCCTGGAGACCTTGGGAAGTACAGGCTCCAACTTCTGTGCAGACTAAATGAATTTTACAGATAAGATCATGGTGTTAATGAATAGCCATTACAAAAAGCCAAGCAAACAAATAACCTTATATTAAAATATCTATCTATCTATCTATCTATCTATCTATCTATCTATCTGGCTGAATAGCTACCAAAACATCTAGCATAATCTTTAAAGTCAAAGATTCTTTATAGATGAGTATACTAATGTGGCAAGGAACTATATTAAAATGGTATTTGCCTTTAAATATAAAAACAAAGTGTTGTTGACTACTGTGAAGCAAGTGCCCAATGTTTAGAGCAAAGGCCATGGAAGAGGCATGATAATGAAGAACAAAAGGGAAGAGCTGTCAAAAGAAGAAGGCTTCAACAAAGAAAGCTGCATTGTCCTCAGAAGAAATGGCTATGATGTCTTCCACCTATGAGCTAAATACGATAGAATCAATGGGTATCCATCCCTCTGGGAAGGATTTCAGCTGATAAAGCAACCCAGCTCTTTGAGAAGCTCTGTGGCAAAACCCTACACGTCTAGAGAAACAAAGGACAACTTGGGGCCATCACACACAGATCATTTCAATGATGCAGTCACATCACATACTTTTGTCCAGCCTGGTGGCTATTTCACACAAGAACACAAATATCTTTTCAGGTTAAAAAAGTAGATACTGTCTTTGAACTTGCCATTGATTGACAGTAATATCCCAATCCTGCTGGCACCAAGATTTTATTAACATTCTTCTCTGACCCTATCTTGTTCCTTAAGGTGGAATCTCATCTGAACTGAGAGCCACCTTAGAGATTCTTAAACAGCTGCCCTCCCTAGAGACAGATGAGGAAACTGAGGGCAGGCAAGGGGAAGGCACTGGGCTTCCTGGGATTACATGGGTAGTTTATTAACTTATCTTTTGTAAATATGAGGGAGTTCTTAGCTGAAATGGAATAACTTAGAAAGAGCTAGGGAAAGAGTAAGTCCAGAGGAAGAAACCTAATCACCCAAATTCTAGCTCTCATTGTGCCCCCAAGTGTATTGCTTTGACCAAGTCATTTATTTTCCATGAACCTCCAAAATGTCTCTCTGGCCTACATAACCTCTAAGGTTCCCTCCACCTGTAAAATGTCAGGAGACCCATGCTGCTCACCTCATTTAACTTATTTGTTTGTCAACAAATTTCAAAGACTATTGAACTCCTGGGTGCTGGAAAAAATGTCCTAAGAACCAAATAACTAGGATTCAGAAACCATCTGAAGTCCACAGTGAAAAGAGTAAGGTTTGTGTGGCATGTGGCATGGTCATTTTAGCACTTACTCTTCACCAGCAAATATAATAGCAACAATAACAATAATACTAATTGGTTTATTTGCATCCTTACTAAGTACTTAGTACTTACAAAGGCCAGGCATGGAAGCATTTTATATGTATCAGTTCTTAAATCCTTATTGTACATAGTTTTAAAAAATACTATTTACATTTTACAGAAGAGGAACATGACAAACAAACTAGAATAAAGAACTTGCCCAAGGTTTACACAGCTAATAAGTGGCAGAACCAGAAGCCAGTCCCAGACATCTGCCACCAGAACCCAACAAGCACTACTGTGCTTCTGGTAGGCTGCAGAGTGCAGGACCAGGGTCTGCAGCGTGTCCCTATGGGTGTTTGTTTGTGGAGCTAACAATGCCTTAGGGCAGGAGTCTCACGTGCTTATTTGCCCTTAGCACCAACCAAAGGTCTCTCTAAATGTAAAGTAAATGGCTGTTGAATGAATGTTGCTAACGGGTCACTTTTCTCCGAGATACTCACTAACATACTGAGATCCAAAAAGGGATAAATGGCCGACCATAACCTTTTCGATCAAGTTTCTCTGTTTTTGGACAGGTTTAAACACTACTATGAAGCAATGGGATCAACCAACAAGCATGTGTTTGGGGAACTCTGATGGGGCCAGGAGGCGTGCAGAATTTCTCTTTAGATATCTGCATCCCACATCCCCAGTTCCTCTCATGAAATGCAGTCTGTCTCATTCTCCTTTTATTGCACCACCCTCCTCAGCTGGTGTCTCCATTGCTTAAGTAGCTTTTGAGCAGGGGTTTTAAAGGATTACATAAGATGATAATTATGAAAGTACTTCATGAACTTTAAAGCATGAAGCAAGGTAAAGAGGTAGTAGTGTTGGCACTAATGCTACTACTGCTGTCAGCACCACCACCACCACCACCACCACTCTGTTAGCACCGTGTGTGTTGTTATCACTGGCGTAGAAATCCCACAGTGTGGAGACTGACATTTCCCCAGGACAGCTGCACCTCTAATGGCTCAAAGCAGGGGTCGGCAAGCCAAACCTAGCCCTCTTTCTATTTCATGAATAAAGTTGGATTGAATGCAGTCATACCCATTCATTTCCATAGGGTCTATGGTTGGTTTCCAGCTGTAAGGACAGAAGAGCTGAACATACTTACTATCTGACCATTTACAGAAATGGCATGCCAACCCCTAGCTTAAGTTGATCACAAGTCAGTGGCCTTTCCCTTATTCTTTGATAGGACACCTAAACAAAGTAAATAATGTCACAAGAGATGTGTGCTTCTGTAGAGGAGAAAGGGTGAGAAGCAGGGAGAGGGTATTCCCGTTCTGCCATGAACTCCAATGCGATGTTTGCGCCCGCTGATCTAGCCAGACCTCATTCTGTACAGTGTAGCAACAGTAGGCAGAGAAGACGTGAGACTAGAATCACTACATGGTCTAGCAAGTCCCTCCTGATTTCAAAAGTCTTCACTGCTCATCGTCTTTACTTTTTTCCAATAACACTGTATTAGATTAGAGAGCTGTGTTTTGACCTGACATCAGCAAAGGAGACTTTCTATAAAATACCTAGACAATGGTTAAATTAAGAAAAAATCTTCCCAAGTCTTATACCATTCATATAGAGCATCCCTTGTAGCCCTAACCTTAAAGAAGCAGGGAGATACAGTGGGAGGTAATGGGCTTTAGGAGTTTGAATCCCTAAGCATTACCACTTTATAAGCTGTGTGTTTTGGACAAGTTACTTGACCTCTCTGAGCCTTAGTTTTCTAAGGATAATGCTATCCAATAGGATTCTTTTGATAGATCACAGCTTCAGTCAGATGTGAAGCACATAGCACATGACAAGGGTTCAATCAATGGTAGCTGCTGCTATTATTACTATAACCCACAGGGTGTGAGATGTTGAATAGAAACACAAAAGAACCTTAATAATGGAGATAAAATAACTATGGCAGGCTGCTATTTGAAATGGCAGAAGAAAAAGATGTTTTGTTTTGTTTTTTCTTGCCTCCATTCAGCCAACATTGCTGGAGGGGAAAAGCTCAGAGCCAGAATCCCAGGGGATGAGCATTATTAGCCCACTTATATCAATTTTCCTCTAGTCAGGCCGGGATCCTCCCTCTTCTCTTCTCATACCACTTCTCAGTTCCTCTACTCTAACCTCTAGGATGTATATCCTTTAGCCAATCCCAAGACTTCAAACAAGGAGTCACACAGTTTCTCATCACATGCACAATGCTATTAATCAGATATCATCTTCTGGAAGCCCAAATAATTTGCTTGGACCCTGCCTTAGAGAATCAGGTGCTGTCACTTTCAAGGGATGATATGTAAGGGTTTGATTTGCAGCTAATAAAAAAATCTATTTCTTTCCGCTTCACTCCTGTCACACGATGACCATCAGGTTTCCTATAGGACATTCTTCCTCCTTCTGCAATAGCCACAGAGATGACAGATATCAGGCGGCAACAGGAGCTGCCTAGGTTGAGTGCCGCCTATTAGTTTTATGACCACTGGCCTTGCAGTGTCCACGACCGACCTTAATGAAGATGGGTAAGACAGCTGCCAATGAAATCAAATCTCTCCTAGAAGAGATTCTTTCCTTTCCATCTTAAAGTCCATCAAACTTTTCATCTTCACAACAAAACAGCTACTGGGGCAAACACTCAGCCAGTCAATCATGGCAGACGGGTTCACACAACCTGTCTTTGGAAAGCGAGCCGGGAATCTGCTTGGCTGCAAGGATGACACCACGGCAGAGAGGGAAGGAGGGAGTAGCTTCGTCCTCTTCCTCTGAGTAATAAAATGAAACAAAATTATGCAGCATACTTAATGTGATTTAATCGAAGTGAAAATCCTCTGAAAAGTTAGAAGTATCATAAATATGGAAATCCTTGTTGTAATATACTTCTACCTAGAGTAGTGGTAATTTATTCGTTAGAGCAAAGGCAAGAAGAAATTCCCTATCAAGAGCCTCCAACCCATAGCCCATGGGTCACGTGTGGCCCAGGATGGCTATGAATGTAACCCAACACAAAATTGTAGATTTACTTAAAACCTTTTTCTTGCTCATCAGTTTTTGTTAGTGTTTCTGTATTTAATGTGTAGCCCAAGACAACTCTTCTTCTGCCAGTGCGACCCAGAGATGCCAAAAGTTTGAACACCCCTGTCCCTAGCTAATGCAGGGTGGGACAAAAGTAGTTTTATAGTTGTTCATATGCAAATAATATGATACTTAATAAATGATAATATAAAATAAACTGTTTTGTACACTCACAACTATAAACCTACTTTTGGCCCCACCCTGCATAGTACAGTGTATGGCCTGGTTCTCAGCTAAAAATTAATGCTATTCTTTACAATCCCTGCTCTGGCCAAGTCAACACTTCCAAATCTTTATATTTCTCTTAAGGTCCAACTCAATTACCACTTTGTGGTAGATTATTTGCAAATATGAGAATTCTTCCCATCCCTGCATGCTCATCTTTTTGCAATGTGACTTTGCTGTCCCTCCCACTCAGAGGTGGAAGCTGTTTCTCTACCATTGACTCTGGCCTGGCCCCAAGAATTACTTTAACCATAGAATGAAGTGCAAGTGTTATTGTGTGACTTTCAAGCTCTACAAAGTTCTTGATGCTCCTGTTATCACTCTCTTGGAATGCATCCTTAGGACCACCATGTGAAGAAGCTAGAGGTCATGTGGAACAGATATAGCCTTATCACCTAAGATGCCCTCAACTAATAGCCAGAGCCAATGGCCAGACATGCAATTGAAACCATCTTAGACCATCAACCCCCGCAATTCCATCTGCCAGATGACTACAGCCATATGAGAAACCCCTTATAATGCCTTCAGAACTACCCAGTTGGGTCCAGGCTAAATTGCTGGCCCATGGAATCACAAGTGAACAGCATGATTATTTTAAACACAAAGCTGTAGAGTACAGGCATACCTCATTATATTGTGCTCCACTTTATTGCAACTGCAGATATTGTGTTTTTTACAAATTGAAGTTTTGTGGCAAAGTCCACTGGTGCCATTTTTCCAACAGACCCAGAAGATGGTTGCCTCTTTTAGCAATAAAGTATTTTTTAATTTAGATAAGTACACTGCTTTTTTAGACACAATGTTATTGCTCACTTAATAGTATAATATAAACGTGACTTTTATATGCACTGGGAAACGAAAAAATTTGTGCAATTCACTTTACTATAATAGTCACTTTATTGTGGTGGCCTGGAACCAAACCTGCAATATATCCAAGGTATGCCTGTAGTTTGTTACATAGCAGTAGCTGGCTGAACCACACTTCTCTGTGAGGTCTTCTCTAATGGCTCGGAGAAAGCACACTGTGCAATCAGAGAAGAAAAAGTTCAAAACTTTGCTTCAGTACTTGCTAGTCTTGACCTTAAGCAGATGATTTAACTTTTGAGCAAGTGTCTTCAAGGGTAAAATGCTGAAAGTTAAACTGCTGAGGGGTTCATCTAAGATAACACATTTAAGCACATGAACACACCGCTTGGAACATGAGAGAAACTAGCTCTTTTGTTGCTTGTCACTTCCCGCCTTGTTATAGTTATTTGGGTAAATAAATTCTGTTAGATCTTTAAGAGTAAGAACTTAATTGATCTTAGAATCACTTGTAATATACAGTACAGTGTCTTAGACAAGGTCAATGCTTGCATGATGAATCAGCGCTCAAACATGTTGGCTTCATGCTGCCATATTTACTGGGAATTCTGAAAGTGGTGATATAAGGAGTATTATGGGCAAACAGAGCAAGTATCTTGGTTAAGTCCCTATACCTCTTGGAACCTCCACTTAGGCAACTTTTAAAAGGAGAACATTGCCTATAAACACTAAGTTTTCTTATAGCTCTAACATTCACGTACTAGAATCATGATACTGGTTAGCACTTAACTGGACACATTTATGTGTCAGATTCAGTTCTAGGTTCTTGGTATACATAGAAATTTTGAAGTACAACAGTGTTGTACCATAGGTTCTATTACTGCCATTTTCAATTCAGAGAGCTTAAGCCTAGGGCAGAAGTCAGCAACCATGACCTGTTTTTGCAAAGTTTTACTGTAACACAATCATACTCATCAGTTAACATATTGTCCATGGCTGCTTTCACACTACTGGGGCAGAATTAAGTAGTTGTGGTGGAAGCAGAGACTATATGACCTACAATACCGAAAATGTTTAGGATCTGGCCCCTTACAAGAACAGTTTGCTCTCCTCTGGTCTAGAGTAATGTGCTGAGACAGTGATCAGTCACACTCAGGTGCATGGAGCCTAAGTTCTTTCCATCAGGCTATTCATCCTTATTATTTATTTTTTTCCCACTCACTTAATCATACATTCATCACATCTGATCTTTCAAATAGCTGTTCGCAGACAAGTATGTGCTGAGGCAAATTGTTCAAGACCTCTATAAGAGGAGCTGAGGAAATGTCAGCTGTGGTCTGTTCACCCACCTAGTTAAGGATACCAATCATCTGGCCTCCTGTGGCTAGAGGCCAAGGAGGTACACTTAGCACTAATTGAAAAATGAGGAGTGAAAAGATTGGCTCTCAACACAAACTTGCATGACTGCAATTACATCTTTATTATCTGAAGTGGGAGCTTATGGCTAGTCAACCTCCACCTGTTCTGGCATCAGGAAGAAATATCACAAAAATTAGCCTCTGGCTGGTCATTTCATTATAGGCCAGTTACAGACCACTTTTTGAAAACTTGATGGATGCAGATAAAAATATCAACCAGCTAATACAAATGCATCTGAGTTTTGTTATGCATGATACAAAATGGCCTGTTCCTTCAGAAATTAGGCCTTCAGCTCTGAGCAAAATGGAATTTAAGTACAAGGAATTTGTTATAAATGTACAGAAAGGATAAACTACATTGATTGGGAGATCTAATTGCATTTACAAAGAAAGGCAATCATTAAATGGCCATTTTTCCCCCTAGAAACAAGGCTCTCCCACAAAGGGACAGGATGTCAAGTATAGAACAGAAAGATGTGAAGTGCTATATAAATGAGAGGGGTTATATTTATTTTTACCTTTATTATGGGTTTTTGATCTGATCACTAGGAATTCAGAATGATCCTTCCCCCATCCCTCCAGGTGTTGGTTTGCTACATAGTCACACCTGTGAAAATTCTGATCCCTGCATGGAAATAGTCCTCCTACACATCTCCATCTTTCCCACCTCAAATCCACCATCCTATTTGAGTCCTTTACCTTTGATAGCTACAACAGTTTGCTAGTTTTTCCTTCCAAATTCAGTCTTTCGTCATACCAATTCACCCTAGAGGGCACTACCACAGTTATTTTTTCATTTATTTTATTTATTCATCAAATGTTGCAGGATTACCCACTTGTAGCCCCAGCTATTGTGCTGGAAGCAAAAACGGATGTGGTTTCTGACTAAGGTTGCCCGATAAAATACAGGATACCCAGTTAATTTTGAATTTAGAAAAATAAAAATTGCTTTAGTATAAATATGCTCCACATATTGTGTGGAATGCATTTATACAGAAAAAAAAAGAAGGAAGGGGAAAAGGGGGATGGAAGAGAGAAAGAGAGAGAATTTATCTGAATATCAATTTTAATTGAGTGTCTTGCATTTTAATTTGCTAAATCTCTCAACCCTATCAGACCCCAGTGGAACTTACAATCTACTTAGGGAAATAGATATTAATCATATAATCTCACAGCTAAATATAAAGCAGCAACTGTGAATGTGCAATAGGAGAGAGTTCCAGAAGGTTGTTATGAGAACCTGTATTCGGGGAATTGAATTTCTCAGGGGACATGGAGGAGGCTTCCTAGAAGGGGTAATATACAAAAGTGGAGTCCTCAAGTCTAAGTAGGTGTCAACCAGAAGAGATGAGGAAATTACTTAAATGAAATGAGCAAAGGCCAATCTGTAGAGTGAGAATAGGAGTAACTGAGAGAAGGCCAAGGAGCTGAAATAGCTGGATGGGTGATAAGGCTAAAAGTGCTCATGAGGACCAGACCAGACAGGGGCCCTAGACCACCTGAGCAGTTTTGTTTGTATTTGAAGGACTGTAGAAGCCTGTGATGAAAGAGGTTTCTGTTTGTTTGTTTCTTTGCTTTTGCTTTGTTTTAAACAAGGGAGTCACAAAACCATATACACATTTTGAAAAGATACTGTACCCTCCTGTAAGAATTAACCATCCACTTCTCAGCTTTGACTCTTTTTGCCTCTTGTAAATGGTGATAATGCTAAAAGCGTCACCAGGTGATTGAAAAGAAAACAATCGGGTAATGCTTACAATACTAGTTTGAAAACTGTAAATGCCTAAGTGCCCATTGTTATTATAAATATTTTTCAATGTCCTCCAACAAAAAAGCTTAATCTCCTTTGCTAACCGTTCTCTCAACATTCCTCCACATGTCCATCACTCAGCAAACTGGGCCACTGACCCCTGAATATCTCTCTAATTTTTTTCCTAAATACATTCCTCCCTTTCTTCTGCATGCCTGTAGAAATCATTCTTCAAAAAATGATGGAATATTTAGCTTTCCCACCAAGAGCTTTTTAGTGCCCAACTACTTATCTCAGGATGTTTGTCATACTATTATGTGCATTAGATATTTTACTTATTTTCTTACCTCTCAACCCACTCACTAGATTCTTCAGCTGATGAGTATCATCAAGAACCTTTTATAAAACAACTATGCTGGTCATTCAAAATAAATCATTCATTGCACCATTACAGAAGTTAGAGTCTAGTGAGAAAAACAATCACCACTAATAAATAATAGCAACTCAGTATTCTACGTTTAATAAAATGAGAATTAGCTCTCCTACAAAGTCAAAAAAACTCCCACAGGGACTACATCATATTCATATTTAAGTATCTGGCAACCAGGACAGTGCCTACAACATAGTAGGAACCTTAGTATGTTTCCAAACATAGGCTTACCTATGTTCTGATCATGGTAAGGGGTTAACATTTGTTCTAGGTACAGAGGATGCGATACCGTCTGATGGGAGTCCATCCTGTAGGCCAAGATAAGCCAATGGGAGAATGGCATGATCTGATTGGCACTTCAGATGGACAGCTCCAGTAGTGAGGGAAGCATGGGCAGAGGGGCAATGGGAGGCTTAGCAAGGTCAGTTACTGAGGCTGTTGCAACTGTCCAGGTGACAGGGTTGAGGTTGCTGTGAAGATGGAAAGGCTAGATCTAAGCATCACTTTAAAGACTTTGTAATCACATTGTAAGTCTTTAAGTAAAGGGGTCCACGTTTCCATCACCCACTGCAGAGGCTAGCCCAGGGCTTGCATTGCTCCTGTAAGATCTTAATACCTAAGTGTGAAATGTTATACAATGAAGGTGTATCACACCTTCTCTGTCCTAACCATTCTTCTGCAAATGTTCTTTTCTCTGTTCTTCTCCCCTTCTTATACCAGCAATCCCAGAAATTCTATGTAAGATACTAAGTCATGCAAAGTGATGTGCACAGAAGCTGGGTGGCAATTTCTGCTCTGTCAGGTAATACTTGAATGCCTTCAGTCAAGTAGTTTACGCCTCCTTAGTTCTGATTACATCAGCTTTAAAAATTGCAGCGGATAAAAATCACACCACTTGTCCTCCTGCTGCAGAGAGCTGGTGTGAGGATCAAAAGAGATCATGAATTTTCTCAGTAACACTGGGAAACATTCTTTTACAAATGCCAAGCAATTTTAGAGAAATATACCAAAAGTATGTCAACTACAAGGGGAAACTGGCCAAAAGGTTGAATACTGATTTCAGGTGCAGTGTGTCATTGTGAATGAACTGAAAGCATACTACACTTTCTTGCTTGATATATAATTACCCCTAATTACACACAAGATATTTCCTATATCTTTGATATGGAATACTTCTTGAGAACCTCATGTTCTAGGTAGCCATCTAGGGGAACTAAAGATGAAATAGTCACAGAAAAACAAACTGTCCTGCCCCTGAGTGTCATCCTCCTAAATCAAACCATGACCTTCAGATATTTCTTTTTTGGACAAGTTGTACATTTTTCTTTCCATGACACACCATCTTCAGTTAAGAGGTCCATGGGTAGTTAATGGTGCCTTGTGATGATCCTTTAATCTCTCCTCTCATTTCAGTCTTGATTAAAAAGAAAGAAAGCGTGGGATCTAAGTCCTTGACTGATTTATACTTCAATTTAATTTCTCTTTTTCTCTTTCCCCTTTCCTTTCACTGGATGAGAACTTCCATGTAATTAGGTTCAAAAACTCTCATCAAATGGTTTGATTGAACTGCAGTACGTGAATGTCCCATCTAGGCTGCTGGGGCAGAGAGGAAGCAGGGGACCTCTGAGGGAGCATCATTTCATGCCTGGGATGGAGTGGGAACTGTGGTCTGCGATGGCAAGTACGGGAAATGGTGTGAGTGCTGAGGGTGACCGGCGATCACTCCCTCTGCTCCTCCTGTGCTGATTTATTATTACTCCAGGTGTGCCACAGACTCCTTCCGTCTCCTTGTCCACAGTCCAACAGGGGGCGCCCGGAGAACTTGAGCACTGACATTGTGATGGAGCAGCAAGAGGACTAAACAGAGAATCTGGAAACTTGTGTTTCAGCCTTAACTTGAAAAAGTACGGTTTAGGAACAATCCACAAACTCCCAGGCTGTTAGTTTCCTTGCCTGACAAATAATTTGAGTGGAAAAGGTCCCTCAAGACCCCTTCCAAATCCTGCACTTGGTAATTCCACAAACGCAAAGCAGTTTTTGAGTTCAGTGAAGGTCCTTTCATCAGAAAATCCTTCACTGGCATCGCCCCAGGGCCTGGGCAACTTAGTGTTCAGGTGGTATGTCTATTTCTAGGGCATTGTTACTGAGTTACCTTGTGCAGGAAAACAAAGGGCCGCCACCCCAGAATCGCCTGAATATTCTTATATAATAGCTAGTCCAATAAGTCCTAATAACTGACAGGTGATGGGGGTTGCCGTACATACACATAAAGTGGCCCTCTGGCATGGGAAACCCAAGAAACATAAAACATTGAAAGAGAAGAATCGGCTACAGAAGGCCAGGGCTCCAGGTTACATTCCTAATTCACATTAAAGTTGCCCCCCTCTTAGACTGTAGCTGACATGTTACCCCGAGCCCCATGAGACAGTGCACACTGATAAACGACATCTGAGCAGTATGCACCAGGTGCTGAAACATCCCTATATCTGTAACGTACATCAGGCTTACTCCTCACGTCTCATCTTTACATTCCAGGTCAGGAACTAATGAGGCTGCTATAAAGGCCTTTATGCTACACTGTTTTTTGTATGTTGTTTGTGTGTGTGTTTTTTATGGCTCACGCATTCACCCACATATGTACTAATGCACATACTTGCCCAAATCGAAAACCACTGTAATTCTTGAAAAGCCAGTTTCATTAGTTGTACCCTCAACATTAATGAACTGCCCTCCATATGTATGAAGGACGAAAAACAAAAGTGGATTCAAAGGTGATCCAGTGGGAGTGAAGAGGTATTTTAGAATTTTGCCTAACAGTGGTGATAGAGAAATGAATATCAAAGTTGCAAAGACAAATGTGCTGGGCCGCTTTAAGATCATATATTATAATTCTCTCATTTTGCAGTTGAGAACTAAAACCAGGAAGGTTTGGGTGTTTGCCTAGAATTATAATTTGAGGAGAAAGCCTATAGTAACTGTTGGAAACCAAATTTCCTGATAAATGAGTTTCTTACAATGAATGAAAAATGAGGTGGGTGAGTCACTAACAAGCTCCCTCATCAGTGGAGGGGACCCTCATTCCTGGATCCTTGACTGAATATATAACCATTCTCTGCCTGCTGACCCTGGAGCTCACATGAGTTTCCAATGGCCTTTCAGAAAGCACAAATAATTGCCTGTAATATGATAGGGCTTGTGAATATAGGGAAGTACTCTGAGCCATTGCTCTCAATGCCAAGGAATGGATTTTCTGTTTGCACAGATTACCTGACCTAAAACTGCAATAGGTCCAAGGAGTTAACTGCTTAGGAGGTGGAAGGACTTGAGTGCTGCCTAACTCTCTAAGGCGCCCTTTCTTTTCGTGTGAATTCATGATAATAATAGTACTTTATCTGAAGGATGGTTAGTGAAGATTAAATGAGGTAAGCTAATGTATTTAGGTCAGTACCTGACATAAAGCAAGTGCACACTGTTATGTTTAGAAAACATTCATTATCCTCATAATTAATCTTGGCTCTAGGTAGTATAGAAAGGCCCTTTAAATAAAGCCAGGTATTGCTTTTGCAAATACTACTTTGACCATTTTTCCCACCATCCCAGATAATATTGCATGAATATTTAAATGTTAGGAGCACAGATGTGGATTTAAACTGTGAAGATACCCAACCTAGTTCTGCCATGTATTACCTGTATGAGCTTAGGCAAGTAAGACAAACATGCCATGCCTCAGTGCTTGCATCTGTAAAATGGGAACACAACTGTACCTACCTCATAGGAGAATTAAACAAACTAAGACCTTTAGAAGAGTGTCAGGCACACTGAAAGAACTAAAAAATGATTTACTATTATTATCATTATTTAGAGTATAGGAGATATTGCCTTTCTTGTAAAAGTACAGAGGTCTCCTGACTTGGTTTATTTTGTTTAATGGAATTAACTTAAGTGAACACTCAAAGATACTCATCCAAATATGCAGAGATGGTGGTTCATGGAAAGAAATATAAAATAACTGGTTCGAGGAAAAAAGATGTACAATAAAATCCTGACTATCTAAACCACAAGACTCTGCCTCCACCCAAATTCTTCAGGAGGCCAAATTTTCCAATAGCTGAGATTTAACTCTTTAATCATCCTTCCAAACTTTTAAACAATCAGACTGCTGCTAAAACTTACCCCAAGAATTCAAGAAGGTCTTGCTTTGTTTTATCTGTAACTTAATTTTTCATAAGGGCCTTTAGGCTTTAATGAAAGCCAGGGGTTCAAAACAACCGAAGCGACTCTATCAGCTGTCACTTACGAAGACGCCCCGAAGCCTTTGCCGTCCATCACTACTTGTTCATGGCACACTTGGGATTTCAGGCCAGGAGCTAAATGGACTGACTGTGCAGGCACTTTCAATATTTCCAACCAGAGTGGGGCCTTTTTGTCTAGAGCAACAGAAGCAGGGGCAAGGCTGGGGGAGCTAGTTCTTTGCTCGTCATTGCCATCATTCTGAGGATAAGCGTCTGCCCAAACCCATGTCCCTAAACCTGTGAGCCACAGCTATGCACTGCTACAAGTCTTGCATGTTCTTCGTTAAAAAAAAAAAAAAAAGAGTTCTTTGTGCAGCAATTTCAAATTTTAAAAAGTGCTCATTTCACTTGGGTGTTTGGGCTATTTCTTCCTCCTTGTTTGTGTCTCTGCAGACAGCCAGACCCTGCCTCTCTCCTCCTCCTTCCCTTCTATGACAACATCAAATGACAAAGGTGCAAAGCAAATAAATGTTAAGTAAAAAGTCTCGACACTGGTTCAGTTAAATGCTGTGCTCTATCAACCCTCTCTACTGCCTAGCAACCGTGGTGGCTCACCCCGAGTTCATTTTCATTTTAATGTGCCACATAGAAAAGCAGCCTAAATATATACCTCCAGTTCTGAAGCATATAATCTGTAAACTACAGGAACAGGCGGATCATTTCCATTAGTTTCCTGTATAGCAAAAACCACAATTTGCACCCAAAGCGTGTAATTACATTCAAATTCTAAGACTGCCTCAGAAATAGTTGAAATTCATAGTTTAGGGGAAAGTCACTCAGGAGTAGCACGTGGTTATGTTTTAATGCGGGAAGGGTGGCAGCAATATTTCAAAACAATATAAAAAGGAAGGGTGAGAACGGTATCTCAGAAAACGTGGCTTGTTGGTTTGTAGGAGTTTCACATTCAAATAGTCAATCGAAAGCTGGTAAGCAAGGAGCGGGGACTGGGGTAGAGACTGGGGTAGAGGCTGGAGTAGGGAACAGGTCTTACAAAAATAACTCAGTTGTGGCTCCCAGATGAGAAATAGAGACAGTTGACTACACAGGCCATTTTCCCCCTTCTGTCTGGAGATGAGACCCGACCCAGACAAGCAGCGTTTCCCTGCACAGAACCCTGAATGTGAGCACTTTCTCACATCAGGGCTCCCATTTGGAGGAAGCCTTAGAATGCCTCAGGAAACCCTACCTCTTAGCATAAAGTCAGGCACCTATTAGAATGCGCATGAAAAATTAATCTTTACAAAAGGTAAAAGGCCAGACAAGTCCAACACTGGCAGAATCCATTCTTGTGGGACATAATCTGGTGAAGGAGCATTCTGCAGAAAGAGGGGTGGAAGGCAAGTCTTGAAGACATGAGCAGTTGGCCTTTCTGCCAGAGTGGAAGGTGGGTGATGACCATGGAGTCAGACTGCCCAGCCTCCCACTAAATTGGACACTGACTAGATGCCCTTGACCCAGTCACCATTTTGCCCGTATGAAATAGCAGGGGCATCTGAAAATCCCTAAGTTCCTTTCTCCTGAGGTTCCAAGAGCCTTTGTGCTTTTGAGAGGAACACGACATTCCCTACCATTGCCTCTTCTATAAACTACCATTCCTGTTCTCCTGGTAAATGGGAATCAATCCATGTGGTACCTCACTCAACCATTTACTCGTTCATTCAAAAAACATATATTGGTGTGAAGGTTTGCTCCATCTGCTCCTTTTAATTAATACTTGCTTGGGTCAGAATGGGTTGTGGCAAACTGACAAACATTCTAGTAGCTGTTATGTATGGGACACCCTCACACTTTGGAAAGGTGTGTCAGCCGCATTAGTTAGAAGGCTTCATTAATCTCTGCACTCTATTCTGACTAAAGAGCTTGCTGTGTGTGTTTTCTTTTTCCTGGGTCAATGGAGTGGTGGTATCGCAGAAAGAACAAGAGCTTTGTGGTCAGAACTGGGTCTGAACCCTGGCTCTACCACCTCATTACGTTGGTCAAGCCACGGAAGCTGTTGGAGTCTCATTGTTTTCATTTATGAAATGGTGGCAACCTTATTACTGTCAAAGGGCTGTGGGGATTAAATGAAATCATACATGCAAAGCACTGGAAGAGAGCCAGGTACACAGTAAGTGTGCATACTATGTTGGTGTATGATCCAGGCACATCTCTCAAAACTCCAAATGTAAGCAGACGTAAACCACTTGGTCTTTATAAACTCAGTTGCTATTCTGCCCTCTGCTCTGATAGGACTAAACACAGCAGTTTCTTAAACACAATGCGGAGCTCCTTGTTAATATTGATAAAGTGTGTTTAAATGAAAGCTTCGCTCTCCCTGTGTTGGCGTGACTCTGTGGTGAAGTTCGACTGCGAGCTTTATAACATCATAGTGAGTCACTCTTGTACATTAGCTTGCTTCTGTCAATGTGGGAAGAGAAAAACGTGGCTTGTGGCTTTCCCATAAGTTATTATGATCGTCAAGAAAATAGACCTATTAAAATACTGGAAGACCTATGGAACTCAGGTTTAAGATACACAGTGGTGCCTTTACAGATATACAGATTGGAGAATCACGCAGACTCAGTGCTGAGAACCATTAGGAGAGATCATCCGACTCAACCCTCTCATTGTAGACATTAGGCAAAAAGAAAAAAGGCAATTTTCCCCAGCTATGTGGTATCAGGCACATACTACATGCCACACAGAAAATTATGTGTAAAAGAAAGAGAGCAGATTAAATGATTAAGAGATTCTATATAATTTTTACATGTCGAATATTAATACAATTTAAAAAAATAATGTCATAAGCAAAGTCATATTTGGTCAGGGAGCAAACTAGGAGTTAAATCTATGACCCATTATAATGTCTTCTCCATAAGAACTCTGGTTTTTAATTGAGACTGTACAAGTTAACTCAAAGGGTTCCAGCATAACAATGAGCTCCCTCCTCCCCTATAACCTTTGAGCCCTGGTAAGTAAAAGTATCAGAAATATCATTTAAAAGAGTTCCCTATTTCCAGATCTGAAAACTGTAGTCCTGAAAGACCTGTTTTTGCCTAGTATAAACTATATTAAGAATTTCAGTTTTTAATGGACACTGAACATCATATTTAAACTCTGCATGTTTAAACTCTGTATAAGTTTGCTAGAAATTAGATCCAATTCTGAATTTCCAAAATGGTCTCAGAATATTCCTAGGAGGCCTCGTCCCTTTCACTTCACTAGTTTGCTGAGCTTCTAAACAGTTTGTTCTAATTTGTTATTTTAGACTCAAATTTTCCTGGCATGGATTTTTACATGTTATCGAAAAGCAAAAACTGACCACATATGGTATTTTCTTTTAGTGCCATCAACACAGAAATGTACATGAAGGTTTTCTCCTCTACATTTCCCGAAAGAAACGGTGAGTAAATAAAGTAAACCCTTGGAGGCAAAAGCGTTACTACAGGTAGGGAAATGAAGATGAATGGATGTGTGTTCTTTAAGCTCAAGGTGCCAGCCAGCAAACATGCAACACTGGAGCTCAATGTTCTACAAGGAACTGAAAGAGCACTATCATTAAAATATTTCTCATAAAATATTTAACCTCCTCACAATGGTTTGCAATGGACCAAGCACAACTCGTTCCATTTCCCACACGATTCTGTGACATGTGCATGGCAAGGATTATTTCTGTCATTCTCAATGAAAAGATGAAGAAATTGAGTCATAGTCAAGCCTTGTGACTTATCCAGGTTCACAAAGTTCCTAAGTGACAGAATGAAGATTGAGACCTATTTCCTCCGACTCTAGATCCTGGGATTGATGGTTCCAACTCCACCCAACACTGCACTGCCCATCATCATAATACACATCTTAAGAAGCACACAGTCTCAAAATAATTTTTCACAAGTGTCTGAATACAGAAATGCAAAAAAAAAAAAAAAATCCATTCCCTTTCCTCAAAGAGATAAATAACTTGCTTGTGATTTATTAACAAGGGTGTTATTAGACATTTTCTCAAATGTCTTGTCCAAGCCTCATAACCATGTCATGAAGTAGACATGTTTATTTTTATTTATACTTTAAAATGAACTGTCACAACATAAAAATCCAACAGAACAAAAATGAAATGGATACATAGTTTTCGGCTGCCAAGAAGTTATTTATACTTATTTAACCTGCTCTTATTCACTGAATGATGAGATGTGAAAGGACTTGGCGGTTTGCATCTAGGAAAGGAAAATAGTGAGCAACTGTAGGTCATAAAGAAAGTCACTGTGAGGGCAGGGATATCTGGCCTGGAATGGCAGCAGGTCAAGTACAGAGAGCCTTAGAGTGTGGACACCGGAGTCTGCGTGCAGAGCACGTGGCTGTAGTAAGGAAGACAGAACTAGTCTATGAGCACATCGAGGTGCAGACTCAGTCATACGAGATTAACTAGAAGAAAAAGAACTCAAGTTTTTATACCTGCTGGTGTTGTTTTCTCCATATAGACTGTATGTAAATAGAATGTTTCCTCTTGAGGCCCCATCTTTTCAATTTTATAAATCGCTACCATTGTCCCTGAAGATTTTATTTTTCTACTGTCAATCTCTGAGTTCAACAGAGATTCACTGAATGGTATAATTTTACTTTTTTTCCTTCCCAGATGACCCACGATTCCAGTGAAGCAAGTTTTCTGAGATCTGGTAAATTCAGTCACTAAAATGTAAAATGAAGTATGTTATCCCTTCCAATTTCAAGCTAAGACAATAAAGGAATAAAATTCTTACTATAGAATTTCAGCCATCAGTCAGTTTGTAAAGGTCCCCCTGACCCCCCAAAAAGAATTAGTCAATGATCTCCTCTCCCTACGATATGGCAGACCTCACCTCTACCCCAACCAACATCCATGTTGGAAGTCCTGAAGAAATTTGCACCACAATGTTATAAACTTTCTGTGGTGCTTTATTAAGAACATGTTAATCTCCAGACCTACCACTTGCCAGCAAATATTAGAGAAGAGAAACAATGTATCAAGAGGAGAGAGAAAAGAAGAAACTAGTTTAATTAATTTATCACCAAGGCCAAAAGAATATAAATCTTATCATTTTATCTGTCAACCAACACTATGAATTATTCAGCACACTGAATCTCCAAAAGAAAGGGAGAGAGAAAGCAGCTGGCTGAGCAGAAGAAAGGGCTCAATAGATCAGAGCAAGACAAGCCCCATAGCTGGGAAAACTTAAGAGGTAGTTGTCTGCGACAATGAGTGAGTAGTATAATCCCCTACAAGAAGGACTCCTGGCTGATGGACCACAAGTGGGAACACCACCACTTCTGCTAAGATGATTCAGACAGGACTTATGTGCCCCCCACACACCCTGGTTTCTGAGTAAGAGACTTTTCTTTAAATATGTTGTGGTGGGTTCCCTTTGAAAGTTGAGTTCTATTTGCAGCTAGTTCCCCCAAATGCCCACAGTCAGGAAAGTCCGTTACACTGTGTAGGATAAAATGTAAGACACATACTAAACCTAGGGTTCTTAGAAAAACCCGTTTTCCAAACTGTAAGTATTGAAGGACTTACTTTTTATTCTTATTCTATTACAGTTGTCCTAATTTTCCCCCATTGCCCTCCTCCACACACCCCACCCCCCACTCCCACACTGTTGTCCATGCGCATGGGTCATTAACAGATGCTCTCTAACTAGTCCATTTATTTTTGACAGATGGACATTGGGCTTTTTAAAAGTGGGGGAGAGGAAAAGAAATATACAAAACTTTCTTATGAAACTGAAGGCTAGTAAACAAATATATTTAGCATTTATGTGTCCCATACCACTAAACTACCTAGGAACTTTGTTAAGTATGGTAATGAAGTCGAGGATGAAAAATACCTGTAGGGATATTTTGAATAACAGAAAAATATAAATCATCATTTTATAAAATACATGTAAATTTATATTAATTAATATGGTGTGGTATCTGGATCCTCACCCTGCCCCCTTCTATTTTTTAAATTACAGAAGCATTTATCTTAGATACTCAAAATACTTCTGAAATTATCCCTAGCTGAACACCACAATGTCTTATTTAGTTTTCTATCCTTAGCAAATGGGAAACAGACTGGCACAAATTAAATAGTCAATAGATGCTGATTGAATGACTATGGAACAGAAAAGATGACAAAAGGGAGTGGGAACCTCAGAGAGGGGACTGACCAATGGCAAAAAGCTTACCAGATTCCAGTGAATTCTCTGAGACACAATCCTAACCTGAGATTATTTTGGGTGCCCCAGGCAGGTGTGGTTTTGTCTCCCTAACCCATAAAGGAGCTTGGTCTTCTCTCCAGTGCCCTGGGATAAAGGCTCTAGGTGAATCCATACACAATTCCCTAAAGATTAGAATCAAGCAGGGGTAAAAGGTTTTTGGAGCATTTCTGTTTCTTCTACGTCTTAGTGTGAATCCATTATAGAGCAGAATGGTTTGGAGGTGGCGGGAGGGGGAATGGCAACAACTGATTAATAGGGCAACTCCGAGGACTTTCAGTTTCTCAGGAAATGGACAGGGGAACAGAAAGAAACAAACAAATTAAAAAATCTCCCTTGAGTCCAAAAGAAGTTCTTGGACTCAAGCCCCTAATTTTCATTTTATACCAGAGTGACGGGCACTTGCTTCTTCACAGACAATAGAGACTGCTGCTTTTAGCATTGGAATAAGGTTGGCAGAAAACTTAGCAACAACCATCCATTAGGCTCATGGTGCTACGCCTCCTACAACCTCCATCCAAAAGACTTTTTTAAACGATTGCTGTTAGCGAAGCCTTTGTCTTGGACTAGAGGAAAGCCAGTGTACTTCCAGTAAGAATGAGAGGTAACTTAGCAAAGCCCTGAGGGGGACGACTGGTCGTTTCAGGACACAAAAGGTCTCAGTTTGGAGGGGGAACTGGAGCCAAAGGTCGGGGTATTTTGTGGATCAGCTTGCTGCTTGTCTTGATTTTGAGCTCAAAAACATTAATTAAATATGCAAGGAGCCTACTTAAAATAGATGCATTCACTCTCCAAGCCTGAAATCAATGGGACGAGACTTCAGGACGGAAAGAGGATACTGAGGAGTTGAATTCATGAACTTCCCTATCTTAGCCATGCACACCCTGGAATTCACTGCATCCTACAGCTTTGGTGGGTCTGGGGACCTTTTGTTTTTCTGTTCTATCATACTGAATCTTATCAGGTGGAGGTTAATGAGAAACCGGACTGGGAACCAGTCAAAAAGATTTAGAGAGTACTGAGCAAACTGAACCTTGAAGAAATGAACTCTATAGAGAAGAGTTGTATTTAACCTTTGGAAGATGGAACACTTTTAGGAGAGGAGGAGAGAGAGAGGGGAGAGAGAGAGAGAGAGAGAGAGAGAGAGAGAGAGAGAGAGAGAGAGAGAGAGAGAAACGACAGATTTAGGAACCCCTGGGAAGGAGAGCTCTGCAAATTTCATCACTTAACTCCTGGCTGCTTTTAACTGTTCATATCCTGAACAGAAAACATGCAGACCCTGCCAGCCTATAACCTCTAACTAATGCATAATCTTCATCTCCCTGCTGATCATTTACACTAATTAGCAAAATTTAGCTAATTATTGCTGAGTGTTTCCATGTTTAATTATGGCTATTAGTAATTGTCTGGCTTCCTCCATCTCCCACTCCCGTCTTTTTCTTTCCCACTCCCGTCTTTTTCTTTCCCACTCTTTATAATCTCACCTCTACTCCCAGTCCCTCTTCCCCTTGGGACCTAACAGTTTTCATATCAATAAAATTGCTTTTCTAGTTTTGGTGGTTGTGGTTCTTTCTTCTCCTAGGTTTTTTGTTTGTTTGATCTGGGAGAGGGGTGTTGGCTTTGTTTTTTAAAGAAAGCCTACACTAGCCTCAGCAGGAGTCACTGAGAAAATAGCAACCATATCAAGATCAAACATTCCCTCCTCCCCACCACCCCAACCTTACAAGCTCTGAGCTGCTTGACAACTCCATCAAATGAAATTTAAAGAGAGAGCCAGAAAGAGCCAGAGTATGTGCTGGCATTTTCTCAACATGCTTCCACTTAACGCTACAGGCAACACAGAGCAGAAGCCCACAGCTAGGAGGCAGTGGGAAGAACTGATGTTCCAAATGGGGTCTTCAAAATACAAGCTAGGGCAGGGGACCTCTGGTGTAGTTCACCAGTGCTGCTCCCTGGAGGGCTACTCCTGTAGGCGGGCTCTGTGATTCCTACTCTCCTCACCATCGGAGTGAAGTGCATAGTAAACAAATAAGGAAGCTCTCTTCTTTAGAACATTTTACTACGGCAAGCTCCTACCTTAGAGGCAGACATCACCCCTTCTGAGCCAGCCTGCACAGAGCTGAAAATATTTTTAAAAGCCATAAATCTCTTCCTCCAATAGCTATGCAAGAAGGGTTTCGAGCAAAATGCCTCAGACTTGTATCGTGTGAACAGGCCCACCCAGGTTACCCTTAATTAAAATAATATTTGCATAAATGATGGCATCCAAGTTACTATAATTTACACTTGGGTCAATTACAAATGAACTGTGCCTTGTCTACATAGATTGCGTCTTCTCTGATAGTTAGCAATATTAGACGTACAATTTTTATGGCAGCTGCTGTTTCTATCAGACATGTGGACAAACATAAAGCTGTGCAAATGAACAATAATGACTACTAGTTATTAATTACATTTTCTGCTTTCAGCTGCTCTCCCCCATGACCTTTAGCACACAGGTCACTTTCCAGCAGTTCAAACAACTTTTAGCTGAAGACTTAAGGATTCTTGCTGTCTGTTATTTCCCCGTTACTTGCTCTCAAGCAAGACCAGAGAGAAGGGTTAAAGCAAGGTGAATGAATGAATTATCAAAATGCAGCACTGGGGGACTTATCTGATAAGTTGCCTGTCATCATGGGGGGGGGGGGTTGCAGTGAAGGAGGTGGAAGGTTGCAAAGGGGTCTCTCTTTGTGGTGTTGGTGCAGCTATGGATAGGGAGCTAAAGAGAGAATTCATCAGAAAAAAGTGGGGGCTGGGGCAGAAAACATTAGCATTAGTCTTCCAGGGGAAACTGGACATTCTCTTCCCTCATGCACATGCGAGGCTTTTCATCATTTTAAATTAAAGTTTTTAGTCTCTTCCCACCCTTGACATTACCTGAAAGGCGAGTGGGTTAAAGAATTGCTATGCCCCATTAAAAGAATAAAGAGCAGAGAGACCCACCGTGCCCTCCTCGCAGGGAAAGAGGGGAGCGATAGATAGAAATAGGCACTGAGTGATGCTTGCTGCCATGGAAATGGTGCTCGTGCTGAGAGTGAGACCCCGGCGAGGAAGAGGAGGAGGAGGAGGAAGCTACATTAGAGGAACTCCACACAGAGCTGATGATACATCCCCAGAAGAGAGACCAGATCCCAAGCGTCCAGGCCGGCCGGCGAGGAGGGCTCCGTCTTGCATGGATTCTCAGGTGCATGGTCAACGCACTGGACCACTACAGATGGGCAGTTTGAATTCCAGCCAGTGAGGAATAATGAAGTTCATGATGCCCAAGGGCCCATCATAGCAGGGGGAAGACTTGTCCGAATTTTGGAAAGAGGGAAGGAGTAAGCGCCTTCAAGACTCGTGATGAATCAGTTAAAAAAAAAAAAAAGATACTATTAAAAAATAGTAAGAAGGAAACGCTCCCCTTTCCTAGGGTTTAAATTTAGGATGCCAAAGTCCACCCAGCTATAGCAACCTTCCTACGGAGCCCCGTAATGACAAACATGTCAGGGGAGGCCCCCTTGAGGCTTCCTCCTGATCTCTAGGCACCTCAGGTCTGAAGACTTAACTGCACACTCCAGCAAGCCACAAAGAGGAAAGGTGAAAATGAAGGAAGAAGAAGAGGCAGCAGGACACCCAAGTAGGTTCAGGTTAGTTTATCCCAACATCCAAGCAGTTGGAACATTTTTTTTTCTTTTTCCACCTCCATGCGATGCAATGCAGAACTACCAAGCAAAAAGGGGCTGCAGGTGGGAGAGTTCTTCGCGTGTTTCTCGGAGTCTTGGCGGAAGGGCGCGGAGGCTGTTAACCCTGCACTTTCTGGAAGAGCTCCACGGAGCCTCTCAGCATGCTTCCCGGGTTTCCCAACTGGATGAAAAGCAGTAGCAGTAGCAGCAGCAGCAGCAGCAACCAGAGGAAGAGAACAAGGAGGACCGGAGGGAAAGAGGAGAGGAGGAGGAACCCAGAGCAGAGCAGCAACCCAAATCAACGTCGCACACGGCGGAGAGAAGTGGGTGGGTGAACAGGGAGAGCAAAAGAGGAGGTTCCCGCAGGCTGCAGAGGTGGCCGAGAGGCAGGCAGGAGCCTTCAAAGTGCGCAGAACTGGGAGGCACAGGTGAAGTGAAGCAAGGAGTTGGGGAGCCAAATTCACAAATGGGCAAGTCATATGCAAATAACGCACTCCGGAGAGCAAATCAGTGCAGCCAGAGCGCTCTGCCGAGGGACTGGCTGGCTTGGGAGGAAGGAGGGGCCGCGCGCCCGGAATCCCGGCCCTCCCCATTCAAGTACGCGCTAGCTCATCCACACTCTCGCCTCCCAGCACACACTGCCCCCACCCCCACCTTCTCCTGCTGCGCTCCGCTTTCCTTCCCAGCAGAGTGAGCGCGCACGTGCGAATGTGTGTGTGTGTGAGAGAGAGACTGAGAGACAGGCAGACAGACGGACACTGCGCCTTTTTATCACGCTTTCTTCCTCCTCTCCCAGGCACATTAAGCCAAACTCTCACGATGAATCCACCTTTTACAATTCAGAAAGAAAAATGCAGGCGACAGTTAAGGCTGAAGTAACCCCAAATAGAAATAAAAATAAACCCCTTGAGTCAGCAAGGAGCGCTGCTGGGGCGGCTGCAGGCAGTGGTGCTAAGCCTCACACTCCCCGTGGCCTGGCAGTCAGCACCGTGGTCAGCACCACGCGGCCACTCTCCTTGCTTGTATCTCTCTGGGGGTTAAGATGTCCAGGGTTCCAATTCCACGGGGGCCTAGGAACGAATGGCAGGAACCTTCCTCCCCGCTCTGGCGGAGATGTGGCCCCGGGACGCCAGAGGGTGAGGAGGTTGATGGCCTGGAGGCCCTTGGAGAAGTCAGCTTCCACCCCCAGTGCACAGGTCATTCTTGGAATTCAGGAAGCAGAGGTTAGCGCCTTCTCTGGCTGTCCTGGTCAAAGAACTTCAGAAGGGGTGACAGCTGAGTCTGCTGGTGGAAGAGGAGTGTCAGCCTGTCCAGGACTGGCCTCGGAGACACTGCCCAGGTGGGTGAAGCCTCCAGGCCTCCAGGGCACTGGGCAACAAAGAAAGCACAGATTTTACATCCAGGATGAACCTGCAGGGGACAGTAGGAGCGGCAGAAAGAGGCTGGTGCACTGGTGGTGGCCATCTGTGGCTCCAGGAGGAAGCTGACCAGGGTTCTGCCAGGAAATGGTGACATTCTGAAGAGGTACCTCCACCTCCTTCGACACCCCTTCCTCCCACTCCACGTGATGTGCTGAAGGCACACACCCAACTGGCAGCCCTCCTAGACCCTGGGACCTTAATAGCTTTGACTACTTGCTTCATTCTCACCTTGGTTTAAAAAAAATACATTATATTTGGAGGGGGCAGAGAGAATAATATTTGCTTGTTAAATCATATACACTATATCATACTTGCTTGTATATATACAGGGTCTGGCAGAAGTAAGGCCTGCTTGAGTGTGACTGGTAAAGTAATAATATGGGTGTGATAATTTATAGTTTTAATTTGAACGTTTCACCTAAAGTGTCATATAGCGTGCTTGAGCGTGATGTTGTTATGTTGCAGAAATACATGCTTATGATTTTGTAATAAAAAGGGGCATTATTTGTGCTGTACACTGTGCGTGTGTGTATACACACACACACTCACATATACATATACATACATATATAGTATTTACGTGACATTTCTTAAAGGAGCATATAGCACCGGTTATACTCTTGCTCTCGAGAGCATTTCCAACCATATAACTGAGAATAAAGAACCGGGATTAAGACCGTCCTATTCATCTTTTGAACATCCCAAAGAGAAACTGAGGAAGTTAGCGTCATACATCTTTCTAGCAGGTAAAGATAGTAACCTATAGATGATTTGTCTTCAAGGTCAAATGTCAAGTCCATTTCAGATTGGTGGTGGTGACCTGGTATTCTGGTTCTGAAGTCAATATTCTCCCAGAGGCCCATGCTGTGGTAAATGGTGCACAGTCATCCCTACTGCTCTGGCTCTCAGCTATAAGGGGATCCACAGGGGACCCATCCATGGTCCCTCATTCAATATTTTTCATGCCCTTGGGTGGCAGCTAAGAAACAATGTGTCTTAAACCAGAAACACATGCCCAGGAACACCACAGCAAGCAACAGAGGTGGTATATGGAGACTTAGTTTAAACCTCAGTTTCCTGCTCTGTAAAACATGGATAATGCCTTCCCTCATGAGGTTCTCAAGAGTTTTAAACAAGATAACATACACACTGCATCAAGCTTCACACCTGACAAAGAGTGGCAGCACTTTTTCTTCAATAGAAAAATAAGCTGAAACTATACAAAGGTTAAGGAGATGTTTAGGGTCTTATGTTATTATTGGTAGAAATGTTGGGGGGAATCTTATCCTACGTATCCTCCCTTACGATTGATAATTCCCATTCAATCCAACCAGTCCTTTAGTCCTCCAGATGGAGTCCCACTGCACTTTGGACTTACTCAAACTCTTTATCATGGTTTTAGGGGACTTCAATGACCTGGCTTATGCCTAATTCTCCAACTTATCTTCTGTCAGATGCCCCCTTACTGTCCTCTGGACTTCCAGACCCTCTTTCTGCTCTTCAAATGTCCCAAGTTCTTTTCCAACTCCAAACCTTTGTACTTACTGGCTCCTCTTGTCTGGAAGACTTTTCACCGAGGTTTTGTGATTGGTTCATTTCAGATGTCACCTCCTCAGAAGCCCTCTCGGATCTTCATCTAAAGTATCACACCCCTGAAAGGCACTTCGCCTCATTGCCTTCTTCTGTTTACTTCATGGCACTTTGCACTTTCTGAAATAATTTTTATCTGTTCTTAGCCTTGATCCATAAAAAGATGGTAAGCTCCCTGAAAGCTAAGCCTTTGCCTCATCCCCCCCCCCATATCTTCTATATGTGGCAGAGTGGGTAGCACATAGTAGGAGCTCAGGAAATATTTGCTCAGTGAATAAATCCTACAAAGCAACTACTGATCTCATGTTTACAGGTTCCTATATCATTAGTTACACTGACGCATTTCTCTGGCTTCAGTGACATCAATCCCCAGAAATGCACATTCCCAGAGTCTATGAGTTGCCTATCTACCTACATAACATTGCTCTTCTTTTCTAAATTGGCATGGGTGTTGGAGACTGTCTCTGACTTTGTCCTGAGGAAGCATGGGAAGCTTTGATGGACCTTCCAATTAGTCCTCTGCTAGGCAACAAAGTGAAAATAAATCCTTAATGCAGTAGGAAAATCTCTGGAAATGTTGCTGGTGTGTCACAGCTGGAGCTATTCTTTTCATTTGTCATACTTATAATTTATTTATTTACTTTTTGCAAAATGTCAAAAGAAGTAACCGTGAATTCCAGTAGGGCTGATTCCATTTGGGGACCCAGTTGAATACTGAGAAGATTTATCACATGGCAAATGTAAGACTGGTTTATTTTCTCTTGTTTTACTTCGAAGAGATAACTGCCAGTTATTCTGATAAAACACATGTCCTTCTCCAGTTTAACACACCACTGATTTCTTTTTCGTTTCTTTTCCCTCCTGTCTCTTCCTCCAATCAACACATTCCTACCTAGATTTCTTTTTCTAATTCCCATTCTTCTCAGGTCTATCAGAGTTTATATTAGGCTACCTTATTAAACCTATTTTTTAGATTTTCAGCTCCACCGATACCTTCTAAACACTGCCAGCAGCTAGAGTTCAGCTAGAGGACTTTTTGTCACCCGCACTACCACCAAAAGCTGCCCACTTACCGCCATGGCCGGGTATTTCAGTTGGCTAGAGCACCATACCGACGCAACAAGGTTGCCAGCTTGGTCACTGCTCAAAGCACAAATAAGAATCAACCAATAAATGCAGAAATAAGTGGAACAACAAACTCTCTCTCTCTCTCTCTCTCTCTCTCTCTCTCTCTCTCTCTCTCTCTCTCTCTCCTTTTCTCTTCTCTATCTTTCTCTCTCCACCCTTTCTTCTCTCTCTCAAATCAAAACTACATTTTTAAAAAATCATGAAATACTGCCCTCTTTTCTCCCCTGATGGGTCCTAGAGTGAGAACATTTGGGAAATGAAGTACACAGCTACAGGATGAAGATATAAATCCACTTTTATGATAGAAAAGAAGAGAAATAGATATAGATACATTATGCTCAACACAGATTTAAAATTGAAAAGTACAAATAATTTTGCAGGAACAATCATACATAGGTCCACTTGGATAAATCCCCATGAAATCCTAACCAGACTCTTTGGAACTTCAAGTTTCTGCGTGGAATCCAGTTGGAAAAACAAAACAAAACAAAACTGTATCTGGATTTGGCCCTTAATAGCTGTGTTTCTCTATTATTTCACACTTCAGAACTTGGTGCTATAGATCTTTTCCCCCTGCTTTTTAAATTTCCTCACTTCACCTCACCTCCCAGAAAACTATCCCAAGGTGAGGTAGGAGAACCATTACCCAGCTGACCCTAACCCTCTTTGTTTGCTTTGGTCTATACTTCTGCCATGAAGTAGTCTGGGGAAGCTTTTGGCTTCTACAGTAAGCCTCATGCTACTACTTAATCGTATCTGCTGCCAGGAACCTAACGTGAAGTTGACCTGTCAGTCTCTCACAATACATTTTGTCCGGGCACATGGTTTTCTCACTTGTACCGACTCTGACTTTCCACTTCACTGCCAGCAGGAGACACCTGTCAAGTTGTTTGTCACAGGCACATATAATATGACCGCACAGACACAGAAGGCACCGAGCACTCCGCCTCCATGTAAAACCTAAGCTCTTGGTGAGGGCTCTCTTTTTCCACATATGAAGTGTAGACCTTCTTACTTTCTCTCTCTATGCAGGGTTCCAAAAGTAAGCGTAAGAAGAACAAAAAACCAAACAAACAAATCAACAACTAAACTCTCATAATGTGAAGTGAAATAAAAATCCTAAAAAAAAAACAGGTGACTGTTAACGTGGCTGTAAATATATCCAAGAACTCCAGTGACACCATAAAACAGTCACACTTTGCTTTATTGTAGTCAGTAGATTTATTTATCGCCATGTAATTCATGCTTCTGCTCATTTATTTTAAAAAGCCATCCTGCAAAAATCAGATTTTTATTATATTTTCCATTCAGGAGTATGAAAGGGAAGCTTTATTCTTTCAAACACTACTCCTACATGTATTTGATTTTTAAAAAGACAATGACACCCTCATATAATTTCATTGCTTAGAGAATGTACATATTGCTTCTGTTCCTTTAATTTGTCCCTTTAATAAACATCCATAGTTATTCTTTTGTCCTCCTTGTGGCTGAAATAGGGATATCAAGAGTTTGATGTTGGAAAAATTTCTCTAGGAAAATTTCCAAATTTCTTTAGAGTTTTAATCAGTGGGGCTGAAGTATCCATTTCCTTAGAATCTTGCACGTTTCTGCAAGGATAGGAAAACTATGAAATGTTCCTGTGTAAGCCTTAACCTGCTTCCTTTGAAATCCTGGTTCAATTATTTTATCACGGAAGTAAATTTTGCTATTACTCAAGTACAGGAATCAATTAGTTCCTTCAGAGAGATTCGGGCATTTAAACCTGTTTGCTTTCACTTAAGCTGATATTGGATATCAGAGAACTCAACTCCCCACCCTCTGCATCATGTAAATCTTTAACCAGTTTTAAGAATTCAGACTCTATGAATTATTGCTATACAGAAACAGAAGTAGTAATATCACCTGTATATTTATAGAATAATTACCAAGGCAATGATTTAGAGGACACTTGGAGAATATATACAGATTTAGGTTTGGGGCCCTGGTGTTTGACCGCTTAGGTTCAAATCCTGATTCTGCTTGTCAGCTGCTGTGAGCATGTTAACAAGCTCTTTGGCCCCTTTGTATGTCAGCTTCTCCATCTCAAAAATGAGAATAATTATATTATCTATCTAATGGTTTTTTGTGAGGATTAGAAAGTTAATTTACATAAAAATGTATAGACAGTGTCTGGAACACAGTAAATAAGCAATAATTATTCTTGGTAGTCACATTTACTGATCAGGTACCGTGTGCCAGGCACTGTTGTTGTTACTATTCTCTTTTCCTCCTTGGTAACTCCTTGAAAGTTATCCCTGCAGACAGTGTTCTCTTTTTGTTGATATAAATCTCAAGATAAGTGAGTAAACAGAAAGCTCTCCCTGAAATTCCAAAACCTAGAACGGAAAGTCACTCTGCATGACCTGACTCATTGAATTCTCTCTGCCCATTTTTGCAGAAAGGGGAGCAGCTTCTTTGCACCCTGCCCACAAACAACCTTCAAGCCAACTCCAAAATGATAAGCTCCCCATGGCCCCACAATCAGGTACTATGGGCTCCCCACCTCTGGCATCATTGTACAAGTAATCGTTTTCCACTGTGAGGCGGGGCTCTCAGCCTCTCAGTCTACTTTGAGATCTAGAAGGGCTCTCTGGCTACTTCTCGTTCCAATCTCTTTATTTAACCACTTTCTTCTCTCTAATAAATAATAAATCTTAATTATTTAGCCTTTCCCATGAAAGACATGCCTTCCAAATCTTTTAATAATTTTCATTGGATTTATTTAGTATGTCTTTGTTATTCACTATTTTTTGTTATTGTGACTGTACCTCAGAACTAAGTTCTACTCAGTATAGAAAGAAACTATTACTTTGGTACATCAGTTCATCTACTTCATGAATATTAAATGTACACTAATCAGATAAAGTCCAGGAAATTCAGGGATGAAAAAGAGAAGATTTAAGGCTTTAAAATGTATATAATCTAGCAGAAAAAATAAACCCACCAAAAACAAATTTAAAAAGCCATAAATCTATACATATATTTAGATTTACGTCTGTATATATACATATATACACATATATCTATACATATATAATAAGATAACAAGTATATATTTTATATACATATGTATCTTTCTGAACATAATGTGATAAGTCTGGAATAACTATAAACAAAGCATACAAAATAATAAATGAAATTAATTCACTGTAGAGGAAGGAGGGATTATCAGGAGGTATCCATAGACAAGGTGACGTGCACGCCTAGTGTCCAAGGACTAGACTTCAGATCCTGATCCTCTACTTATTGGCCATGTAACGTAACTCAAGCAAGTTACTTTAAGATCACTGAGCCTGTTTCCTCAATAGTGAAATTATAAATAATCCCTACCTCACAGGATTGTTTTGATGGTTAAATGAGAAGATATATTTGAAAGGAGCATTGTAAATGTCTGGGTCCACTATTGGCATGAACCTGGCCTCAAATGATTTCAACAGGCAGAGAAACAGGAATATAAAGGAGATTATCAATGCAGGGTGGAATCATTCCCAGAGAGCTTCTTAAAGGAGGCAAACTTTAAACTCAGCTGTCAGTTGTCCCTTAGATTGTTAAAGCCTGAGAATCTCAGAAAGGGGTCAACTTTTTTTTAACTCAAAAAATAGTTACTCCATGGGATAAGAAATGTGACACATTACAAAATTAGAAGTAATGCCTTTGAAGGTAGTGGGCTTTCCATAGCAGGAAATATTCAAGAAGTAAATGCCTTTTAGAGACTCTGAAATTACTATCTTGAGGTAAGTGAAAAGATGGAGTATATAACATCTACGTTCCTTTTCAAGTTAATATATGATACTGATTAAATTTTTCTTTGCCCTTTACCTCTGCATTTACTTAAATGTGAACTCTTGGCCTTAATTTGAGGCACAAACCCAATTCCTAGCTGCTGCAAAAATTATAGCACAGTCCTATTTATTGAAACCTCATATACTGAGGTGAGAAATCTTAGACTTCTGTAAAATGAATCTGGCATTATTGCACTAGAACTTCATTTTTAATTATTGCATACAGTACAAGTTGTCTCTAGACAAGTTAACAATTTTATGTTTCTATTTTAAGTACCAAGAATTTCCCCCCCCACTAGCAGCACCTACATAGCTGCTGTTCCTGTGTTCTAAGAGGACACTTTTCATTGGTCAAGAGCCCATTGCTATAGAAAGAGTTTGCTGACCTGCTTGTCCTGTTGTCCTCTACCTCCCAGCAGGAAATCCAGGTGGACTGAATTTAAGTAAGTCTGAATTCTCTTAAATGAAGATATGTATCTTTAACATCCTGGGACAAAAAACAGCTATTCCGCTCTCTCTGACCAAGACAAATCCATTCCTCCTCAGGAGCTATTACGGGAACCAGAAAGAGAGTGAGGTATTTAGAAGACAGCTAAATGTGTTAGAGAAACTGTGATACAGAGCCAGAGAATGACCTGTTTCATATCACATAGCATTTCAATGTCATAAGCTGGACTATTCCTCTAGAATATTACTCAAGAGAGAGGCATGCATGATTCCTACAATAGCATCAATAATTTGTAAAATAAGATTATAAGAAAAAAGTAATATTCAGTAAGAAGATAATGTACCATAATAGAGAGTTAATAGACATCAATGGGAGAATCAGGAAACCAGTGTATGTAATGTGAGATAGCAATAATCTGAAAGAAATTGCCAAAATAAACATGGTTGAAATGATTAAATGAATTACAGAAACCATGGTGGGGAGGGGGAGAGGTATTGTGATAATGAATAGAACTAGGAAAGAATTAAAATCTTTTGAAAGTGAAACACAGTAAATGAAATATTTTTTAAAAGCCAGTGGATGAACTATGTAGATGTAGCTAAAGAAAGAATTAGTAAACTGGAAGACAGAACAGAGAAAAGTCTCTAAAATATAGCACATTGAGAAAGATTTAGAAAACATAAAAGAGATTAAATGTCATGAGTGATCAAATGCAAAGTCCAACATACAAATATTAGAAATTATAGAAGAGAAAACAGAAACAGAGAAAAGAGCAATATTCAAAAAAATAATGGTTGGAAATTTTTTCAGATTTAAGTAATGTGAATTTTTATATTTAAAGATCCTAAGCAAGAAAAACAAACAGCCAAACCTTGGTTCATGATAATGAAACAAAAAATCATCAACTGAAATAAAAATCTTAAAATCAACAGACTGCTTTTAAGCAGACCTCACAAAACAATGAAGATAAAGCCTTGTAATGAAAAAAATAAATCAATATAGATTTATTGTCTAGGCAAATCATTTAAAAGTAGAGGCAAATCCAAGATGTTTTCAGATAAAGTTTGAGAGGCTTCTGGTCAAGATGGTGTCATAGGTAAACACAGCTCACCTCCTCACAGAACCACATCAAAATTACAACTAAAATATAGAAAAACCATCACTCAGAGCTGTCAGAAATCAAGTTCAGTGAAAGTGTGACAACTACAGAATTAAAGAAACCATATCCATCCAGACAGGTAGGAGGAGTGGAGATGTGGAACAGAATGGCCCCACATCCACGTTGCGGATAAAAATTCAGGAGGAATATCTCAGGAGAAAGGAGTCCCAGCCCCACACCAGACCCCCCAGCCCTGAGTTCCAGTGCCAGGAAGGTAAGTCACATAACTTCTGGCTGCAAAAACCAGCAGGGATTGTGCCAGCGGAAGAAACTTCTGGAGTCCCAAGCAGTTCTCCTGAAAGAACCCACAAATAGACTTACTAAGGCTCACTCCCTCTACGCTCTAGCACCAGAGTAGCAGCTTGAAAGGCACCAGTGCATACAGAGAGGAAATGAAGTGTCTCGCATCAAGATGGAAGCTGGAGGACAGTTTTCTTTCAGACAGAAATGTGGGCACAGGCCATTTTCCCTTTTCTGAGCCCTCCTCACACAGAGCCACGGAGCCAGCAGGCCAGTGCCATATCTGAGACTACATCAACCTGCCTAACATAGTTTGCCCCACCCTGGAAATCCGCTGAGATTCTGTGTCACCCAACTTAGGGGCTCACCCAACCTGTTAACCATGACTTTTCCATGTGAATGGTTGGTCTTGGCTTATGCTTTACAACTTTCTAAATACTATCAAACAAGCAACAGCTGGCCTCAGTGAGCCTCCAGCCCCCATAAATCTTGCTAAGTGGCCCCAGGCCTGGCACTAGCAGCAGCCAGCCTAGATTCACAGCTTGGCTTCACCTAGGAATCTCTAAGCTCAGCACAAGTAGCCATCTCAGACTGATTTATAACTCATACAGGGTGTTCCCAGGCAGAACACAGGCGGGGGCTGACCTTGGCCTGCACCACCTGGGAAACCTCAGAGCCTGCACACCTAGTGGACAGCTACAGACCATGTCAAAGCACCACTACCCTGCCTCTGCAAAGCTGATCTTCCATGGAGGGTGGAGGTTGGCGGTCAGTGGTCACAGCCAGTCCTTGCAAATGACTGGCCTGGTTAAATCCCTTTCACCGACCTGCCAACAGCAATCAAAGCTTCACTATAAGAGGAGGGTGTACTCAGCCCACACAAAGGGTGCACCTCGAGTACCCATCTTGAATGATAGAGGAGGCTGTACCACTGGACCTTAAAGGACACCTACCACATCAGGCCACACTACCAAGACATAGAATCGAAGTAACTCTACCTACTACATAGAAGCAAACACAGGGAGCCTGCCAAAATGAGGGCACAAAGAAACATGGCCCAAGTGAAAGAACAAATCAAAACTCTAGAAAAAGAACTAAACAAAATTGAGATAAGCAATCTATCAGATGCAGAATTCAAAACACTGGTTATAAGGATGCTCAAGGAACTTAGTGAGGACCTCAACAGCATAAAAAGATACAGTCGGAAATGAAAGATACACTCATTGAAATAAAGAACAATTTACAAGGAAACACAGTAGAGTGGATGAAGCCAAGAATCAATGATTTGGAACACAATGAAATAAGGAACAATCAATCAGAACAACAAGAAGAAAAAAGAATCTGAAAAAAACAAGGATAATGTAAGCAGCCCTTGGGACAACTTCAAGAGGTCCAACATTCACATCATAAGGATGCCAGAAGGAGAAGAGAATGAGCAAGAAATTGGAAATCTACATGAAAAAATAATAAAAGAAAACTTCACTAATTTGGTGGAGGAAATACACATACAAGTCCAGGAAGCACAGAGAGTCCCAACCAAGATGGATACAAGGAGGCCCATGCCGACACATCATAATTAAAATGCCAAAGGTTAAAGATAAAGAGAGGATCTTAAATGCCACAAGAGAAGTTAGTTATCTACAGGGGAGTTCCCTTAAGCCTGTCAGCTCTTTTTTAAAATAAACTTTGCAGACTATAAGGGATTGGCAAGAAATATTCAAGGTCATATAAAGTAGAGACCCGCAGCCAAGACTGCTTTACCCAGCAAAGCTATCATTTAGAATTAGAGGGCAGATAAATAGCTTCCCAGACAAGAAAGAACAAAAGGAGTTCATCAACACCAAACTATTATCATATGAAATATAAAGGGACTTATTTAAGTAAAAGAAGATCAAAACTATGAACGATAAAATGGCAATAAATACATATTTACCAACAATTGAACCCAAAAAACAAACTGAGCAAACAAGAGGAAAAGAGACAGGATCATGGATACAAGAGAATGTTTTCATGGTTGCCAGATGGGAGGGGGGCATGAGGGAATAGGTGAAGAGGTGAGGGGATAAGAAGTACAAATAGGTAGTTACAGAATAGCCATGGGGATGTAAAGTACAGTAGAGGAAATGGAACAGCCAAAGAACTTATACGCGTGATGCATGAACAATGATGTGGGGATGGCCTGAGAGTAGGGGGTGTTGGGTGGAGAGGGCAAAAGGGGAAAAATGGGACAACTGTAATAGCATATCAATAAAGCATAATTTAATTTAAAAAGTTTGAGGAAGGTTATCACTCACAAACTACCAGTGGCATAACAAATAATGGATGTATTTCAATATTATGAAAATGATCCCAGATAAAAGGAGGGGTGTTTAAGAAGCAGTAATTAGTAAAAAGAAGTGTTATGACATGGTTGAATCTACTTAAGCATATTATCACTACTAGTAGTGCCACCACCACTACCAACTTGCTTGTGGTGGCTTTAAAACAAGAACAATAACCAATATTTTCTTAATGCTTATAAACTAGGAATTAGTATTGTCCATATTTTACAACTGAGGAAAAAGAGGCATGCATTGTGATTTGCTCATACTCACTTAGAGGCTGGATTTGAACCCAAATTACCTATCTACTGAAATCTACGGTTCAGGTTACTTTAGCATTCTTTTGTTCAATGCTATACAAGTGAAGTGTGCACCTTCCACATCACACACTAAGAGACTGATGCTTGTTTTCTACTTTGCCTTTGTGTCTGTTCTGGAATGGGGTTGTAGACATGAGCCAACTCCAGCCCTGTGAATGAGGACATTGTCTATTTTCTATTAGTGGTGGGTTATTATTATTATTTCAGTTAACATTTGCTGGGTATATTAATTAGGATGTTGTTTGGATGTTTTTAGCTGAGACCATATAACTGTATTTAAACAAGATGGAAGTTTCCTTTGTCTCACGTAGAAAAGCCTGGAACTGGTTGGTGGCCCAAGGCAGTATGGCTGAGTAACAAGAGAAGGGCAGCCTGGGGCTGTGGACGACCTAGAGAAGCACAACGACCTTTTCTTCAAATCAATATTCCAACTAATATAATTGGAAATTTAACCAAGAGAAAACAGATACGAAAATATTATTGTCTGAGAAAAATAGACTTTACCACCCAAAACATCACTATATTCTGAGCAAAACAATTAATCAGGGCTCATATAACAGCCTTGAATCTATTCATCTAATAACATAGCCTTAGAATATATAAAACACATATTGATAGTCTGAAAAGTACAAATCCATGATCAAAAACCCCACAAAAATGTATGTTCTATGGAGGTAGATGTTTTTGTTTGTCTGACCATTGCTGACTATCTAGGATCTACAACAACACACATCAAGAGTCTAATAAACATTTGTTGAATAGGCATACCCTTCTTGTTAAAAGTGATAGGATAAGCTGGAAAAAAGTATCAAGGCTATAGTTAGTTTAAAAACCATGATTAACAGAACAGAAATACTGACCACATTTGCAAGCCTGGGTAGAACAATTAGAGTCCTATCCTTAAGAATATATGAAACATAATGCAAAAAGTGGCCATGTATTAAAGTCATAAACAAATTTTAAGAATCAATAACTTCATTTCACATCTGAGTTATACCCATAACTTCATTTGGTAATAAATTACCAAAACCTTGCACAATATTACTGATCAAAGAAATTAAGTGATCCATCATTCTATTAATTACATTATATGCTTTCCCTTACATATGCACTAATATTTGTGCTTAGAAATTAATTCTCTATCATTATATACACTGTTTGTATATAATGAAATATTAGAGTGGTGCTTTCAGAAAGAGATCTTTGATCAAATTATTTTTTCTAATTTTCTTCTTTAAAAAAATAACAGTGTTCAACACAAGCTACCCAAGACTCTTTCCAAAATAAAGCAAAAGACATAACACATAACAGTCTCAGAGTGTTGGCTACTAGATGACAGTTTATGCATCCCTTGTCCTTTACCTCTCAGCAGGTACTTGTGCAATATTTAATGCAAAAGTTCTAAGTGAAAATCCTGGAAACAATATTCCAAAAAATAACTTGGTATGAGCAATACCATCAGTAACAATGATGAGCACAGACCTTATTTTCAAGCTATAAAAAAAAAGAGAGAGAGAAAGAAGACGAAAAGCACATAGACATAACTTGGAGCCAAAGGAAATCAGAAGGCTTTTGAAAAGTTATACCAGAAAAAGAACCATATTTTTGTCCTGTCAAACCAAGTTTTAAACTAATTAAGAGACAACCTTATTAAGCATGATTTCCAAGTAATACAGTATGGTTGATAGAAGTATTACCATCTTGTATTAGAAATGAAAATATCTGTACTTTAATTCTTGGCTCTAACATTAATTGGCAAATATTAGGCAACTCACTTAACTATAGACTACCTTATATAGATTCTCAGATTTTTTAAATTTAAATGTTTGTAATAGAGACTGAGACTAACAAGCTGTACAGCTTCGTAATAATAATACCAGCTGGCTAGCTTGTACCTACTGTGTATTTCCCCTGCTGTACTTCCCTCGTGCCTGCTTGGCCAACCATCTACCTCTTCATTTCAAGCAAATAAGTATAGATGACAAGGTATTTACTGTGGATTCCCCAGAATCAAGAAGAGAATTTACAAGGGAGGGGTGGCGGAAGAGGGATGGGAAGCAGCACTCTTCAGCAACATATATCTTAGCCCAATTCAGGCAGAGAGTGAGCCGTTTCATCCAAGGGAGTGTGTGTGCGTGCGGGAGTAAAGCATCCCGGAGGGAGTCATCATGCTTGATAGATGTAATTTCCTAAAATGTGTACCTTGTTGGTGTTCAGAAGATGAACAGAGAAAGGTCAGTGCATCAAAAGAGAGGACAAAAGGACAATGTGCTATTGGAGAGTGCTGCAAATTCTTAGAGTGGCTGTATACCACTAATGAACAGGCCCAACTCATTACGAAGTAAATTAAACAGCCATAGAGGCATGGCAAAGCTTTAGGAATAACAACATTCAGTAAATTTTTTAATCCTTTCCTCCTTGCCCATCTCTCCTATTGAGTCCCTGCTGGGACAAGGGGACTTCGGGGTGGTGTAGGATGGTTGTTGCTTTGGGAGTTACTCAGCGGATGGCGGTTACTAAATGTGGCACTGGGGGAGCAATAATAAATTTAAACAACTACGAGAAACTCTTGGCCTTTTCTCCTCAGCCTCCGCTCTCCCACTACAGTTAAAGGAAAATTGAGAATAGCAGAAATAGCAACCCCCAACTGTCCCCATCCCCACTCACCAGATGCAGAAGAGACTTTTGGTAGCTTGACTTACGTCATATGAAGATGATTGCATGCATGGCCCAAAGGAAAACAAAAACTAAAAATATTTATAGGTTATTATAATTTCTTCTCTCCTAATTCATTCCCTTCTCCAGTATGTATAACACTTGACCAGGGCTCTTGATGAACAAGTCCAAACAAAGTTAATTTATCTTTACAACATCAAGTTTTTTTTAACAGTTTTTATTTTTTACTATTAGAAACCTCTGTAAAAGTATCCTCTTTAATACTAACAGTAGCAGATCGATTTTGGTTATCAATTATAAATCCCCATTTTTAAAACAGCATATTTTATTCTGATTTTTGATGGGTTCATTTGTGGTTTTGACATGGAAGGAAAGTGAAAGAAGTTTTGATTGATCTAGCTGTTAACTATTACTCTCCACAATGGTTTCTTATGGACTGAATTGTGTTCCATGAAAATTCACATGATGAAGTTCTAACCCACAACGTGACTGTGTCTAGAGAAATGCCCCTTAAAGAGGTAGTTAACATTAAATGAGGTCATAAATAGAACTGGTGTCCTTACAAAAGGAAGAAATACTACAACTATGTGGTCACAGAGAAAAAAGCCATCTGGGGACACAGAGAGAAGATAACCACCTGCAAACCAAGGGGAGAGGCCTTAGGAGAAACCTGAGCTGCTGACACCTTAATCTTGGTCTGTCAGCTCCAAAACTGTGGGAAAATCCATTTCTCTTGTTGAAGCCATCCAGTGTAAAGTAGTTTGTTATGCAGCCTGAGCTGACTAATATAGGGTTGTTGATAATAATAACAACAGTGTTTGTGGAATTACAGATATTCACACCCATAAAGAACCTTAGAGTTTATTTGGATGAAGAGTTCTTAGCCTGGAGTTCAAGGAACTGCCATAATGAGGACCACCTCTTTGCATATCTCTAAAAGGATGTCCTTTATGCCACTGTCTATCTGAATTATGCTTCCATGGAATTGTATAAATCTGTACTACGTAGTCAGGTAGTGTACAGTTTCTATGATTCTGGATGATAGCCCTAAAAATGGTCTGTATAATTACTTCCTGAAACTACATTACATTTAGTCTGGGAGTGCATTTTTTTTTATGGAAAGAAGGTGCAAAAAAATTCCTCAGATTTTTAAAGAAGTTCATGGTCCCCAAATGTTGAAGAAGTACTGATTACTTCAAATCTCTCACTTTACAAATAAAGAAACTAAACCCTAGAGAAAAAAAAGTGCTCGAAGATACATAAAACTGTCCCACATAAATCTTCTGTCTCCTAATTTGATTGTTAACATGTACCTGCTTATGTTTGATCCCTAGTGAATAACACATACACACACACACATACATACTTTACAAAGATAATAAAAGTTGCTTTTATAGAAATTGAGCATTTCCCCTATTTCACCTGAACTCAGCTAAGAGATATCTTTCAATCTTCCAAAGTTAAAGGTAATGCTCAAATCTTAGCATGTTTATTTAGATGGTAGGGTAGTTAATATTTGTTTAACTTATGTCCATACTCACATAGTATGTTATATGTATATGTGATAGTCCATTATTGAAAACTTGGGTTTCTATACATGTGGTTAATAAGAGAATTTCATTAAAGAACGCTGTTTAAGGCTTAACATTATAACTTCCAAGTTGCTATAAATCTCAATATAAAGTCTTTGTGTTTGTCCACTTGCCCACAGTCAAGAGACAGTGGGTAACTGGAATTTCATTTCCCTAGTGGTTCATTATTAAGACTGGAATCAAGCATGTAAGCCAGAGAGAGTGCTGTGCACACAGCCACCGACACACACATACATAAAGGGCAGAGATCTCGCAGATGGAATCCCCGTAGTAGTCATACAGGCTGGTCCTAAAAGCCAATAGAGAAAGTGGAGGCTGAGAACCCCTCCTTCACCTTCTTACTATCTGTGTGGATAATTGACCCAGGAACCCTCATCCACTTTCTCCAGGCCTCCCTGAATGTCAATAGCCATTTGCCTTCTCTGAAATGCGAAGCTCTCTCTCCTTTGAAGAGCTTCGTGTGTGTGCGCAGCAAAGCCCCTCTGTCTGCATTTTTCCTCTCGCCTAATTCCTGAAACAGAAATGACCATTTCAACTTTTACAAATATTTTCAAAGATTTTTCTTCCTCTTTTCCTTCTCCTTTTTTCCGCATGCCTCAGAGAGCAACCCATCCCATCCCCAACCTTAGCAACCATACTGAAAGGGTTATGGTTGCCTAGGAGAAACTTGAGAACTTGGCACATCACTTGCCCCTTTAGAGGACATTGTGGGCAGGAGGGACTTCAGAAAACAGGCTTACAATTATTTTATTAAATACGGGGTATCTGTCTTACAATGTATGAACAATGTGTGAACCAGGATGCCAGGCCTTCCCCAGATCTTGTAAAAATTCCCTCCCTCTGTGTGTCCCTGCAGCTGATGTTTGGGGGGCCCTATAGCATAATTTGACCTCCAAAACCATGCTTCTCTCCTTACTCCCACCTGATCAGCACCTGGAAGTCACACAACGGACTGCATGGCATTTGGGCAAGAGAAAAAGCAGGAAGTAGGAAAAAGACTTCTTTTTTTAAAGATTTTATTTATTTTTAGAGAGAGAGGAAGGGAGGGAGAAAGAGAGGTAGAGAAACATCAATGTGTGGTTGTCTCTTGAGCACCCTCTACTGAGAACCTGGCCTGCAACACAGGCGTGTGTCCTGACTGGAAATTGAACCAGTGACTCTTTGGTTCACAGGCCAGCACTCATTCCACTGAGACATACTAGCCAGGGCAGATTCGTTGACCACTAGTCCCCAGCTGGAGTTCTTCGAGTCCCAGGTCCTCTCCCCAATATCCCCTCCCACCTTTAGTCTTTCTACCCCACTACAGCTACTACTTATCTGTGGGGCTGCGGTTTCTCTGGAGACCAAGGAGAATAAATGGAGAAAAAATCTGTTCCAGAAGGTAAAATCATAGCTTCTCATCTTTCCAATTTTCTATTCTGTAGGCATGTCTGCATTCTCAGTCTCCTCCCCTGTACCTCTCCACCTCTGGACTTTGACGTCACCCACCCTCTTCCTGGACTATGCTTACCCTTCTATTCCCCACCTAGCTCAGGCCATTAAAATCCTCAGGCCTACCCAAAATGCTTCCTCTTCTACAAAAAAGTTTCCTAATCCTTAAATCAGAATAAATCTCTCCTTCCTGTGCTCTTACTAAATTTCTAGATTGGGGCTGAACAGATCCTCTCTGTGAATGTTCATCTGCAAATCCTCTCATCTCCTCGTCTTACAGAAAGTCTTGGCTGCATCTCAGGCAACTTTACTCACTTTTCTGACACACATACGATTGGATGCTCAACAAGAACTGCAGGCTTCTCTTCTTGATTAACCACCAAAGCCCCACTCTGTCAACTTTCATCCTTTCTCCTGTCATCTCCCTATCCCACTGCTCCTATTGTTCATTCCCCTCAAATACATCTAACTATCCTCTTCACTCCATCCTGAACATCCAGTTTAGCACTTCTTCCCACCTTTTCCAGCTGGAGCCCCTTTCTTGTCTTTGAGTCCCTTCTGAACCCCCACCTTGACCCAGATACAAGAACTACCCCGAATGGAATCTTTGGAGCAGAAAGTGCACGGTTGGGTAGCCCAGATCTTGTTATCAAATCTTTAGTGGTAAGAAATGTGTTTGTGACATTTTAAACTAGAATTCCAAATCATATCCCTTTAGAAAATATTTCCTATGTGACCAGACACTTGATTATAGTAGCTCTCTACTAGGTTACCGGGAATGTTCTGGAGTTCTGGAAATAGAATAATTCTATCTCTAGGAAAGCATAATGTGAGCTCTGATAATTCATAAAGTAACTTTTGAAATACAACCCTTTTGAAAAATGAGGCCCGCCTGCTCCTCTGTGATGTTGTGGGCGGCGAGTGGGTGGTGCTATGACTATGAGAGCTGGCTGTCTATTTTTGTACCATGGTGAGGATGCTGAGGGATCCAGCTCCCAAACTGAGAGAGGCAGAATAGCACCAGATACTAAATCATGCAGAGACAATACACACCTATATTGTGGGTGGCTGTGGGGCCGAGGGTGAGGGACTTGTCAAAAGTACTCCCCAACACAGGTCTCTGTCTTCTGGCTTAGCCTAGTTCTGTGGGCCCTAAATGAAGAAGAGTTTTCTTTTCTATTTTAATTTTTATTAATTACTTTATTTTACTGCTCTATTAAGAAATGTCTTCCTTTCTTCCTGTTGGGACCTCAAAACTTGTCTTTTATTTTTCATTCTTACAATGTTACTGAATTTTGGCTGGACCCTTATAAAATAGAATATACAGAGCTATGAATAATTTTTAAGTATATAGTATGTGTTATGTGGGATAGAAACCTGAAACTCAGACATAGACAATAGTATGGTAGTTACCAGAAGGAAGGGGATAGAGGATAATAAAGGGTAAAAAGACCAAATAAAAAGGTCAAATATATGATTTGACTTTGGGTGTGGTGGGCACACAATGCAACATACAGATTGTGTATCATAGAAATTTACACTTGAAACCTATATGATCTTATTAACCAATGTCACCCCAGTAAATTTAATAAAAAGAATAAATATATAGTATATCTATATTCATTTATGATGAACATGACTGACATCTCTTTAAGATAACAATAGGGTAGATATATGTATTTTAACATATCACAAATATTAGAAACGTTTAGAGCAGAAAATATCTTTGCAAGTTTCGGGGAAACTTCAGAGTAACCCATAACCAGTGTCACCCCCCAGTTCAAATTCCTCAGCCATCGCCCTCTGGTAGAGTTGACTGAATGGTAATCTGCACCCCATGACAAGTAAACAGAGAGGTGGGGTTAAGGAATAGAAGAAATAAAGTGAGCTTTCTTACCAAGTTATTATCTTTTTTATGTAAGATACTAAAGATATCTGGGGACTCCATCCAGAACTCCCAAGAATATCAATCCGAGACTCAGTTTTCATTCAATATTGTGACTCCAAGTTGAAGAAGAAAATCCAGGTATAAATATATATGGAAAAAACTAAAGCATTACTCTACTGATATCAACCACAGTGATATTCCCTGTAGAGAAGAATCTCAGGTAAATACTCAGAGAAACTATAATTGCTAACAACAGAACTAGTTCTTCATTTGACAGACAGAAGTTTTCTGTATGAGACCACGTGAATCAGAGGTAAGACAAAAAGTTTGGATGCAGAACTTCGAACCAACACCTCCTCTCCTGTGGCTGTAAAAAGCAGATAAGGAAGTCCACTCCTTTTGACTCACAGTGTTCCTTATTTAACATCAAAAACAAAAGCTCACAGTCTCTCCTCCTCCACTAAGGGAGTAACTAAAGATAGGACAGGGGACCATTTTAGAAGTAGCCACACAGTGACTACATGGGTTGTGACACGGTTCAGCTGCCGTACCTCTTCTTGCAAATGTGTCAATTTGGGGTGCCTGCAGAAGAATCCAAAAAATAAAAGGCAAGAAACACACATTCACTCACACACTGCAGCTAATTACATCAACAGCTGCAGCAACAACACACAAATCATGGTGCCTCTCAAAGTCAGTTTCCTTGAAGAAATCTGATCACACTGTTTGACATGGCAGAAAGATACTTCCATTTTGTTCTATTCTTTCAATGGGAGAGAGAGATGGGAGGGATTGAAAGGCAAAACGAATGCTCTTTTTTAGAAATGCTACCTTCACTTAATCATCCCTTTTTTCTCAGCCTACCTGTCTCCTCCCTCAGGGGAGTGTTTATATTTGGGTGTCTGATTCACACAAGGCAGTAGGATGAGTTGAGCCCAACATCATCTCCAACCAGAAAGGCAGGACTACTTAAGTTCCTCACCAACAAATAGCTCAGAGCTGAAAACCAACATTTCATTTCCACACAAAACCTGAAGAAATAACCTTCAGAGACATTATAAAATGGCAACTTTCGGAGCTCATCTAGTTATTAAGTAATAATAGAGCTGAGATTGGAATGAAGGAAAGGAGTCAAGTCTGAATTTGTAGAAAATGAAGAACAGCTTGTTTTAAAACTTTTGATGGCCTTCTGCAGAGTTTTAAGCATGAATGTGATAAGAAACGGCAAATGAGCTGGTGAAGGGTGAGGGCACATTCACTATAATAAAGATTAGGTAAAAAAAGTACAATTAATTCCAAAAACTAGAAGGAGCACTTATCCTACCTTTTTATCCTACACATTACTATCTTACACAGATCAATTTACTTTCTCCTATAAGATGTCCTTAACCGCTGGGATTCAAAACACTACAAAAGAGAAGAGTCATAACTTATTTTTTTCCATCTGTTTTAGATAAATCAATAGAGAAAAGTTTAAAATTAAATTTAAATAATCATTCATCTTCTTGTACAATTTCTTGGCCTATAAGCCAATTTCTCAAGGACAATATGATAATTTTACAGGGGGTGGGAACTCTTGATTTTTCTCTTTATAGATTTAAAAATCACTAAGTTTAAGTCATTCCCGAGTTGCCATTTCTTCTCCTGTTTAATTTTCCTTACTTCCCTTCCCAAATGCACAAACACATTCCCACATGCCTTAATTGTTGATAAAAGTTTCTCCGAGGCAGACATCTACCTCCAACACTATGTCACCACCACCACCACTGTGACCATCACCAGGGATAAGACAGTGGCAGTCCTCAGAACTTCTAGCACGTGCCTCTTTAAATAGCTGACATCTGGAGGAACTATTTGATACTTGTTACTTACACTCCACTCAGCATGAACGGAGGTTGGCAGGGAATTTAGCAGCATGTCTTATTTTTAAAATATCTCACACCTCCTCCTCGCCCTCCCTGCCTTCAGAGAGAGGTTTAAGCAATACACTCTTATTTTCTGTAACATGAGCCTAGCACATTCTTCCTGGACACACAAAGCTTTAAAAAGAGGACCCAAGTCTTTTCTCCAATGCCAAGGTGGGCTCCCCAAATTAAACATAAATAAGATAGCAGCCAAATCTCTTTATTTCATGGATTAAACCAAGAAGTGAACTTCATAAACCTGAAGTCAGCCAGTCTCTACTGCATCTCTCTCTTCCCCACCCCCACGCTCTCTCTCTCTCTCTCTCTCTCTCTTGCACACACACACACAATATTTTTAAAAGTCTGCCCATTCCTTTACTGCAAGGATTCCAAAGGAAGATCATTATCAGGTTAAGATAATTAACTTGACTTGACAAAATTAATGGGACTTTTAAATTCAATTGACCTGAGAGAAAGCCTCCTGATTTGCCTTGCAGCAGGTTAGGCTATGCACAAACTCTCCTTCCCTATTTCCAGTTGCTGTGAAATCAAATGAACAAACATCAGGAGGCTAATGCTAGCCATTTAAGCTCTTGGAAAACCTAGATTGCTACATGATGAGCTGTCACTGTATGTAGTAGCTGTTTTTAGGGGTCTCAGAGCAAATTAAACTGAGAGGTGTGTGAAGGTGCTAGGGGGCGCTCTACTACAGGAAATAGCATTGGCAATTTAGCTCGGAGCTTGCAGAATTTGGGGAGTTCTGTGTGACTGCTAACAATTCAATAGGTGTTACCACAAAAAGTGGTGGGTGATATCTGAAGTTGACTAGTGACAACAGCAATTATTATTAGGAATAGTGCTAAAAAAAACTCCAAGAGTTTGAGAATTTTACCTTTCCTTGGAACCACTCACAGTAATTTATACAAGCAAATTCTATAATTTCTTATAACATTCTTTAGGTAAATGAAATATTCTGGAATGGGTATGTGCGTGAAAGAGAGAAAGAAAAAGGAGGTACAGGGAAAGATATAGAGATATAGGTAGAAATAAATACATAAAGAGAGAAGATAAATAAAAACAAAAAGAATGCATTTAATATGGGTAGGCAAGACAAAGTTTTGTCTTCTCTTTTCCTAGATTCCAAAAGCTCAAAAACCTGAGAGAATCACTCTCTGATTCCACAATCTGAGGCAGCATTGCCAATGGGCTTCTTTAGCAAAGACTTAATTAAAATCCATTGTCTGGAGAAGAAAACGTGCCAAGTTATCATCATACTTATCATCTCATTGGTCTTTAGCCACCAGCTTTACTGTGCACCGATTTCAGAGTTCATGATCCTTGCCTTATAACAGGGTGCTGAAAATGGCACTTAAACATTGGGAGATAAGAAGTGAATAGTAAGAATAATAATTAATAATAAATAATAATTTATTTTTTACTGTCTATCAGGTACTATGATAAGTGTTCTACCTTAGATAATCTCATTTAACCCTGACAACAACTCACAATAGCTAAAATTATTCTCATTGTATAAAGGAGATAATTGTGGATTAGAAACTTGTAGATTAGATAAGTAACTTGGCCACAGTCACACAGCAATTAAATGGCAGGATTTGAACCATGTCTCTGGCTCTGGAAGTCACAGTCTTCATTTTTACCCTATATTCCCTATGAAACACCTAGCATGGTAGCAATCTGTATGTATTAGCTGTCATTAGAGGGCATTATCCCCTAGTGCTAGGATGATCTGGCTTATTGTGGAGAAGGCCCAAAAGACCTCTGAACACAGAAAAATTCCTTTACATGATTATAGAGGCAGAAAACAGTGAACCAGATGATCTGGGCCACTTCCTGGTAGTGTGACTTGGGGATCATTTCTGTGCAACAAGTTTAAGAGGACTGAAAAAGAGTTCCATTTCAAAATAGGACCAGAAAAAATCCAGAAATTTCCAGAAAGAAGATATCATTGATTTGCATCTTTAAATGGTCTATTATGAAAGGAAAAGTGTCATTCCCTTCAAATGAGACAGGCCTTAACATCGTCCTTCGGGAGTGGGGGTAATGGGTTGAAGCAAAACTGCCAAACAAATGCAGGTGAATAAAGTGAAAGAGGTTGAATCAAAGACACATTGATTAAACAAACAAATGCACCTCCAAAGGTTCTAGCTTTTTTTTTTTTTTCACCAGGTTCCTGCTCTGAAGTCTGCATCGCAAGACATTTTTTTCTTCATATAGTTCTTTCTTTTCCTTTCAACTGACTGCACCTGCAGTGGTCAGAGGCCAGCATGATAATGAACTTTGCTGGGAGACTAGACTCCTGCATCCAAGGGTAAGGCAGCTTCTGCCCTGGCCTGTGCTCATCGGCTGTTTGCACCACTTCAATATAGGTGATCAAAGCTTCTTATGCAGGAAACAAAGAAACACTCTTAATCTCCCCTTTCTTCTTCTTGAGCTCCCAAAGCAGAATAAAAGGGTGAAATATTCCTTTTCAAAGTCTAAAATTTGGCTCTGAGAACCTCCCAGGAGCCTCATTCAGTAAGTCTTTGCAAATGAACTGATATTCCCCATTGCTTGGGACCAGTTGCTCTTTTTTCCCCCCCTTAACAGACAACAGACTGCTGAAAGTGAGTTTCTGCTACACAATCCTTAGAATCAACTAGAACCAACAAAATATTGTGGGGCATCACCACATGTCATGCACTCTTGTTGCCATTATGGCAGTGGGACCCCTTCTGCTAATCTCAATTCTGAGAAGGGCCAAGGGCACTTTTGGAAGAGAGTCTTCATTTCAGGTCGCACCAGGATGTCATAGGAGACACACATGGCTTTCAGACGTTCTCCTACCTCCTGTCTACAGGAAAAGGGACAGCTAAGAAGAAAAAAAAATTAGAACATAAAATAGAAGTGATGAGGAATGGATTCATTTGTATAATAAGGATCTTCCTCTCAAATTATTTTCCATAGAAATTCCTGACTGAGAAAAGAGCTTCTGACATCTATTGGATTTCTAACCCTGTGCTCTGGAGGCCATATGTGTCCTTGAAAGTTTGTACTGTGTCCCCTGTGGAGCTGGCAACCACATGTAGGCTACTCCCTTCTCAGGCCCTTGTCTCTTTCTAGCCAGCAGTACAACACATTCCTCTTCTCACCAGGCAGTGCTTTCAGAAGGCTCTCCCACAGAACAAAAAGGTCCTGACTGCCAAGGTACTTCCCTTTGCAAACAATCTTTTCCCCAAAACCCACAGACAATGCAGGGAAAGAATATCTAAGGAAGTTTAGAACCAGCTTTCAACTTGACCTAGAACCATCTCGTTTCTTCAGCATCTGAGTCATGCTATTTATTCTAGCCCATGCGTCAGATTGTACCTTTGTGGTGAGTCTCTCTTAGGGACCCCACTGTTTCTTCTTTTAGTCTTAGATCCTTGGGGCCCTTCAGGTCTTCCCCCAGATCTTTATGTGTCTGAACCCCATGGGTTCCATGGAAATCAATGGGTCGGGCTGGCCAAATCTTGTGGTACATTCTCATCACAGTTAAAAAGTTCTCTGAATGGTGTATGACAAGGAGGAGGCTCATCTTTCCAAAACACAGTGGGATGGTGTGTTCCAGCTTCAGAAGCTGGCAGAAGAGTTTTGTTTCACCAGCCTATATTTCTCTATTGTCGTTGGTTTGTCATTCATTTCTTTCAGTGAAATTCTTGCATTATCTTACTTTTCTAATTCCCTCTGAAATCCTGCCTACTGTCTCTTAAATGAGACAGTTTTATTCTGTTTCTATTCACCTACTCCCTCTCTTAACATCTAATCTTATTTACGCTGATCTTTAGGGAAATCATACATGCTAAAAGGAGAATCTCTGCAGCTTCAATAATTGGCATGATGGAAGGAAACGAGACATCAACCATGAGATCTCACAGAAATGGGAAAAGAGAGCCTTGTTTTCCGTATAAATATCTCTGGTAATTAAAAAGGAAAATGACAGAAATAGGGTGAAAAACAACTGAGAAGTAAATAGATTTCATTTCTAAGCCTGATAAGTCAGAAATGTTTCCTCCTGAGAAGGATCCTCTATTAAGATCTTGGGAGATAAACTAAATTTCTGGTTATTATGCATTAGTGTTATGCCGATCACCTTGACATCCAGGTGTACTTCATTTGGAGAAGTGGAATTGGAAGCATCTTATTTATCTGCTCTATTAGGCAAGACTTTGATTAATACAAATATATATATATTTATATTAATATATTTGTATATGACTTTGATTAATACAAATGTGTGTGTGTGTGTGTGTGTGTGTGTGTGTGTGTAAACTGCAGGCTAAATATATAGTTCTTGTTTTGGTGGAAGGGATTAGTTGCCTGGTGTTGTAAGTTTTAGATAAAGGTATTGTCAAGTAGGGAAAATGAGGGTTAGATGCAAGAAACATAACAATTTCTCATTCTTAAATTTTACTTTAGTTTGTTTTTCATCACTCACCACTAAATGCGTATTCCCCCAAGGCTCTTTCCCCACTGATATCATTCCATATTCTCTCCTTTGATGACCTCATGTGACTCATCCCATGGATTCAGCTATTGCCTCTAAGTAGCAGAGCCCATATTTTTGTCTCTAATTTCATCCAATAATTTGAGCTATAACCACCTGCTGGATCTCTTTCTATACATGTACTATTCACCATTTTTATTACTACTTTCCACACCCCTATCTTACCCTGAACTTATTGGGTGTTCCATACCTTGGTCGATGACATCAAAACTTTTCCATTTACTCAGGATTAAAACTTTAAAGTCACTCCTTAGTAGGCTCCCTTCCCTCTTCATATCTAAACTGCAGAATGTCCATCTCAAAAGTATCATTCACTTCTGGTCCCTCTTTCCCATTCTCAGAGACCTGTTCAATCTCTCAATACTTCTTTGTCTGAACAAATAGAAAAGTACACTGATGCAATTCTTAGGTGCTAACTCTTTTTTAGAACAGAAGCTGCTACATGGTTTCCCCAGAGAAATCTTCCTAATGCATGGCTCACATAATTCCATTTCTTTGCACAAAATCTTTCCATGGCTGCTCAGTGCATACATACAAGCAGCTCCAACTCTGCATTATGCTATTCAGAACCCTCTGGTCTGGGTTGTATGGTGTGGCTGGAATCTGGATGGAGGAATGAAATACATGCTGCTGGGAAGGGAGAGAGACAGCGGACCATGATGAGCTTTGTGAGTGATAAAGTATTTGTATTTCACCCTGAGGTCACTGAAGAGTCATCTGGGGGGTTTGCAGTAGGGCCAGAAAAATTTATCACAAGTGAACATTAGAAAGTTCACTCTGGGGCTTGTCTATTTCATAGGCATAGGCTCTGAGGGAGTGGGGTGGGTTATAAGTGGTGGAATGTGAATTTAGAGTGTTTTTCATAAAAGCCAATAAACACACACACACACATACAGACATACACACACACACCCTGACACACAACTTAAAGTATTGTAATGCAGAATAATAGAGGTAAAAAAAAAATAAATTCCTGAGTCTTTCGAGAGTCAAGGACATAAACCTGAAGAGCAATATAAATGCAAGTTAAAATATAAAAGAAGCTTATTTATGTAACCAAAACTTTGGAGAAAAACATAGACATAATGTGAAAAAGAATTGAGGAATAGATTCAATGAAAATGAAAAAGAATAAGGCAAGCACCTAGCTTTGGGCTATTTCCATTTTAAAATGAAACTCAGAAGTTAGAAGGAAAACAAATATTTATCATTGAAATGGAAAAAAATAAGGTAATAATTTTCTGCCACAGAGAATTATGTGTGAAGAACCTTGTTGGTCTTTCTTTACAGAAAAAGACCTGCTGTGGAAGCTTTCACAGATGGAAGGGTTTGATTAGTTTTGGGAAAGTGGCCTTGTGAAGTGCGGACACGAACAGATTGTTCTATTAGTATGGCGATGGGTATTTTACTAATTTTTTCGTAACCTCTTCTTGATTTAGTGACATTTAATGCCAGAAGTGAGAAATAAGTCTGCAGGACTTAGAAGCAAAATTTTTCTTCGGGTCCATAAGCTTTAAGGCTTTGAAAACTCAACTTCCTTTGGGAGTAATGATATTCGGTAGTGGGGAGCGGCGTAAGTGGAAAGTTGGGAAGGAAAGAAAAAGAGAAATAATGAAATAATATTATGCAGCACTTCTAGTACGGTATTTAATTCCTCTTCCTTCATAGCATGGGTTGCATGATCAAATGCCTCCAGAGTTCAAGCAGGTAATGCAAATACGTGAAGTAGCTTGGATTTAAGAATCCCAGTGTTCAAGCATTTTCATATTTAGCTATTATTATTAGAACTGGCCATGAGTTTTGGGGTTTGCTAAAATGATAGAAAATAGTGACTGCAGCCACCCAAAGAATGTTTAAAACAACCACAACTGGTCTCTAGCAAATTTTGACCATGTGGGAATATAGGCCCAGTTTTGCAATGTCTTCTGATTTGCGAAGAGTGGCTAATGATTTTCATTTCTACTTGAAACATCTCATCTTTTAAAATATCTCAAAAGTGTGTTTCAACCTTGTGGCAGAAAGAACAAAACTCCTGTGAAAGCTCCATTGAGCTCTGCCATCAAACTCAGAACAGAGTTAACCTGCATCTTTCGTTTCCTTTCAAGCTCCTGACCTTGCAAAAAGGCCAGGATGTGAAAAGAGGTAGAAATGTGTGTGTCAAGAAAGGCTGGTCCTATGTTGAAGACCACAAAGGAGGGGCAAGACCTGTGCTGGACGAAGACGAGGCTATATGTGACTAGATGGAGACGATGGGCAGTGTTGCGGCCGCAGAGTGTGTAAGAGCCTTGGATACCAGGGCTGATAGCACCACCATTTGTTTCAAACACTCTCATGAGGGGTATTTCGTTTGATTCCTTGAAACTACTGTATATGCGAAGGGAGAAGCAGGTGGACAACTCTGGCACTGGAAATAGGCCGGTCAGGCTGGATTCTAAGTCTGAGCTTTCTGGGCCAAAATCATCCTTGGCTCGGCCAAGTTGACTCAGCCAAAATGGAATAGAAGTAATTCAACTCCCTCTGCAATGCTGGCTATTGGACCCAGCCATGGGAATATATTACTTTGTGAAAAGTCTCCCTCGTAGTATCAATGACTTCTATATGAAGAAAGGAAGCAAGGAAATACATTAAAATTTACACACTATCAAGGGCAAACTGAGTTTTATTTTGGTTTATTTTGCTCTTCTGGTGTTTGTAAAATGCTTCCAGAGGGAGAATTATCACTTTTCAGTAGGAATGGCAACTTTGTTTAAAAAAAAAAAAAAAAGTCTGACTAGCACCTAAGTTGATCTGCCACCTCTGCAGTGTTACTGGGCTATTTAACCACGACTGTGCAACTCCTGACACTTTACCAAGCACATCCTCCCTTAATCTGTACTCCTCCCTTCTCGTCTCCATACATCCTTACTTTTTCCCCTTAAGAACAATTCATGAGTATTTCTGTGTGATGGATGCTGTCCAGAGAAGAAAAAGCATGGGCTCCAGGATCCTCACACATGAGTGGAAGAGGCAGAAATCTAAATGAATAATAAGAAATCAATCAATAGCATCAGGAACACAACATATGCCAGAAATGCTGGTAACAAAAATGAAACTTCATCTCAAATAATATTAGATTATATCCATTAAGAGTTTATGTGTCAGGCACTGCAGGAAGCATGTAATATCAATCATTCCCCCTTGGTCACCAAAATAGAGTTAAGATGTAGGCAGTACTGTTTTACTGATAAGGAAACTGAAATTTAGAAAAGATGGATATCATCACTAAGATTAACATAGGCACTCATTCATTCTCACTCCCCTCTGCTTGCACCCCTTCCCCAACCCTCCTCTCCCTCTCCTCCTCCTCCTCCTCTCTCTCTCTCTCTCTCGCTCTCGCTCTCGCTCTCGCTCTCGCTCTCACTCTCATCTGTCTTCTCTCTCTTTCTCCCCTTCTTCCCCACTCTTTTCTACTTTTTCCCTATCTCTGGATTCTGAGGAGTCAATGCCATGAAGTATGCAAAACATGTTGCATAGTGTTGCAATATCATAATTTCTCAATAAATTATTGTTTTTATGTCTTGGGCACATCAGGAAAGGTAGCACTTGAACTAAAAATTGCAAGGTACTCAGGTGGAGTAACTGGCATTTTTCATTTCATTTCATATTTATTGGGAACCTTGTGAGATTGGTATCATTAACCTCACCTTTCGGACAAGGAAACCAAAGCTCCACAGTTTAAATAACTGACGGAGGGCCAAAGAGCTCAAAAGCTGGAGGTCTGAGACTGGGACCCCAGTGTCCTAGTTCAACGGCTATACATCTCTGTCCTGATGAGTTTGATACCCCATGGTTGAAACTCCTAATTCTTTCCTAATTCTTTCTCTGCTTTTGGTAAAAGCAGAGTGGAAAACAGGACAGACACCAGCTTCTTTTTAATCCCATTCCTTGGAGTAAAGCTTTCCCTTGGGGAGTTAAAAGGTACCTGCAAATGAGTAAAAGTCATTGCCTATTCAAAAATGCTTCAAATATGTGTTTGTATCTTCTCAAGTAACTGAAATAATTTTATATATGAAAGAAAGAAAAGAGAAATAAACCTGGTGTAAAGAGTACATTTTTAGGAATATCTCCTTAATGAGCTCTCTGCTCGGTACATTTTGTTGTCTGTAAAGGAAAGGTGTGAACAGAGCCAGCGTGGAACTGCTAAGAATTAGTCCAACTTGCTCCCATCAATTACATTGAATTTTCTGACAAATCTCTATTGCTCATGGGAAATTTCCTGACAGGATGCTAATAAATATACCTAACCTTGTCACTCCCCCAATATGCCAAATTGTTAGCATTCGAAATAAATAACATTTATACATTATGAGGTTGAACTTGACTTCTCAGAATTTCTATAATGCTCTGGCAGGCTAATGAGACATATTTTTTTTTTTTCTTTTTGGTCTCCAGAATATAAAAGAAAATGATTGTCTTCAAGAAAGCACCAAATTGGCAACCAAAGTGTTTGCAGCTGGGACCATTTGAGATGCCAGGGAACATGGGACTGAAAAGGATAGGGCTGTGGTCATATGTATCTGTGCAATACAGTACCACGGTGAAGACCACCGTGAAGAATATAGCACTAGAGAGATACTCTTAAAGAAACTCAATCCCTAGATCTTGGGAGGTGACCTGCTAATATCAAAGCTGATATGTGCATGTTTACTATCTACCCAAATGATTAAATTACAGTTTCAGAAAGAAAATTTATCACAAGTTAGAACTAAGCTCGTTGCCCCAGGGGAGAAGTGATGAATGGATCCAAGAAGACCAAGTGGCTTTGTTCGGTGATGTTTCTGGGTGATACGCCATAGTAAATAATAGTGTGACATCTTTGTTATGAGCCGCACTCTGAAGCAAGAGAACATGGGTTGAAATCTCTGCTCTCCACTTGCAAAGTTTATAAAATGGTGATAATAATAGCACACATCTCTTGGGCTGTTTTAAAGATCGCTTAAATTAATTGTGACAGTGCATGGAAAGCACTTAGTATTCAGTCCAAGTCATAATAAACCCTCAAAAAAAGACTAGTTATTTTTATGTAGGTAGATCATATTCTAGTTAATACTCTGCTCAGGTGTTGGGTCTCACAGGAATCCTTCACTTCGCTAGTCCAGAAGGGCACGTGTTCATCTGCTCGCTCTCATGATATCCGGTGTATGCCCTCATTACCACACTTAAAAAGTTGTCTTATAAGCGATGTCATAATCTTCCTCCAGTAGGCTGTGAAATCCTTAAAGGTAAAGAATTTGAATTTCTATATTGTTTTCCATTGTATTTATCTCCCAGATCTTTGCAGCACAGGGGAGCTCATTAAAAATGTGTGCTGAATTAATGTATGAATACAATGTCTCATTTTGCTCATCCAAAACATAGAAAATACTAATGTTTTAACTTTTAGGTTGCAAGAGCAGCTTAAGACATTGTTCATTGTGTCATGCTAATGTCAACTGATTCTTCTGGGGGCTTTTCTCCTAGTAAAATTATAGGAGGGAAGAGCTCTTAAGTTCCAATATGTTAGTAGTATAATTCTCAATGGTGGATGTAAGGATGTCATAATCCATTGTGAAATAGTGTCCACTGTTATTGTCTCAGTAGGGAAAGCACATAATGAATGAACCCCAAGTTCCTTCTTAGAAAAGTCTTCCTTCCAGGCAGGTGTTTGAAAAGGGACACTTGAGTTCTGCAGGTCTTTGCTGGATCTACCTGATGAAACTGAGAGGCGTTGCCCTCAGACGTCCAGCCTCGTACCTCCTAGTAACCTCATCAGAAGACTGGCAGAGGAAAGACACTGAGCTAAAAGGAAATTCCATCACAACCATTAAGCAAAATTGCAACTTTTGCTCATTTGGGGGTAACAACCTTCACTCTAGTTTAAGGACCAAGGTAGAGAAAGTAAACTCCGCCAGTGGAATTGGAGGGCAAATAATCATAATGCCCCACAGGGTGGCCACTAGTTATCTAGAAGATCTTAAACATTCAACAGAAGCAGGTGGACAGTAGAAAGGCATTCTTCAAGGCTCAGAAACCTAGAAAAATGAGCCAGTGTCCCTGTTGACCAGTCTGGCAAATTCTTCCAGCCGATTTCCTAGAATCTGGGTTTCCCTCTCCGTAAGGATACATTTAGAAATCAGATCAGTTAAAAAAACGTAAGCTTTGTGGTCAGACAGACCTGGGCTTGAATCACTGGATGTGTTACCTTGGACAGGTAACATGACCCTTTTGAACCTCGTTTTTCTCATCTGGCAAATAGGTAGTAATCCATTATCTACCTCAGAGGGTTGTTATGAAGATTCAGCTTTAAACACGGAGATAATACGCATGCAGGTTTCTAGCGTAGGAAATCCTCAGTGCCCTGACTGGTGGTGTGGGCTCCTTTCCCAGCTGGGGGCATACGGGAGACAACTGATCGCTGTTTCTCTCTCCCATCGATGTTGCTCTGCCTCTCGTTCTCCCTCCCTTCTCCTCTCTCTAAAAATAAATAAATAAAACACTTTTTTAAAAAGAAAGAAATCTTCAAGAAGTGTTACTTTTTTGCTGCTATTGTTGCTGTTTTCATTACTATAGTTTTTGGTATTATTGACCTTGAACATAATTCTCTTTCTGATAAGATGATGATAAGTATTAATCTTAACTCATTCTAGAAGAAAAACTGGCCCTCTGATGCTGGTCTTTCTTGAGTTTTACAAGGTTATTTTTTGTCTTGTCTCATCTCAGAATGGCCTTTCAAATTTTCCCATGTGACACGACCAACCATAAGAATACCATTGATGAAAGGCACTTGATTTTAATGTAGGTTATCTGGGATTTGTATCATTTCTCCAAGTGAATTCAAATGTGATGTAAACAAGAGGCTGTGGATTTTGTAAAGATAAATACATAGAGAGGAAGGACACATACATATACATACACATACAGATACTCGTACATTGTAATGCATGAACCCAGTTGGGGGAAACAAGATTTAACTTTTAGATTTTATACCTGCGTAGTATGAGCATAATGAAAATGCCTGTCAGGGAAAGTAATGTGTTTAATATCGCACCAGTCTTAAACATCAGCAGAGATTTCTGTGTATTGCAAATAATTCCATCACCTGCCCATATTACATTGCTCTGTGTTTTATCTGTGGTAGGATGATGTCAATTTGTCAAGCATGAGGAAAAGGATGTTTCATGAGATTGATGTAGGAAAGCACAATGACAAGTGCATAAAAAGGGCATCCAAAGATGCCACAAAGTGTCAGAGGAAAAGGCCATGATCTCTCAATGGTACGCATTGAGTTAATTCTTTTCTCAGCAAGCGTCCTGAGACTGTCAAAGCTGCCTGTGGCCTGGATCATGGATTTTAAAGAAGATAAAGCAACACCGACTTTTTTTTCTCTTAAAAAAGCCTTTCCGTAACCATTGGTGCCTGGGATATAAATAGTAGGTAAAAGCTGTTAGGGAGCCTGTGGGAAGTGAATCAGAGTGTTCCAGGGTGAACAAGTGAGCAATTCCCAAGAGAGCCTGATTTTGCCAGGTACCAAGGAGAGCAATGTCTTTGGGACCTGGAGCATAATCACAGGGAGGAAGGTGGATTTTTCTATAGAGAAGGGTCTTCACTCTAGATGAGTACCATTCTTATGGAAGCAAAACTAAAAGAGGACGTAGAGATCATTTTCTTAATCCCTACTCTTAGTACCCCATTTTTGGCTTTACTACATCTTCTCTACATTTTCCTAACAACCTCTTTCTTCTTATTTCATTCTGTATAATCAATTGACTCCATATTGTTTTCCTTAAAAAATAGCCTCACCTCCTATACTCAACATTCAAGGTCCCAAACTACCTTCTCATTGCTCTTTTTTATATACTGCATAGTTAGAATGAAATGAACTGCTTGATATTTCCAGGGCTCACCGCACAACTTCTCACCTCTGCTGTTCCCATACTTAAAACTCTTTCCATGGGTCACTTCACCTGTATAAATACTTCTTATCCTCCAAGGCACAGAGCAGATAGAATTTTGTTCATGAAAGCTTCTCTGGTTACTTGAGATTTAAAGATTTCTTGCCTCTGAAATGCCATGATATTTGACTAATATCTCATTGATTTGCTTTTAATTTATTACAATTATTCATATATAGGCTAGAATGCAAGCTCCTTGAGGGTGGGGTTTAAAACCTTAGTTATAGGTCAGAAAGTGAGCCTGGCACAGGATGGCCCTCAGTAAATATTTGCTGAATGAATACTGGTATATGTTTTCATCCAGGACAGTATCTTATGCAGTGCATATCATAGGTGCTAAATAAGTAATCATTGAAGGAATGAATAGATGGAGTTAGGGCAGTCCTTAAGATATTGAGAATACCTTTAAATGTTAAAAGAAGCACAGAAAGCATTATGCTAATCGAAATAAGCCAGGCAGTAAAAAAAAAAAAAACCATATGATCTGACCTTTAATGGGAACCTAAAAAACAAAACAAACAAGTAAAATATAACCAAAGACACTGAAATAGAGAACAGGCTGACAGTGACCAGAGGGGAGAGGGGAGGGAATTGCTGGGGAAAAGGGGAAGGGTTTACAGGAACAAGTACAAAGGACTCATGGACAAAAACTAGGGGGGGGGTGGAAATGGGAGGGAGGGAGGGAGGGTTGGGGGCGTGGGCTGGGATGGGAGTTAAAAGACAGAAAACTGTACGTGAACAACAATTAAAATAAAAAATGAAAGTAAAAAAATAAAAGAAGCATTGAAAGGAATTAGAGGAGGAGGAAATTTTCCAATAGTCAAAATAAACAACTCTAACTTCCAAGAGTTCTAACTTTCAGAAAATGTGGCTAGGAACGAAAACATTCTAAGTGATGAATACTCTTTTGGACAGACGTGCTATTATATTTCTAACTCTTTTTATTCAAGGTCTCTGACACAGAGTGGGTAGATGGTAGGCCGCATTTTCAGAAGCTGCTTCCAAAATGCACTTGACCCTAACTTGGTTAGCTGCATTTCCTTTTCTTTTTTTAAATCTTCATTGTATTTTTTTTCCATTATCATTTAGTCCCCTTATGCCCCGCCTCCACCCAGCAATCACCACACTGCACTTCCAAACAATCAGTCTTACGTTAGTGGTAGCTTGACATCCAAATGGGCCTGCATTGGATATAGGGTATTGTTTGGTAAAAGAAACATTTACTGTGATTTTGAACAGAGGCCCAAATAACACTGAGAAATGGTAGTTACAATGTTCTTTTTCTGGGGCTGCTGCTGAGGGCTACTAGAAAAACAAATCACTTAATCCTCCCAATTATACATAAATACTAGAAACACAATATGAGCAATCCCTTCACTCAGTGTTTGGAAAATGTGTGTGGAAACCACCTGCATCAGAAGCCCTTATGGTGCTTATGTAAAAATGCAGATTCCTGGCCTCATTCCAGACCTACTGATTGCTAATGCTGCGATATCTTTATAAGGAGGAGAATAAGATATATTACTAACACCTATCATTTATTTCATATATTTCTTGACCTTGGAACATAAGAGGCTTTCAATTACAGACATCAATTACGTTTAATAATCTTTTCAGGTTCGCCTTCTTTCCTAGGCCACAGACCCATACATGCAGCTTTCACTCCTCAAGTGCCTCAAAGCCTACATGAAAGAATATGTCAATATGTGCATATGAATGAATAGAGGGATAACTATCAGATGCATAAATGAATAACTTGGTGATTAATGGATTTGGTATGTAACCAATCTAAGTATTTACAACGTCTGTTTGGAAAAAGTCCAGCCGTTGCTAGTACAACGAGAACAGTTTGCGCCGTATCGATGCAACCTGGCAGCCAAGGACAGTGGACTGGAATACGTGTGCATGAACGATGATGACTTCCCTGTACTAGTCAGTGCGGGTGGTAGATGCACGTGGGCATGTGCAGTGTGTGGCTGTCGCGTTCAAAATGACTGAGCAAGTAGAGCAAAGAATCTGTGTCAAATGTGGCCTTAAGCTCGAACATTCCTCTGTGGAAAAGATTTGGATGATTCAAAAGGCTTTCTTGGACGATGCAATAAATGCAGCACAAATAAAAATGTGGCACAAGTGCTTCAAAGATGGTTGAAAATCTATTGAAAGTGATCCACATTCTGGAAGGCCTGCCACAAGCAGAACACTGAGAATGTTGAAAGTGTAGGGGCTGAAATTAACAAAGGTCAGTGACTGACAGTGTGGGAAGTAGAAGTTGACCTGGGGATTCCAAAAACTACTATGTCCAACATTTTGACACAGGATCTTGGCCTAAAATGTGTCATGGCAAAATTCCTTCTGTGGCTTCTGCTATCGCGGCAGAAGGCACATTGTGCTGCAGTTGCTAATGACTTGATTCAAACGGTTACCAATGAACCAGATTTCCTCTAGAAGGTCATAACTTTGAAGGGGACTTAAGTGTCCTTGTCCTACATACAATATTTCTTGTATTTTCTTCAATAACTTTCTCTACTTTTCATAGTATATGGATGGATACTTTCTGGACAGACCTCCTACACACTCAGTACGTCTACAACCCAGACTGACTCTGTAGCTCATGAGGCCCAGGAAAATGAATATTTGCGAAATGAAAATGTGAGACGCCTTGTTTAAAAATTATCAAAACTTTGAAGATGGTGACAGCATAGCATTGAACTAAGCCCAGGCCTCTTTTAAGTGCGGGGCCTCAGGGAACAGTACAACCATGAACCTGACCTTGTCTACCACTTATATAATGTTCTTCCTGGACCCATCATTCTTCTAATAACTACATCCGTTTCCCTGATTCTTTTGTATTCTGACTCTACTATCATACTTGCATTAATCAAAATGCTTCATAATCAAAGCTAGACCATTTTTGCACATTATTTTCAAAGAGCATCCCCAAACGCTGCCACATTGAAGCGTCACAGTGTCCCCATGAGACCGGCATCATCATGATCCTCATTTTACAGATAACTGAGGTTCAGAGTTGCAGAGAACAAAACCGTAAGAAGCAGAACAAGGATTTTAACCCAGGTATAAAACCTTCTTCTCCTTAAGTCAAACCTCACCCCCTTTCCTTCATGTTGCATTTGACTCTTTGTTCTTAAACTGCTCCAGGGTATGGAAGATGAGTTTACTTCTTTTCTTCCCCCTTCTCTTAACAGGTAACTCATAATAGATACTCAATAAAGGTACGTGAAAGACAGGCACTTCTCCGTGGAATAAATGAATGAGAGAAGACCCAGTGTCTCCTCTGATGCCAAGAAAAGGGAAAGGGGGAGGAACCAACAACGTTCTTCTCGCTGGAGCCACCAGCCTTTTAGCAAGCCGCAGCCCTCCCGAAGCGCATCTGCTTGCCCGGTTCTCCATGCCCCTTTGGCTGACATCATTTGCGTTTTTGCAGTTCGGACTGAATTTAGATAGTTCTTTATTTGTTTCTAATGCTATCTTCCCTGATATCTTTAGTAATCAATTTGAAACTTGTAACCTCACTACAGTAGCTATGAAGTCTTCACAATACTCCAAATAAGATCTGGACAAGTCCTGATCCTTTTGTAAAACCAGTGGCTGCCTCTTATCCAGTCAGCCCATTCTTATTCTCCTTTCCCTCTTCTGCATTCCCCTATTGCAATAAAGTGTTCAGACACAAGTTCATTTTAATTAATTTTTCAAGCTTCCTCTCAAGTTTAACAGAACATTACAAGTAAAGAAAAAATAGCAATACCCTGTGACACAGCACAGTATAATTAGTGCGCAGTGAATTTTTAAAATGTATGTCCATGCTGGCAAGTAGTAAATATTTTTTTTCAGAAATAAATGGAGGAGGGGAAATCTCAGTTCCTGGTATTTTATGATACACAGCTCTAACACACTTTAATAAGAAGCAACCTCCAGACAAAGAGGTAAGTATAATTTTTTCACCCTGCGGAGTAGTGAATATATGGTTGAATGCTCTCATGCATGCTGATGGAAAGAAGAGAGTTTTCGGAACATTTTCTTCTGAGTGAAAATATTGAGAGTTGGTGTATTAAGAAAAAATCAAAGTCATTGGGGCTATCACACCAGCAAATGATGAATCATACATAAATACATACATACATGTGTACACATGAATATACTGTTATATAAATAGTTATATATCTAATGGCTAGAGATAAATCATGGAGTGTTTTCTTGTATCAGTGTGGAAAATGGGAAGGTAAGTTCAAGAGTATACATGTGGTATCTGAATCCGAAACTGATTTGGAAAGTTGACATCTCAGGTTTATAAATATATCTCATTTTTCACAGCTTCAGCCAGATTTTCTTTCCCACTTTTTCTCATGGCATTGTGAGAGGATATCAATAAAGTGTAATTATTCTCTTGCTGGGCCATATGTGCAGTAAATTTCCAGATAACCAAATTGTATTACTGTCAGAAGTTTCAGAGGGAACATTATTTTAGAAGAGCTGGTGTTTGAGGTTTTCAAATAGTAATTAGATATGATAATTCTCTACAGAGTAAAAAAGAATGAATAATCTTACATCTTTCTGAATAGAATGGGGTGGAGAAACTCCAAATGATCCTAGGTCATTTTTCTTTTTTCTTTTTGAATCCTCACCAAAGGATATGTTTTCTTAAGAGAGAGAGCGCGAAAGGGAGAGAGAGACATCCATGTGAAAGAGAAGCATCCATGGGCCTGCCTCCTGCACGTGCCCCAACCAAGAATTGAACCCGCAGCCTAGGTATGTACCTTGACCAGAAATCAAACTCATGACCTTTTAGTGTAAGGGACAGCGCTCCAACCAACTGAGCCACTCAGCGAGGGCTCTTAGGTCATTTTTTATCTTATCAAATAGCATTTTGTTTATCAGGGGAAATCCAATGATTAGGATTATAACCTTTACTCAGTCATTCATTACAGTTTACATTTCCATACCTAATCACTTTGCCTCCATTATTTTTTGGTAAGTCATAAGTAAATCAACTTTGGACTAAAGATTCACCAGGTATCTTTAACTGTCTTTTAACCTATTCCCCAACCCCACCCCCAACACACAAGTTTTTTTCCAAATGGACTTTTCACTGAAACACAAGTGGTATGGACAATGTTCTAACTATAAAGAGTGAAGACAAGTAAAGAGATGACAGGGAGCAGGTATAAGAATTACAAAATAAAATTAGAACTGCTGAGTGAATAGGATCATAGACACAGAGGAAAGTCTTAGACAGATGGGCACCTTCCTTTAAAACACTAGGCGGGATTTACTCAAATGTCAGAATTCTGTTTTTGCTTAATGCCCACATCATTCATTCTCTGGTGGTGGGAAATAACAGTCGTTGTAATTATACAGTAAGAATCAGGTAGGGTACTTGTTGGCCCAAATCTTGCAGCGAACCTCCCCCCACAAAAAAAGGATTGCCTGACACTTTTATCCAGTTCTTTTCCTCTTATTGTCATCCTGCACTGTAACGTACATTTTATTGGCTACCCAGAAGTAGGTTTTCCACCCTCCCTACACAAATAGAGGTGTGCTATCTTTCACGTTGCATAAGAAATGTCCTGAAAAGTTGAGAGCTAATATAAATTTAGCTCTCATAAATCAAATACTGAAGAGAAGAAATCCTAGAATGGGAGACAGGATAGAAGTGGGAATGAGTACAGTTTGCATTCTTTAACATGTGTTTATTATGTTTTCAAAAATAATTACAGTTTTAAAAATTACATAAGTACTATTTTAATGCATTTGAGAAACTTACATTAAGAGGAACTCTTCATAAAATAAAGTAAAAATAACTTATGAATATAAATAAGCACATCATTCCTTAGCAATGTGAGAATCTTAAATAAAATTTAAGAGGTGTGTGCACTGCAAGACTTCACAGAACCTTTAATTTGCTAATATGCACTATGAATATCTGAGGGCAGGAACAGGATAAAAAAGTTTCCCAATATGTAACTACCATTCACTATCTTCCCTACTTTTTTATTCCCAAGGAAAATACCTTGGGACTGGTGTTTAAGGGAATACATTTTGCCAACAGTAGTCTAAAGATAATTTTCTTTAAGTGAGGCTACCAATACATCATCTGCTATTTGCATATCCCATGCTGGGTGAAGGTTTGGTGCAAGCCCAGTCAATGTGATTTTGTGTGTTTCTTATCACACCAAACATCCTTTAGGTACCAAACTGAGAAGTCTCTTTTCACTTTCAGAGTTCAAAGCGCTGTCCCCTTTGTAACCAAAAGAGCATTGTTCTAAAGAAATGTTTACACATTGCACAAATCTTTCCTCTCAAAATTACTTATTCCTTCATGTCAAATAACGACAAGATTAAACACTGCCATGGTTTGATCCAAACAAACTGACATTTGCCAGACAGGAGAGGGGAGGAGAATAGCAGGAGAAAAAAGGGGAAGCATCATCAAGAAACATGTATAACGGACGCATGGACAAAGCCAAGGGAGGGTAGGATCAAGGGTGGGAGGTAGGGATGGGGAGACTGATAGGGGTGGGAATGGAGATGACTGGACTTGAAAAACAATAAAAATGCCATAAAAATAAAAAAATAAATTAAAAAAAGAACATTAAGGAAAAAACACAAAACCAAACAAATGAAACTTGAGCATGGATATTCAGTTGAAAAGTCTCTTAATTGTTATTCTCTATTACTTTTCTAGGATCAATGTGGGACTTGTCTGTAAAATTCATTTAGAAAATCTTGTCAAATTTAAGTCTAATCATCTTTTATGAAGAATTTCTGATACACACACACGCGCATTGCAGTTATGCTAGAGTAGAGACCTCTGGATCGCTCCAGGTTTTCAAAAGAACCAAAGTTGTCCCAAGGATTTCTAAGGTGGAACACGGACACCTCTCTCCAAATGTCAACTGAACTAAATGGAATTCACTACAGTCTCTTAGAAGCAAATCACGAAGGAGACTAGGCTTCCACCCATCAAAGCCCAGGTGATATGAGGACCTGTCCAGTAAGAAGAGGACAGTAGATGAAGAAGGATCTTGCTAGTATATGGAGAAGGACTTCCCAGCTTTCTCCCCCTGTACGCTGTAACCTATTTACATGTTTGTATCTAGCATTTTACACATTATTGACCTTCACCACATATTTGTTGGAGGAATGAATACTCATATGGAGAGTGAGCCAGGGATGAAAATAAAATATATCTAGAATAATGGCCTTTGAGGTCAAATCTCTACTGAGATTTCACAGCAATAAAGATTGTTAGGATTGCTATAGGGACTTACTGGTTAGTAAAACTGACTGATTTGGTTTTTTTTTCCTTTCAGAGAAATTTAACAGAATTTATATGACAGGATATTCACAAGGATTAATGACCTCATTTTAGGAAGATACTTTGAGATCCCTCGAGGAAACATGAAAAGATTTTAAGTAGTTTATGTTTAATGAATAACTACCCTAGTTATCTAAATAGGACTCAGTCTCAACTGTTATAGTATTTATTTTGCTGTACATTTAATATGGATCCATGTATGACAACCATTTATACACAGTACATTATGTCATAGGTTCAGATTTTATACTCTGTACATAATGAGGTTGTGCAAGAAAGCTTTAGGTTAGCAGAAAGTTGGATCAAGCTCTTGGCTTGTGTATCTGCAGGATGCTAATGGGAACAATTCCTTCCTGGCCATCATAGGTAATCAGTTTATTCCCTGAAGCATGAGATCTGATTACTTTTATCTGTACTTCACACACAAGCAGCTTATTGGATATGTCATCCTAACTGAAAAAGATTCCAATGTGGTACCTGCGATTTAAAGAGTTTCTCCAACTAGAAAGCAGGCATCACAGAAAGTGAGCAACCCTTTAAGGAACTGTAAGGAGAGATGCACTCTAAGTTAATACTGAGAAGTTCAACAGCCAAGAAGTATGAAGTATTTTTCTACAGCACTCAAAAGAGGAAAAGAAAATCTATTTGGAACTGTGTGTTCTCAAACTTTTCTTTCCCTCTTTTTTTTTTATTGATGTTCAAGTACAGTGGTTTCCCTTTTTCCCCCACCATCCCCCCACAACCCCAGCCATCCCCACCTCCCACCCTCAATCCTACCCCTGCCTTTGGCTTTGTCCATGTGTCCTTTATACATGTTCCTTGTCTTGACCTCTCCCCCCATTATCCCCTCCCCCCTCCCCTCTGGTTACTGTCAGATTATTCTTTACTTTGATGTCTCTGGTTGTATTTTGCTTGCTTGTTTGTTTTGTTGATTAGATTCCACTTATAGGTGAGATCATATGGTATTTGTCTTTCACCACCTGGCTTATTTCACTTAGTGTAATGCTCTCCAGATCCATCCATGCTATTGTGAAGGGTAGGGGTTCCTTCTTTCTTTCTGCAGTGTAGTATTCCATTGTGTAAATGTACTATTGTTTTCTGATCCACTCATTTACTGATGGGCACTTAGGTTGCTTCCAACACTTGGCTATTATAAATTGTGCTGCTATGAACACTGGGGTGAATAGGTTCTTTTGGATTGGTGTTTCAGAATTCTTAAAGTATAATCCCAGCAGTGGAATTGCTGGGTCAAAAGACAACTCCATTTTTAGTTTTCTGAGGAAATTCCATACTGTTTTCTGCAGTGGCTGCACCAGTCTGCATTCCCACCAACAGTGCACTAGGGTTCCCTTTTATCCACATCCTCTCCAATACCTGTTTGTTAATTTGTTTATGATGGCCATTCTGACTGGTGTGAAGTGGTATCTCCTTGTTGTTTTAATTTGCATCTCTCTGATGGCTAGTGATGCTGAGCATCCTTTCATATGTCTCTGGGCCCCCTGTATGTTATCAAACTTTTAAGAGCAAGGTTCTCTTTTTAATACAATCTCAAAATAGTAGATACCTAGATATCAACTCATTCATCCAACATTGTGTGCTTTAATAATGATCTTAACAAGCTTTTAAAAGAAAGACCAGGAATAAAAATGTAGGGATGAGCAGAGAGAATGGAAAATTGTAGGTAGAGGTAGTAATTTCAGATTCCATAGGACACAAAATCTGACAAATTCACCTTTCAGATGAACACAGCCTCAAATTAGGATTCTAGTAGGTTCTCTCCTGCCACAAGCTTTTTGAGCCTCAGTTTTCACCTCACAGCATATAAAGTACTTTTAATGTTTCTTCCATTTCCAATTACTTCCCTATGTGTTCATGTTCTTCTCTGAGACCAATAAAGAAGTAGCTAATTTTTTAATATGAAATACATATTTCTTTTTAATGCAGATGCTATAATCTCAATTTCCTCTTATCACTACCCTCAATCCCCACTCTACAACAACCAGCTTAACATTTTCTTTCCAATGGGATGGTAATTTTAGATGCTCCAAGTTTAGGGCACTAAACATAAAACAAAAGCCTGTTAGTTTATGCTTCAAATGTGGTTATCTGTTCAATTCAAGACATGCTTCGAAGACAAGCTACATTGCTGCTAATAACTGAAAAAAGTGAGAAGATATTATTATCTTTTGTAAATTAGCAGAGAAGTCAGACACATTGACTAATTATTGAATGCCTCAGACTCTTATCTCTCAGGTCTTGAGCTACATGCAGCTTTAGATCTTAGTCTAAGGAAAGCATGCTTAGAAAAACAAATTAGCATTGCCATCTTCCATCCAGCTGACAGGTGAGCAACACACTATCCTATTGAAACAGTAGGACACTTTTATACCAAAAGTGACTACCAAATGGGGGGAGGGGAATGGGGGACACAGAGGATGCTTTGTTTTCCTCAATTATCAGCTTAGCCACCTTTGGCACCCATCATTATGACACTAACAAGTACCCACATTGGCTTTGACTGAAACCTAACAGATAAAAATACCACAACTACCACTTCAGCCTTTGACATTTGAATATTAATCAGATTAAAGGAATAAATGGTAACTGGTCTATTCACATCCACAAGATCATTTTAAAGAGCTCTCTTTGGCCTAAGGATAAAATTTTGCCTCATCCCCACCTCTCCACCAAGTGAAATGAAGATAGGGAAAGCAAAGTCACAGTCAAGAGAACCCAAGGGCATGATCCAGGGAGTCAAAGCATTTTGTCTGGTTTTTGAACATCTTGCTTTGAAACAAAAACTACTTGTATGCCTGAGGAATGCAACAGGACTTAGCTATCATTACTCAGGAATCATGATTCAGATTTTCAAATACAAATCAGATGGCTTAAATAAATATAACTTTCCCTACAATGGCTCATGGCAGCTTATCAAACACTCTCAAAATCTCTTATATGCCAAGGAAAGGATAAAAAGCAGGAAAACTATTGCTCCCCATTTTAAAGGTGAGTAAAATGAGGCTCAGAACTGTTGAACAATAATAGGAAGACACATTACTAACAAGTGGCAAAGCCCCTTTGGGAACCCAATCTTCTGGGTCAGAAGAGTCCTTTCTTGACATCAGCACCATTCCTGCACCTGTCAGGGAAAAAGCAGGTAGCAGAGGAGAGAATCACAAAGATGCTAGCTCTACAAAATGAATTAATTAGGATGGTAATTAACTAAATAAGAAACTGTCCCTCATGGGTGACCAAGGCCAGTGAACTTTCAGTGAAATGGCTGGTAGATTGGCATGGAAAATTTAAACAGAAGCAAACAGCAGTAACCAAGGTTAGTAGTTTCAACCTGTGCCCCTTGTTTCTTGTGGTTAAGTCACAAAGGTGGAAGGCAAATTCATGTCTCACTTACTCCTATAGGGAATATAATGACCATTGCTTCAAACTCCCTCCCCAATCTTCAGTTAGTGGTACTGAGATGTCATGCTAGAATCCTTGGCCAGAAACCCTTGTGGCTTTAAAGAGATAGGCAGGGATGTGTCTATGGTTTGGTTATGAGGTAGCAATGCCTACACCACAGTCCCTTCTCACACCAGGCTTCTCTCTTCAAAATTGTTATCCAGGAAATCTGCTCTGAATTCCCTTTGGGGAAAAATGGCATACACTCCAGTCTATTGTGTGGTGTTCCCCAGAGTCTGTTCCTTTTCCAGGTGCTTGTTTGAAATGCTCAGGCTCATGTCCAGATACAAAGTGCAGCAGATTGCTTCGTTTAGTTACTCTGAGCCTCATTACAGCTCACCTCTGGGTATGTAATCAGTCCTTTATTCACCTACCAGGATCACTCCCTCATAAGGTGCTCATGTAATGAATTTTCCCCACAGGGTCTGTCTCTCTGAGAGTTTCTGGAGTGCCGATAGGAAGAGTGTGCATGCTGAATATTCACTCTCTGCAAACAGGATTCCCTCACCCTTCCAGGTTTTGAGCTATTCTGAAGGCTCTGTGGCTGCATTAGATCTGCAGGGCACAGGCTGGCCACTAGCAGTGCAAAGGAGGGAAAAGACAGAGATGCACCAGGACAAGATGGACAGCTGGCAAATTATATCCAAGTGGGTTGCTGCCCACTGGGAGAGCAGCCCTGACTTCCTGGGTAATCCATCTTCCTGACACATTCCCTGCCTGGGAGTTAGTTTTCTCCAACATACTTTCTGCTCCTGACAACAGGACAGATCTGTCTTTACTTCTTTCCTCTACCGACGAGACAAGCTGAAAGAGTCACCCCTGGAGTGCCTTCAGCACTCCTCTCGTGACAGGGCTATTCATCTACCACCCCATTTATCGATAATTATCAGAGACTGCAAGAGTGTGGTCACTGGATAAGCGTGTGGCTAGAGTGGGATGCCAGTTTGTATTGAAGTTTCCCCGGGCCATTTGCCCCCTTCAACCCCACTTTAAATCAAACAAATGGGAACTGTTGAAGCTAAGCATCAAAACAGAAAGTTTCAACTGGGAGAAGCATCACCAATTAAGTGTTGTATTCTAATTAAAGGGGTTTTAAAGGCATAGAAATCTTACAAAATATGCGTAAAGGAGATTAGACAATATACTATTTTAGAAGATCTCTTAATAAAAAGGAAGAAATAGTCTATATTTAAGATGTTCATTCAAGCAACTACAATGTCAGTAGAGAGAAGATAAAAAACAAGCACTGTCCTAGAAGTGAGATCGATGTGGGGCCTAGTCCTGGCCAGGCTGCTAAATATTTGGGATTTTAACTCTTCTTTAACTTCTCAGGAGCTAAATTTGCTAATCTACAAGAAGGAGGTTGTACTAGATAATCCATTTGCTCCATTTCAGCACTAAAACTCCATCTGGAAGTCTCATCTCAAAAGTGATGTACAGAAAGAGTGTAATACTCTTTCTGTATTAACTTTCTGGCACACACTAAAGTGTGCCGGGAGTTTTAAAATTCACTTCTAAAAAAAATTAAAAGGTGAACTTCAGAAAATGTGTAATCCAGAAAGAAATATGGTATATTTACATTTCCAAATGTCTATCTAATAGACATCTATCTAATAGACATCTTTTTGATAGGGATAGCTTTCAGTTTCCCAGGCTCATAACCTAATTGTAAATCTCCTGTCTTTGGAGAACACAGGCAGGCACCAGGTGCAAATCAGTCAGCTAGAGCTAATGTATTTTGCTAATGAGCCCAAGGCATGAATATGCCCTCGGCCTCTCCATATGTGTATGAAGGAAGGACCAAAGCTATGTTGGATGCTTCTTTATTTTAATTCTCTACCTACTAACTGCCTCTTCTAAGACTTTGGCATAATTCTGTGTCTGTCCTCTGATGGGGGATGGTGGTGAGACACAGTCATTAAACATTTGTCTTAGTCAAGTACCCCATTGGCATTGAAACATCGAATATTTTGTTGCTTAGTTATCTAAGTTTAATGCAAATTTTTATACTTAACCAGAGTTCCTTAAAATGACATTTTAATAATTTAATTTTTTTAGATTTTAAACAACCATTATTTAATACTTCAAAAAGTCTTCCTCCCTGGCTCAGTTGGTTAGGGTGTCAAGCCTTACACCAAAAGATTGGGAGTTCGAGCCCCAGTCAGGGCACATACCTAAGTTGTGGGTCCAATCCCTGGTCAGAGTACATATGAGAGGTAACTGATTGACTTTTTTCTCTCGAATCAATGTTTCTCTCTCTCTCCCTCTCTCTCTCAAATCAATAAACATATCCTTAGGTAAGGATTAAAAGAAAGGTCTTCCAAGTATTCATTCCTCACCTCCCCCACCGCCAAGATTTCAAGTACAGGAAGATTTGTCAGTGAGACTTATACAAGCGAGCCCCTAAAGGGATATGCTATACTGTTAAAACTTCAAGGAAGGCTTTTGTTCTCTCTTGGGAACTGTGTAAGTTCTGAGAGTTGACCAATATCAATACCACAGAGCAGATCCTCACCTAACAGGCAAATTAATTTGAAAAGTGTGATATCAGGCAAGCAAAGGTACCTACATCCATGGATCTTTCTGAAATACGCAGTGTCTTCTTTCTTTAATATGAGTGTGCTGTTTGTTTGACCTACTTAAATCACTGCTTGAAAAATGGCCTTTCTCCTGCTTTGGGGAAACATGTCATTGGCATGTGCTTAACTGTCACATTTGAGGTCACGGCTGGTCTTACCATTAGGGAGATGAAGTGAAAAGGCTACAAAGAAGAAATCAAAGGGGCACCAGGAGGGGCCCTAACAAAACATATATTGTCTTTAGTAGCCTGAGTGGGATGGCTACAAATTCCACCCCTTAACAAATAGCAAGTACATACAGAGCTATCACAATTAAACCTTTGACGGCATTTGCTTAATTAGACTCTTTCCAAGTAGAGTTATTTAAAAGCCCAGCCATGGGCAAATGAGATGCTGGATATGGAATTTAAATAATGAAAAGGGTTAAAAAATGTAAAATGCTAGGATAAGGAGACAAAAATCTAAGTAGGTAAGGGTTAACATGAAAGTACTAGGAGAAGAAGAGACTTAATAAAAACAAGTTTGTACTAAGGCAATGCCCCCAACAGGGGCATTGAACATCTGAATCACAGGTGTATTTCCAGTGCCTAGAACAATACCTAGTACATAACACATGTTCAATAATAATGACCACATGAATGAATAAACTCTCTTCATAGAAGTGTTTAAATATATTTTTGTATTGTTTAATTTGATATGGATGTGAGAAGAGAGAAGGAATGCCAAAACACACCAGAAATCTGCATTGGAAAACTAGACATGAGTATGTGTACCCACATTTAGTAGTAAATGCACTGAACAGAGCTGAAGCCCACATAGGAGTCAAGGTTTCTCAGGAACATGCTTCTTAGGATAATTGAAAGGAACAGAGAACTAGTTGACAGACAAATGATGTAACAAATTGATGGGATACAATCATTCGAATGGTAATTAGATGGAATTAATTATGTTTTTTTTTTTTAAGTTTCCTTTTATTGTGATAAATTGAGTTTGGAGAAGCAATCAGAAAGGTGAGAAGCAAAAGGAGCTTACACTTCATGAGCTCAAAGTTAAGGCCAAACACAGCACACTGACAAGTCTACATATCTCCTCCACAGACTGTCTATAAAGTAATCTCTTGCTTGATAACAAGCCAGTGTCACTGAAGAGATGTCTGATAATCTTAAATGTCAAAGATTGGGTTGAGCAAAAAGTTTGTTTGTTTTTTTCCATAAGAGGGTTCTAGTAGTGCTTAGTTACCTTTAACTTCACTCAAAACAGTTTTGTTAGATTGTATTATGACAGCTGTCATATCAGCATGCATTTAAAAAAACTTAACAAAGTTGGTGAATTTTTGTGTAAGCATTTTAATATTGAAGATGGAGGAAATAAGCAACATTTTTGGTATATTATGCTTTAATATTTCAAGAAAAGTAAAAATGCAACTGAAATGTAAAAAAATAAAAGATTGGTGCAGTGTATGGAGAAGGTGCTGTGAGTAACTGAATGTGTCAAAAGTGGTTTGCGAAGTTTCGTGCTGGAGATTTCTCTCTGGACAATGCTCCATGGTCAGATAGACCAGCTGAAGTTGATAGCAATCAAATCAAGACATTAACTAAAAACAATCAACATTATACCGTATGGGAGATAGTCAACATACTCAAAGTATCCAAATCAATAAAGTTATTGGTGAAAATAAAAAATGTGTCTTTTATTTTATGGAAAAAACTAAATGGACATTTTGGCCAACCCAACAATTTCCATTAAGTAGATTTAATTTTTAAATCAGTAAGTTGATAAAAGGATAGATTTTTTTTAAATAGCACATATATCCCATGCAGCTTGGCTTTCCCGTTTTGCTTATTATTAGCATTTGCTGTACTTTGATGAAGCTCTGTTTCCTCCTCATAGCCTAGTGTCTCCTTCGACTCAGTCCTGTTGGGAAGTCATGCTGGTCTGCTGCAGATAACTGTGGTGGTCAGAATAACGGTGCCCCAAAGATGTCCATACCCTAATCCCCAGAACCTGTGAGCATGTTAGGTTACAGGACAAACGGGAATTAAGATAGCGGGTGGAACGGAGGTTGCTGATCAGCTGATCAGACCTGGAGAAAGGGAGATTATCTGATGGGCTCAATCTAATCATCACATGAGTTTAAAAATGGATAGACAGAATGGGTCAGAAAAATTTGAGGGAGAAGCATTTGACCAGCTGTTGCTGGCTTTGAAGAGCCAAAGAATGCGGTAGCCTCTAGGAGTTGGCAATGGCCCCAGTTCATAGCCAGCAAAAACCAGGGACCTCCAGCCTACAACTTGGAGAAACTGAATTCTGTCAACAACCCAAATGGGCAGGGAAACAAATTTGCCCCTAGAGCCTCCAGAAAGGAACACAGCATATTGACATGTTAATTTTAGTCCAGTGCAACCCATCCTAGACTTCTCACCTGGAGAACTATAAGATAAAAGCTTTGTGTTGTTTTAAATCATGAAAGTTGTCGTGATTTGTTGTAGCAGCAATAGGAAACCAAAACATACCCCAATGATTTCTAGGATAATTCCTGAGACTACTCACCTTTCAGAATTATATTTAAAAAATGAAATAGGAAGAAAAGGCTGGAGTGGTGCTGGACTGATTGTGCACGAGGTTATCTATGAACAAGGAAGGAAACTAAGTGATCAGGGAGAGCTGCATCCTTTTATCAACATGAAGAATGATACCTGGATGTTTGGTGATACTTTACTTCACGTTTAAGGATGTACTCAAACCAGAAGCTGTCCAACCATCTCAGACAATTAAAGTGATTTGGGCAGTGAGCACATAAATATTGGTAGTAACAGTGACATCTGGAACAGGTGATTGCCAAGAACTATTTTAATGACTATTCCTCATTAGTCTCCCTGTCTCTTGGATCCTGGTCTTCATATCTGGCTTTCAAGGTGTAATTATGACCACTCCATTTTGGTGGCCTCTGTGGAAGTCCCTCAGTGGCCAGCTGGGCTCAGCAGCCTCCCTGACTGACTCCTGTATTAGTTTGTTGGGGGTGATGTAACAAAGTACCACGAACTGGCATTTTAACACAGAGAGATGAATTCTCTCCCAGTTCTGGAGGCTAGCAGTCTGAAATCAAGGTGTCAGCGGGGCCATGCTTCCCTTCCAGCTTCTGTGGTTACCAGCAATCCTTGGTGTTCCTTGGCTTGCCCCTGCATCTCCCCGGTCTCTGCTTCCTTCATCATCTCATGATAATCTTCCCTCTGCATGCCTACCATCACGCAATGTTCTCTTCTGTGTGTGTGCGTGCATGTGTGTGTGCGTGTGTGTTTCTGGGCCTCATCTCCTCTTGTTGTTAAGAACGCCAACTATATTGGATCAAGAGCTTACCCTACTCCAGTATGACCCTAACTAGTTATATCTTTAACAGCCCTATTTCTAAAACAGAGTCACATTCTGAGCTCCTGGAAAGGACATGAATTTTGAAGGGACACTATTTAGCCCAGTATAACTCCTAACTCTGAATAGGTCCTAGATGTTGGCATCTCCTTAAGCGCAGGTGAGTGATTTCATCCATTCACTCTCAACTTGGCCATTCAGTGCCGCCCTACCTGTCAAACAGTAAGCCTATGTGTGAGAAACTAAATTACACCAGAATTATTTGTTGTGTTATAATTCATTATTGAACTTATAAATAACTTTATATATCTCCAAGTGACTCACAGTTATCTCATCTGTGCTTCATATCGACAATGGTAATGCAAACCTCATTATCTCCATTTTGTAGTGAGATAAACTGAAACATGCAAAAAGGAATACATTCTCTAACATTGTATATTTAGTTAAGAATCACGTCAAGCTAAAGACTAGGTTTCTTGACTTCTAGTCCCAATCTCTGGATCTCCTTTTTACAATTATTTACAGGAAAAAATCAATATCACTCTTATGTCTACAACTGTTTCTAAAAAGTGTTCATAGGTGTTTGAAGGGGCATGGTGATGATCCACAGAATCTCTGAGTGTCCATGTGTCCTGTCCAAGCCACCCTGCTGATGAATCCTTTCTTCTTCTCCTCCCCCTCCAGAATAAAGTAGAAATTCAGGACCAATAGAAGGTAAAACCATTTTCCTCCTCCGCCACATGGAAACCATATCTGAGCAAAATAAAGTCACCTGATGCAATTTGTAACAAAAAACATTACGTCTAAAAAGACATTAGCAGTCATGACAAATTCAGATTTGCATATGTTTACAATGGTTCTGAGAGGAAATTTCTTTTGTGTCCTAAAATAATGTCTTGATTTGTTATCCTCATGTGTAACATTGATAATCTGTGACTTGCCAGAGCAAAGTATTAAACAAGGTGCAAAACATGGATCTAATTCCTGAAAGAGGCAGGGGACAATTTTATATTCATCCCCATGATCTCAACCACTTGCCAGTGGCAGTGTCCCCAAGACTTCACATGCATTTGGGTACCACCCTTCTTCTGTTTTACATACAAGAAATGTGGTTCAGTAACATGACATTCCTATTTAAAGCATTCAATTGCCCATAGAGATAAATAATTGCATTCTTTTTTAAATCACCAAAAGAATTTCCAAATGGAAACAGTGGTAAACTTCTAAAAGAAAAGACAAGAGTAAAAGAAACAGCAGGAACCTTCCTTCGACAATCGAACCTCGATCCCTGAAAACTTCATATGGAGAGAAGATAAAAACCATAATATAGATTCAGCAAAGTGATGCGCAATGTCCCTCACTCCAATGTATAACTGAAATCAATTCTTTACATATTGGGTTTATGCCTCATTCTCCCTTTAGGTAGAGAATTGGGATGCAAGTCTCCTGGCTCTCACTTTCGGTGAATTCCCTAAGACTTCTTGACCCCTTTCATTTTATTTCACTGGAATTATTGTGAAAGAGGAAATCAGTACAGGTCAGTTTTCTGTCTCATGGGTGTGGAGCAACAGGAGCTCTCATTCCTTGCCGGTAAGCACGCGATAATAACTTAACCATTTTGGAGGACAGTTTGGCAGTTTTGTACAAAACCAAATGAACTCTTACCATATAACCTAACAACCACATTCCTTGATACTCACCCAAATGAGCTGAAAATGGATGTCCACACAGAAACCTGCACTCAGGTGTTTATAGTGGCCTTATTAATAATTGCCAAAACTTGAAAGCAACCATGATGTTCTTCAGTAGGTAAATGGAGATTATATATACAGTGCTACATCCAGAAAACGGAATGTTATTCAGGACCAAAAACAGATGAACTGTCAAACCATGTAAAGCCCTGGAGAAACCTTAAAATGCATGTGACAAAGTGCAATAGGCCAATCTGAAAAGGCTACATACTGTGAGAGTCCAATGATGACATTCTGGAAAAGGGAAAACTATAGAGACAATAAAAAGATCAGTGGTTGCCAGGGTAAAGGGTAAAGGATAAATGGAAGGAATACGGAGGATTTTAAGAGCAGCGAAACCACTCTGTATGATACTATAGTGATGGACACATGTCATTATACATTTGTCAAAACCCATAGGATGCATAACCCCGAGAGTAATGTAAACCATGGGCCTTGGGTGATAATGATGTATCAACAGAGGTCCACTAATTGTAAGAAATGTACCGCTCTGGTGGGGGAGGTTGCCAGGGGGAGGCAGCGGGGGTACATATATGGGAACTCTGTATTTTCTGTTCAATTTTGCTGTGAACCTAAAACTGCTTTTAAAAAAATCAAGTCTACTTAAGGGGGAAAACATGATAGACAAAACATTATCATGTTTACCTCAAAAGCCTCTCTTTTGAAAGTCCTTTAGATGCAGAAAGATGATTTAACTGATGTAGGGAGCATCCTTTAAACTGGAAAGCACGTTTTAATATCAGTTTACAGTCCTGAAACTCAGAAATAAAGATGGCAAGATGTTTCCAATAGAAAGCTAAAGATAGACTGATTTACTTTGAGAACGGTAACCTACATTTCAATACAAATTCACTGCTTTAATTATAAACTAGTCTTTCCTTATATGACCTATAAAATAGCTTCTTACAGTATTTTGATAAAGCAAGAAAGTGAGGATTTGCACTGCTCTTAAAACCAGTGGTGCTCAAATTAAACACACCGAAACATAGTACGCATTCTGGTAGTGCATACCTGTCCCCATTTTGATGGGAAAACAACTGCCTGTAGAGAATAATAAAATTAATTTGGGTTGAAGAAGTTCATAATGTAACACAATCACATAACCACATCATTCAATGACAAAACTGTGTTGGGATGCCGAAATAGAATCACTTGATCATCAGATTTGGATCTAGAAATAACCACCCATGAAGAGTTTGAACTCTTTACATTTACCCCGAGTAAAGCCCCACCATTAAATCAAGTAGCCTCCCCCTTTAGAGACCCTAAGCTAAGCAGGCCCTCAGTATCACAGTGCACTTGGGGGAAAAGCCTTTAGAGAAAAGAAACACAGTTTGGAAAAAACACCCTCTGCTTTTCTTATCGAATCGCTCCACAAAAACAAAGCTAATGACAGACAGAACAAGATCTTGCCTCAAGGTTTACTAATGCTTATGATAAAATAACATAAGGATAACAGCTAGCATTTACTGAGTGCCACATTGTAAGCTAAGTGTTTTGTTTACATGTACATCCATTTTAAAAATAGAGTTTCCATTTTAGGGCAGTTTTAGGTTCATAGCAAAACTGAAAGTTCTTTTTTTGGTTCTGCCAGCACCACCCTACATCAAGGCACCAACATATCTCACGGAGACAATTAAAGTAGCCTCCTAACTGGCTTCCCACCTCCCTCTTGAATCTCCATAAATAAAATAAGATAATTTACTTTCTTGCTTAAAATTCTGTAAATGGACACCATCAGACTTACAAGGAACCCAAACTGCTTCCCTGGCTTACATAAGCAGGCCCTGCCTACCTGTCTAGTCTTACTCACTTCACTCACCCCCATTGCTGACTCCATCCAAGCTCTCAAAGTGTTTCTGGTTCTCAAAAAATCCAAGCTCATTTCTGCTACAAGGCACTTTCATCAACCATTCCTCTGACTTAGATGTGCTATTCCAGCCTTTGCTGAGCTACTTTTTTTAATCATTTAGATCTTGAACTTTTCCTTATTCACACAATCTGAGGTCTATCTCCCAGTCATACCCTTTTGCTTCATTCTGTTTTATCCCAGCTTCTATCAGAACCTGACATCCTCTTCTCCTTTTTAAATTACTTACTGCCTTTCTCCCTCAAGAAAATACAGTGAGGTTGTCTTTCTCAATACTATATAGACTCTGTGTGCAGAACATGATCTGGGAATACTCACATGCTTAATAATGTTGGCTGAATGAAAGAATGAATGAGTTGAATTCCTACGGCCATGCTGCAAAACAGGTATTCATTCTATTTTCTTTCAATTTACGAAATCACAGTGAAGCACAAAGGTTACTGAAAGTCACTCAGTCATTTAACAGCAGCAGAGCTAGGATTCCAACACAGATCTGTCTGAGTTCATGATGAATCTGTACAGCAGATTTTCTAGTCAATCGAGAAAATGTGCTTATAGGTAGAAATGGTTTAAATGCTTTTGTTTGCAAGTTACAGAATATCCCAAGATCTGGTTAAAAATTGAAAGGAAAATTTATCATCCCAAATAAAAACAGGGCAACTAGGAGTGATCTTTTGGTGGTGCAATGATAACATCAAGGAAACAAGCTCTTTGCAGCTTTTTTGCTTTGGATATTGGCATGTGGATTTTGTTCACATGTCCACATGTCCGATATGAACCAACAGTGTCTGCTGTGGAATAGTCTGTGGGGGACTAAAGAGGTAAATGAGTGTCTGTTTAGATTAGTGTCTTATTAATAAGAATTCACTAAGGCAACTAAGCATTATAATTAAAGATTTTCTCATTTATGCACTTTATAAAGGGTCTAGAGTAGTGTCTCTCAAGACTGGCTACACATTAGAATCACCTCAGGAACTGTCAAATTTCGATTGCTGGTTCACACCTCAGACCAATTAAATCACTGATTCTGGAGGAAGAGTCTGGGTACCAGGGGGGTTTTCTTTTGGGTTTGCTCCCCATTTTTTTCTCTTTTAGTTCCATAGATGATTCTTTTGTGAGATAAAGTTGAGAATCATTTGTGCATCTACCCTGCCCTAAGTATTTTCGCTTCTTAATTATTCACTAATGTTTCTCCTTGCTTGTACATCCCCATTTGTTTCTTACTTCCCAGTCTATGATTTTTCCCTATAGCATTTATTAAATAATGGGTATTGTTAAATGAGCTATACAAATAAAGTAATGTTGGTTCATTCCATTTATTATCTTAGAACATTCTTAGAAAGATGAAGAAAGAGCATTTCAAATGTAGAACGCTTAAAAGTGATCTAACTTTTATTAGCATGGTGAAGTGCCTGATACACCAAATATTATAAAAATACAACCACCTCACTCTTTCTCAAAGGACTAAGCAATGTCAGTGGAGAACTGGATTTTTCAAAGACAGCCTCAACAACAGCTTCCACCCGAGTTGCTCTTTTGCAATGTGACTTCAGCTTGCCCTCATCGAAAAGCAGAAGTTAACTCGCCCTCCTCTCTGATTTGGGTTGCCTTGAGTGACTCACTGGTGACCAATACAATGTGGTGGGATTGTCACTCAAGACTTGGTCAGAACAGGTAATGCGATTGCCCCCTACTTTCTTAGAAAGTTCCCTCTCCAGAAGCTATTTCTTAAGACAGTCCCCCTGAGAAAACCAGCAGAACAATAAACTCATTTCTTTCATAATCAGAAAGAATTTTTTAAATGAGAACCTCATGAAATGGATATTATGATTGAGCCCAACACAGAATATGTGTAGTTATGATTTTACAAAGTTTAACAATTAAGTTTTTTTTAATTTCAGCATGTTTATTAATGAAATTAATGGACTCGAAAGGGGAATAAAAACACGTCCTTACGATTGATCCCTTAAAACCGAAGAGCACAACTTTCTGGGAATGGAAATACGAGGTGGTCCTGCTAGTGCTTCACATGGAGGCAGCCACCAGGGCCAGTCTCTGCTGGAACCAGTTCGGACGCAGAGAGAATGGGCTGGGACAGCAGCGTGGATGCAGTCAGGGAAGTTCTTGATGTCTGTCGTGTGGATTTGAAAATACACGATTTCTTTTAAATTATTAGAATCTCCTTTTAAATGATTCCTTGTTGCTCTGGCTTCTTTAAAGTAATTTGTGATATGCTGTATTAAGAATGCACCTAAAAATGCATTGTGCTTTACTATGTTATGCTTAACTCCATAAATTGGCTGATTCCATGAACAAGACAAATAGAAATTGCTTATAGAAATAACCCATGTTGGCCCTGGCTGGTGTGGCTCAGTGAATTGAGTGCTGGACTGTGAACCAAAGGGTCACCAGTTTGAATCCTAGTCAAGGCACATGCCTTGGTTGCGGACCGGGTCCCCACTCGGAGCATGCAAGAGGCGACCACACATTAATGTTTCTGTCCCACTCTTTCTCCCTCCCTCCCTACCCCTCTGTCTAAAAATAAATAAATAAAATCTTTTTAAAAACCACCTTAAATGTACACAAAGAAAAGCTAAGGTATATTTATTTTATATACAAATATACAATTTCCTGAGGTATCTAATAAATGCCCACCCATAGGTTATTTGCATTTAGTATAATTAACATACCAATCCACCTATAGAGGCATGTTCCTCTACCACTTACTTAGCTTCCTTCTTTTTAGATATACTCATGGCTTTATAAAAACAGGGTAAAAATGGAGAGGTAGGAGGGAAACAGGGTAGCCACTGAGATAATGCTGTTGTAGGATATTTTTACAACCACCACTTCTGGTATTTCTATAAAAAATACACTTGCAACCTGAAAAATTAACATAAAAAATCCCACTTGAACAAACAAGCCAATTCACCCAAGCAACAAGATAAGTTGGTAAACTAAATTATAAAACTGTAAAGAAAATTGTATAGTGCAATGCTTTTCAAAGTGTGTCCAATAGAACATTAGTCCCTAAATTGCTCCTATAAAAAAAGCGCTCCAAAGTCAAATCAGGCTGGAAAATGTCACATACTATATGTCCCTCCTGGAGATTCATAGTGTGGGTGATTTTCTTAAGGCTCCAAGAAGGTCTGCAGTAAAAAGAATTTTGTTTCACTCAGCATTTCCCACACTTATTTCAGCACAAAGCTGTAGGGGTGTGTGTGTATGTGTGTGTTTTCTTTTGAGGGAAATATGAGAAGTCAGGGAAAATATCCATTACATCCATACAGTGAGAAAGAACTGGTCTCCTTTCTAACAGCAGGTTTGAAGCATAGATGTTAATAAACCCCATTTCCTATAAAGGACTTCTCGGGAGCAGATAGGAACAAGGAGGAAGAGGTAGTAGTTGGGATATTTTGAGATCCGTCTCATCTAGGCTTTTGTATCACCTTCATCCATCTTCCCTGTCCCTTTTCTCTCAGGCAAGTTAATGGATTAACCTAAGAACATAGAGTATCAGAGGCCAAAACTCTGCACCTGAGAAGGCATGTAGCTTCTCATGTGCGGAAAAATAAATCATTTCACAGTCTTTCTCCCATGAAGCCCAGGAAAAAAATCACAGACAGGGCCTTTTTTTTTCTTTAAACAGTTATTAGCTATAGCAGGTGGTAGAGATGGCAATGGTAAAAACTGCACTTTGGCAACCAAAGCCGCAGCCCAAGCACTATGGAATTCACAGGGGGCTTGGTCTGTCTTCCCACTGCTGATAGGCAGTATTAACATCCAAATAGTGGCAGGCAAATTACTGTACTTGTTCCCCTTGCCAGAGATCCCTGAACATGCACAGGGAGCTGTCCTTCCAGCCAAGAATGGAGAAATAAAAAGTAGAATGAAAGAAAAAGAAAAATGCCAGAAACAACAGTGACTAAAACAAAATGAAAAATCATCTCCTGGCACTTCCAGCATCGAGCGCTTTAATTCCTTAATGCTCAGAGCAAGGCTGGACAAAAGTATGTTGTTGCCGTAGAAACGGGGGAAGGAGCATTTTAGCTTCAGATCTGGAAAAAGTTGTTCATCGAGTTTTGTATTGTATTTGATAGAGTTTACGAAAGTCTTTTGTTTTCAGGGTATGGATTGGCCTTCAAAGGGATTGAGGCAAGGATTTTGAAGGATTTCTCTGGCATGGTCATTGGAATTTTGCTGTAATAAGATACCAAGACTCAATGAGAGAAGTCTATAGGTAGGACATGGCATAATAGTTAAGAGGACAGGCTCTGAGGTCAGATAGGACTAGATTCAAATCTAAACTCTGCCAGTTAAGAACTGTTTAACTTTGGGAAAAGTGCTTGATATTTGCGATCTCCAGTTTCTTCATTGCTAACGTGGAATAATGGTAACATCTGCTTCAATGTGTTATTAGATTTAAATCATACAAGAAAGACAAAGCATTCAGCACAGTGCCTGGCATGTAGTGGACATGTAATAAATGACAACTGCAATTATTATCCGCATTATTTTTGAGGTGCAATATGTTAGTGGTCCTCTTCCTAAATTCTAGGCCAATAACGATATATATATATATATATATAAAACTTCCCAATAAAAACTATTTAAAAACTTGTGATATGCCAGTCATGCTTCTAAGCTAATTTAATGTATTACCTAATAACACACAATGGCATATTAGAAAGGTATGCTTAATAGCCCTATTTTTAAAAATGAGAAAATTGAGGCATAAAGAGGTTAAAGAGCTTGTCCAAGATCAGTAATAGTAAGCAGTGGGACCAGGACACAAATCTAGACTTTTTAGTTCTGAAATCTGGACTTTTCACCACCAGATAGGGGAAATTAACTGGCTTGCCCAAAGAAATGAAAATATGGCTACTGTTATAAAGAAGACTGAGACCACATTTCCTGCTTATTTTACTACAGGAGTATTAGGGATGTGTAAGAGGCAATTAGTCCAGGCGGCAAAGGTAATCAACTTATACAATTTTAAACAAATAAGAGGAAAGGACATTTTAAAAAGCCCTGCGTTTCACCAGGCTGCATAAGACCTACAAGCCTACCAAGGAACACCATAGTCCCAGCATAAAAACACTACTCAAGTTCCTACATCATCAGGCTGGTTCTTTTGTCTTGTACTGGCTAATCAAGTAATCCAAACACATGAACTGAGAAGGGGCAACAAGAAATGACTGTGGCTGAATCATCCTTCCTGGGTAAACATCAAATATGCAGAGGTCAGAAATGTTTATTATAACCTAAGAGCTCTCACATGAAATCTAGATAGAACTCTTGGGAGACCTGAGCTTCCTAGAGAATCAGAGAAGTCAGCAAGTATTCCTCCCAATGAAACAAAGAACATCTCACAAACTCAAGCTAGTTAAATCCCTACTGAAGCAGTTTGCACTTCCACATTTAGCAGGTCCACTTAGATATAAGCAAGAGAGAGCTAGTCACTGATTCTCAGTGCTCAGAGAAATTACCCAGAGCACACAAGAATCCTATTTAAGTTTCTTGATATGAAGGACAGACATTGATTATCCTGTTCACTTATTCAGCCTTTTTGGGAGAATGCTTCATATGTACCAGTCACTGAGTAAGTGCCGGGGATACCATAGGGAACCACACAGATGCTGTATTGTTGGAGGAAATAAACATGTTTTCCTAGTTAAAGTGTAAGGCAAATCATTAAGATACGTGCTCTCAAAATAGTGTCTCTCAGGCCCTGGTAGTGTCATTCAGTGGCCCGAATGCTGGCCTGTGAACCAGAAGGTATGATTCCTGGTCAGGGTCAATGCCAGGTCCCCAGCTGGTGGTGTAATAGAGGCAACCAATTGATGTTTCTCTTGTTCATTGATGTTTCTTTCTCTCTTTCTCCCTCCCTTCCCCTCTCTCTAAAAATAAGTAAATAAATAAACAAACAAACAGATAGTGTCTCTCAAAACATCCATTATTGTACAAAATAATAATAAGAGAAGGACCTTAACATAGGATTTTTAATAGCTCTGCTAAAGCTTTATCCATAGAAGACAGGGAATAAGAGATTCGATTAATGTGGCTACCCTGAGCGCACAGCCCATAAGCAAACAAAGGGAAAAGTAAAGCCAAACTCACAGATAACAGCCTAATACCATTAAATGACAACTCACAGGATAAACCCAAAGGGAAATTAACTCACATTTGTAACCCATGGGCCGACGTTTTTGATACTTTAATAACTAGTCCTTTTGTACTTCATCTTCAAGGTTGGATATTTCAGAGTCACAGAGGATATTTTGGCCCATGTGCATCTTTTGTCCCTTTGTGCTGCAGACTAACAGCTGTGTATGAATGATGAGAGGGGAACTTAAAGATTTAAGAGGCCCAGAATTCCTTCACTCATTCACTTACTCGCTCACTCATTTACTATATGTATGGTTGTCTTTCATGTTTGAAACACTATTTTAGGCCCCAGGGATAAAATGACTAGTATAGGAAAGGTCTCTTCATTCTAGAAGCTTATATTGTTAGAAGGAGGGAGGCAACAGAGTAATGAACAAACAGAATAAGTGGTGAGTACTACAAAAATAATACAGAGTAATGAGCTAGAGTGACCAGGCAATATTATCACCTGGACTGTTATTACCAGGTTAGGAAAGCTGTGTCAGATAGGGTGGTAGGAAAAGACTCTCTACAGATGGCACATTAGAACCAAGCCCTGAATGTTCTAAATGATGACACAAATGAGAGTCTACTGATATAAACACACCAGCAGGTTTATTTATGGCTCACAGAATTTATACTTTACTCCTCGAGTCTTCTGGAGAAGTTTCCTTAGCACTTGTATGGCGTTACAGACAGACCAAAACGTAACCACGTTCTCTCTCCCGAGGAAACAGGTAACTGAGCCCCTCCATGCTTGATGAAGACGGCCCAACGTTTTAAAAATAACTCAGAGGTGGTTAATCTGCAGTCCATTATTTTTAAACCTCTAATAAAAACATTTCTATGTTGTTGGTGGAAATACAAATTGGTACAACATTCCTGCCAGGAAATCTGGCAAAATATGCTAAAAACTTAAAAATATGTACACTCTTAACAGTGGCAATTCTACTTCTGAAAATTTATTTTAAGAATACAATTACAAGCATTTTCCAGGGTTTAGCTACAGATATGATTGCTGCAACATTGTTTATAATAGAAAAGAATTAGAAAATAACCATAATCTTCAATAAAATTTGTTTAATCAAAGTAAATTATGCTATTTTATGTAATGAAATAGGGCTAAAACACTTGAAACAGTGACCACACAGAGTAAGAGCTCATTAAATGTCAGTTATGGTGAATGTTACTGTTATTCAGCCATAGAAAATAAAATTTTAGATAAATATTCATTGATTCAAAAATGTTTTGTGGACATGGAGATGAAAAATGCATTCTTGGCTACAAATAGATTCTTGGTAAAGATTTCAGTGTTCTCTGTGTGATATCTTGGTTAGAGCCCTTCGAGCTAAGAAGAAAGAAAAAGTAGGGTTCTGATACTCTTGGCCCATATTTAGAAACAATGAAAACTGGCGGCAGAGTCTAATGGGTGAGTTTTGATTCTTGAATCTACCTTATATGCCAATTTCCACAAATCTAGGAACTTTCCTGGGTAGAATCAGATAACCTGCATATTTTACATCATTAGAAGCATCCCCCACCCTGCAACTTACTTTTGCTGCCCGTACTACTTAAATTCTGAGTTATGGATTCTAATTCTTGCAGAATTATTCAGTCTAACTACTTCAGCTAGAATCCTTTGGGATGGACTGAGAATGTCATCTTCTTTTCTACAAAAACAATGATCTGTTTCCTCCCCAGTATAGAGCCAACTTTGGGAAAGTTACTGAACTTCCCAGTTTCCTTGTCTGTAATATTGGAATTTTATTACCTGCCTCACAAAGTGGCTAAGAAGATGAACTGTGTTAATATTTTGAAAGCTTCTAAGTCAATGCTTTATATGTATTTGTAAGGTAAAATTTAAAATATCCTGTAACACCTCTGGATCTGCTTCTCAATGACTAATTATCAATTATCTCAGTTACTGAAGTAATTCTCCAATTGTCATCTAGGAGGAATTCCCTGTTTTTCTCTCTGTTTAAGAGCCCTTTCCCCATCTGTGCTTCTTCTATCCTATGTAGATACATTGCAACAAACCCAGAGGCTTCCAAGCAGGATCTTTAGTTGGTATGTTGGGGCAGGGAGAGCGGACTAAGGAAATAAAGGGAATAAATCAAGAGGGTAAATTTGTATGGTGATTTCACTGTAGGCATGTGCTCCTGTTCAGAGTGGTCTCCTTGTTCATGTTCCCAGCTTCAACTCCATCTCCTCACTGCCCCTATTTCACACCCTGCTGCAAAAACCCTACATTTACACCAATTGTTAAAATGAAACCCTCAAGGGAGGCAATCACATTTTCTTTTGAAACGTTTGCTATTCTTACTTCAGCATCTTTTGTCCTGTTATGTTCTAAATTTTTATTCATGTGGACGTTCATTTTTTCTACAATATAAGTTAGTGTCTTTCTCAAAGAGAAGTCCATGGACTAGCTACATGAGAGTCACTGAGGGTAGGGAAGGGGCTCTGATTCCTGAGTTCTATTCCAGATCTACTGAATTCCAATGTATTACTCAGCAGTTTGCATTTAGGAAAAAAAAACACCAGATAAAGTTAATGCACACTAAATACTGAGAGCCATAGTTTAAGGAACCAACAAACAGCAACAGAGACAGGACAGGGACTGGTAGGTGATGTCCCATTGATGCTGACAGCTGCAAATACCTTCAAAACTCGAAGTGGTTTGTGAGCGGTTTGTGGCAGGAGGGTTAGAAAGCTTCTGTTAGGTGATGGTGTGCTTGGAGATATTCCCGTTGGAAGTGGGAAAGCCTACAGACAGCTAAAGTCTGTCATTTAATCTGATAGAAAAAAAGGTCTTAATGATTTACTTTACAATTTCACACTAAATAAGTGAATGAGTTCAATAGTAGGAATGAATACTGAGTCTACAGCCATACCCGCCCAACCTTGTCTGATCTCGGGAGCCAAGCAGGGTTGGGCCTGGTTAGGACTTGGATGACAGATCTCAGAAGGAATGAATGCTGAGACTTGTACATTAATCTCCTGGTCACGTACATTGTGTTCTGCCTTTCTAACTAGGTAATGACATTATTAATTATGTTTAATATTTGTATTTTTGCCTATTAAATGAATTAAAAGCCAAATGGTTTTCAATGATTAAAAAGGACAGAAAAGATACATTTCTTATACCAACTAAAGAGAGTAACAAACCAGAGAGCAGCATAGGGATGTTAATAACAATAACGTAGTAGAAAAGGCAGAGTTGTCACAACAGAGGGTGACAACAGTTAACATTTTCAGAGCACAAATGACTCTCCAGGACTGCCGTTAACCGATGAATATGTCAGCTCCCGTAATCTTCACCACCACCCTGGGAGGTCAGCATTAGTCATATACACAGTTATCAGTTACAGTCAGATGGAGGAGAAGGACTCTGGACACTGTCACGGAGCCAGCGAGTGGAAGGAGCAGGCCTGGAACCCACGTGGTCTGCTTCCACAGCCCTGCTCTCTTACAACTCCGATTCTGATCAGAATCCTCCAAATGAAACTTCTCATCTTCAACATGGGGATAGGATATTGTCAGACTCAAAATGTCCTTGTGAGAGTTAACATGTGCAAATCCCTTAAAAGTGCATGGGCATTGTATCACATCTGCATCTGTTATCATCCTTCATTATTAATATTGTGAATTATTAATGACTGATATAACTGGACTATTGTAACTATAATAGTTTATATAATAGAAATTGCAATGATTATTTATTGAGAGTCACATTTTATTGGAAAGTAATACAACAAAAATTGGGCGGAATAATGAATGTTTTCTTATGAGGATGGAATGGGATGTTCCTCAAAATGTATTCTTCCAGACCACCTATACCAGCAACACCTGGGATGCTTGTCAAAAATAATAATGATAATGATAATAATAATAATAAGTAGAGAAAATCAAAGAGCCCCACCGGAGACCTGCTATGATGAAATACCAAAGCTTGTATATTTAACAGGGGTCTTAAGTGCTTCTGAACACTAAAGTTTGAGATTCCTTGATATAGAGGCAACATTAAAACATAGGGAAATAGAAGAAAAATCAGGTATCATACAACCTACGTATTTCTCTGTGTGTTTGAGTTAAATATCATGAAGACATATACAGCTAGTCCTTTTCAGAGATAGTACTTCTGGATTTCTCTCATAGAATTAAATGATTTCTGACTTCATAAAGTTTGCACTTAAAATGTAATTAAATAATTTCCATACCATTATGCTCTATTAGGACTGAATCAATCCAAGCAATAAAAATACAATAATAATGGTGATGGGTGATGATAGATAAAGAAGGAAGATAATTATGAGGTGCTTGATGTTTTACATCAAAATTATGCAGTCCTATTTTCATTAACACAGTGCTAAACTATGGTAACAAGGCTGACTAACAAACTTTTTAAACAGTAATTCAGATGTAAGTCCATTTGATTTATTCCACGTATGATATAATCTTACATCTCTGCTCACCTTTGCTAGTATCTCTCTGGTAAGATACTAGCTCAAAAATTGTATCTTTAATGTATATGTTTAAAAACATCAACATTAATAAGCACTGAAGAGTAAAAACTAATAAATGAATTGAATGAAATACCTTGAAAATAGAGCCACTGTAAAATTAGGTTCCCAGCCTATAGGGTATTCCATTTTCAAGTCTGATGAACTGACTAAGGAAAAGTTACTGTTAATGGGAGTTATACGTCCAAGGTACTCGTCCGGTTTCCACCTGCTATTACTACTTCCCCTAATCAATAATCAAGTATTAAAGAATGAGAGTTTCCCAGTTTGGAAGCCTAAAAGGAATCATTGCTGACACAGCCCACAGTGCCCAAATATTTACTAAACACAAAGAGAAATCAGTTGGCGACGAAGTGCTGAGAGAAGAATTCGATTCCACCTGCCAACAGGATGCCAGAAGGAAGCGGCTGGCAAATAAATACAACATTATGTGTGTGTCTCCACCGAGTCTCAGCTGTGTCATGCTTTGAGGACTGTCCAAAAAGCAGTGCTTTCTAAGGAGACAGCTGGAAAAGAACCTGGATGCATGCCCTTCACTTCCTTCCCTGTGCAGAAATATCGCCACCTGTGCCAGGAGAAGGGAACAGCAGGGCAGCAGGCAGGGCGCTTTTCTTCAGTATCCACCCAACAGCTGCTCGGTTTTCCCTGACAGCCACTGGAGGCAGCCCGTGAGAAACGTGCCTGCAACTCTGTAACTGATGATGACTTAAAGTAGGAAAACGAGCGTATTCAGACATTCCTCTGTACAAGGAACGAATAAACAGCCAACACTAAACAAGTTCATTTCTCTTACGCCAAGATTTTGACGGTGGGGTTTTTGGGGGGCAGGCAAATGTTTCTTTTTATACCCAACTCTTAGCTGAATGCCACCTATCGATAAAGCATGGGCTTTTTGTGTTCATTTTTCTAAACTGAGCCTTGGAGTTTCTCAAAAAACCCTTCACTTTCCTTGGTAACTGTTGCCATATAAAGCAGTTGTTAGAAGGGGAATGTTGCAAGACAGACACAGATAGAGGTAAAGGGGAAGGGGAAGCAAGCTTAGAAAGAATAACTGGAGCCCCCATACTGGAGCAAGCAAATGAAGTTTCACAAGTATAATTAAAATCATCATCTATCTTCTTCAGGCAACATCAGTACCCGATGAGAGTTCCTTCTAATGGAAATCTGCATAGGTGTGTAGGTGTGTATGCACACATGTGTGGGACTTCTTATTGACACGTTAATGCTGCACATCTTACTTGTGCCTGGGAGTGGGAATGAAGCATGGGCAGGCACACAGTGGCACATTGCAACTGGCTTGCACTGGCTCCCAAGGGCCATTTGTGCATATTCCTCCCCAACTCTGTGGTGTTCACTGATGCCCCAAGGGTAGCTTGAAAGCAGGATTGTTAATATTACTTTTACCACAGAAATCAACAAATGCTACAAACCAGAGCTTTTTCCTCCAGAAAGCCAATCATTAAATGAACATTTACCAGACTCTCCTGACCACACAGATCCTTCTGGACATGTATCTGTGATCATAATTGAGCACCCACTGTATGCTAAGAATATTACCAATATATCATATGGAATCCTTACAGATATCCTTAAGAAGGGCAAGATACCTATTATCCCTGCTAGATAAGGAGTTTAAAATCCCAGAGGTCAAGTTACTCATCTAATATTGCAAAGCTTTAACTAAGACAGATTTTGAATCCAAAATCTACTTGCATGTTAATAAATTGTTACATATTGGAGGAAAGTGCTGTCTAAGGAAATCATGATATAAGCATGCCAGTCAGCAATTAACATTGTAACTAGGATGGAAATCTTAAGGGGGATGTTTAGGGATACATTCTTCAGGGATATATATTTTTTCCACTGCCCTAATCTGTTTATAGCTGTAGTGAAGACACAAAGGCATGCTTCTCAAATCTATTGATGTCACAAAGCTTGGAAGGATATATTATCTTGCTTGTCTATTGTACATATTTATTTTAACATCTTACATCTTTTCTGAAAAAGGCTAGTCTTACAAAGCTTAATAAATAAAACAAATGGCATATGTAACAGTTGAAAGAGAGCATGATATGCATCCTAAAGAGAAAAGACTTTTGGAGGAGTCTAAAGGCTGTCTTCAGCTCCTGCGGGACTCTTCAGTCTTTCTCTGGGGAGTGAAATTCAACCAACGAAAAAGACATATAGGGAAAAATTCCATTTCAAGAGGGGGAGGAAGATAGTACACTTCCCATCTCTCGGTTTACTCAAGGAGAAGCTGGAAGGCGTCTCTCATAGAGTAAAGATTAAACATACAGACTTTGGAGGCAAATGACTCATGATTCAAACCTAGTCCCTTTGCTTACTAGTTATTTGATCTTAGGCAACACTCATCAGCTTCCTCACCTGTAAAATGATAATAATAGTAGTACTTACTTCAATGGGTTTTGTACACATTAAAAGAAATGATGCATACAGTTACATAGAAAGTGCTAAAATAGTGCCCTGCACAAGGTCAGTTATGTAAACCTTCACTTTTGCTATGATAGTAGAGAATTCCTGCTTTGGAATAAATCAGAAGCTTGATCAACTGTAATAATCTGTGGATTTGTGTTAACTTAGCTCCTCCTTGGGACAGAGTGCAGACTCTGGGATGGCCAAGAACAAATACTTGTTGGTGATCTGAGACCCATAGTCTTTTAATAATCTATATTAAGAATACCATAAAAACGATGGCATAAATTCTGCAAAGGAAGTGGAGGCAACATCCATCAAAAGGCCAGTCTCTACCATTCTCAGAGCTTTTAATTCCTCTAAGTGTTTTTCAATATATTGAAAGAAATAAAATGTCATATCCCTGAGAAACAGCCTAACAGACTAGCCTTCTATCAACCTATTTAATTCCTTTTTTCCTATCTTGGTACCATACCTGTGTTTGATTTTTGCCTTTATTCAAACATCAAGCAAGTTGATATATGGCAGTCATTGGAAATAAAAGCTACCTTTCTTCCCCTTTGACCACAAGTTTAATTTTTTTTAAATAATTACTATGTACCTATTAGTTTTAATAAGTGCTCTCAGGAAACAAAAGATGCACGGAGAGTTGTTCCCAAAAGAAATCATCATAATTTCATCCTTGAATTTCTACCTAAGAGGCAAACCTGACTCTAATATTGCTCACTGATACAAACCAGTGACTTCAATATAAATTTTATCCAAACCCTGGGAGCTCAGTCTGATGCAATCTGAGCCATCGTCCTAGGAAAGACATGTCCACAAAGAAAGAGTAAACTACTCATTATTATTTTAGCCTGAAGAATAGAAGACTAGAGAAAGAAAGAATCTCATGTAATACCCATTTCAAAAATATGAAGATTATTACTTGAGAGATAGTTACCATAGATTCTACATGTCTCCTGAGGATAAACAAAAAGTTGGGGGAAAATACAGCTAAATGAGAACAGTGGGGATTTTGGATAATAATTTTAAAAAGAACGCCTGGGTAAAAGCCATTGAGTAGCAGAACAGGTTACCACAAGACTGTGTGAAATCTTTTTCTCCGAGACCGTAAATTGTGTGTATACTGGTTTTTAATTTGTTTTGCCACCTATCTTTCTATTTGTATTAAAGAAGAAAGAACAAGGGGATATTCCTTTGTGGGGATATAACTCTGAAGACAAGCAATGATCACTACAAAAGACCTTTAAGTCTCCTTCTGCACTTCATCCTGGAAAAGCCCCATTTCCATCCCTCTTAGTTTCATGTGGGCTTAGAGTCCCAGCTCCTCCATTGGTACTGAGGCACTTGCTATTATTCCATATGCTTGCTGGTTCTCCTGCTTTTCCAACTGCCCCCTTTTTGTTCAAGGGTTCTTCACTCTCCTACTACACGCTTATAAATATGGCAAACTTCCAAACGCATTATTTTGTGAAAAATATCATCTTTTGTCATGAATTCAATCATCATCTTTGGGTAGTTAACTCGTGAAATTATAGTTTTAACTTTATACTCTCTCCCAAACTCTAGTTCAGGATCACCTTACTGATTTATGGGTATTCTCACTTGGCTATTTCATAATCATCAAAACCTCAGAACATTCATCTTCACAAAAGCCACCTCTTTCTCTTGATTTTTTAAATAATCCTCACCTAAGGATAGGTTCATTGATTTGAAAGAGAGAGAAAGAGGGAGAGAGAAACATAGAAGTGAGAGAGAAACATCAATCAGTTGCTTCCCATATGCTTCCTGACTGGCAATTGGACAATCAAACCTGCAACATAGGTATGTGCCCTGACCAGGCATTGGACCCACAACCTTTTGGTGTACATGATGATGCTTCAGGAGGACCTGGCCAGGGCCACTTGACTTTTGAATAATGTTCATTGATGCCTTATTTCACTTTATGTGCCACACTTTAAAAGGTATCCCTTTTACCTTCTCTGGTCTAAGCATCCCCCACCCCCACTCTCTCACCCCCAATCAGTGACTGGGCCTCTCATTTCCTGTTCTATAATTCTGTTCACTTTTTATTTCCCATGGTTACTATCAATGGTTCTCAAACACATACTGAATATCTGAGGTTCTTTACCCTGACTTTCAGGGCCTTTCACCAGCTGGCCCCAAGTCACATTCCGATAGCTGTCTATCACTCAAAACTCTCCTACTTGAGCCAAACTTATCTACAGCTGCCTCTGACCCTTTATTCAAACAGACTGTTCGAATCATGTAGCATTGCCCTAAATTAGCTCAAAACCCACATTCCTTGAACTACTGCAGTGAACAGTGGTTATCTTTTCATCCAAACTTCTATCTGTAACAGTTAATTTACTCTTAACACATATTAACTTAAACTGTCAATTGCTTTTTTCATATATCTTTTTCAACATATACCTTTTTTCAACTTCCAATTGATTGCAAACAATTCGAAAGCATGAACTCTTATACATCTTCATATCTCTTCCCTTAAGAAATGCACATTAATGAATATTGACTTAATTGATTTTTCCATCTTTGAATCTGAGTGTTGCTTCTTTTTCTGCATCACCAGAATAATTACAAACAAAGCTCAGCACATTTAATTTTGTTCTTCTCATAAGACTAGTAGCTGTTAATCAATCATTTAGTCTAAGGCCTATTTAATCACTCATATAAAATTGAAAGGAGCAAGAGGAAAATAATAATGTAAAGTTAGAACAAGAAAAGGAAAGAAGGAAGAGGGGGAAAGACTAAAATGAAAGAAAGTCTCATGGTTTTGCTTCCTCTAAGGTTGACAATTTAGAAATTACCGGTGATCCTTCTCACAGCCCATTCCTCACTTTGGAGATTCAGTCAGAAAGATTACAGCTCACATCAGTCATTCTCTGGAGACTAAAGTAAAATAGCTAACCATTTCATGTCTTCTACAGTGAAACAAGCTCCTAACCCATTCAATCGACCTATTTGAATAGAATTACTGCTGTTCAACTTCTAAGCATCTTAGATGAATTTCCTTCTATTAATTCTAGCAATATTACTTCTTTGGCTACCTTAACTTTTTCTATCATTATTATTTTTTCCCTTTGGTATTGAGTAAAGAGTAAGCATATTCTGCTGTGGCACTGTTGTAATGGTGAAGCAAATCATATCATTCTCATTAAGCCCATCAAATCAAAATACTAAAAGTGAACTCCTCCTAGTGGCATAAACAAATTGGTCTTTAACATGCAGAATACCATAACAGATTATTCTTCGCTATTCACTACCCACTGTATATTCTGACACTTGTTGGTGTATTAACAGTTTTTCTACTAGAAAAAGAAAAGAATTGATCAAGGGAAAACAGCCAAGTTCAGAATGTTTTAAGTCTATATTACATATTGTCAAAATAACTTTTAAATATATATGAAAGTGAATATTTGCAATTCAAAAACAAGAGCACATAGAGGGAAAAAGAAATACTTCCATTTCATATTAATCACATTGGAAAAAAGTCATTTGGATCCTTTATTTTCTATCAGACTCATGGAAAAATGAATGAACGAGTACAAGAAGAGTACCCCCCAGAAATTACCCCCATAAAGAAAAATAATCATCTCTAAAAATAAAGATTAAGAATGAGTATGAAAAGTTGAGCAGGAGTTAGGATAATTCAGAGAACAACGACAGATGGCCTTCTGACAGTATAATATTGTTTTGATATCCTAGAATCACATAACAAGTGCTTGTTGAGCACCTACTCAGTGACCAGCACTGCCTCTGGTTCTCGGGAAAAACAAAAGAGGCACAAGACTTGGTACCTCTCCTGAAAAAGTAAGTAATCTAGCGTGGGATATAAAAGTAATGCAAAAGAGGAACTGAGAGTGGAATACAAGGCCACACGGGATAATGTGAAACACTGGCATTGGCTAAAAGGGAAAAACAGAAATTCCGAGAAGCAACAGGCAGCTGTGGATTTGAATGGTCCATGTGATTTCGCAAAGGGGTCATGAAGAATATGGGACTGGAGACGGGGGCTTCGGGAATTGATACATCTGTATTTAGTGGTCAGAAGAGGTGAGTGGACATTTTTAATGGGAATCTTCAAGAAAAGACATGGAGACAGGATTGATGAAAAGGGGGCCGTTGAGGGGGCCACCCCAGCTGGGGAAGAGGCTGTATATTGTACAGTGAAGGAAAATCAGTGTTGCTAAGGCAATTTTCGATGGTCTTGAAGATACATATTTGCAAGACAGCATTGCATGCCGTTAAGGCCACCAATGGGTTGCCTGGCTTGGGTCTTTGACTGAGGAACCAGCAACAACAAAGAAGTTAAATATCCAAGTTTATTTGAGCATTCTTTGAGATTTCTCACAAATTACAAAATGAGGAAAAAACAGAAATTGCAGATATACTAAGGAAATAGAGAAAAAAGAAAGAAAAGCTCTGAAAAAGCACCCAAAGATCTTCCAAGCAAGAATCAGGCTCCAATGACTAGCCTGATTGATTTACTAACAACTTTTGTTTTGTGTAAGCAACAACTGAGAACAATCCCCTCACTATCCCTACTCATGACAACATTACGAATTCAACTAATCAATGTCATTGACTGTTGTGGCCATGACTATTTGTGTCTTTTTGCCCATTCTTTTATTTTCTGATGGTTGCAGCAGGTCTAAGCCTAATATGACCACAGCTGCTGACTAAAAAGTTCCTTCCCCAGGAATTTAGATCGGGATTTGGGGATTTAAATCTAGCTGTTGTCTTAAATGGGTATGAGGCAAACCTGAGAGTGAGAATTGCCATAGAGCCATTTGACCCTGGAATCAGCAAAGAACAGTATGTAAAAATACAGAAGAATATGACCAAGCTAGCCAGTTGGAACTGGAAGAGGAGGAAAGATGTGTAGGTGAGGCTGAGCCTGGCCCAGGTCACTGAACCCCACCTGACCCTCAGGCCCACAAGTGAGATTTGCAGTCATTCAGCTGATCCCAGTCTTCAGTGGCTAACCATCAACCAACTCACAGCTGCATGAGAAATAAATGCTTCTTTCCCTGTGCTGTCAGGACACTGTGGGGGTTTGTTACACATACAGCATATTATGTAAATAGCTAATTGAATTGAACTAACAATATTCTTGACCTAATTTGAGGCTCACAAGATACCTCTATATCCTTACAATGTATTTCTTTTCTGCACAAATCAGTTCAAGCAAGTAAACAAGATCTAATAGACTAAAACACGTTAAAAAGGGAGGAAAAAATGCCACAACATAGTGAGGTCAACATTCTTTCCCCTGTAATGTGGGAGTTCTGTTTGAGCCACAGACAGGTACGATCCAGGCCATCAAGCCATCCATTTCATTCAACCTGCCTAAACTTTCCAACACTCGCCTTCACTTCTTCATCACTCCTCAACCCTTCCACCCACCGCCACTCCCCAACCCCGCTCACAGACAGTGTAGTATTTCTTTCTTAGAACTTACTTTCTTTTCCACTCCAGCTGAAGTTATCTATTCTGTTTCCCATTTCTTTGGGGCCCTGCTGTCCAGTAGTGATTTCCATAGTAAATGGATCTGCTAAAGGAATTTGGAGGAGGATATGGTCAATTAGGTGGCATTGCACCATCCTTTCTACATAAAATCACTTCTGTTCCATGAGGTCTCTTGGAGATGCAACAACTTAATCCAAACATATAAATCTCTAATAGTAGGTGGGGGTCTCTAATCAGTGGATAGGAAAGTTTTCTCCCTAATCTCAATTAAGTATAGCCTTGATCCTACAGTGTCCACAGGTATAAACCCATCATACAATAAAAGGGAGAGTTGTCCAGGTTTTTTTGGCAGATCATGTTCCTGCAGATACTTGGGGAAAAAATGGAAAAGAGCAGAGGATCTGAGTATGCCTACCTGTGTGCTTGTGGATTGGTGGGCAAAAGGAGTCCTGGGTATCAAAACTTTAGGAAAGACTCAAGACTCATCACATTCTAGCACTGTGCAAAGGCATGCCCAGGCTTCCCATCATGCTAAAACCTAGGTCTCTGTAAGAAGTCCAATGCAGGGATGAGAACTTTTCCTTTCTTCGTTTCTGCTTTTCCCAAAGGCCCCCTGACATGGTGAGATTGATGGTGGCCAGTGACAAGGATCAGGAAGCCCACCCCTTGCTGCCTAGGCTCTGGGAGTCACATTTTTCATTCCCCGTGCTTTCTTTGCAGTGGGAACTTCTTGCCATGGGGCTTGGTTTGAGTGCTCTGAGGACAGGGAGCCAGGGGCACAGGAGGAAAGACATCATTCTTCATCACTCAGGAGGATGCAAGGAGGGGGGCAAGGAGCCATCCATGACTGAGTCTTGATTAATTACCAGTCTTCACAGTGACAGGAATGTGAAAAACAGAGCAGAAAGGTAAGAATAAAAAACAATTAAGCAACTTTATAGCCTCCTACACAGAAAATAACTGTATCTTTAATTAGAAAAATCACTTAATCATGTCAGATGTGTTATAGGCAGAGTCTGAGAATTTGGAAACTATAAATAAACAAATAGAGCACAAGAATTGTGTTTGCCCAGCACAGCTAGGTGGCTTGAAGGTCTGGGAAGATGATATTGAAAAACAAAAGCCAGGTTTATGCACAGGCATTTCATCTGTATCCTGTGTGCCCTGTTTCTGATGTTGTACTGACGACAAAAGGCAACTGCAGCCAACACAAAGAAACACTCAGACCCCCTGGGCCTTATTGCCTAGCCACCCCGGAGAATGAGACTCCATAACCCCTGGTTTCTTTCGTGGGAGTTGCCTGAAAGATATTTTTGCCTTTCCCTTACTTTCTTTCACAGCCGGCCTCCAAGCCACAGACAAAATCAAAATGCCCTCCAGCTACCTTCTGGTGCGCTAGAAAACCCCAGCAGCAGAACTGTGCCTTTGGTGAGAGAATCCATCCCTGGGAGTCCTCGGTGAACACCAAATGTGTTCACTTGGAAGCTCCCAAAACAAACTGTCAGCTTCAGAATTTAGCCCAAGGCTAGGAACTTCCTAGTTCTTTCTGGAAACAGAGGAAGGGAGAGATGGTTGGTACTTTTGTATGTCAAAGAAAGTTCAAGTGTGCCCACAATTTAGAAGATCTGAGCCATCACTGGGAACAGCATGTAGTGAAAATGAGAGGAATTCTGGGACAATGCAATATCGGGGTCTGAGTCAAATTTAAAGTCTGGTTATCTGAGAATCCTAAAAGTCTCTCTTAAAAGTCCTGTTTTCTCTAAAGAAAATATTGTTGATACAAACATATCCTCTTAAAATTGTGCTAATCACTTTAAACTATAAATTAAAATACTTCTTGTTTTAAATTTGTAAATCATTTTTCCTGTTAATGCATTTATAGGATTATCTTGTTTGGATGACATTAAGCACATGTGAATTCTGAAAAATCCAATACTAGAACTAATTGACATCACCAGATGATGTTCTGTGAGGTGGGGTTACTCAGGGGTAAACAACATATTCCATTTTTTGGTAGGGATTCTAAGATATGCGCGTCCCAAACACACACATATACGCAGACGCACATCAGAAAACTTTTGTTTACTCATTCAGGGTTCTCCTGCAATGTATCCTCCCCATCCATCTTTTCAAAACTAATCTCCATGAGTTGTTTCCACATAACTGTCACTGAACCAAAAGTGTAAGTAGATTTTTTTCCCCTACCCACTGGTTACTTTGGTCCCTTGGAGCTGCAATTTCATTTGAGAGGGGTCTTCTCAGTAGTTAAAAAATTGTTGAGACCTTATAATAATTAATAAACATTGCTAAAAATTAAAACCAGACTGCAGCATAAGCTTAAAGTACTTAGAACAATAATTTATACAAAGATTAACGCAATGGAAAATAACCTAAATTTAAATCAATTAAATTTTAAGACATTCTCTTGTTTGCTCATATTTCTCCCTTTCCTCCTTTTAGACTTTTTTTAAACCTCATTTGAGGCTGTGTTTATTGATTTTAAAGAGAGAGGAAGGGAGACAGGAGGCGGGGGGACAGAGAGAGAAGCACTGATGTGAGAGAGAAACATCTGTTAATCAATTCCTCGAACCCTCATATGCTCCCTGAGCAGGGATCAAACCCACAACCTAGGTATGCAGCCTGATCAGAAATTGAACTCGTGGCCTTTTCAGTGTATGGGATGACACTCTACCCAATTGAGTCACCCAGCCAGGGCTCTTCCCTTTCCTCTTTTAACCATATCCCTTGTTTGTGACACTGTTAACATACCAATAAAGGTTGAAATTAGTCTCACTAACCAATCTCTTGCCTGTGCAATTTAAAACCAAAGTCAGATCCAGAAGGTAAAATCCATCTCTCTTTTCCCTTAGTGTTCTCTTTAGTTTATGTTCCTTTAAACATCACTATTCTTATTTAGAGGCTACAGCATATTTATATTACCACATTCTTCCCAAAAGTTCAACTCTTTTCAAGTATATTTTTTATTCCCTTAAAAGTTTTGCTACTACAAAACCAGAGGGTAGGCTTATTATCTTGCCTAAGTCTATACCAGAATGATAGGTCTTTTTACATTATTGCTTCTTTCTATGTGTGTCAACCCCATTCTTGCCAATGACAGACTTTGCACAAAGTAGGTGTTTAACAATGTTAGACTCTCAGAGCTGGAAAGAACTTTCAGGAACATCTAAGTAGTGCCTCTGAGGACTAAGGAGGTGAACTCACTTGTTTATCTTTTAGTGTTTTTTCACCATACTGGATTAGATGTTCAAAGCATTGGTTTGGTAAATATTGTATATGTGTACTGGAAAAGACGCCTAACCGATTCCCGATAACTTCCTGCTAGCCCCGTCTCACTACATGAAATGGTCTGCTTCAAGGCTACAATTGACCAAAACCTCCTGCTTGATTCTTTGGTGAGATAATAATGATGACGATTACTATGACCATGGACTGAATATCTACCATGTATCAGGCACTGAGTTAATCGCTGTAATCTTGACACTATATTTAAAATAGGCACTATTATCATCCTTGGACTATCATATTTTACCAAATAACAATCAGACCTGGAGAGGCTCAGTAATGGTGGCCAAGTTGCAAAGCTAATGAGTGGAAAGACCAAGACCCCAATCCAGTCCTGTCTGACTCTAGAACCCAAGTTCCTACGCACCATATACACAAGGTAGAAAGTGACCAGGATTTAGTAACAAATGTCCTTGCTGAAATCTCCTTTGGTTTTACAGCTGCCTGAGCACTCTGCTTTGAGATTCTTTGGAGAGTTCACTTTTCCATCTGGTTAGTGGTAAGACAGGCTTGCCCACTGCCAGTGGAATATTTTAATTGGGACAAATTATCAGCAAAATTTATATTTGATCAATTACTTACTGAGTTGTTTTAAGGCAAGCTTTACTTCTGAGTCTCAGTAGGCTGTTCTAAGAGTGGGTTGCTACAAGGTTCAAAATCTTATGTCAAATGTCTGGCAAATGGAATGCAATCAATAAATAGTGTCTATTACTACTGTTGCAAAATGGAAAGTTCTTATATTTGCCTGTCTCTGCCATGATGCTACAAAATTTGGGCATTTTCTATTATCTTTCTGTCATTCAGCAAATTACGGCGAGACTCCAATATAAGTGCATATATGGTGATTCAGAAAGCCAGAGCCTAGAGAGATCCCCAGGCACACTGGTTTACGGCTCCTTCAAGACTGGGCAAGAACTTTCGGGTACCTTCATCTACCACCATCAAAAGGCTGCCTGCCCACAGGGCAACCTTTCACCAGTTGTCTTTACCTATTATGAAATCTCTAACCTGCCTGTCTGTAGGCTATGCCTTTGTATTTTAGCTCGTTTTCCCTGTTATCAAAATTTGTTTGGTTTAGTATGTAGCCTATGTTCTTTTTTTTTAATCATATTATTTCAAGTTTAATAGCAAGCAATAGCATAAATAAAATAGATACTGTTACCAGTGGTTGCATCTGGGGAGTATAAACAAGGTAGGAAAGACTATTTTTGTTTATTTTTAATTAATTTTTATTTTATCAAATATTCATATATAGTTAATAAATCAAACCACTGCATACATTTTTTCTTTTTTTAATTTTTTAAAATTACAGTTTACATTCAATATTATTTTGTATTAGTTTCAGGTGCACAGCATAGTCATTAGACAATCATACAACGTATGTCTGGAAAAAATCCAGCCATTGTTAATACAATGAGAACGGTTTGCACAACATCCATGTAAACTGGCAGCTAAGGAGAGTGGACTGGAATGCACGTGCGTGAATGAAGATGACTTCACTGTACTAGTCAGTGGGGGCGGTAGATGTCACTGAGTGAGCATGTGTACTGTGTGGCCATCACATTCAAAATGACTGAGAGAGCAGAACAACGAATCTGCATCAAATTTTGCATTAAGCTTGAACGTTCCTCCATAGAAACTATTTGGATGATTCAGAAGGCCACAGCTATGGGCAACTGGTGATTGGCAGCTTCATCAACACAATATGCCCAATTATGCATCACGTCTTGTGCAGAGTTTTTTGGCAAAACATCAAATCCCCCAGGTGACTCAGCCCCCGCTACAGCCCAGATTTGGTGCCCTGCAACTTCTGGCTTTTCCCAAAACTAAAATCGCTTTTGAAAGGGAAGAGATTTCAGACCATTGATGATATTCAGGAAAATACGATGGGACAGCTGATGGTGACTGGGAGAAATGTGTGAGGTTCCAAGTTGCCTGCTTTGATATTTTGAAGGCATCATTGTCCTATGTACAAGGTTTCTTGTAGCTTGTATCTTCTCCGATAAATGTCTTCATTTCTCATATTACATGGCTGTATACCTTCTGGACAGATGTCGTATACTTCACAAAGTATTCCCCCTGATATTGCCAATATCCAACTAGCAACCTACATAGTAATTACAATATTATCGACTATATTTCCTATGCTGTACTTTACACCCCCACAACCCTTTTGTAACTACTAATCTGTATTTATAATCCCTTCACCTTTTTCACCCAGTCCTCCAACCTTCCTCCCCTCTGGTAACCATCAGTCTGCCCTCTGTATTTATGAGTCTGCTTCTGTTTTATTTGTTCATTTATATTGTTCTTTAGATTCCACAAATGACTGAAATCATTATGGTATTTTTCTTTCCCTAACTGACTGACTTCTCTTAGCATAATGTCCTCTCGCCTATGTTCTTATCTCAGTTTCCCTTCTCAGATACTGAACTGATAACTTCTCCACGGTCTATGTGAAGGGCAAAGCAGTGTCCTTAGAACTCTGGCTGACACTAACACTCAGGCCCTCCACTCAAAGACCACAGGAGACCATTTTCTGCTGGGAGCTCTCGGCTGGCCTCTGTTTGTTTCTAGTTGCTATGCCTAAGACACAAAGGGGCCCTGACTCACTAGACATGGGAAGCTTTATGGTGCAATCAGACAGGTGCAGGTTTGATCCATGCTGAATCCTTGGTGCTATCATGCTTCATATTACATGCAGTGTTTATAAGAGCAAACCCTAAAGACCTTAGGAACCCTGCTACAATATAACTCCTTAATAATGCCTGTGTGCACTTATTCTCAACAATTTCTAATTGACCTAGTTAATGGTTATTATGAGCAGGAAGATGTTTTGAATAAACCAGATGAAGTCCTCCACCCCCATGTATATCCACCTAGAAATTCAGAATTCCAGAAGACTTCTAAAATATTTGCTTTTTCAGGAATTCTCTGGGTTAAAGTGAGAATGGCTGTGATCTTTTCAGATCTATAACCTTGGAGAATTGAGAGAAATCAAACATTCTTAGAGTTTGAACATCCACCTTCACAGCACATCAGGGCCACAGAGCTATTCACATGCTAGTTATGACCCTAATGAACTCTACCTTCCAGAAAATAACAACTTAAGCATCCATTACAGAATGACCAGTGGTTAATTTTTAAAAGCCTAAGGCCTTTAAACCAAAGAAAGGGTATTTTTTTTTTACAACTATCTGTATATATAAATTAGACTTGAATGAAATTCATTTTTTCAGTAAGAATTATTGAATATTTACTATGTACCATGAGCACTGGGGAGATAATATATATACAGAAAGGAGAGAAAGAAAAAGAAGAGAGGAAATATGTCAATTAAATGGGAAAAAGCTGATGTTTTACTGACTCTCAAAATAGCATGATGACAATAAAGAAAAAATTGGATTATGGTCTTTTTCAACTTCATCTGAAAATGTCTCCATGACAAGAGTATTCCCCTCTCCCTTTTGATGAAACATCTGATCTGTAAGGACCACTGGCAATAGCTATCACTCTTATAAGGAAATCTGAGCAAAGGAATAGATAAAACACTGTTTCCCTTTAGAGGATTTTTCAAGGCATGTCCAATATAGCCCAACTCCAAACTGCAACATGCTTCCTAGTCAGAACACACACCCGAGTGAAATGTAAATTCCTGCCCCTGCTATAAATATTGTCTTCAGGGACATCTTTTTCAAGGAAGAGAAAAATCATAGTATAATACATTTGGATAGACACAACAAACCTGTCACCCTTTTGATGAATCGATAAATATGTTTTTATTGTTACTGTAAAGTAGGTTATATATGTATATAGTTGTATGACTCTTTTTTTATGCATGAAATAATGTGGGATTGCACTCACTATGAATTGACTTACAGTTTTCATTGTGCTGTATCACAGCAGAAAGTTAAATTCACAGACCAACACTGCATATATCTTTCTCGGAAGAAATTTGGTGGTTCTGAAAAGTCTTTGCTACAAAAGCAAAAGCCGTACTCCTGTCTTGGGGATCTGAACTTTGCTGTGGGTAGTCTCCATCCTTCCAGTTCCTAAACCTGCTGCTTAGTCCCTTCCTCCTTTCCCTCTTCCTTTCTCCTAATCTCCCTGCTCCTGTCACCGTGGCACCCAATAAATATCACATGACTCCAAAATAAGGACTGAAGGAAAAAGGCCTAACTCCTTACCAAAGCTAGCTGGAACATAATGACCCACTGTGGCTATTCAAAAGTGTGGTCAGTTTAAGGGTAGCTGGTGCTCCCCCTGGGGAGTTGGAAGTTGTTTGACAAAATTGCCTTGATGGCTTTGCTTTGGGGAAGAAATTGCCCTTTATTGGAGAGCCATTAACCATATGTCTATGGATGTCCTATGGGAAGAAAATGTTTCTATGAGAGCTACTCTCCCAAAATACATCTACTAGAGAATTCACCTTTGTGCAGTCTAAGGAAAAGAATCATGTGTAATGCAGGCTGAAGGGCTAGCAGCAATGTAATTTGCTTTTTTTAAAAAAAAAAACCTCTTTTTCACATATTTCTATTTAGATATTGAAATCATTTTAGGGGTGTTTGAAATAGGGGACTTAGAAATACTTCTTAATGCTTGGCCATAATGTTTAGAAAGAGACTTATCAATACCAGCACCAGCAGCACCATTGATTTTACAATAAAGAGTCACTTTTAATTCATTACCAAAAGAATTAGATTTAATAAATTCATGCTATTTTTTCACTTTACGCAATGCCCCTTGATAGTGACTCAAAGTGCATTACAAGTGTTTTCTTTGAGAAATTGAATAAATTGAATAAAGAAGCAAGGGAAACATATATAACCCTCACTGTACAAACAGGTAGAATTCTAGCTGACCCCCTATGGTAAAAAGCTTATGCCCACCAAAAGCAAACAAAATCTACCAATGTTTCATCAAGATACATTTTACTAGATTACAGAATTGGGTATTCTTTCTCGTGTTTAACAAATAGTTCCTGAGTTCCTGCTTCACATAAAGCACGATGCTGGGACATATGGGAGTGGTACAAGCACAGGTCATGACCCATGTCCTTAAGAAGCAAACTGTTTGGTAACACCAGCTGAGATGACCTTCAGGCCTGCCCAGAAAGGGCTCATTGTTGAAAGTCTCAGAGGTATCTTGTTATAAGAACGTATCAACCATACAAATCTATGATCCTGGAGCATAACATATGCTATTTTCCCCCACAAGCCTACACACCCTTCAGAATAATCCCTGAAAGTTGCATTACCTGTCAATAGGGTAAATCTTCATAGTGAGCCTTGAATTATTCTAGGGGACAATGTGACATTTACTCAGAACCCAAGGGAAAGAGTCATTAATCTGTTTCAGTTCCAGATGCCTCTTCCATAAACTTGAGATAGTAATATTGATACTTTCTACCTCATAGGTATATTGTGAGGATTAAACGAGATAATGAGTTTAAACTACTTAGCCTGGAAATAAGTGTAAATAAACGTTAGCTCTTAACAATGATAAAAATAATAATATAGTGTTTTGCCATGTATGAAAACTGGTAAGCGTTTCTGGAAATTTACCTACCTGCTTTACAAAAATGCTTTAACTTTGTTCATGGTACATTGGTTAGGAATTGTTCAAAAAGAAATGTTGACATGCTTGAAAACTGCAGGCAGTACACCTTGGTGCTCTGGCCAGCATCCCCAATTTTAGAATGTTCCCAGGTAAAGGGCTCATGGCTTTAGTTCATTACCAAAGCAGAAATGGTGAGGAGAAAACTCGACAGGAAAAAGTCTGTCCAGATGTTTATTTCCCTTCATCGAGGGTCATAAAACATATAGATCAGATGCTCGAAGCTATTAGGAACAGAAAAAGAAGGGAGGAAAAAGCCAGAATCAATGTGGCAACGCATTTTGCGCTTGCCCTGAATTAATGTTTCTGTATCAGTGTTGTTCCTGATTTAACTTCCTGTTAATGGCTTTGAACATTTGATCTATATCTTTTGCCAGTTCCAATACAGAAAAATCCACATCATGGATTCCCTGGAGAGTCACGAGGAAAGAAATCTGCAAACCCAATAGAGACGGCAAGGAATGAGAGTAGGTTTGAGCAAATCTCCTTGGGAGGTAATTATTATAGAGAAATTTGATGCTCTCACATCACAAGATACAGCTACGATCAAAGCGAGAGCTTTCACTGCTCACCAATAATGTAAGTGAGGATTGTTTTTAGAGAGTGGAGAAATTTCACAGTCATAGCAATGTTATTGACTATATTCCCTAAGATGTGCTTTACATCTCCATGACTGTTTTTATAACTGGCAATTTGTACATCCTTAACCCCTTCGCATTTTCACCTATCCATCCCATCTGGCAACCATCAAAATGCTGATGTCAATAAGTACTAGACTTACTGGGGTGATCACTTTGTTAGTTTATACAAATATCCAATCACTATGTTGTATACCTGAAAAAAATATCATACTGTATGTCAACTGTACTTTTAAATTTTTTTTAATTAAAATAAAAGTTCAGAAGTTTCAGAGAGTTGATTCCTTTTCCTGTTCTCTGTCTTTAGGACAATTTCAATAAATAACTGTTGAGGGCATAAAAAGATCTAGAAACAATTTTGTGGTTTCAGAAATGTGTCCTACCATGACTGGGCCACTGTTTTCTAAACTGGATTCACTGGAGGTGTTAGTGGGTGCTGCATGAAAAACAAAGCTATCCTGACAAAAATAATATAGGGGAACATGTCATATTAGCTATAATGCCTATGCAGAATACATATTGTATATTAAATGTTCTGAGAAGTCCCACAATAAAGCAAAATTTAAAATCTGCGTACCAAAGGGATACATAAGAAACAGTCTTTCTTTTTTCAGGTACCACTTAGAAAAAATTATTTACTGGCAAATCTATTGATTTCACGTCAAACCACTGAAGTGGAATGGAGTAACATAGAATAGCTAACATTTACTGAGTGCTTAATATATACCAGCAAAATGTTATCCTAAATACTTTGCATATATCAGTAGCATATTTTATCCTCCCAGAAACCCTATGAGGTATGTGCTATTACTCTCCTACCAGGTTATAAATAACCTCTTGAGCTCAGTCAGGGAGTACCTGGTGGGGCCGGACTGCAGCCCAGGCGGTCTGCCTCCAGGTCACCTCAGACCAGCACACAGGTAGAAAACTTGCAGTGACCTCAGAGAAGTGCCAGGTACTATTTACAACAACTTGGGAGAAAATTAAAAGAAAATTCTTTTCTCATCTAGGAAGCAGATGCTAAAAAGAAGGAATAGTATCCCCATATACAAAATAGGATTCAAATAAAAATTTAACTATAGAAAAAAAACAAGAATAAAATTGCTAAAATAATAGAAGAAGTAAAGGCTACAGGATTATTTTCTCATGAATCTTTTCATATGAGAATATTTTGTCACATGTACCTTTTTAGGCCAGTCTTTATTAAAATCAATAGAATTAATAATCCTTAAATTCTAAAGAACCTTCAAGTATACAGGATCGCACATGAAGAGGTTGATAGGGCATACCCAGTGTTGGTGACTTTCCTTCCTTATAAGTGAGCTGGCCCACAGAAAATGTCTTAGACATTAATATTTCTACCTTAGAAATGAACTTATTGGAACCATAATGAAAATGATGCTTAAAAGGCACAAATGATCATTTAATGACCTCTTAAAACAATGAGACCCTTTATAAACACATCAACTGTATGGGCTGCACCTCTGTAAATTATCCTGAGATGACAAGCTTATTGATAAAAATGCAGGACCACTGAACTGACACAAATGCCACCTAGCCATTGAGGCTATGTAGAGTTGAGCCAAAATGTTTGTTCAGCATCCTTAATTATCTATATCACCCATTCATACACAAACAATAAAAATAAGAAGGCTAAGGAAAAATTGGGGAACAATTTCCATTAAGGAGTGTCAAGGAAAATCTGTTCCTGATAAGAAAACAAACAACAACAACAAGAACAACAACAAACTATGCTAAGATGTTAACAGTAAAGACCCAAGGATGGTTTTCGCCTTGGACAGTAACCCTCAGTCACTCATTCCCATTCCCTTTAGTCCTGGCCCTAGCCATTAGTGAGACTTAGGTCCTGCCTTATTTAGTTCTCCTTACTGTCCCCCAGAAAACTCACCTTAGCATGTGTGGGAGAATGTTCCTTAAATGAATATCTATGATGGGACTGGAATTTGTGTCAAATTTCGGAAAGGTAGAGATGATACAGGCTTCCGAACTGCTATTCTCAGAAGAAACAATGGACACCTAAAGCTGCTCCCCACATCTGGCAAATGTTATGTCGGGATCATTTTCCCTCCTATCTTTTTTTCCCAGACAAGCATAGATCATCTCTTGCTGTTTCCTTTCCTTCGCTGTCTCTTTTTTATTATAAAATTAAAAATTATTGGACAGTATCCCAAAACACTACAGATTTCACATCTTGATTGGGCTAATTATATTATCCTGCCTGCCAAAATGATTTCATCAACGAGCTGGCAATGCAGAAGCTCTCCTAATCAATTCTTTGAAACTTAATTAAGGACTCTGCCTGTCTTGGAGGATTCAGACCCTGACACAGGGAAAGGCTTCTGTGGAAAGGGTGGATTGTCAAAGCTCCTGGCAGACAGAGCCCACATCTCTCATCGATGTCTGCTATTCTGGTTGCTTTGGTATTACTTTGAACTTAATGGAGAGATTCTCTCTAGTCCCCCGGCCTCGATCTTATTCTTGGTTACTATCATCTGTGACCCACAGTGGTAATGGTTTCAAAACCATTCAAAGGTTCCAGATTTATTCACAGACAGATGTGCCAGGCTAGACCATGGAAGTCAATTTTGTGGGTTAGAAACTTTAAGCTGGAATCCCTTCATCTCTCATATGGTTGTATGGAGAAGGCCTGCCAGATAAGGAAAAGAAAAATAAGTTAATAAACAGGATGACATTACGGGAAGTGGACTGAGCCTTGGTGGTGACAGGCTTAGTCATTATGTGAGCATAGAACAAAACAGGAAACATTCACCAAGGCTGTCGTTACGGACCACGATTGAGCCAACTGACAACAGTGATGGAATTTTGAAAAGTCTGATCTTTCTTGATGGAAGACTTACTAATGTAAATACACAGATATTGTTTAAAGATGATGTAATCAAGATTCCCCACTGCAAATATTTACTATGGGATGTGTGTTATTTTACTTGTTGCTCTGGGGTCCACATAGGATTTAGACCTTCATTTCAACCCGAACGAAGACATATGGGACAGGAAGTCCATACATGATATGGAGAGCCAGGAAGTATGTGAATTAAGGCAAGGCTGGAACAGAGGAAAATATGGTTGGGCTGAACTGGCAAATTCTAGTACAAACCCTGCTACAACACACATGAGGTATAAGGGAGCTATCATTTTAAGCATATTGATGAGTTTTTGTTAATAATCTCAATTATTTAAGCCCAAATAAATCAAATGTATGGATTTAAAAGTTTTATAAAGTTCAAAATGATTCAAATTAAGGATATTAAAAATAAATGTGTTCAGAACAAATAATAATCATATTTTAGAAATATGTTCTTAACAAACAACAGATAGCAAAATTCAAATGTAGACTTTTTATAGATCTGGTCTAATTAATTGCAATATTACTTTTAGTTTTTCTCAGATTTTTCTTTATGCTTCAATTTGTAGTAAATATGTTTTTCAAAGTCAGTTCCTGATTAACAATTGATTGTAATCAATGATATTAAATTTTAATGAGGAGTAAATTATTTGATAGCACTACAGAGTTTTATAGTAAGTTTTAGGGGATTTTATTCTAGAACCTAGTGTTTCTTCTCTTCATAAATTAACTTAAATAATTTATTGTGTAATTACTTGACTTATGTGCCTCAAGCCCACTAGAACAGAGATTCTGTGGAGGGAGGGACAGTGTCCATCTTATTAGCTTTGTCTTAGTACTTAGTATATTTTTGCCTTTATCTGTAGGCAAACTTTATTAACAAGTGAATAAACAATCAAAAAAACATTACATCAGTCATTTCATTGATGTTATAATTATTCGGAAGGCCATGATTATAATAAGGGGGTGACAGCAAAGACTGAAAATATTGGTGAAAGGATGTTCTCTTCTGTAACATAGCTAAACCAACCAAGAAGTGTCTAATTTCCAAGTCTTGTTACTCTTACTACAAGTTGAATTTTGGAATCCATGATTGAGATGCTTTTCTCATAATACCCCAGCACTGTGTACACCCACAGTGAGCAAATGCTCATGTTCTGGAGTGCTTTGTTAAAACTGTCTTCATTTCACAGTAAGCTCTTTAGAGGGACAGCCTATATTTCTTATTTCCTTGATTAAATTTAGCCCACCACCATACATGTCTCCCTATTCTAAATAACTATTCTACCTTCCACATGACCCAGGAAAACAGACTTTTGTACTGAGAATGAGAGATCACCTGACTTCATTCAGAAAATGACTGAGAGTAAGGAAACAGGAGGAAGAAGCCATTAAGCTCTAATTCTAAGTTTTTAAGAAGAAACCAGGGGGAAAGATAAGAAGAGGTTTGTTTGTTTGTTTGTTTAAGATATCAGATTAGGGAAAGAACGTGTTAAAGGTAAAAAAGTCAAAAAAGAACCTAGGATCTGCTCAGTCTTCTACGGACATATTTATTAGTCTTAGACCAAATTTTTTTTTTTTTTGTAGTTTGGAACTTTATGACTAATTTTTTTTGTTACTATCATCTTCTCCTTCATTTTGATAGCTGTTTACCTTGTTTTCCATATTAGATTCCTATTCTGTTTGGAATACCTGCTGACAGAGAAGCTCCTCATTCCTCACTAGACTTCACAATCTCTCCCTCTCCCTGCTACATGTAGCATTATAAAGGATGCTTAAGTGTGGTCTGTGATGGTGGTACCACATAAATATTATTAAGTCTAAGGCATAGTAGGGGCATCAGCATAGCATCGGGGCTATATGTGGGTAAATATGTATTACTGTCAATTTTTTCAATTATATAAAAGCTTCCATGGTGCCATATGATGCTATTTTTAAAAGATGATATCTGCTGTGAGTTTTTAGATATAAACTAAACTCAGCAAATAAATCCATTCAGGATTGTATTGTGTAAGATACACCATGTAGTGTAGCCTAAGATATGGGACTTAGAAAAAAATGACAGCTCATTAAGGATGAGAAAACATAAAAAATAACTCATTTTTTTATTCAGCAAAATATCCCTCTTCATCTGCTTCTGGTATCCATGAAAATTATGAAAAAATAATCTCAAAAACCATGATATTTACCTTTAAGAAAATGCTCAAATATTTCCTATTTGTACTTATTTTTTGTGTGGTAGGGGAGAAATGGGGAGAGAATACATTTATTTCTTTTTGAGACTATAATTTCAAATTTCAATTAAAATGAAATGAGCAACATGATTATCACTATGGAGCAGGCTGTGGGTAGCAGCAACAGGCCTTCTTTCATTGCTATGGCAACTGGACTACATTGTCACGGCTACCTTGGTGCTACACGCAATTATCAGTGTGTGAGCTAAACTGACAATAATATACAATCAATAAGTTGCAAACTACATTTTGAGCCTGAAACAAAGTCTAGTGAGAGAGACATAATTTACTTTTTTTCCCTTCTTTTTAAATGATTGTGGTCTGGAACAGACACAGACTATTGTAGCCATCTGTAAGTTTTTCAAGGAAGAATGGGAAACAAACCAGGACTGCACTATCTGGACTAAATACTTCCACAATTAGGGAGCATGAGCTCTGAATGGTCAGGGGCGCTGATGGAGCATGAAACAGAATAGCACACCTAAAATTAATACGGAATAATACTGAATGTAAACCATCATTGAAAAAAATTTTAAACATAGAATACAATGGTAGTTGTAGCTTGGGCCTTGGGAGAATCACCAGCTTTCTTTATGAGGGAAATTAACCATGCGGAAGCTTAGATAAAAGTCTCCGAACTGTGGGGGTTGAGCGAATAGAGTATGTGTGCACCACGCTGTCTGGGTATCTTCTTCACCACTGCCAAGCTGCCAGTAATTTGCAACAAACAAAAGCATCCCAGGCAGACATCGATTTCAGTTGGGGATACAATGAACAGCAAACATAAAGAGGACCAAACTCCCCAACATTCTTTATTCACGCCTGTCCTTTATTTTAACCTTAAACTGGTAGTTCTCAAACTTCTGCGTACATGAAAAGCACCTGGTGTGGGTGAGGGATGCTTGTTAAAATACAAATTGCTAGGCTCCTCTATGAAAGTTTTTGACTCAGGAGGTCTGAGGTGGAACCCAGGAAGTTGCTTATACTGTTGGTTGCAGGACCACACTTTGAGAACCACTGCCTGACCCGAAGCTCAGCAGTGGTATCATTGCTAATAAAATCATCATCATCACCTTCATCATCTCTCTCCAAGTTAGGTAACAATACAACTCAAATCTGTATTTTTTGGAAGAGAACAGGAAAAGGCAGTGAGATCGCCGTATTAACTCTGGTCCAGGTTTACCTCCCCAGTCCCAGGATGGTCCAGAGGAGATTTTGCTTGTTTGTTTGTTTTGGTCATGCCTTGTTTAAGATCTTGAGATATGATAAACATCTTTAAATATAAGCAAAGAATGGACAACATCAGGTATGCCAAAGTAAAACGCTGAAATCATAGAGAAATAACATCCTTTAGGTACGAAGCCAGGCCTGAGAAATACAAAGTACAATTGGCAAGTGAAAGAAGAAAAGAAACCCAGAGACAGGCCTCTTCACTGCTAAGCTTAACCATTAACTTCATATGGGAAAGAGCTGTTGAGAGAAACTCTTCCTTTCAGAAGAAAGTTAGCAGGAAAAAAGCCAGAAAACTGGGGTTGGAGGGGTCCTCAGGGAGGAAAATGCTGAGTGGTAGGAAACCTCTGAAGCAGTTTGGGTTTGAGCAGAGATTAATGATTTGGCAGAAAGCTGCTGACTTAATGACATTCACAGTGCAGAATAAAGTCACTCTATCTCTCAGCTTCCAGTGTGTGGTGTGGTACTGGAGTCAAAACATGTATGTCTTGGAGAGATAGGCAGGCACTTGCAAGTCTGCCTACTCCTAAGAGATCATGATACCTTACGGTTTTCCTTGTATCTTTAATGCATCTCAAAGGACAGAATCTGACAGCCTCTATTTAAATCAGGGTTCATCTATTCTGACTTATCGCCAGTCTGATACATGGAGTGTTCTTCATGGATATTCTTCAATAACAGCAATAAATTAGTGACAAAAACTACAACTCTGTCAAGAGGCTAAACAAGAATTTTATGAAAGTAAATGTTTTTCCACTCCTTTAAAACAATGCCTGTCCCATCTAGCTAGCTCAGAAAATGCATGGCAGTTAGTAAAAGTGAATATAGTAGAACTGCAACCTTCATACTAGTAGGCAAATAAAATGGTATTGAAGCATATCCACTTTGTAAAAAAGAAAAGAAATTCACTAACACACTTAAGGTTTACAAACTGAGCCCAGCATTTAACCACAGGTGAGCACTACAGAAGACTTTTTTTAATCGTATGTGGGTATGCTGATTGAACAGTGTTTCTCAAACTATGGTCTCTGGGCAGCAGCATTTACTAGCCTCAGAATCCCTTCAGTACAGTGCGCCCTTCTCTTGTGCGCAGACCCTGTGCCCAGTGGCCGGCTGTGTACCACCCATTGTACATAGCACAACCAAACGGCCATTTTTTTTTTTTTTTTTTTTTTTGTTACAAAGTGTCTGGAAATGATGGGCTGTTCTTTAAACTGAAAGTGTTAAAAAAATAAATATCTCAAATTGTCATCCTTTATTTTATCTTTTATTATGTTCTTCCTCTATGTTCACACTCAATTCAATCCTGATATGCTTAAGAACTCAAGAAGAACAATGATAAAAAGCCCATTTACCACAAACTTAAAAGCAAACAGCTAACTATACTATTTTCCTCTCATTTTTGTTGTTACAATTTAGCAATTTAAGACCCAAGTGTCTCTTCCCAGAATTCACCTACTCCTCAACTGCCACATACAAGATCACTTTTCAAATGTAAATGAATCGGAGGGAAAAGGTACCAGGGAGAGCTTTTCTTCCCCCAGTGAAACAATTCGCTCATCCATTAGGTTTAAATAATCCCTCAGAAATCCTAGATTGTGGTGTCAGGTACTCAGGCTATTTTAGGAAGTATTTCCCCCCCAAATTCATTAAAATTAATTTGTACATTTCATGGCATAAAAACTTATCAAAGCATCTTAACTGTGAAACTAACTAACTAAATATCCCCAGTATTCCCCACATTTAAAGAGATTATTTACTTTCTCTGAGGGCTGATAAAAGTTCTGATGGCACATTTTCTAATTTTAAAAACATTTTCATTTCACACTTCTGAAAAACTTGAAGTCAGGAGTGAGCTGGTGGGTCTGTTTGAAGTGTGATTCACACTTTATCCTCTCTTCCCCCAACAGCTCATGCATATTTATAACGCCAACCAGACTTTAGGTTTTAAACATGCCAACGAAAGGGACTATTTTAGAGGATAATAAATATGTGCACAGTAGTTATGTAGCACTTTATACCCAAAATATTCACCCTGTTTACAAATTTTAACTCACAATTTCCAAAGATAAAATAATAGATAAGTCCTCGTCTTCATCTAATCCTGCAAATTCTTAAAAAAAACAAAAAACATTTTCTTCTAGAGCTATTTCAACAGTAACTTTGCTTTTTCCAGGTCTATAATATTCCCTATTTCATTTAATGAATCCACCATCTACCTACCCAATAATGCATCCATCAGTCAGTCATCAAACACCATTGCAGGAACCTGTGATAAAGCCAATGACAGGAGAAAGGGGTGCAGAGAGAGAATGCCACACTTCTCAAGGGTGGAGAGTCAGAAAAGGGAACAAGTGACTGTATCAATATGAAAACAGACATACTTGATAAATAGATGAAATAATGAAGAAGCAAATACTTAGCTTTTTGTAGATAATGTTTTTTAAAAGGCATTTTTATGAAAGCAGTGGCATTTTACTTGACTGTCAAAGGATAGGATGGAGTTCACTAGGTTAACAGGGAAGAATAAGCAATTCAGTGGCAAGAAGCATCATGAGAAAAGTTTCAGAGGAACCAAGGAACACAGCATATTCAGGAATCAGCAATAACTCAGCATGGCTGGCATGTCAGCTGCAGGTGACAAAATGCTGGTATTCAAGACCAAAATGAAATGCAAGGGATGAAATAGAAAGAAGCTGGCACACCACATTGAGGAGTCTGGGTGGCAGTGTGTACCTGAGGGATCGCCAACTCAATTCCATGGGCTAGGAGTTTCCTGCGGGAAAACTAGAGTGTGTGCCTCATTTTAAGACATTCTAATTCAATTTATTTAATACATCATGCAGGCTCAGGAAAGCACACTTTCAGGTTCACATTCAGTGCCTCTTTTTGATTTGTAAAGCTAATTGGAAACCATGGGAAAAAATTACAGGAATCATATCAGATATGCACTTAGCTGGGAGGAATACAGCTTCAGTGGAATGAGGCAGAAAGCAGAGTACCAGTTAAGAATTGCTCTAACAGTCCAGTTCCTGCTAATATTGTTCATTAGTTCAGTCATTCATTCAGCTGACAGTATTGAGTAGTTAGGATGTGCAGAGCCCAAGCTAAATTCAGAGCCAGATAATGTAATAGTCTTCATGGACAGTCTATTGGGTTGCTTTCTGTTTGATTGCTTTTGTTTTTGTCTTTCTTTAGTTTGTAAATATTTTTAGGTTAGAATTGTTGCATTTTATTTCTTCTTAGTACTCATAAAACGCAGCTTCAAAAAACAAAAACAAAAACAAAAAAACCCTCAGCTTCACAGAGTAACAGGCCAGACTCCTGAAAAAACAGCTCTTTCCCAGGCTGCAGCCCCTTTTTTAGGAGACAGAATTTATCAAATACTACTGTTCTAGGATGTTTCCATCCCAGAAGTCTAAACCAGTTACAGAATCTTATCTTCTTAGGTTTAATTGGAATCAAACAATCTAGACACATGTAGGTCATCAAAATAGCTATACATCCTTTCTACCCTTCCCTTACTGAATGCACTTCCCTCTTCCACCTATAGGACTTGTTAGTGAAAAATGTTTGAGTATCATACTTCCTAAAAAAACTTCTCTACTAATTCTGACTCTTGGCTCAGAATAAAGAAACCCTTCGTCAAGAAAGAAGGTAATCAATATTCTGAGGCAATTGTTCTCAGACATGGACAAATTAAATTTGGTAAATGTCTTAGAGACAGCAGCAACACTTCTTTTAAATACAATCATATGCTTGCGTGGAGCGCTACCCCCGTGTCGTGCATGCTCTGCGCAGACCACAAATGTGTGCCGATGACATTCAGTTTCACGACTCACAACATTGTTTTGTAACTTAGCCAGAAAACAGAGAAGTGCTGTGATTTAAACAACATGCCATCCCACTTCCTCACTGCCAGCAGCACAGCCCAGAAGCCAAAACTCTGAGCTTGGGAATCAGAAGGCTGAGAAAATCCTGGGACTCTATTATAAGTAGCGCTCACTCTTTCCTACTCTGAAGCAGCCTACACTTTTCAAGCACGCAAGACACGCATCAGAATGATGCAGTATCATGTAGCCTTCTCAGTGGCCCTCTGTTGGAGGTATGATTTGCTTTTTCAAGTGAGGAAGTGCACGAATTCACCACTTGCTTAAAAATAAATTTTATAAATGATGTATTTTATTAATCTATTATAAACGAGGACTCTATAGGTAGGACCTGCTATTGATATTTATAGTCAACAGAATAAGAGCATACACAGTGGAGTTTTTACAAGTTTATAAATTCTCTTAAAAGAATTGGTGATAAGATCTAACCAAGAACAGCGCCGGGAGAATTTTCCATCTTCTGTTCTGGACTCTACACTGGCCATGTTGTACTCAGTTCAGGCTATGATTTCTTTCTTAGCTCTTTTTTTTTTTTTTTAAGCTAAATTCTAAGTTATTTTTACCTATACACTATCTAAAATTTGATTCATTTTCCCTTCTTTATTTCACATTTCCTTACTGCTTCCTTCCTCTCTCCAACTCTTGGCAACCCAGATTAATAACTTGTATTATTTTTTCTTTCTCTATTATTATCTAGTTTCTTCACTTAACAATACATTGTAAAAATCCCTCTAAGTCATATGTGTTAGATCAAGACAGATTAAGTTCTAATCATAATAGTTACTGAGAGGGATTTATTATAATTTACTCAAAAATTCGATTTCCTTCTTTACTAACATATACTTAACTTTTCCTCTTTTTAAAAACCACTATAAAATTGTTGCAATAGCATCCTTGTGTACATATACTTAGATACTGGTGTTTTTATTTCTTTGAGATAGACTCTCATAATTAGGATTCTTGATTCAAAGGGTACATGTATTTTAATTTTAGCAGAAATTGCGATGCAAAAGTTGATTTTTGTTTAAAAAAACTGCAACAAGTCAAAATTCTGTGTCTCAAACAACAGTAGGAGTTACCATATGTTAAAATTTGTATCAATTAGATGAATATAAAGTGATATCTCATTATTACTTAAATTTGTAATTCTTTGATCACTAAAGAGATCAGGCATCTTTTCATAAGTTTAAAAACCATCAGAATGTTTTCTTCTGCGAACTCTTTATTCATCTTCCTCACCCATCTTTCCATTAGTTTGTTTCCTTTTGTTATGAAAGAATTCTATGTGCAATCTATCTTCATTTGTTTGTAGGAGGCCTTTCTAACCACTTAGCCAGAATTAACATTGCCCTTCTCCCCACCAAAGAACTCTAATGTCAAGGTTGGAATCAAAAACAACAAAATCACTTGATTAGCCAATCTCCATCTTAACTGAAACAGACACAGTTATGGCAAAAGAAATGTAACAGGACACCGTAGGCCAGGGAGACTTCTAGACAATTTTTAAAGATGCAAACTTAGCTGATGTGCACTTTTTGCTTTCACCCTTCCTACTTTTTCCTTCCTGAAGGTTGAATCCAATACTGAGCATTTTCATGACCATGACGTAACAAACGTGAGGGTGATATTCAGGACTGCTACTCTGCAATGACAGCAAGGAGTTGCTGTGTGAGCTCTGGTTTGCTAACCTTCTGACTTTCTGTTAATAAAAAAAAAATGAAGACACCTATTTTGCTCAAGGCACAATTATTGGGCTCTCAGTTACGACTGCATGCAGCCATAATGGGAACATTTCATTATAACGTTTCCCAAAGAGTGTATCATCTACATATCAAAAATACTTCTGAAAAATGTCTATATGTTGACCATTTCCTTTTTATATTATAGCATCTGATATTACTATTTTGATTAAAAATGTTTGACCAATCACTAGGTTATACGTACCTCCAGTCCACATTTTCTTCCAATGTTTTTGGTACTTTATTTTTATCTTGAAGTCTTTAATTTATTTGAAATTTATTTTTGTTTATGAAGAGAGATAGATAACCAACATTATTTTCTTCCATATGAATGGTGGGTTGTTCCTTCTACCATTTGTCAAAGAAGTGCTTTCCATCTCTCCACTTAATTAGGATAACAGCTTTGTAAACTAGCAATTCCATGTATGCTGAAAACTCTTTCTGGGCTACTTTCCTCTTCCTTTCATCTTTGTGCCCATTTGCGTGCCAGCATGCACTTTTTTGTTGTTATTACAATGATTTCAGATTGAAATTATAAAGTATAAGAATCCTATCTCAAAATCTTATTTCTTATATTTCATTTAGCTATTCTTAGATGTTCATTCTTTCATCAGAACTTTAAGATTACTTTGGACCATTAAAAGAAGTCACCAGGAGCAGATTTTACTTGGGATCATAGTGAGGCACCACTCTGGTGTTTAATCACCCCACCCAAGGCCTTTCATTTGGCCAGATATGGTTTATTTATGTTTACAGTTATACACACACACACACATATGTGTGTGTATGTGTATGAGTATATATGTATATACACATATATACACATATATATTATATATACATATACATATATATATACACACATATGCACATACATATATATTATACACACACACATATGGGCTCTTACACCTTGTTAAATATAGTCCTAGGTGTTTTAGACTTTTGTTATTTATTGTGAATTGTATACATCTATTTATCAGACAAGGAAAGCAAATACCTTTCTCTACTTTCTTTTTTCCTTGCCTTTTTTCCTCCCTTCCTTCCTTCCTCCCTTTCTTTCTTTTCTGTCCTACTCTCTTTCTTTAAGACATTTTCAACATTTTTAAAAGTAAATGCAATCATATAAAAAAAAAGATAAACTGATCAGAATAGATACTAGGAGAAAAAGATAAATGTATCTCTGTAATGATGCCTTAAGGGCTATTGTTTTTCTCTCAAAGTTAGGGTTGTTGTTTCAGGGTTAAAGCTCTTTTTTTCCTAGGAGGTTATTACTACTCAATGGCAATTTCCCCCCAACATTTCTTTCTTAGGTTTTTGCTTCCTATGTAGAGGCATTAAGAATAATTAGCTCAAATCTTAAAGGTGAGAAGAAATTTGAAAATGTGCTCCCATCAATAAAAGAGGTCTTTCCTATGCTCAGTATGTCATTTCCAGAATGCTTCCTCTTATTTTTAAGAATATTGCAAGATAAAGTTAAACATTTCTTCCTGGTGTTAGATGTACTGAGATATTACAATTGCCTTCCTTCTACTCCTGAAAATTCCAGCTGCACACAACAAGAGCCTGCTGAATTTTACCTGAGAGGGGATTATTTTTCCAATGGGACAGGAAAAAAAAACAACTAAATAAAACCAACAAAAAACTCCTTCCTCCAAAGAACAGGTACATAAAATTCAGTGGCAGGGCTATCTCTCTTGGCTATGCTTTTGTTTTCATACATTTTCAACAGCAGCCAGAAAAGAAATGAGATAAGAGAGCAAAGAGAGGGCATGTGAACAGCACACCCCCTGTTCTGATTGGCCATGCATTAAAAAGCACTGTCTAGAGATAAATGTAAGATGAACTATACCCCCATATTCCACAGGATGATATCATTATGCATGTTATTGAAATAATTATAGTAGAATTGATTGTGGCCCCTATATGGGCTGTAGTCAGTTTCTGTGAATTTGGTTTTATCAAGTGTAAGAATATGTAACACGACTCCCATAAGAGGTAAGGAAGAAGCTAGAATGATTTCAGGGCACTCATTACAACTACTTTATACAAGTACTGCTCCCTGAGACTTTACTTCAAAACCAGTTTTCCCATTCCAAATAGAAGAGAGAATTTTGGCTACACCGCTCTCAAGCCAGAGAGAAGAGCAGAGGTACTTTGCATTTTCTTCTACCTGCCCTTTCTTCAATGGAAACTGATGTAAAGAGATTATATAAAGGTTTAATTAGGATCAGAATTAAAACAAGGATCCTACTTTTGTGCCTGGAGGAAGTCAGTGCATGTTTTTTAAAGTCTAATTTCAAGGGCAGAATGGAGACTTGTGTAGTGGTTTTTTTCTACTAATTGGGCCCTATGTGAGGAGTCTGTGTCTACACCTCTCCTGAAAGGGTTTTCTGCACTCCCCTCATCAGAAACACACTTTAAAAGAGAAATAATCCTCCCTTGAAAGGTATTATTTTGATATCTGTCAATCCTTTGAGACGTGACAAGTAATTTAGGGAGCCACCAATTAGTACCCTAAACTCAAGAGGTTGGGTTTGTCTAGGCATCATGAAAGCATAATCTGCTCTTGAAATCCTGAGTACCTCAAATTCCCATGGAGATGGACTCACATTGAATACAGGTTCTTTTATAATATTTGGTATAACTAAAACAGATTCTTAAAAATGTAGAAATGAATGTGGAGAGATAGGGGAATCTAGAGTGGAGAAAGAGTGGGGCAATTCTAGATGGACATTTTGCTGAACCCCTCCCCGCCCCCCAAAAAGGGAAATACAGGTAGTGTAATTTCTTTGTCACTTTGCCTATGCTATTCAGTGATGGAGAACGATTTTCCATCCAAGTCTATCTTTTATAGATCAGCCCAAAGTCCAGTACCTGCTTATGCCAGATCCCAGAGATCTGATTCTTTCTGCATACCCAGAACGTATCTATTTGACATAAATACGAAGCCATTAATGGCTACTATACTTCAAGTTCTAGAATTATAAGAAAACTAGGAGACCAACTCTAATACCTCATTTTGCATATTTAAAAAAACTACTTCTTAGAGATGGTAAATAATTTGTCTGTCACACTGACAACTTTTGACTGGGTGTTCCATCTTCCCAGTTAGACTGCTACTGCAGGCTTCTAGAATGCAGAATAAACGTCTTACACTTCCTTGGTATCCCTGTTCGTCCTAGTCAAATAACTTCCCCTTTGACTGAAGGATTAACATGAAGCTTGAAGCAAATTTAACTTGAGCCAATGAAACCAAAATATGTCTATTAAACATATAGTATAAAAAGTGTTGTGCTACATGAGGAAGACTACTATTTTCAGGGAGCTTGCAATCTTGCATTACAGAAATAATGTGTCAGCTTCTGCCAACCCCACTAGAGTCACGTACATCTTATATACATTTAGGATTGCTCTCTGCTGATTGTTAAGCCAATTCTAACCAAAGAATGATTTTTTTAAGATTTTATTTATTTATTTATTTGTTTGTTTATTTATTTATTTATTTATTTTTAGTCGGAAGAGAGGGAGGGAGGAAAATATCAATATGTAGTTGTCTCTTGCACACCCCCAACTGGGGACCTGGCCCACAACCCAGGCATATGTCCTGACTTGGAATTGAACTGGCAACCCTTTGGTTCACAGGCCAGCACTCAACTGACTGACCCCTACCAGCCAGGGCAGAAGGATATATTCTTAAACCTCAAACTCACCAGTTGATGGGCCTGTAATTACCATATTGTGGAATGCTTTGGTAACCTCTCACTGATGTGTCTTTCCTATCTCTGTTTCCTTCCCTGGACCTTAGGTTTCCTTCTGGGCCTGGGGCCTTCCATGGAATCCACAATGAAATGATGAAGCCCTAAAAATTATTTTCAATAATTTTCCATTTTTTGCCAACAATGGACTGTCAAAAGTCAAAAAAAAACCCAAAATATTTATGCCACTTTGGAAGACATGTATCCCTCCAAATGTAGTTTCATTAGAGAGCGCAAGCGTCAATGGGGGAGAGAGATACTGCTCAGTGACAACTGCCATACCAACTCAGAGCTCACTTGGCTTCATTCAAAGCAAGGGTTTCAAGAGCAAATAGAACCAGCAGAGAAGCAAATTCCAATTAAAATAGAAGTTACAGGGGAAAGAATATAGGAGATTTGTGCACAACAGAAGATGGATTCCAAATGGCCCAGGGCAAGAGTTAGTGACTAGGAGTCTTGAGTAAGGGAAGGTAGAAAAATGAATTGGACAGGAACTAGGACACAGGAAGGGAAACAAAGTATAGAATGGCATAAAACAAAGCTTCTATAGTAATTCTGGGGGAGAAAAAAAGCCACACAATTCCCTGTTTCAATTGGGTTGAATCAAAAAGAGGTCACTTTTGTAGTGAAATAGGCACTACTTCATTCTGATTGAATGAAGTAATTAGAGTTAATATAAGCAAAAATCTTGGCCCTGTGAACCAAGAGAGATGAGATCTTGGTGAACATCTGTAGATAACTGCAGTTTGCATCTGTAAATAAATGAAAACAAGATGAAGAATAGTTCAGACACAATGTGAAAGTCCAACCAAGGCTTCATGTTCAATTTCAGCTTATTTAGAATAAGCAACTTTTGCTGAATCTAGGTGTCTCTTGTCACTTTTTGTTACCTCCTAGCATAGAAATCCAGTAAAAAAGAAAACAAACAAAAAAAAAAACCCTAATAAGCCCACAGTAATTCCAAGTACTTTCTCCGAGATGCCCTTTTGATTACATTTCTACCTTTCACCATACTAATTACATTTCATTCACCTTCCTATAATACTAGCTTTGTGTATAAAACTTCTTTTAAGGTCCTTAAGATTAAAGGATATAGCATCCTTCTTTAATATTCTAGTATACGGTCCTGATGTATAGTAGTGCTTAGTAAATATTTGATTAATTGAACATTGATCATAGTTATAATCTCAACTTTCACATCAAAAGACTCTACCATCATCATCCTCATCATCAAATCTAGAGACAAGTCTTTCACAGTACAACCATACTTTAAGACAAAGTATAGAACGTAAATCAACATATTTCCAAAGATACCCAGGGTTTGGGGTGGGAGGGATCATCCAAAAACTACAGTCTAAAAGACTATTGTTGAGGAATGAGTGAATCAACTGCCATCCAAGCAAGCCAATAATCAGCAAACCAATTAGCACTTACTCAATCCATGTACTGTGTTCAATACTGTGAGGATGTCCCATAAACTGGAGAATTGTCCATTGTCTCCATGTTCTCTTAACTTTAAGGTATTTGTACTCTATCTAATAAAGGAGGCAAAATAATTTACTTAAAGTCTTGGAAAAAATATGGCACAGTATAGGTTTAGGCATTATACTGCATGATAAATTGCAAGTAGGGAAACATGAGTGATGGTTTCTATGACCAGGAAAAACTTAAAGGTGACTTGTGAAGGATATGTCATATTTGTTAAGGTAGAAAATAAAGCAAAAGGCATTACAGGTTTGGGGAAGAATACAAAGGTGAACAAGCATGATAGGGCAGTGGAATAATAAAGTGACCAGACTAGGTAGAGAGAAGAAATGGGAAGTAACATTAGCTTGTGAAGTGAAAAAGTATTACCAAGAATAATCAGGATATCAGGAAGAGGAACTTAGATTTATCATGACAGAAAAAAGTGAACACCTTATATATTTCATGTCACTATGAATTTATTCTAAAGTCAACATGTTATTAAAATATATAAGCAGAGATTTAGATACTTGACATAGAATGTCTTAAAATATTAATTTTAATATGGAGTTAAGACATTCTTTCTCCTTTATATTATCCATTTTATACGCTAAGATCTGATATATGGATGTCAACTATCTCCTTCTAACAATTAAACTCACCATAACTATGCTCTTGCAACAGTGCTGGGCTAAGCAGATGACAGGAAGACCATTTTGGGACCCAAGGAAAATATTTGTCATCTTTTGGTTGAAAGAGGTACAGTAGCAACAGAAGAAAATTCCCTGTGCTGACTCCATCCTATACTATCTCTCACAATGGATTTTCTCTTCTTGCCAAACTGGAAGTTAATGCAGAGTGATGCGGTGTATGGGAGTGGCATGCTTAGGACTCCCTAAGGCCCAATACAGTGGTAACATAGATAAGAAAGGTGACTCACAAGGCCCTAGCTTAAAAGCACTGGGTACTTTTGCCTCTACTATCATTGCTTCTGTTTTAGCTCAAATAGTTAGATCATGGGCTGACTTCCATCTCTTTTCTCCGAGAAAGGCAAGCCTTCCTGAAGGCAAAGAGGAAGGGTAGATTTAAGGCTGGTCTGGATGGGAAAGAGACAGAGAGATAGTACCTGACACTTCTGCAGATGATGCTGACTGAGTGGTTGAATGCTAATCTACTATTTGACATATAGGAGAAAAAAGATTAGGTATAAAAAATCTTGTGGGAACAACAAATAAGGAATCAAAAGAGCATGAGTGGTAAGAGAGATTGTTCTGATCAGAATTACTTGCCAAGAATTTCTCTCTGAGTACTGGGCTTTGAACGATATGTGAAGTTCAAGGCTGGCCCCCTATAACAAGCTGTTAAATTAAGGAGAATTCTGAGGTGAACAGGAATCTTACAGGGTATGGAGGGAGAAACAGAGTTAGAGAGTCTATGAACAACCCTGGAAGATATCACCCTTATCCTCTCCTCACCCTTCATCTCAGGGACTGATGATCAGAAAAGGAACCACCCATATTACATAAGTGGGTCGTGGTCCCTGGTTTCCAGTGACATGTTTAGGGGTTTATTTTGGTGCTGGTTCAATGAGTAGGATATTGTGAGGAGTTTTAGAAAAATAAAAAATAAAGTCCTCCAAAACATATCGTATGGCTACCATCATTGCGCCACTCACATCACTTGAAAATAGAGTAAGACTAGGCTATTGATGCACATAGGAGGGGTTAATTTTCACAGCATATCACCAAATGTTATGATGCAGTGCTGAGACAGTATTTCAGCATCAAACCACTTAGCATCTCACGGCATATGCCAGGACATACATTGAGAATTACTGCCATAAGTGGCAATAAACTCATCATCCATGCTCCAGAATTGAGAGGGAGGACTGAAGGAAGTTAACATTTCTGAACACCTACTGTGTGCTGGGCACTTTAAATAAATCACCTTATGCGATCTTCCTAATAAACCTTAACCTTCAGAATCAGTACATTCACTTTACAGAAAAGAAAATGGAATTTTATATGGATGTAGCATCTTGCTCAAGGTCTTAAACTTTACTAATTAACAGAAATAAGAATGAAATGCGGGGATATCTGGCCTCACATTGTTCTTTTATAAATCCATCATATATATATATATATATATATATATATATATATATATATATATGCATTCCAAGAAAAGTTACAATTACTCAGTCAATGCCAAGCTTATTCATCCTTGGGTCTGAGCACTAAAAAGTAGAGACTCTTCTTAATATTTGGGTCAATATCAATTTTCACTCCCAAAACTATTTAACTAAATAAAACCAAATAATGAACATTTTCAACGCATACAAGATGAATTTCTGTTATCATATTCAGAATGCCAACATCATTCATTCTGATATATTTCCATTTTTTATAGATGAACCTTTATGTGACTCACAGTAGAATCTTCAGGAAATTTGCCTGTTTTGGTCAATGTGACAGTGAGAGTGAAGAGAAAGAGGAAACGAATCAGGATGAATGTGTCATTGATTAAATTATGTTTGACCCTCAAACTGAGAATGGGCCAGTTTGATGAAAGCTATTTGTATTACCTCTTAACTTTTCTGATTTCTAGGCAGTTCTTTCCTCCCCACTAGAAGGAAGAAGCTTGCAGAACAACCCAGTTTCAGTAACACATCCCTTGAATGATTTCCAGATATAACTGATTTAGAAGGCACTATTGTAAAATAACATTTTGAAAAGAAAAGAAAAGAAAAACCCCAAGAAGTACATAAACCAGTATTGGAATTAAAGGCAGCTGCAAGAGAAACTGTAGAAGGGCATGGGTATTTAATATTTCAGCCCACAGAACATTCTTTTCCTGATCCCCAGTTGTATTGAGACGGCCATTTGTAAATCATTTTTTAATTGTTTTATTAAGCAGCTTAGAGTGCAGCAATCAAAAGCTTGTGGCATTGTGAGACTTGGCATAGCCTTCAGGCATGGATCAGCAGTCAGAATAATAAAGGATGCAGGATTATATAACCAGTTATGGTCAGCAGGGAAGGTGATTTGGATAAAAGCGGTACATGGTTGGTTTGGAAGAGATGCTGATCTCAGACAATATGAAACCTGATGTTATGTCTCCAGAGAGTGGAGACCCCTCCTCACACATGCACACACATTAGCCATATGCAGTCTGATGGCTGCACTTGGAAAAAAGCAGCTGTCAGAAGTGGTGATCTCTTTTCTAGGTGAAATTTCTCATCCACTGTTCTATATCATGACATAAAGGCTATTTGCAAAGCAGGCCCAAAAGGTTGCAATGTTGTGTGTGTGTGTGTGTGTGTGTGTGTGTGTGTGTGTGTGAACTCACAGAAACTAGATCAGGAAGTTGGATTCTTTATTTAATGAGAACATACAAAAGAGCATGAGAGTGGAATCTTTAAGACAAAATGCAACTGTAATTCCATAAAGACAATTTTCTGAGGGGAGTGCATTATGTCTCAACTTTGTGATTCATAGTTATGACATCTTTAGACACAAAATAGATCAAACACCCCTTCTCATTCCTTGACAGACTTAATTGTCTTATACTGACTTAAAGCAAGCCAGAGAAAAGCAGCAAACTTCTGAATTAATTATTATGCCACTTCAGTCAGTAGCAAGAGTCACAGTGTAGCAAGAGTCACAGTGTATGGCAATCAGAAGAGGGGCTTGGTGAACACATGCTGAGCTCCCAATAGAGGATCCATTGAAATGTATTATTTTTTATAAACCACTTACTACACAATAGCCATTTTCAACTCAGCCACCAAGAGTATGGGCAAAAATGAGGAAAGTAGAAAGAATTTATGCCATTAATGGCAATGTATTTGTAAGAACAATGAGGATAATACTGTTTTTACACTTTGCTGGGGAAAAAAATGTTTGATCTCCTAGATTTAGAGTTCTTAGATTACGTACCACAACATAAATATCACATAGTTTTCGATTTTTTCTCTTTATCGTCTAGCCATAGGCAGACCATTTTATGTCTGTTTTCATAGGCATCGGACCTTATCCAGGGAAAGAAACCATAAATGTTTCAGTAAGGATGCCATTGGTCAAATGTTGAGACAACATTAGAAAACTCAGGATGACCGCATTTTTCTGAGGAAAGGCCCATTAATTTTCTTTAGCTTGAAATTCAGATATAAGTGTAATCAGATGACAGCATAAATAATCTCATTTGTGGGAAATAGGCTTGGATAAAGAAGAAAGAATGTGAAGAATTTCCCTCATAGGTATTCTTTCTCTCTTCTATAAGGGATAGCCTCTCCTCAAATACTGCTCTCTAGATTTGACCACGAGTATAGCATTTCAGAAACATTGTGGTAAAATATCCCAGAAGTTTCTTCATGAAAATTATGATGATTCCACAAGTGGCCATATTCTATACCTTTTTCCAAAGTTATCAAATTAAACAAAGTTAAAATGATTTAACCAGACATATGAGCCAAACTGATTAAATGTTTATCTTTCTAATGAACATAGGGGCATATGTATATGCATACACATATACATAGGTATGGGCATATGTATATGCATATATGTAGGTATATGCATATATATATAACTTATTTTTATTAGAATTTGCCCAGGTCCTGTTTGAGAGTCTAAGACAATCTCAGCTTGTTGGCTACAGGCTTGCATCGTTGAGCTTGGTCTTGCATCATCAGAAATGTATATCTATACTAACAGGCTCAAGGCTGTGTGCAGTGAACACAGACATATAAATTACTGTTGAGAGGTGTATCTTTAAAAAAAAAGAAAAGATGAGAGGCAGATCTAAAGAGTGATGTAGGCATTATACAAAAGTCTTAGTCACAATTAGTCATCAGGAAGATCAAAAATAAACTGCTAAGTAAAAAGCTAGACAGGCTGGGGTAGGCTGTTCACGACAAGGCTGAGAGCAATGTGCAGCTTCAAGCGTACATTATAAGTGCTGGCTGAATGGGTCCAGTACGGCTTAGCGATTTAAAGGAGTGACACAGGACCAGACAAGGATAACAGTAGTGCTGCTGCATTGCTGTTGCTATTATTTTACAACAATTTGTTTTAGAGAAAGAGTACTTTTTAAAAGGATGAGAAAGCAGCATGATTTTATCCTTGTGCCATTTTTTTCAGTTCATTAAGTGAAAGAAATTGATTTGGCAGAGCTAATTTTGTAATTAAAAAGCTTATCATGGTTTTCTGTAATGAGTTAAGTAAACAGGCAGTAATTCAGTTACAATATTTACATAGTTCATACTATGGGACTTCTGCTTACTAAATTGAATAAAAAGGGGGGGATGAGGAAGAGATCATTTAAAATGATGGCAAGTAGACTGTGCCAAGGGCAAAAAGGAATTCAGACAGATAGGTCACCACTGCATTCATTATACTGGTGCCAGGGCAGGAAGGCAGCCATTTGCATCTCCCCTGGCATAGAAGACACTGCCCAGTGACTTCATTAGGATGCAGGTCCCACAAACTTTGTTCATCTCTCTTGTAAAAGAAGGTAAGTAATTTACTTGACACCAAAAAACACCAGGTTTTTCATTCTCATAAAATAACTTATTTTCATTATGATGACAAAGAGCTCCCTGGCAATCTGAATTCATCTGCACTGGAGAAGAGCACAGCACTCGTCTCAGGAGCAAGGAAACGATTAGGATGGAGTGTGGGTGCCCTGTGAGGAGGTAGCTGAAAGCCAATCAAGACTCTGTGGCAGTAGATTGTAACTGCTCAATCGGCACTCTCTCAAAATCCTGCAAGTTTATTTTTTGAAAATTGTTTCAAAGTAACAATGAGTTCCACCACCGATCCTGATGCATTTTTTTCTGAAAGGTGACACCCATAAGGACCCATTTCCCTGAATTACCAAATGTGAAGGTTGATTCAGAGTTAATTAAAAGAGAGAGATAGAGAGACAGAAGGGAAGAGAAAGGAAGAGGATGGGAAAGAAGGAGGGGAGAGAGAAAGGAAGTGGAGGAAATAGGAGAAAGAAGTGAAAGGAGGCAAGGCAAGACATAGTGAGGAGGGAAGAGGAGAGAAGGGGAGAACAGAGGAGAAGAAAGCCACAGTCTCAGTACCACAGCACCTGGCTTTGTCCTTAGATTTGGTCATTAAAGTTATGATCAGGCCTAACCCTGCTTGCCTTAAAAAACAGGCAAACTCATTGCCTCAGGTAGTCTAACTGCAGTTAGAAAGACTAATTCAAAACTCCCTTTGAAAGTCACTGCCATGGAGCTCGAATTTTAGAGTTGAACCTACAGCTTACATGTTGGTAGGCTTATTTTGCTAAATTCCATGGGATCCCATTATCCCAGTGCCTTTATTAGTAAAGTCAGTGGAGGTCAAGGGATCCCGGTCACATCGCCTGGCATCCTGCATCCATCCTCAATAAAGGGTATGCCATTCAGAACCAAGGACAGCTCCCATCCCCCAAAGCAAAGCACACATGAAATTCATCATGGAACAAAGCAAGCACTGTGTCTCTGTTCAACTGAGATCTTTTCAGTTGTGAGTGAATGGTATTGCCCACATCCTTGTAATGTAAAATGTATTTCAAAACACATACTGCACATATGAGTACTTTATCAGCATCCAACCACATTTGCTCCTTCAATCTTTCTAAGTGTGACAGTGTTAAAAGCCAAGTTAAATAATTATTATTTGCCAAAGATACAGCCACCAGGATATTTCTACCTCATGGTCAACACTGGGAAATGCTTATGGAAGCAGTTGAATGTCAAATTCTTACCTTCAGCACAGAGTTGATGGTCAAATTCTAGAATGCAGTAATGTCTAGAGTCTAGGATTCAAAAGAATATACATATACTCTTCCCACTATCAATTGCATAAATATTTCCTGGAAATATATTATGTCACAGATTAATAGGAATATATCTCAAGGAAAGCAAAGTTTTGAGGAATGTTCCACTTGGCTCTCTCTGCTCCCCTATCCCTAAATTCTTATCCCTACGGTAAATCATTGAAAAGAGAAAAGTTCATCTCTAGTTATAAAAATCTAAGTATATGCATTATGTGAAGAAGAAGAACAAAGGCCTTATGTTGAGTAAGCATTCCAAGTTGTATGGCTTAACATTAAATATTAGGACACCCCCCTTACCAACAGACAGAAGAGAAGCTCCCTTGTGGAATTATTTATAGGTTCCCTCTCTGTAGACTTCCTGCAACATGTTGCTGAGTCCACCCATGAACTGGCTAGTTGGAGAATATAAGAAATACTTATGTACTTCTGGTTGAACAGTGGTCATGACCTTTCCCAAGCTCTCCCACACCACCATCCTCTTAACTTTGCCCTCCCTTCTTGTGTTGTACCAGCCACCAGGTACCAGCTATCAGCTTCTGCCTGTAACATGTGAAACCTCTTAAGTATCTATCATTTTAGATCTTATTTTTCAGGTTAAAAGCAGTAAATTGCAGATGGCAAGTGTTTTTTTTTTTTCCCTGAGATTATTGAAAGTCAGGGTAATTTTGTCGTGAGTCACATTAAAAAAAGAACAAGTGATGTTATATAGCACCTACTCAACATGAATATGTGCAAAAAACAGCCATCCCCACGGCCATCCATTCAGCAAAGGAGGGAAGGACTTTGCTTTGCTTTTAAGGTGACAGATTTTAAAGTGAGAGAATGTGTGTAGCTCAATGTGCCCTGTAAGCACAGTCAGAAACTATGTGTGAAGACGCAGGTGAAAAAAGCAACAAGATGTGCAGAATTATGTGAGGCACTACATAAAACAGACTCATTAAAAATGCTGGAGAGGGGGAGATTCATGTCAGAGAAAGGCCTAAAATCATTATAGCAATAAAATTTTGCTCATAGACTAAATTAAGGTTAAGAATTTTTATAGTGTTTTTCTTTTTCTTCTTAGATACTTCTTTCAGAATTCTAGGCTTAAAAAATTGTAGCTTCAACTTCAATGTTGACATTTAAGAAGCTGTTTAAGACATTTAAGGTATTGTTTGTTGTTTTATAATGAGGTCATTTTGTAAGCATCCTCAAAAACTTAGGACTGCAGCAGAGGTTCAAGGTTGACAAGGAAAGGCTTTGAGTCATGCTGGAATCTGAGAAAGGACAGGTTGCCTCAATATCTTTTAGCCAGCTGTAGGAATTCCCTCCAAGTCATTTCACTCCATGGAGTCTCAAAGGGATCTAAACAGGTCTGAGTTGCTGACACTTAGATTCTTGGTAGCATTATATCCTAGCATCTCTTTGTACAGGATTTTATTTTGAAGCTTCCAGTAGAGGACATTTAAAAATATCTTCAGCTTTGAACTCTCCAACTCACTTAGAATTACCTGTGGATAGTTCTTCACTGGATTCAACCTATGCCCTCAATTCCCACTGTAAATTTTAAAACATAGCATAGGATGTGTATATAGATGAATATAATTTTAATCATGCTGCTATCCTCATAAAAGCTGGGACTAATAGGTAATAAATCATCATAAGATGGAAACAAGGACAATAGTAAAGAAGGGTATTTATGAAGCAGAAAGGTATAATAAGTCAATTTTAATGAATAATAACATTAAACCATGTGTTCCAATGAATATTTTTCTGTTTGGATTGAAGCAGTGGAAAAAAAAAAAAAAAAAGATCAGCTCCATTCATCATAAGACCTGGTATTTATAAGGTTCTCAAATGGATTTCTACCCTAAATTTATCCCACATTAAACAGTTCATTAATATCACTATTAAATTTGCAGGTATAATGTCTTAAAGCAAATATATCAAAGCCTTTCCTTCACAACTTGAACTGAACATTGGTTTTGACGGCGGGGAAGTACAAAGGAATAGCTTCCTAGAGAGGGTAAATTGAGGGGAAGGCCCCAGGCATAAAGGAGGGGAATAAACCAAACACGCCTGGGAGTTAAAAGCTGAGTAAGGAGTTGAAAATAGGAGAACATGATGGAAACAGAGACAAAAATGATCTTCTCAATGTCACCAAAGACACAGTTTCCAAAACAGGGCCTGCTTCCAAGAGTGGATCTTGCCTCCCTTGCCACCCTCTTCTCCTCTTGCCCTCAGAAGAGCAGTGGCAACTTAAGAAATACTATGCACCATAGGAAATTTCCAAGGGGCAATAGCTGAAAAGTGGTGCATGTTAGGTTTCATCACAGACACTGTTGCAGACCGTTCAGCCTGGTTTCAGGAGTTGTAAACCTCACCCCATGGTGGGCTGAGTAAGAGCCAAGGGACCTACTTCATCTGGGTCTGTTCTGTCAAGAGGATGTGACCTACTAAGGAGACAAAGCTTATCTCCCTGGCAGGAGTACCACTTCTGCCTCATCCATCTCTGGCCCCAGTGCTTGGTTGGCAGTCAATGACGGGTAAGACTCCTCATGCGAGGGGCAACCTAAGCCAGACATGACCACTTGGGAGGCCCTCATGGAAGGACTTGGGGGAGAGGCTGCAGCAAAGAGGATGTGATGGACCCTTACCCCCCCAGCTATTCTGACATAGCCCGAGTCCTCATTTCCCTCTGGGAGATGTCTTCTGCTTCCTAATCACCTTAAAGCCTGAAACTATGAGGGCAAGTGGTGCAGCCCTGTGCCGGCCAGGACGGTTCCCCCAGGCAATCAGGCATAAGAAAGAATTCCTAAAGTCCTGTGAAACCTGCTTTGTTTGCTAAGAGTGCTGTCATTTAAATGATAAGGGTCCCAGGAGGAAATGGGTATGTCTCCCAAAGTTTTGCAACCCCCTTTCCGAACAGACACTGACTCAGATTAAGCCCTCAGATTTCTTTGACATGTTAAACCTGTATTCCTGTGTATTTGAACCCAATAAAAGCCCATTGAGGAAGGGGTTCTGGGTCATTCTCTTCTGAGAGTTTTACCACCTTTCCTCTCCAAGCAGATCATGTCTTGGTAGTTTTTATTTTCATCCGTGACGGAGGGATGGGGCTCTGCGGGCGGAGCACCCCCACATCTGGTGCCCAGGACAGGGGGCCCCGCAAGACACCTTTCTCTTATTAAATCTTTCTCACAACTAAACTATTTCTCAGGACTTTTGTTATAAGCCCTCATTTGTATTTTCATTTCCTTCATCCCCATCATCCTTCTCAATGAAGTACCCCAAGTTCCTTTTACCGGTCAAACAGGTAAGAATTCCAAATGGTATTATTGATGTAAATTTTGAGTCCCTTATCCATCCAATGGTGGTATCTATCTCTGGGATCTCTGAAATGTTTCCAGAGTGTTTCCCTAAGTATTGATAGGGCAACTACTACAATCTCAATGGGGAATTTATGAGTATGGTAACTTCTGGCACATGTCACCATATAACATGCCAAGATGAGGATTCACTGCATTCTCTGGTGGGAAAAAACAAAAAGCTGTTGGAATTCTGGAAAGCTCAGATTAGACAAAAAGCAATCCCAGAGCCAGGCATTTATTTTCTGGTTTCTGCAGCGATTCCAGGCCGGCTCAGCCTGGTCAAGCTCCCATCCACTTCTGGAAGTCACTGTGCTTGGTTAGCACCTCAGCAAATATCTTCTTTGAGAATACAGTCTGATCGAAATTTAGATTCACTGCTGAAAGCAAAGTGAAAACATTTAGATACATACGCTAATAACACCATCATTTTTCTACCCACTACTACACCTTAAAAATTGAGAGATTTTATGAAGGCTTAAAGGGTTCTAACTATGTCTTCTCTCTGAGCAGAGAAAGAAACTTCACTAAATGAAAAAGTAACAATATCAACACTGCTAGCAACAATAGCAGGTACCAAATAACAGCAAAATAAGCAGAAAAGTACCATGAGCTTAGGTAACCCTTAATGGTGATTCTTAACCAGGAGCAATTTTTCGAAGTTTAATAATAGTTTTTATTGTCAGAACTGGGGGGTTGCTATAGGCATCTAGTGGGAAAAGCCCAGAAATGCTGCTATATATCCTAGGATGCACAAGACAGCCATTTACAGTGAAGAATTATTGGCCCACATTGTCAACAGTCCTAAGGCTGAGAACCCTGCCAGAAAGGGGTGCAAATGGGAATGAGGTGATGGTAAAAGGGCACAGAGCGCAATACTGGAGGGAGTCATTGCTGCCAATTTTAAACTGTGTCTTCTCCACCTGTAGACCTCTGGAAATTTTACTTTTTCCTAGCTCCGTGAATTCCCTCAGTACCTTACTCCCAAATTTGTCTCAGTCTTATTAACAAAATAGCATCATGTTAAGGAATCTAAGTATGGCAGCATGCTAGCAGGGAGGGAGGGAAAAAGGGAAAAAAATGGTGAGAGGGAGGGAGAGTGAAAATTCGTTTCCAAAAAAAAGAAACAGAGTGGTCAGTAGAATTTTTTTTGTTACTATTGTATCTTTCTTTGCGTGTTTACCTTGCTTCCTGAACCTAAATCCAAATAGTAAAGTTCAATTTTTCAACAGGTACAAACATTTCAGAACGTCAATCTTAATTTCAGTAAGGTTCTATTAACATAAATTCAAAAAATGAAATATGGCCTCTTAACCATATTCTGTAGGAGACCATTCTGCGTGGCATGGGTCCAGCTCCCACTTGGAGATGCACAGGACCCACCCTCACAGATAGGTTCTCCCATGGGGAATCAGGCCTGCATTGTACCTAGACTGCTATGAGACTTGCTTTTGCTAAAACTGCCTCACCCTGAATTGAGGCAGCAAGCATTTACTGCAAAGTAACTTCCTAAAATCCATGCTAAACCTTCCAAGGATGAGTGTACCGCTTCAACCACTTTTCCCTTTGCATTTGCAAATACCCTTCTTCTGTGATGTGATTAGCAGCATTGACTCCTTTGTTTTCTATAAAAGGTAACCACCTAAATCGAACCTGTGCATAGTAAACGAGGACCATCACATAATGTGCCCAGAAAAGAAAGAAAGGCTTGTCCAGGCAAGGGCCTCGGCTTTTCTCCTCTTGAGAGAAAAGCCATACTGTCCCTTTTCCTCCACAGGACTCGGTAGTCCATGTGAATTTCTCAGTAGTCCGTGCCTCATCCACAATGTCGCAGACCCCACAAGCTGGGATCCGCATCAATATTCAACAATAATTTTTTTTAGGTATTAAGATTACTTCAGGAAGGGTTACGATTTCAGGCCCCAGAATCAGATTGTCTGATTTAATAGCAATGTGATCATGGCAAACTAATAAATTCCCTGTAATCCTTATTTTCCTCATCTGTAAAATGGGTACTTTGATAGCATATAGTTTGCAGAGCTGTTGTGAGCACCAAGTTAGCATTTCCACTGAGATCTGAATAAATAATTATTTAGTAGTTTTTTGTTATGGTTCTTGTTTTATTTTGTTTTGTTTTGTTTTGTTTTTTATCGTAAAGACTTTGGCTTAAAGAAATAAAGTCCCTATTCCTTTACTGAAGAAATAAGGCAAGAAGAAATTTTTAAATAGAACTTAAAAGAATTTAACTTCATAGCAATTTAGTTCACATTATTGAAAACATCCATAGATGAAGATAAAAATCTTCATATTTCATCAAAATAAATGAATACCCCAACGTTTTGACTACTATATTTATGTGTTAAAAGATTTGAAGTCATAATAATGTAACTACTAAATCATACCAAATTATACATATGCAAAATTATTAAGTTTTCTTTCAATTCTTATTTTCTTGCAGAAAATAATTGGTGCTTACAGGTCATTAAGAGCTTTCTAAGACTTCATCATAATTTCCTTATTTTTTAAAACAAGGAAACAGTAGGTCTTGACTTTTAGCAGACAACAATATACAGCTAATATATATTTTTCTTGTTGTTTTATCATCTTTTTATGGGAAGTGATAGTTTCAATTTACCTTAGGATCATATATACATTTTGCTTTTGCAATAAATGTATTTTTTAAGTAAAAGAAGCCAACTTAAAGAAGACTATTAAATAAATTATAGCACAAGTGATAAGTGGATATGACAAAAATGGTGACAGTCAAAGGCAAATGACACATGAATAGAAAATACTGCACAACCATTTGTCACGGACCATCTTTGAAGGAATAGTCAAATTATGTCAACTCCATGAGTTTTTAAGCAGCCTATTTTTGACTATCATCATGCTTAATACTTTATCATATAACACAGTAAAGATTCATAATAATCACAAACTAAATCTATTTTTAGGTTTGGAGGTACCTTGCAATGGGTCCTGTCATTCTAAAACACATATTTTCAGATTTCTATGCTCTAGTTTGGGGCAGATGCTCCCTGTAGAGGGAGCAAGGGTCAAGAGTGAAGAAGGGATGCTCCATGAGACATCAAGTTTTTGTGATAAGGAGGAAAAAGTCCAGAACTTGACAATGAATAGGAGGCCACAACCCCCTGAATGAAAGGTGACCTGTGTGGTGGCCTCTTGATCCTTGTACACTCACAAGAAATCCACAGGGGAATATAAAGAGAAAATGAAATGTGCTCAGAAATTTAACATTCTGAAGGGTTCAGGCTGGTCTGCCAATTGGTCAAAGGATGAAGATTTAGTTTTATAAGCCGAAAGTCAGAAAGTTTTATTGCACAAACTGAGTTCGATTTGATCACATTTCAATACCATCAAAATAATGATCATAATGCTATCAATTATTTTAATGAGACTATAGTCTATTTATGTTGCACTGTGGAATCTTGACAGTGCTTTGACTTGTGTTACCTCTTTGAATCATCAGAAGGTCTCATGATGTAGGCAGAGCAGGTATGATGGCAATTTTACAGATGAGAAAACTGCATCCTATAGAGATTAAATGAGGTCCAGAAAGGCCAAGCCACATATCAAAACACCTACAGCAGACTGGCAGGTATCATAAATGTGCGAATAAGCTTGCCCTAATAACATGCAGTGATGGAGCCGAGGCAAAACTCGAAGCATCTGACCCGCACCTGAAAACATCACATAATTTCAAATGCTTACAAAACCATGTTGCAAACAGGTCCTGTTGGGGGTTGGAGTAGATTTCACTCTTGGGAAATCATTCCTTCTGATAGTGAAGTTGGGGCTAGTCTCCTGACTGCCAGTTCAACTGAAACTTTTTTTGTTCCATAATCTCTGCTGTCGAAATAGTTACATTCTGGTGTGTCATTGACAACAAGGCTATAAGGTACGGTTTTATAGGCTGTGCCTTGCACACTACTAGAAGAGACATTCACATTCCAAATTAAGTGGATTGAGTTGTCCAGTGCACAAACACCCAGCAGTCTCTAAATCGCCCTGGTTTATAGGTATATTTATAGGTATATAAGAAAATATGGGGTAATCAAGTGAGGCTAGACCCGTAGGAAAGGACCAAGTGCCAGAGGAGTCAAACGGGAAAGACTTCATAGTTCACTGGTGAGTCCCAGCTCTTCACACAATGATGACCGGGCTGGACCACAGCCCCCTTCCAAGAGCCCCAGGCGATGCAAGCAGTGCCCTGCAGACTCTCCTGTGAGCTGCTCTTCCTTCTAAATGGGGATATTTCAGCTTCACAGAGATTCTGGCATTGGCGTTCTCTTCAGGGTTCCCACCAGGTGTGGACTTCTGCATTTCAAATATAAGAAAAACAAATTCTTCTGGGGAAGAACGTGGAGGGGTGGGACAAATCTCTGATAAATTACCAATGGGCAGTTTATTATGATCTCTTTAAGGAAGACAAGTGAAGACAAGGTCTGCCAAGGAAAAACGTTAGAGACCTTCAGAGGCACATTCCTCTGAGGCACTGTCACAGCCAAAGAATTAGTGGTCGGTTAAGCTGAGTTTAGATTTTCCTCACGATAACATTTCAGTAAAAGTGATTGAGGTACTTCATTTGAAAGTTCCCAAGACAGGGATCTCATTGACATATTACTAAGCATTTATACAATCACTCAATGGGTAGAGCAAATGCAAGGTTAGAGATTTTCTGCTCTGGCTGCCTGGAAATTTTCTCTCTCTCTCTCTCTCTCTCTCTCTCTCTCTCTCTCTCTCTCTCTCTCTCAATAATAATAATAATGACAATAACAATAAGCTTTTAAGCCTTATGCTTAGAAATAGCCTCTTCCTTAAACACACGTATCATCTTATTTCTAAATTTGTCAGATTCTGCCCTGGCTGGTGTAGCTCAGTAGATTGAGCACCAGCCTGAGAACCAAAGGGTCACGGGTTCAATTCCCAGTCAGAGCACATGCCTGGGCTGTGGGCAAGGTTCTCAGTAGGGGGCAAGTAAGAGGCAACCACACATTGATGTTTCTCTCCCTCTTTTTTCCCTCCTTTACCCTCTGTCTATAAATAAATAAATAAAATTTAAAAAATTAATTTGTCATATTCCTCTTTTTTCAAATGAAAGAAAATCAAACTTGTATTTCAGAAATCATTTTCCCCACATTTTTTTATTGTTGTTTAAGTACAGTTGTCTCCATTTTCCTCCTACCACTCCCCCGTACCCCAGCCATCTCCAATTCCCACCCTTGATCCTTCACCCCTTTGGTTTGGTCCATGTGTCCTTTATACATTTTTAAAAGATGGAGAAATGGTTGTGTTGAAATAGCTTTAGAAAGATACATGGAGGTAAGGATGTGACAAGCTGATTGTTAGGCCACACGTCAGTGAAATAGTCAGTTTGTAAGAAGGTACATTTTTCTGGCAAATTAAAACTATGTTCTAGAAACTCATTCTCTACTTCCCTTCCAATCCTTCCTAAATCAGGAAAGGTTTCATGTAACAGTGATAATCAGTTGGCTTCTCAACCTCATTGCTTTGTGAGCCCTAGATTTTTAGGACTGGTGAGGCATCAGGCAATGAAGAATCCCCTAGGAACAGTCAAGAGCAAAGTGTGAGCACACAGGCGTTATTTTAGGGTCTTCTATCTTTCCCCATTTATGACACCAACTTGCACTTTTTATGTGACACTTCCCACCAGTGCCTCTTCCCTACATACACGTAAGTTTGCATGTGCACCTGTATTGGGGGGGGGGCGGTACATAGTGGATGATATCACAGATTGCTAAGGAACTCCAAACTGACTCAAAATAGACACACTATGATGAAATCCATTTGGTTATCAAATGACAACTGTTGGGGGGGATAATGGTGGAAAGAAGGGGAAGAGATTAGTTAAAGAACATGTAAGAATGACCCATGGACATGGACAACAGGGTGGGAATTGACTGTGGGAGTGGGAGATGGGATGGGCAGAGATGGGTAAAGGGGGAAAAGTTGGGACAACTGTAATAGCATGGCAATTAAAAAAAAAAAGCAATGTCACATGAGGAGACCATGTTGCTGAACATGGGTTGTACGTGATCAGAGTCCTCTTCTTTTTTTTTTTTTTTGAGGGGGGGGCAATTTATGGTTCCTTATTACATTATTATAAATGATTAAATAAATGAATAAAAGAGAATGTGAGACTTTAATAGCGCAAATAACAAGAAAATGAGGTCCAAAAGACTTGTTACTGGTTTTCAGCTAGTTGACTACAAATAAAGTTCAGAAACGTTCTATATCTGTCTTCCCAGCGCTCAGCACAGCAACTGACTGCCAAGTAAAGAAGGAAAGAAAAAGAGCCCAGTGTCTGTAGAAAATGCCTTCAAAATAGCAAGTGGTTCATAGTTGAAAATAGAGCCAAATGCAAAATATGAAAAAATAAAAGTGTCTAGAGAAAAAAACAGGAATGAAGTATGCCTAATTATTAGCTCAGTCACTTTGAGAGAATGGGACTAATTATTTCTCCTTTATACTTTCCTTTATTTTCTACTTTTAAATATAATGAGAACATATGACCTTTATAGTATAAAAACATAAAGCAATATTTCTGAGCTACAAATAAATTATACGCACTTTCAAGAATTGCAAACTAGAAAAGTAGTGTCCCATAAACTCGTTGACAACACAATGAAGGGAGTTAGGGTAAGTCTGTGCACTCTGGCACAGATTCCTCATCAACCAAGTGGCTGATGTCATGTTTGTGGTGGTTGGATAAACCCTGAAGGACCTCACAAATATTGTGAGATTTCCAGCTATTAGAAGCCTCCCTGTTGAGCTCCTAATTTGAACTGGCCACAGGTTTTTCTGCTTTCTTTTCTCTTAGGGCCTTAAACAAAGCACCTGCCTTTCAGAACAGCATCAAGTTCAAGGTCTGTGTGGATCATACGACTGAAGCTGTAGATGCACTTTGTCCTGGCACTGACCCCCACGAATGTTCCTTATAGGAAATTATGAACAGTGACAAGGCATGGACTTAAGTAGGTATACAATAGGTATTGGTTAGTTTTGAGAGGCTTGAGATCTTATAAATTCTAACCTGAAGATTTACTGCTTGCACCAGAGGCAAAATGGTGTCACTCGTAGAGTGATACAAGCTTAATGACCTGAAGTTAAATCAAATACTGACATCAATCAATCTGGCCCCAGTTCACCTCTATTTAATAAAATACTTTAATAAGTACATATCTTCTATTAATTAATATTAAAGACTTAAAATTGCTTCAGATCCTGACCATATTTTTAAATCCAAGGACTTTTATAAGACTATTTCCCCTTTCCATGGAGACAGGTGACCCTTCAAAACCAGTTCCATTTCATTCTGCACTTACACACAGCATCACATGCCACGTGTGCCGCTATGTGGGAACCTTGGAGGCCCACCGATTTACTAGCTCACACAGTGGCTGCCATGTGGCTTCTGCCTTCATTTAAGCAATTGGTAGTTTCAGATTATTTTGATTTCAAGTTTTAAATTGTATGTGATCACCTGCATTTCAGCATCACCTCCCATCAAGTCATTCTTTACCACATTACCCCATTTTACTTCTCTGTTTACTTTCTTATTGCCTGTTTCCTTCTTCCTAAAATGCAAGTTTCATCGGAGTGGAGGCCCTGTGTAATTTTCTTCACCACCCAGCATTAAGGACAGTGACCAAAATAGGTGAGTGCTGTAATCATATAGTCCTGACATGAATGCATGTTGGCAAATGTCACTCTGAAGATGCAAAAGCAGAAAGCCTATGAATTCCAAAAGTTTGGTTTTTTTTTTTTAATTTTTAAATGACCTTTCCATCACCCTGCCTTTCCCGTTTTCAGTACAGTAACAGTAGGAAGAAGTTAAGCAGGGGAGGAAAGTGCAGAGGGAGTTTTTTGGGAAATGATTTATATGAAATCGAAAGGACTTCAGTTCTTACAGTAAATGAAGGTGGCACCTGGACAGCCAAGTTGCCTTCCTCCTTGAGCCCACCCCTGGTCACATCAAAAAGGACACCAATGCTGCGTATCTCCTAAAGATAGTCAGTGATAAACATCTGGCACAAAACAATATATGCCTCTGCTTCTGAACACTTCTGGGCAACTAGGGAGGGGTCTTGTTTGAAAGGCCATTGTTAACCAAGTGAAAGAAGGAAGATTCAGAAGAGCGAGACCTCACAAGAAACCAGGTTCATAAGGCCGAAGCTTATTTCCTCCCGTCTAACACTGGGCACCACGAAAGAGGACACTGTGGAAAGGAGGCTTGCGTAAGTTCTCGCTCTCCTGGGTGGCAACCTCTGCAACCTTCAGACATCCCTGCCATCTCCTGCAAGTGATGGGATGCAGTCACTTGACTATTAAAATGCCCCTCGTTTGTCAACAGGAAAGCTGTTAGATTGCTACTTTGAACAGATTTACATAGAAATTACCACCAATGATACTCAGCAAACAAGAAGGGAATTACAAGGAAGAGGAGCAGAAGCATCTAACTCTGCTCCCCCCCCCCCCCCCCCCCCCCCCGGAGCTGCTGGCTTCTGAGAACTGTCAGTAGGGGGTTATGGGGAAGCGGGGAGAAACCGTGACTGGTGAACAGGAACGTTAGTCAGCACTCTGGCTCCAGGCTCCCACCCTCTTACACCCCTGAAGACATGTTTTAAACCTGACTCACGAACACATCGGCCATTTCCTAGATTTTGCTCCCTCATACCCCTTATACATTGAGGTTTTTTTGTTTCATTTTTTTTTTTTTTTCAGTTTCCCTGCCCACATAATGGAAGAGGCTCTGATCTTAATTAGAGTTTCACGCCCATGAGGAAAGGTTAATTGCTTGGTTGTGTCTGCTCCCCTGGGTCAGTTGGGGCCCTGGCTGATGCTCACTGGTGTTCAGTTAACTATGTCGGGAGGAAACCTCCCTTGAGCTCCCAAAAGAAGGGCTGCCTCTCTCCTTCCACTGCAAATGTTCTTCTACCCTCTCCTTCCTGGAGTCCAGATAAGTAGCTGACTTCCCTGGGTTCACACAGGCCTTTCTTTCCTGAGGCTTTGCCTGAGGAGATGGCCCTTGCTTTGCTGTTCCAAATTTCTCTCTCCTTCCAGGATTAGACCGCGGCCTCCATTTACCCAGCTGCCTGCTGCTCAGTTTGCAATGTCCACTCTCTTCTCTAGGGTCTCCAAGGCCTGCCCTCCAAAACCTTCCACCCCATGGTTGTCACTGTCCCCAAAGTCTACTCCTCCCAAATCCACATTCCAGGCAAGTGATGTCCTTTCCTTCTCATGTTATCATAGCAGATATTGTAACTCTATGTAGAATCAAGCTATAGTAAACCTAAGTGTCCACACCATTCCCATGTCTCTGGATTTGTCCTGTTATTCCCCATGACTAGAACACCGTCTCCTTCACCCCCACACATATCAAAGTCAAGATCATCCTTCAACCATGCCAGTCTTTCCTCCTGGGTGGGTGCTGAGTGGCCCCCCTAGACTCTAGCTCACAAGGCAGGGCCATGCATTGTAATTTTGTAATTTTCTGGAGCAAACTCTGGAGTTTGACTCCCTGGGTTCAAATCTTGAATCTACCACTTATTAACCATGAGACAATAGATGAGTGATTTGATTTCTCTGAGTCACAGTTTCTTCATCAGTCAAATTGGGACAAACACTGCTTACTTACAAGGCTATGAGGATTACAGGAAATGGTGCCTGTAGAATAATTACTACACTAAAAATTCAGTAAGTGTTGAATGTGTTGAGACTTTGTGTTGCAAATAGCACCTAGTTTGATGCCCAACACATATGAGAATGAAATATTTGTTTGATCAAATTCACACAAACACACACACACACAGAGGGAATCATTCCCAGAAATGACCTGATAAATTCCTAACTCCCTTAGATCCAAAAGAACTCCTCTGTAAAATGAGAATATATCCAAAGAGTTGCTGCTCATACCTGAATCAGTAATGTAAAAGAAAGTCTTTTGAAAATTGTAAAGCATCCCAGAAAGGTGAAACTGGTACCTGTGAAAACAACCTGTTAGTTGTACCTGGTGAGTCCTGTACCACGTGCTGCAGAGAAAGTTTGGTTAGAGGATGCAAAACAGAATGGGACTCCTTTAATGCTTAAACTTACACATGTGCAAAGGTGATCCTGTCCAATACCAAAAGAGCTCCATTTTAATTTCTTCTTATTGCAAGGAGCACTGGAAAATTAAGTGAGAGTTGCCCTTTACAAGACAAAAGAATTGTGAGCAAATTTAACAGGTACTGTGGAATGAATACAAAGGTAAAGATACTAGATTTTTCTTGTAAGGAAGAACTATCTGGCTCTTTCTAGAATCATTTGAGGCTGGTTTTATAAAAATGATTTAGCATGTAAATGTGTCCCCATAGGCCCTAAAAGGGCCCATTAAAAACTTCTCAGCATTGTGTCAGAGTCACAGCATTTATAACATTCTGTCACTTTAGGGGTGAAGAATAGCACTGTTATTATTTCATCCCCTCTGAGTATCAACAATGGATTAGGGATTGTAGAACAAAATAGGATATGAATTTTGGTCTCTGATGTTGAAGTTAGGCCTGAGGTCTTCCAATAAAAAGTTTCAAGTTAAAAAGGAACAAAGAAAGGTTACTTTTAAATGGCCCAAGGGAAATTTTGCAAAGAGATTGGAAGACACAAAATTGCATTTATACCCTTCACCCAAATAACTACATATGAATCAAGACTTCATAGAGATTAAGGTACATGGTTGCCTTATGTATCTCAATGACTGTACAAAGTGAACACAAAATACTCAGGAGAACTCTAAAACCCTGCCTCTTGATGAGCAGACAGGGTTTTCAATTTAAATGATTCATCTAAAAAGAGCCTCCCACACAGGAAATTGCATGAGACTTAATTCATTTACCTAAAAAGGATAAAGGATTGACTCAAGCCAAGGAGAATTCAAACATCAATCCTCCAGGCTATATGACAAAAATTTCTAATAACCTAATTTTTAGATCATAAGTCCATTAACTCTTGCTAAGATTTTTGAAAGAAAAGAAGATACAGGAGAAAGAGAAATGAGAAGAGAAAAGAAGAGAAGGAGCATGGAGAGAAAGAGGGAGAGAAGAAGAAAGAAAACAAGTAACCACAGAGATACTATATTCCTAGCTGAGGATGTAAGTGAACTCATTGAGGATCATGAAAATGCTATGCTTCCAAGACTGGCTCAAAAAACAAAAACAAACAAACAAAAATAAAACAAAAAAAAAACCATGTCATAAAGAATTACTCACTTTTGTACCTTAACACATTCTTTACTGGCCAGTGTCATAGAGCCACTGGGTGGCTCCAGAATAAGAGCTACCTGGGTGGCCAGGGCAACGGCTCAGAATCTCATGGGCAATAGACAATACATTGGTAGGCATCTTATTTTTAATGAGACTTCTGAAATTTCTAGGATGACTTGGACAGACACTCCAGGAGTGCCTTAATTTAAAGAAGTACCTTTGGTACTTGTTCGCTCCACTCTAAGGAGTCACATGTCTGACTTCATTGCTAAATAGGAATTCACCTTCTATTAGAGCCCAGAGTTGCACTAAAAATCATTCGCAAGACAGTCAAACTCAACTCTTTTAGGAGGTTGAAAGTTGACAAATGTGTGAATTAGGCCAGGTATTCTGCAACAGTGGGGAGGGGAGTGGGGTCTGTGCTGAAATGGAAAGGGCACACCCAACCTAATGCCATTTAAATATTGGCCAAACGGACAGTTTTAGGGCTAGATTTTGCCCCAGGAGTTGCTAGTTGGAGATTTCGGACAGAAGAAATGAATCCAAGGTCTACTGCCTGAAAGGAGGAGTGTTTCAACACAGAGGCATCTGGGGGGCTGCTCCTAAATGATGAGGCAATGTTTCCCACCACCAGAAGCATCAGGGGTCCATTACTCCACCTTCATGCCTTCACTCAACTTTTACGAGTTCATTTTCTTTCAACACAGAAAACACAAAACAATTATGCTAGTTACGGACTTACGAGGAAAATGAAAAATGGTGGCTTACCCTCCATCTGGAGAAATGTGCATTTCAATAACGACATACAAGTACAAACAGAAAAATGTACATAACTTTTCCTACAACTATGTCTAGTTAATACAAATAATCATGTAGGGAGAAAAAATACTATTCTTTGAAAGATGTAATAAAAGGTATTCTTTGAAAGATAATAAAAACCTTTGTATCAAATATCTCTAAAATTGCAGGAAAATCTCCCTGAAAAATGTGAACAATGCCAATAATGACTCCTCTAGGCTTCTAGATCTTAAAGCAATCAGCCAGCTAATATTTATTCTACAATATAGACAAAAGTCTACCTTCTGTCAAGAGGAAGAGAATGAATTGTTTTCCCATAACGGTGTTTTCTTTTCAATCAATTTCCCTTCAGGCTTGATTTAAGAAGGTACCATGTCAGAACCTTAGCCTGGTGGATGAAATCTGGGACAGTTCCCCATCAAAGGTGAAAATTATGAGAGGCAAACCTGCGGAGTTCAATCTAGATGCTGCAATGCCCCCTTCTCCCTTTCATGCACTCACTTTTTTTCTTTCTTGTCAACTAGAAGTGTTTGCAGCACTGGAAAAAACTCATCGGAGCCAAAATGAAAAGGCTGAGATAAACCAAAGATGTGGAACAGAGACAAAATAATCCTCTAAGCATTTTTCCTATTCCCATCGATATATTTAAATTCAATCCAATTCATCAAATGTGAGTTCTACTGTGTGCTGGGCACTGAGGTACTGGGTATTTTAAAGATGAATGCATATACTTGACTGTCTTTGCCTTCAAGAAGCTTATAGTCTACTATAACAAGGAAACTACTAAACTACAGTGTAAAGACCTATTATAACTACTCTTATATGGAAATACAAGGTGCATTACTGGAACAAAAATGGCAGATAAACAGATGGCATTTTTATAATGAAATCTAATCTACTAAAAAACGGAACCTAACATACTTCTCCATCTTAGCTATGACTGTGGCTATTCATCCACCTATCTAAGCTACTTTTCTCTCTCCTCCATTTCACTTATTCTGTATAATTCATCAGGTGCTAAACCCTGCTGAGTACACTCACAACATTGTTCTGGCACTTGTTCCCTCTTCCTCACTTTCACAGCCACTTCCTTAGTCTCAATCCTCATCATTTCTGTCCTGAAAGTGTGCAACAGTGTGACTGCAGTCTCAGCCCTGGCCATTCTCCCCCCACACTGCTGCCAGTATTGTCTTTCTTCTAAGCCACAAACGTGGTCCTGACACAGTTCTTCCTAAAACATCTACTGCAGCTCGGATGCTACCGAATCACCTTCACAACTCTTTCACCTAGAACCCAAGGTACTTCACAGCTGGACAAAAATCACTTTGGCCAACAACCCAATAGATCACTTTATATCTTGTCCCTTAACACCTTTGCTCAAATGGCACCCTCATTCTAAAAGGGCTCAGACTTCTGTCTGCCCTTCTCCACTGGATAAATGTCTTATCCATCAGGTAGTACCTAACTGAAATGGTATCTCCTCACAATGGCATTCCCTGAACTCCCAGGAAGAATTTCTTTGCTTCCTCACCTAGGTTCACACAGTACTTTATATACGCTTTATCATACGGTGTTATGGATATTTGAATTGCTGATATTCTCAATAGATGATGTTGGCTGAAAAGTAAGTCAAATGTGATTGTCTTGTTTATGAAACGTTCATATTATAACACTTAATGGAATATACTAATTATAAACAGCAGTTTGAGGTGACCAATAGAAGTTATTTAGAATAGCATTTTGGTTCTTATTCAGGTAAAATACATTTAAAATTATTAAATAAACATATGCCTTTTAAAATGAGGCATGAGTTTAAAATCAGGGAGAAGATACAAGAGAGAACTAGTGTCTCCTTTATTTTCTTGAGAGTATTTCAGAAAAGAAACTCACTGTTTAAAAAGTTTGGCACAGTTCAACATTCCTACCCTAAAAGACTATAGCTCTTAGTTCAAGCACCTATAATACTGTTCACTAATCCTGAGACCTAAGACAGGTCAGGTAATTTTCTAACTTCCATTAGTCTCAGTTTTCTTTTAATAAAGTGGGAATTAAATTATTTGCCCTAAAAACATCAAGGGGATGTGGAAAGGATCAAAGTGTAATAACTATAGTAGCTTACATTTACTGAGAGCTCACAAGGAGCTAGACACAGTGCTCAGTGCATTCCATACATAATCTCATTTATTAGTGCCACTGAGGAATGTAGGCAAGAACAAGAAGAGAACAAAGGGAAAATTACTGATAGAAGAGAAAGATGGAAAAGCAAGGCTCTTGGGAAAAGTAGGTATAACCTACCTCCCAATCAATATGGAGAGCTCAACTCTTCCTGGGTACCCCAGTGGTTGTAGGATTCCAGCACTGGGGTGAACTATGCCATCATGTCACTTACCACTTGGCCCACCATATTGAGGAAAAGCTGTCTTACATGGAAAGTGTCAATAAAGGTGGAAAATATGCCTGTTACATTGGGTAAAAGGTAAGTTTGCTACATTATACATGATGCTGATGCTAACTTTCTTCTATAAGTCAATGGTTCTCTTAGCATAATGTGTTTATATTTTAATTATATGCATAAATATATAAGTATGTATACATATTATAGAAAATATATAAACCTGTGTGTGTGTGTGTGTGTGTGTGTGTGTGTGTGTGTGTGTGTGTGTTGGTACATCTGTGGGTTTGTATACTCATTCAGGAGATGTAAGAACACACTTGCTGAAATGCTGAACACCAAGGACAAGTTGAGGCCCTCTGGAAACGGTACTAAATAGCAGCTGGTTTTATTTACTAAAACTAGCTGTCCAGGTGGATTTAAAGGGAAAAAAAGGGTCAACTATCAAATCTTCTTGTATTTCTGTCATCTCCTGCAGGTGTGGCACCTTCTCGCGTGGCGGTTTCCCTTATTTATGTAACTCCTGGTCACCTTGCTTTCTTGAGAACAAACCAACCCTAGGTATCATTCAGCTCCATATGCACACCCAGAAACACACGCACAGATATGAGGGTGACAGTTACAACGCGGCATCCACATGGCCACGGAGAACTGTTATCCACTTACCCTCAGGACTTAAGAGGAGTGACTCAACATCAAGAGTATCTCTAGTGGCTACAACAATTCTCACCTCACTCAAGGACATTCTGGCTGGGGGCAGAGGCAAATAGCATACAAGCCACTTGCTCACAAAAAGCCAAGGAAACGCCATGCAATTAGAAACTCTCAAACCCTATACACCTGTCTGTCAAATATATACGTGTGTAAGGATAATGTATTAAAACTCGAACTACCTCAAATCAAAGTTTTCCAGTTCAGGGAAGCCCCACATGTCCAACCCACGCATCTATCCTTAATTTCTCAAATCTGTTAGATGGAGGCGGCACAAGAACTATTTTCCCATGGCATTTTTATGGCCCGTTTCCCTTGTCTCCAATCCCAGTGGTGTGAAGAGACAGAAGCTAAAATAGATAATGGAACAAATGGATTTGGTTTGAAGGACAATTTTACTGTCTTTTTTAAGACAACAACAAATATAGCTTCCAAACATGAAGAAGGGGGTTTTTCTTTATATCAGTTTCCATGCTTCCATTGCTAATTTTACACACACACACACACACACACACACATATACAATTATATATGTGTGTGTATGTATATACATATATGGCCTTAAACAAGACATATTTCCAAGAAAGCCTGAGTGTACAATTTAATTTTAAAGGTACACTTAAATATAGACTATGACTTGAAATCACGATACTATTGATTTTTTTTTTATTTTGAAGGTCTATATGATTTTATTAGACAATCTCAGGACATTTGACATCTATTACTGGAAATTCTTGGAAATTTAATCACTAATTAAGAACTTTAAAGAATAATGAAAGTTTGCTGTGTTCTGAAATAGAGGTAAAGATGCATATAGCAAACAAAGGGCTTAAGTGACCCATTGGTAGCAAACCAGATATTTTCTAGATATTCATTTGATATTTATGAAGTTACGAAACAGGCATAACACTGTAACCTCATATTTGATATTCAACATGACACAAGAATAAAATTTTATTTATAAATGTAAATGATACGAGTAAAATCTATAAAACGCATGTCTGGAATGTGGATGGTATTATTTATTAGGACTATCTTCCTTTTCTTACAACATAACATGTAAATGATGTTAAATGACAGAATGCATGCATATAGGTGGGCTTAGATGCAAAGGTACCCTGTAGACTTGTGTGGGGAAAGAGAAAAATTCCCCCTTCTCTCTTCTGGTTCTTCTAGTTGTATAATCAAATCAACATGAGACAGACTGACAAGAGAAAATTAAACTTAATTTTGTGTCCACAGGGACCCCACATATTTCAGAGGGTCAGAGACAGAAAGGGAAAATGAGGTATATATGACATTCTGAGCTAGGGATGAGGTAAGGTACCTCGGGAATTCAGGTCATTGCAGAGACCACACCTGTTCAGTCATTACTAGTTTGTCCTGCCCTGTAGACAAGTCAAAGAGAGTTATCTCTGATGATCTCTTTATGGGCAAGGCCCCTGACTCAAATTCCTTTAGCTGACTAAGGGTTTGGGGTTGGGGGACAGCAGTTTTTCTTGAGCTCACAAGATCTTGGTTAATTTTTAGCTGAAAATAATATGCTTACCACAGAAGCACAACTTGGAGTGACTCGTTCGGAACTCCTACACTTTCTGACCAAGGGAATTCCTAAAGTGTTCTTTGACAAACCACTGCTCCCTCTAAAAAGTCCAAATGAAACTATGCTCTTTATTTTTGAAAGTCATTAGATGACCCCACGCATGGAGATCACTGGTCCCACACCCATCATGCAAACTAGATCAATAAGCAAAGGCTGTTAGATAACTATCTTAAAATGCTTTATTGTTTTCATTTTACTTCTGTCATTACTTACTCAAAGGCACCTTCCAAGCATTGGAAAAGCCATTAGCCCCAAATGTGAGAAAGAGATCTGAAATTTTAAGATTGAAAACACTTTAAGAAGAAAAGTATTTTGCCTATAAATTTTCCATTAAGTCATTCCTCCGAAATCCTTGCTATCTCCTATGGAAATCAATTCCCTGATGGCTTTGTTTAACTTCTGATTTGGGGGCAGTTCAATGGCTTTGCTCATCTTGCCAACTTTGGTATACTGTTTTCCAAAGGAAAGAAATAAGCAATGTTTTGAGACCTTGGGTTGCTTATTTGGAATATCAATTTTGCTTCATTTTCAGACCATGTTCATATGTCTAAAACTACATCTGATGTTTCAGACAAGTTCTAATGTCAGTCATTACTTCCTCCTCCTCCTCAAATTCCCTAGTGATTTTAACAAGATATGCAGTCTTTCTTTTTCTGTCCAACACTGATAATTGATGGCTTTGATTGGGCCTTGGTCTTATAAATCCCAATTAGGCAATGACCTTATGATTTAGCCTGCAAAGTTTCACATTCCTGCCAAACCCAATCCTTTAAAAATCATTCTACTTCACAGCAGATTATTTTCAATGACCCTAGTACTTTCCAAAATGTAGGAGTCAGGAGACTTAGAAAATAATGTAATATGTCTAAGCTTTATTTCTATTCCCGTGTTTTATTCAGAGAATATTTTCTATTTAAAAATGTTATCATTGGAAGAGTCATTTGTTAATATTTTCCAGATTTTTCAAAGTATCTGCTTAGCCAAGTATTTTGCTTCCGAAAAATGCTACCTCACTGCTTTCTACAGAACGATCCAGGGGATGCTCTTTTGGCCCAAGACCTGCCCTGGAAAGGGACTAGCCTTCTCCAGTGACAATAAAGGAAGCGTCAAAGTCAACTTCTAAGGGAAAACCTCTGATGCCCCTTTTTGACCTAATCTTTTGAGGAACGTTAGGTTTCCCTCCCCTTTTTTATACCCTGGTATCAGAATAAAGAATATATCTCAAAATAGGAGGAGAAAGAGAAAAATATATATAACTTGAAAATATGAATTTAATAGTCCTGTCATTTCTTAGGCTCTGACACCCTGAGCAAAACCATCGAACCTGATTTTCTTTGTCGAAGAAATGGATAATGAGTGAATATCTTATAAGGTCTTGGCAGAAGGATAGAAAAATATAGATATAAAAACACTATTGTAAAACTGTAAAGTACCATAGAAATCAGAATTATTTTATTAGAACCAGTTTACATAACTCTAAGTTTCTGTTATTACTCTTGACAAGTGGCTGAATTTAAGCATTATTTGAAGAGCTCTGTAAGAATGTTCACAATTCTAGATGCTTGTGTTATGCCTTGGGTTTTCAGGTAGAGTGTATGCGTGTGTATGTGTGGGAGGGGAGCATCGCTTTTCCTTGCTGATTCACACCAAAATGCTAGCTTTCAGGAGGCAGAGCAAATGTAGGCAGTAGTTGTTTCAACAGTACACAGTTACTGTGATGACAAGCAATTTTTCTGTAAGAACAGAATGCTTTCCTGTCACCTTCCTCCAGATGAGGCCAAAATACTCCAGAAATAACAGATGCAGAGAAGCTGGGACCTAAATGAAGATCTACCTACTGAGAGAGTTGCAAATGCCTGAGAATCTCAGGGTTCATCCTTTCTCTCCAACCAGACCGCATGTAAAATTCACGGCATACAAAACAAAAGAAACTTATGTCTTACTTGGTTGGCGGAATATGTCCCACCCACTCCTGGGATTCCATGGTCCCCTGATGGTTCTAAGGGGTAAATGCAGACGGAAGAGTAGCATTAAGAACACAGCCCTGCTGAAGTTTTCCAGCACCAGAATTCTTCTGAGGTCCTTGAACCACTCAAGGGATCCCTTGAGATCTTCTCGATATCCCAACCCCTAGCATTTCACAACTCTATCTGTGACCAAGCTTGGGGAGCCAGATTCTATACTATTTCAATTGCTTTGTGTTTTACGGTGTTCATTTTTGCCTTTATGTCCTTAAGAATTCTTTTATCAAATCATCACATTGTACACTTTACTATATTACAATGTTATTCATCAATTATACTTTAACAAAGCGGGGAGGGGGCGGGAATTCCTCTTCTACCTTGCTAAGTAAAGCAATGGCAGTCTCTAGGGAACATGCCATTGACTCTAAAGTGTGTATTCATGAAGCTCATTTTCCTCTTTCCTCAGCTCTTATCAAGGGCTCTGTGAGGCTACGTGGGCCTTGGTGAAAGGAGCAAGCCAGGACTCAGGCATTGTAACTGGGAATCTAATGAATTTACTTGTGATTCACTAACTCCCCTTCTCCAAATCCTATTATCTTTTAATCTATTCAACTTCTAATGGATTTCCCTTTCTTACTTGCAAATTACCACAGGAAGCTGAGGAGTCTGGGAGAACAAAGCCTATCACTTATTCACTTCAAGTGCTAATAAAGTTGGTCATTAAAAAGAAACAGGAAACACTCCAGATTATTTCCATCTTGGTAGCAACAGGTCTGTAGCAGACACTTTAGGTGTGGGCTGACAACCCTTGATCTATGTCCCGGTCCTGTCTGGTTGAAGGTTTCCGGGAAAGGCAAGTGCAGTCTGTTCCAGAGAGCATGAACTCATGTGTCTAGGGACTGTGGAATAAATTAGACCTTTAGAGGGTATCACAGAGGCCGCTGACACAACTACAGATACCGTCCTTTGGTGATTTTATATGGGGTATAACTAATTCCCAGAGTTTATGCCTCTGGAAACCCAGCCCACTGGCTTGGAAACAAAGACTTTTATCCTATTTTGTATCCATAAATTCAAATCCAAACAGGAGTCGGTGAATGTACCCTTGAAAGAAAAGAAAGACAAAGACAAACACTACACAGTAAAGAGACTAAAGGAGGAGGAAGGGGAGGAGGAAGGGGAGGAGGAAGAGTTCCAAGGAGGCGGGACAGTATAGTGGAGGCAGCTCTAACTTTGAGTATAGCTCTGGTTTCATATCAAGGCTCAGTCAACAATGAGCTGTGTGATTTGGGGGAATTGACCAGATTTCTCTGAACTTGTTTCCTCATCCATAAAAAGTACTAACCTCATAGGCATTAAATGAAACAACTCATGTAGGCCACCTGTGTAACTGAAGTAACTTTGCAAATAACACTTATTTGGTTAATGATTCAAATTCAGAGTAAACAACTGCCTTTTTGATAGTAAAGAAAGTTCTTTCTTATAGAGGGAGGGCAGAATACTGTGGGTTATCAAGAAACTCTTCTTAGTCTGCTGTTACTCCTGTATTTTAGAGATCTGGACATTCACATCAAAACCGGTCTGAAAGGTACCTTAGACAATTGTTTTAGCAAGCCTCTACAGGACAGGAATAATAATACCACATTTAATTTATATTGTGCCATCTTTCTTAATACCTACGACTTTATTTTATCTTCCAAATCTCCCCGGGGGAGATCAATAGGATTTATCAGAGTAATTGTCATTCTCATCACTATACAGAGAGAGAGAAACTAAGCAAGAGGTTTTGTGACTTTGTCAAAGTAAAGCAGTATTAGAGATGAGACTAAAAGTCAGCTCTCCTTTTCCCAGGTTGTATATGTTTTCACAGGGCTACACATACATCTTGCCACATACAAATAAACAAATCTTTGGACAATCATGATTGGGGCAAATCTGTCCTAAACTCAAAGCTAAAATATGTTTCCCAAGATGTGTTTTATTACATCTCATGTGTCTCCTATATTCCTTTCTATAGCACCTCGATTACTTACACATATATAAGATGGAATGAAAATCATTAGTGGAATTTTAGCTCAAGTGGCAAAAATATCCACTAGGCATTCTGATGGAAACATTTTTATACCATTTCTGACCTTGGTCTCTAGTGCAAGGCAGGGATCCATTAGATGCAAGTGACATAAACAAAATCTCAAATTCCTCATATACACACAAAGTAGTTGATATTATACTAGCAGCCAAAGAGAAGCTGGAACAAAGAATGGGTTGAAAAACAGAGAAAGCAAGATTTTGTTCTCATGAACGCTAACAGACAACTTGAAGCAAGATGAACATGGAAACTCAAGTTTAATCTCTAAGTGGAGATGTTGACCTCATTCCTCTGCATTTCCCACAAAAGGATGATTTTAAGATGGGGAAAAAATGATACAGTGCCTAGAATTTTCCGGGCACAAGGAAGCCAGAATTCAAGTCACTGCACTTCTTCTGCGGAAACGGGAGGACAGCATTATATAACACTGCCTGCCAGTGTCCAAAAAGAGCCCCCCCCCCCCCCCGCGACCAACCGCTCGCCCCCCGCCACCGCCCTGGGTACCCAGCCAGCCTCGTTTCAAAACACTGGCAAGCCTTCGTTCTGTCTTTTAACTGAAGTTACATTGCTGCCCAAAGAACTAAGCATATATTTAGAAGACAGTCTCTTCCCAGTGTTTTGTCTTCTTTAAAGTTTCCTAATTGAGAATCATCTTCCACAACATTACATAGCACTGTACAGAACTGGGAAGACAGTCAGGAACATCCCCTATAACAAATTAAAAGTCTTAATGTTTCTGACTTTTTCCATATTTTTTCCTCTACAACGAATACATAGCTGACCTTTTCTGATTCCTAGCAGTATGTACCCCCCTTCCCTCAGATACTCACTTTTAAATCGACTACAGTAACACACTCAGTTCATTAATGTCAAAACATGGAATACATATGTGAATTTTATACCCAATTTTCTAACAAAGCGTTACAGGAGGCTTCAGTTTTAGTTTCTCTACTGCTGAAAGGGGAGCAGGGAAACATGGATATGATGAAACAAACATTCATTGGCGATGTGGATATAGACTATGGACGGACATTATTGGTTGTCACGCATACTCATTTTTTCAGTCAATAATGCATTTGTTAAGCTTCTAATATAAACCAATCTTAGAACAAGGCTTTAAGAAGATTCTATCTATCTATCTATCTATCTATCTATCTATTTTTCTCCTTAAGGAAAAAAAAGAGTTAGACAAATACAAAATTATGAGCAATGTTGTCTGCCACCAACAGAGGGCACTAAATGTGGTCCCCAGTCTGGCTCAAGTCTGCCTGGCCTGGATTAACAAACCAACACAAATACCCACAGGGGCCGGGCAAGTAATGGAATTGAAGCTAAACCAGAGATCAGAGAAGAAGAAGACAGAGGATCACTGAGAAACACACAATTCATACCAAGGCTAAGAAGACTGAGCTTCAGCTGTGAATTGGTGTTAGCCAACACACCTGATATTTTTTAATGACAATTACCAAGATTTTTTCTGTAAAAGTTTTAATAAGAGTTCTACTATAGGGGGCACTGTGATGTGCGGCCCAAATCTCTCTGGCTCGCTGTCCAAGCTGCTCCCTGTGACCGGCCTCCAGCCGTCAGCCCCTCAGGGTGAGCGCCTGCTATAGAGCCGGCTGAGCCAAGACGGAGCCCTTCCCAGGATGATCTGCATTCAACACTTGCCGGTGCAGGGGTACACAGGCCTGGCCATCGTGGCCCAACTCAGGACAATCTGAGAGGCCATTTCAGCTGCAGAGCTCCTTGTAGGGTGGAGTGGCGCCAACATTGGACCTGCATCCCAGCTCAGTGTCTCCATCCACGTAATTCCACTCCCTTCCCCTTTCTCCCCCAGGCAGGAAGCCCAGGGATCTCCTAAAACTCATGCGATGCACCAAACCCCACCTCACAGACTGCCCCTGGGAATCCAACCTGTGTCTATTAGCAACTAATGATCCCTTTTTAAAAAATTAATTTACTTTCCAATTACAGTTTACATATAATATTGTATTAGCTTCAGGTGTCCATCATAGTGATGAGACCTGTATATAGCTTACAAAGTGACCTCCCAAATAAAGTCCAGTGCCCACCTGATACCACACATAGTTATGAAAATATTGTTGACTATATTCCCTATGACAGCATTCCCTTCACTGTTTTACATCCCTTCATTTTTTATTACTGGCAATTTGTACTTCTTAATCCCTTTCACCTCTTACACTAATTTCTTCAACACACCTCTCATCTAGCAACCATTAATTTCTTCTCTATATCTATGAGTTTGCTTTGTTTGTTCCTTGAATTTTTTTTAGATTCCACATAAAAGTGAAATCATATGGTAGTTGTCTGTCTGTCTGATGATTTTTTATTTGTTTTTATTATTAACATGATGGATATGGAAAAAAACAGTGCCAATTTAAATTATCTGGTCTAAGCCAACAGGCAGTCCATGCCAGTACCGTCCAATGGGAATATAACAGAAAGCAAATAAGTAATTTTACATTTTTCTAGTGGTCACATTTAAAAAATAACAGAAAATAGAAACAAAAATTTTATAATATATTTTACATAACCCAATATATTCAGAATGCTACCATTTCAAAATGAAATCAACATCTAAAATTATTAATGAAATATTTTATATTCCATTTTCCACATTAAGCCTTTGTAATATGATGTATGTTTTATATCGCTAGCACATCTCAATTAAGACTCAATTTTTTTATTAGAAATACAGGGGTTGGCAAAAGTAGATTTATAAGTTGTGACTATGCAAAACACAGAGTTTATTTTTGTATTATTATTTATTTATTAGTTATTGTATTTTCCATACAAACAACTCTAAACTTACTTTTGCCCACCCCTATATATCATCTTTATAGAAATTTCATAAAATTTACAATTAAAAAGTAGATTCATATACCTAAGTTGTTCCATATATTTGACTTATTTTCCAGTGACTAAATTGAACATCGATACTTAAATTTCAACTAGTTAAAATTAAACTGAGTTAAAAATCCTGTTCCTCAGCCACACCAACCGCATCTCAGTGCTCGGGGCCATGTGTGCAGTGTGGCTGGGGCATCTGTGTTGGACAGTGCAGGCATGAGCCGTGTCAACTTTTTAAAAGTATTTTGATGAACATTTTGCATGCTATGATGTCCAAGCCAAGCCATGCAAAAGCAGTGAGTAAGATAATTGGAATGAAAAAAAAGAAACAAAATTGCAAAAATATGTTCTTAAAAAGAACTGTTGCACAAATATATGAAATCATTCATTTGGCAGTAAGAATGATCTTAATGACAAAGTAAAACTCATGCAGTGCATAGAAGCGCTGGATCTTTGTAGTTAACAATCATCAGCAATAGATGAAAAAGATGAACAAGAGACGAGAAAATGGAAAAAATACTTACTAACATGACCAGAAGATTAATACCAGCATGGCATGCTACCAGGCTGAGGTTAATCCAGGAAAAGGCTAAGAGTGAAGGATATGAAGGCCAAGCATAGTGAAAAGGATGCTGATCAAAATCTTATCACAAGATGCTGTTGAGTCCATATTCACAGTATTAATCCAATAGCAGAAGAGTAAGGATAGAACTGGAGCTGCTGAGAAGGTGCCTATCTTCACAAAAATCAAGAAGGGAGGGCAGTGCCTGTGTCAAAAGATGTTCAGTAAAGACCAAAAAAAGGTCTATTTTCTATCAGCCCATCCAACAGCAAATATTCTTTCCCCTCCAAATACCTACAGGTTTCCACATGCTGGGGATATACAATGAAATAAGACAGGTGGAGCTACTGTCCTCAATTTTCTCACATCCTGGTGGGGGAGGCATACAATTAATTCATTGGTAAATAAACAGGACCATTTCAAACACTACTAGGTGCTAAGAAAATGACAGAAGGACAATGTGACAGAGCATGACCTTGGCTAGGGTGACCAGGAAAGGCTTCTCCGAGAAGAATACATTGAGTTGAGGTTTGCAAGATGAAGAGGGGCAGCCAGATGAGAATCTGAGGGGAAAGTGTGCCAAGTAGTACTTTATTTATAATAGCTTAAGTTCTTAAATAATTAAAGTACTAAATAATCAAATTTAAGTTGTCCTTGCACATATGTGGTTCAGCCTGAATTCTTTCTAGTGACTGAATATAATTCTGATTCCCATATACTATGTAGAGAAGGACAGCTATCTTATGCCTCTCAGCAAAAATTTTAGGAAATCATTGCTCTAATGTAAATAAACATATGGACTGACATAGTAACTAATTCCCTGCAGACTTAGCCTATTTCCAGGATCATGCTTTGGGTGTTATTTGTATTTGTCCTAGGAAATTTCCCTTTAGACAGAACAAATGGTAAGATGATCATATATTCCCTAAGAGTCCCTGTTTGCCTCGCAATGTCCCACTGTGTGCCTATTACGCAGGCATGGTTATTTACAGTGTCCTCTTTCACCTTCCAAGGTGTCCTGCTTTGGAGATAAACTATGTGGTCACTCTAAATGGTACCCCACTGATTGTACTGGGAGGGTAGAGGTTAATTCTCCTAGTAGATCTCTCTGGCAAGCAAGCACACACAGGGGCCTTCTGTACCCTTGCATGCTCCCAGCCAGTTCCCATCTGCCAGAGATTAAAGATAAATAATGTAGACTGTAAGCAAACGATGTGATTTATACTAAGCACCATAACGTGCTCTCATGCAGGGTAACATATTGTCTCCTAGCATGCCCATCCTCCCTTGCCTCCCTCACTGACCTTACCAGTGAAAAGAGCTTCTTGATTTAATGATGGCTGATAGCAGGCACTGAAGACTCCTGGCTTTTTTGATCCTACATTTACCTCTTCATTTTGTTTAGCTTAGTTTTACTTATTGTTCCTCACTTAAAGCAACCAGCATGACCCTTTGGGTATTGTGTTTAGAGCTAAAGCAATCAATACTAGTTTCAAATAACATGGAAAACCCCCCAGACCTACATCAGAGCTGTAAGCAGGATTTTTGATTGGAGCCAAATGTTACCTTTTTCAGGAATCAAAATGTGTTGCTCAGACAGTGGTGTGACATGAGGGTGAGGGAATATAGAGCCACCTTATTATACCAATTAGAGCCTTAAGGAACAATTTAGAGATAGTTGAAAACCAAGAGAGGAATAAGAGGAAAGGATGTTAAGGATGAGAAAAAACTTTCAAAGAGAAAAAGAAAGTCTGGCTGGAATGCACCTTCCTCCATCCACAGCTCTGCTTACCTGCCCTGTTCTGCCTACGTATTCTTTATACACCACTTTAAGCATAATCTCCACCACAATACCTTCCCTGACTTATACCCCAGCCTCAGAGATAGAACTAAATCCTCCTGTCCCCTCCTGTCCACTTCCACAGCCCCAAGGACATTCTATTAGAAATTACACGAAACATTTTCAATTCTCTCCCCCCGCCCCCCGCCCTCTGTCTCTCTCAATTGCAAGCTCCTTGAAAGGGATCAGTTTCTTATCCATCTCAATAGTCTCGGTTTAGCAGCTTGCATGCAGCAGTCACTCAATAACTGTCCTCTGAGCTTAATTGAAACCCACACATACCAATGAATTTTAGGTCCTATTGTTGAGGGAAGGAATGAATAACTGAGTGAATTATAGCCCTATAATGTGGCTGTTTTATTATGTAGCTATTTCTTAACAGACAGACCAGCTCTAAACTCTACATGAAAGATTCAATTTAGGGGAAACAATGGAAAATTGGAAAACCCATCTTGGCAGTAAACATTGAGATGAATAATGGGGCAAAGAGCCTGGACTCTGCTTTCCTAGGCATGCACACACATGCGCGTGCACACACACACACATAATCATTTAGTTACAGCCCCAACTACTGGGAGAGGGGTAGACCAGAGGCTTTTTCCATAAGGAACCTACCCTCTAATTGGCAAAAGGTAAATTACTGCACTCACCGTTCCTGTACTTGGTGGGGTGATAGAATAAGCTGAAAGTAAATTGAAAAATACTTTACTTTCTCTTCAGTTCTGAACTTCATCACTGAAAATTGTATTTCTATTATTTCCATGAAATTATGTTATAGGCACTCTTAGCATTCAAACAAAAACATAAGAAAAATAGGTGGTTTTGAGCTATAGAACTGCCTTTCCAACTGATTTTAGAAGTTTAAGAATCTCGCAGGTAAGAAACTTAGAGGTGACGTGAATTGACCCCAGTTGCATAAAGCCTGGTGTGGTATCTGGCATTTGATAGGCACTTGGTAGATACTTGTAAGAAAATAAGTAAATGAGTAATCAATGAATGATCAAGCATAGCTAATAATTGTGAATTGAACCTAAGTACTGCATATCCCAAGTAAAATGCTATTCCCACTGTACATCTTATACTGAGTGTAATTATCTCAACACAGATATTTATCTTTCTTAAATTTCCAAAGACTACTAAAATCTCTCTTTAAAAACCTATTTTCAATCCTTTTACATACACAGGCAATTTAGTATCTGGAATGGGAATGCTAACAGAATCACCATTAAATGAGATTATACGGCATTGTCCCAATGGGAGGAAAGTCCCCCAATGTTTGTACACTGTTAATAGTGCTGCCATTTCTCCAAGTATTCCCAAGACAGAACACACCTCTGGCCAGTTTCTTTCAGCCAAGCTTCCCTCAGGCTGCCCGGATGTGTGCAGTACCACTTGGAATATCAGAGGGCTCCCATCAATCCCTGGCTGCTACTCATTATTCTGTTTCCTCTGTCAGCTCCCCACGCCCCTGGAAAATCTTCATGTTAACAACCAGAGTGAAATTCTCTTTTTGCTTCTGTGCATGACCACCTGTACATATTTGCCAGCCATTAGGGGTCAGACCTTCTCCCCAGGACACAGAATGCAATGCAGGACAAAAGCCACAGTGCCATAAACTGGCCAACAAAAATAAAAGTGAATCATACTTGTCTTAAACACTGAGCTTGCAGCGTGGTGTGCTAAAGCTATGGAATGAAAAGAACTACATGCGCACATGTATACAGGTAGGTTTTGATTTGCATACTTCTGATAGGCACAAATTTCCATTACCACGATGTAGTTAATTGCTCTAGTCTCCTAACAGCAGGGTTTAAATTTCAATTAGTATAGGTAGTATGCAGTTAGTCACTGCTAGTTCTTCTGTCTACAGTCACCACATAGATCACAGATGTGCAGCACGGTCCAGGGCCAGTCTCGTCAGTTCTTTCAGCGAATGGTCACTAATGGTCACTAAGCACCTGGTACACAGTTCCTCTGTTAGTCCGTCTCCCAGTGATCCGCCTGTGTGACATTTTATAAAACTCGTTCATCTAGATAGAGTCTTGACCAATAAAAAAGCCAAAAAATGAAAATGCTGAAAGTGAAATATACGTTGGACATAAATGGACTTATAGAAGAAAGGACTGACTGTGAAATGTTGAGGTTGTTGCCCTTCAAGAGAGACTTCAATGTCCACATGTAGCTAGACAGCTCTTCCTAAAATTCAAATCTGATTCCTCACTTATAACTAAGCATCCACAACACTATCCTTTTTACCAGAAAAAAGGGCATGTTGCTTTCCTGATTTATATCACATCAATGGGCTCATGACCCCACACATCCATGTGGCTGAAGGAGACCTGGGAGTAGACAGACTCTCTCAGATGTCTTGCAAAGCAACTTGGCATATAGTCCTATGCCTCACTTTGGGATCCAATGCTCTCACAATGATGACTATAGAGCAGTTAAAAGCATCACTTGCTATAGCAATCATGAGAAAGCTTTTCTTCTAACATTGTTCTGAAAGATCTATGAGCCCATATTCCCCTGGAATTGTATCTTCTCTTTGCTGCGTTTTACTTATAATGCTCACAGTAGAGAGGTCATGAATACAACTCAAGTGACAAGTCTTTGCTGTTAATTTTCCCCCTGGAGAGCAATGCAATGAAGTAGAAACATGATACAATAAGATTATCTAGAATCACCCTCATTCTGAAGGGAAAGCATAGACACAAAAAGCAAAATATTACCTCGTTATAAAAAAACAAGCAATTTTTGAGATTATACGGATGTGCTTTGTATACAAGACCCAGTGTGTTTGTTGAACGATATGTAGGGCTGTTTCCTGTTGGAAATATTTATTTCATTATTTTAAACATTTCACATTTTAGCATTCTCATTACAAAAATAAAATATGCTCCATAAAGAAAAGTTGGATAATATTAAGACATTAAAAAGCACAATGAGGAGGATAAATCAAGTTTAGATAGATCCTTTCTGGCTTTTCTTCAGGGACATATATGTATACTTAGTGAATACTGTCTCACACTCTACCTGCTTTTCTATAGTCTGATTGTTCAATCAGCCCCTGTTATAAACGTCCCCTGATGCTTAGAGTCTACTGATCAACTGGATGAAAATCGTAAGTGGGAATCAGCAGTCAGTTGAAGATAAATCACATAAAGTTATGTCCTAATGATGGAAAAAATCAGTTTGACCTTGTGACCTCAGAAAGAAATACAGTTTTCAGGTCTGTTATTTCTTAGTGTGCCAAGAACAGGGGCACTTGCACACCTGATCATCACGCCTGTGTGCAAGGTTTTCTGCAGCTCTGTCCATTTTATGTTTGGAAGAAGGAAGTAATTGCCATGAACCTAAGGACTTCTGTTGTTGCCAGAACACAAGCATGTGCCCCAAAATATTTCTTTAAAGTCCTGAAAGGACAAAGAGCTCACTTAAAGGAGATCCTACTGGCCAGCTGGTGATAAATTGAACTACATAAAATTGATAACAAAATTGCTCAATATCTTTGTTGTTGTTTCTTTATTGTTGATTAAAACAAGCTAAGGCTATAAAAGTTCATAGTGATACTCACAAAAAGTTAATATACATTATATCACAGATAGTTATAAAGTAAAAGAAGTATGAACATAATAAAGTATATTTAATTGTTACTGATTTCAGTAAGTAAGGGAGTGCTAAAATAGATGTCCACATACATTTTGTTTTAGCTTTTGCTTAGTTGCTTGTTTATAAAGTATTGGTGTGGTCATGTTACTATTGGGAAAGTAGAGAGTGGTGACTAAAAGTAACAGGAAATACATCAAACAGTCTTGCAAAAAGAAGGAGAAGAACAAGAATGCTACTAAGAGCAGAGAAGGCTGGTCAGCTCTGAGCTTCACACCCAGTAGACAAGGACTTACCAGTATACTCTAGGATGACATGCTAATCTAACAAGCTAAAAAGAAATAACTACTTGGATTCATCTTCATGTCTCGGGACATAAAACTGCCAGATATTTCTCAACTCTTAATAAGTTATTTATAAGAATAAATTTTTTTAAGAATGTTAAATAAAGGACAATAATCTTTAAAAAATGGGCAAAGGATCTGTATAGACACTTCTTTAAAGAGGACATACAGATGGCCAATAGACCTATGAAAAAATGCTCAACATCACTAAGCATCAGTGAAATGCAAATTAAAACCACAATGAGATAGCCTCTTATACCTGTCAGAATGGCCATCATCAATAAATCAATAATCAACAAGTACTGGTGAGGATGTGGAGAAAGAACCCTTTTGCATTGTTGGTGGGAAGGCAGATTGGTGCTGCCACCGCTGTGGAAGGCAGTATGGAGATACCTCAAAAAATTAAAAATGGATCTGCCTTTTGACACAGCGATCCCACTTCTGGGAATAGATCCGAAGGAACCCAAAACAGTAATTTGGAAGAGCATAGGCACAGATACGTTCATTGCAGTGTTATTTATAATCGTGAAGCTATGGAAGCAGCCCAAGTGTCCATCAGATGAGTGGCTAAAACAACCATAGGACATTTACACAATGGAATTCTACTCAGCCATAAAAAAGAAGACAATTTGCCTTTTCCAACAGTATGGATGGACCTGGAGAACATTATGCTAAGTGAAATAAGCCAGTCAGAGAAAGGCAGGTACCACATGGTTTCACTCACATGTGGAATCTAATGACCAAACTGAACTAACAAGCAAAACAGAGACTCACAGATAGCAGTTGACAGGTAGTGTGGGGGTGGTAAGGGGCGGAGGGACTGAGCAAAAAGAGAGACGGACTCATGGACGTGGACACCAGTGTGGTGATTGCATAGAGGAGGCAGGTGTAAGGGGATTAAATGGTAACGGAAAAAATACAAGAAAAAAATAAAGTGACAAAAAAAGAAAATATCTAATAATAAACAGGGTTCATATAATGTTACCAAGTGTAATTTTTAAAAATATATTGGGAGAGAGACAAGTTGCAAAAACTATTTAGACTTTTGGGAAGGTCATTATGTCTTTAACAGATAAATGAATTTAACGATTAAAAAAATAATCTCAGCCTGCTGACCAACAGCTCAGATCTGATTCACCTTGAGAAGCAGCTACTATTTAATACATTAGCTGAGTATTGATATATAATTCTAGAAAATATAAAAATAAGTATAGGGATAATGACAAAATGAATCAAACTCATGATTTACCACAGATTTAAGTTAAAGAATAGAAATTTAAGGGCAAAAGATGTGTATTTTAAGGTATTTAAAATGTATAAAAGAAACAAAATATGTGATTGAAGTTTAAAATTTTAAGAGGAAGTGGTCTTCTTATAAAGAAAATTTAGTTTTTAAAGTGTGGGTTTTTAGACATATAATTTAACTAAATGATGCATTTAAATAAAGTTGTAGATAATAATAACTGTTCCTCTCTGTGCACCAAAGCCCCTCGATACTAAGGCATCAACTGATATAGTATATCCATTTTGCCTTATACCTGTTAGCTTTGCATTTCTTTAAACTCTTCCAGGACTAACAAACAAAATGTCTTTGAGAAAAATTGCACCCCAGGGATAGGGCTGCAGGTACAATAGGGTGGTAATTTGGGTTATGAAAAGAGGTTTGTAACATCATTCAAACTCTGCCTCTATTTGGTAAGGAAATTGAAATTCATTACTCCTGTAGCTAACCAAATGTGTCCATTAAAATAGGCCAGGTTATCCTGCTGTAACAAATGAGCCCAAAATCGCAACAGCTTAAAATACTACAGGTCTATTTTTGTCTACTGTGGGTGGACTGGAGGCTTTGGTATATGTTGGCTTGGTTCTCATTCCAAGGACGAGGCTAATGGAAAGGCCACTATTTGAAATATGAGCAAATTGGTTTTGGTAATAATTTATACACCTTTATCAACTGGAAGATTCTGATATTCATTCATTTGGTCAAAAACTATTGTGGATTCACTCTTTTCTAGGCACCTTTCTAAGCACTGGAGATATATTAGGGAACAAAACAGACATGATTCCTATCCTAGCGTTTACATTCTAGCAAGATTTGTCAGAATGTAGTCATGTGTGTTTCTATATTTGCCCTTTTTCTTATATGTACTCATAATCTGTGTATATAATTTGAAGATTTCCTATATGTATATACTATCTGAAGATTGCCAGCTAGTCTTGTAGAAGGGGGAAGGGGGAACTCTAGAGGGTCTCATGTCAACATTTAAATGCTTGGCCTGGGGGACACATACCACTCCTCTTCACAGCTCATTGGCCTAAAATGATCACCTGGCACCATTCAATACATAAAATTTCAGGATGTGTAGGCCTACTACGTGCCCAGAACATGGAAAACCAGAAATATCTGATGAACTTTTTTTTTTTTTTTTTGCTGGAACTTTCATGAGCAAAATTAAAAAACTGCCTATGTTCTTTGAAAAAAAAAATGACACCAAGTTCAGAGATAAGGACATGGTTTTGTCAATACAAGAGTCGTTACTTATTTGTTTCCCTGCTGTTGTCTGAGGGTAGTTTCTGCCCCCTGCTGGGATGAGAGTCACCCTGGCTCTGCAGATGTGCCTTGGTCTCAGCACCAGTCAGCCGCACCTCTTTTCACTAAAATGTGTGCCCTGCATCTTTACGGCTTTGCTTCCTTGCTCAAGCAAATTCAAAGAGAGAGCTTTCTTAATTCACTGACTCGTGACCTCCACACCCCCACCCCACTACTTAGACTCTCTTGTCCCCTAAGTACACACTCAGGTGATAGTAACATTTCCTCTCCAGAGGCACAGCCTGGATCCCGGTGGGATCACTTTCTGCCAACTCTGACAATGACTTTCTCTTATTTTCCCATTCTTAAGGGCTCACCTTAAGAAGTATCTCCTACAATCTGTCTGATGCTGACAGGTTAATAGCTGGATCCTGGCAAATACTAGAAGAGACAAAAGTGCTGCCTGACACCTGAAACACTTACTTTTTTTTTGTTGCCACTGGTCCTCCCCTGCCCCCACCCACCCACCCCCTCTACCCCTCATGTCTATCTGTGCAACTTTAAAAATGGTAGCTTCAAATTTAGTGCTACAAATATATTTGGGGGTTACATCCCCCAAAAAAGTCCATGATTTCAGGGAAATGATCAAATCCTTTAGAGACAGCTCATAATCACTTCTTTGGAAGCATCTAGATACAGAACCTGACAGTGTATCCAAGGTTCCTTTTATCAGCTTAGTTAGTAAAATTTAATTATGTTCTGGTGACCAATATCACTCCTACATTTGTAATTACATTAAAAGGACAGCCACTCTCTACCTTTCTATGGTTATCTTATTTCCACCTAAGTCCTCCCTGCTCTAGGTAGACTACCATAGGAAAAAAAAAAGGATTGCAATCTCTTATGAAATGTGTGAAATAGTGGTGAGAGATGTAGGAGAGAGAATACATGAGAAACCTGCACATGATATAAGAGATATGATAAAGGTATATATGAACATGACTCCATATATACATGCATAAACATACTGGGTGGGCCAAAAAGTCCATTTAGGTTTTTTCCCCTAAAATAAAAGACGTATTTTTTATTTTCACCAATAACTTTATTGATTTGGATATTTTGAGTATGTCAGTTATCTCCCACATGGTATAACGTTGATTGTTCTCAATTCATGTCTCCATTTGATCATGATCACTATCAACTCCTTGGTCTACCCAACCATGGAGCATCATCCAGCAAGAAATCTCCAGCATGAAACTTCGCAAACCACTTTTGACATGTTCGATCAGTCACAGCACCTTCTCCACACACTGCACAAATCTCTCCTTTTTTTTTTTTTTTTTTTTGCATTTCGGTTGCAGTTTTACCTTTCTTGAAATAATAAAGCATAATATGCTGAAAATGTTGTGTTTCTTCCATCTTTAATATTAAAATGGCTAAATAAAAATTCACCAATTTTGATACTTTTTTAATGCATGCTTATATGATAGCTATCGCAATATAATCTAACAAAATTTTTTCAAATAATGTTTAAAGACAACTAAGCACTACTAGAGCCATCTTATAGAAAAAAACAAATGGACTTTTTGACCAACATTATATATACATATAGGAAAAAGGGCAAATATAGAAACACACATGGCTACATTCCGACAAATCTTGCTAGAATGTAAACACTAGGATAGGAATCATGTCTGTTTTGTTCCCTAATATATCTCCAGTGCTTAGAAAGGTGCCTTGAAAAGGGTGAATCCACAATAGTTTTTGACCAAATGAATAAATATCAGTCTTCCAGTTGATAAATGTGTATAAATTATTACCAAAACCAATTTGCTCATATTTACCAATAAGCATCGTCACCAGTAACCATTGTATGTCCATCCTGGTATATCTTTTGCAGTGTCTTCACAAAATATAACAAAGACAAAGGACGTTGAAGAGAACATGAAAGTCTCCCCCGAATGCCATAACTGCTGCATGTGAAATGGTGATTTCCAGGTATCTGCATTCTGACATTTCATCTGAAGACCCTTTATACACCAGAAAAACATCACTCATGGGGACATACGTAGGGATTATTCCATCAGCATCAGTGACTGAAACAATGTCAACTCTAGAAAGGAGGCAGTTTCCTTATCTGTAAAATGAAGTAGCCAGGCGGGGCTGGTGTGGCTCAGTGGATTGAGTGCCGGCCTGCGAACAAATGCTTGATGGCTTGATTCCCAGTCAGGGCACATGCCTGGGTTGCAGGCCAGCTCTCCAGTAGGGGTCGTGTGAGATGCAAGTACACACTGATGCTTCTCTCCCTCTCTTCCTCCCTTTCCCACTCTCTAAAAATAAATAAATAAAATCTTAAAAAAAATAATGAAGCAGCCATGCCCTCTAGAACTGTGGCCAAGCCCCACACACCTCCTGCCTCCTAGGAATCTTGACCATGCAAACAGTAACTAAGCCAGAGCTTTATGACTATGGTGCGTATAATGGGGTCAGCCTGGCAGAACAAAATGCTGCAGTAATTTTGTATCCATTACAGCCTAGAAATGGAACCCATGAAAGAGAAAGGGTATGCAGGAGACAGAAGTCTGCAGATGTCTCTGTAATGAACTCTCACAAAGAAAAGCTCTCCTCTGTGTCTCCTTCCATTAGCCAGCTGCCTCGCATTGTCACTAATGGAAGTCTACCCCCACCATCCCCTGGAAGCACAAGGGTTGAGTTGGAGAGCCTTTCCTTCTCTACCCTGGTCACGGTCTCCAAGGAGGATGGGTCTGGTTATTACTGAAGCCCAGGTTCTGAGAACCGCATTCCCACAGCAACTAAATTGTGTGCCTTTGGAAAAGCATCAGTCTGGTTGTTGGAAAGCATGTCTTCAAATCCTAATTCTACCATTTTTGATCTAGATGACCTTCAGTGTAGTCCTTATCCTCTTTGTCCTTTAGTTTCCATAGATGCATACTGGGAACAAAACAGAACATATGCTATAGATTTATTGTATATACTGTATGCAAAGTACTTGTTCCAGCACTTAGAAAGTGCTCAAAAATCACGGCTATTATTATCAATACTAGTAACAGAAAAATGCACAGTCTATCAAGAAATAAGACATATGGTGGCTTCCTGTAAAGCAAACCTAATGAAAAGACTCATCATGTTTGTGAAAAGATAATATCCTCAGATGATTTATTTGTCTGAAGCACAATGCAACAGATTAAAAATTTTTCCAAGTAATATGGGACTAAGTTCTAGACAGGCTGACAACTTTGTTTTTCCTGGGCAGAACATTTTTCTCTCTGGTCAATGAAAATTATAGCCAATCTCATATGGAATGGTGACTGTTTCTTTTCATTTTTCTTGGATATCTGTGAATTCCTTGCATTGCTGCAAGAGTGATATTTCTTTATTTTATTTTTCAATTACACTTTACTTTCAGTGTTATTTTGTATTAGTTTCAGGTGCACATCATAGTGATTAAACAATCATACACTTCATAAACTACTACATATGTAATGCTAAATTTGTTTCTGAAGCACACATCTAGTTTTATTCTTCCCTTCTTGAAAGAATACTCTTCTAGCATTTGTACAAGTTATAAATGTCTAAAGGGGCAGAGATACACCAATAAATGTACACTTGATTGGTTATAAAGGGAAGGAAGAAGGATTAGGAAAAGATAACACCAAATACTTTTCCCACCATGAATTGTCAAATGATAACTACTACTAGTGAAAATGAAGAAGTTTCTTACTATCAGAATTGGTTTAGTTTGAGCAAATTAAACTTAACATACTGGTGGCTCTTCCAGATGATATTCACAGGCAGTTGGAAATATAGGCTAGGATTCAACAGTAATGCCAGAATTAAAGACATAACATTTCCAAAGAGGTGTGAGTTAAAGTTCTGAGCATGTTGGACATTGGCAAGAGAGATGTATAGCCTGAAGAGAAGAGGGCCATTCTCTCTGGAGCATGCCTGCATTTAGAGCAGCATTTCTCATTCTTGGCAGTATTCACATTTTGGGATGGGTAAGTTCTTTGTTTTGGGGTCTGTCCCATACATTGTAGGATGTTTAGCAGGTTTCTTGTCCTCTCTCCACTAGCGGCTGGTACCCTCTTGCCCCTCCATCCTGTTATTTGTGATAACCAAATATATCCCCAGACATTGCCAAATACCCTTGGGTGAGGGGAGAAAATCGCCCTGGATGAGAACCACTGAGGAGTAGAAGGAACTAGAAAATGTGAGCAAAAATGTCAATGGGAGTCAATACTGATGATCTCATGAAAGTCAAACTGAAGCACTCAAGAACAGACTAATCAAGACAGAGCTTTGGAACTGTGACCCTAGACCAGCAGCATTGGCATCATCTGAGAACTTGGGAGAAGTACCAATTCTCAGGCTCAGAGCTTAATGAGTTGGGAACTCAGTATTGAGCCAGGAAATCTGTGTTTTAACAAGCACTCCAGTGGGTCTGACACAATGAAGCTTAAGTACCACTGATGAAGATTATCCAAAGGTACATGGAAGTCAAAAGAGATGATTTTGGGAAAAGGTCAGCTACTGTGATCATCTGGATATTAAATTGTATCATTCAGGGGGCCACTTTTGGGAGTGATGAAGGGAAAAAACGCAAATTGGGATGTGTTCTGGGAAGTAGGCAGTGAGGACGTGGAGGCAGGCACTGCAGATTACTTTTCTAAGAAGTTAGTCATGGTGTGAAGAGAGAAAATGTAGCAATATTAAACTTTGCATTGTCAAGAGGCATTTTGATTTGCTCTAGGATAAAGGAGACAATCAATTCCATGGTCAGGGCAAAGAAGTCAATGAAGAATTAGAGAGAGAGATACAAAAGCTAGAGGGGCTAACTGATGGAGGAGTGTTGCGTTGGGCAACTGGCCACTCGGTTCACTTACTCTCCTCACTCACATGGCTGAGAGATTCAGAAGGTCCCACAAGGCCTCAGGTTAGCATGCCCTGGTGAATGACTTACAGATTTGGAATAAATAGTCATTCTTTTTCATAGGAGTGTAGAAGTTCCTCATTATCAATATGAACCTTACAATGATTCTCAAACCAGAGGTGACATTTGTCAATGTTTGCAGACATTTTTTTTTTCGAAAGTGGAGAGGGTCACTACTGACATCTCATGGGTACGGGTCAAGGATGCTGCTAAGCATCGTACAATGCACACAACAGCCTGGCATAGCCATGATTGTTTGATGCAATATGTCACTGTTGCTGAGGTTGAGAAACCTTGGTCACTAGGATCACTTGGTTGTACTACGTGAATTTTATGTTTTAAGGCCTACTTTTCCCAGGCACGCAATTTGCATCTCAACTCTAACTTTTGCCTACTATTTCTCATCATTGTCATTCTACCGAAAAGAGAGGTTCATCTAGTTTGGCTGTAATTCCTATAACATTTCAGCTCAAAAAACATACCTTTATCCCTATCACTGTGTTTAGGTCTATATTGTATCTATATGCTAACAGGTGTGCATGCTATGTGCAAGTCCTCAATTTTACTCATGGCCAATAGGATATCTTCATGCAGAAACTAAACTTCACAGACCTCAGAGACCAGCCTGGCTTTTTCCAGGGTACTGAGTTTTACATTGTTTCAACTCCAAAAACTGAGACACACACAGACAACACTTCTGAAAGTGCTTATTTTGCTTTTCTATATACATGTTGTCTGTTGAATAAGTCAACAAAGATGCCAGTTCTTTACATTAACACCATGTCCTAGTTTACTCATTCAAAGTTTCAAGAGTCCAGATACTCTGCCAAAAATTACAGAAGGAAGGAACAGACAATGGTCTATTTGTTTGAAACATCCACTGTTGGCAATATTGCTGCCAGCCAGGCTTCTAGGCTGATATGCAACTGAATGTAAAATGCATCCTTCTTGATTTCTCCTACCAGTCCACTCCTACATGTTGGATTAGTCATAACTGCAAGGTGACAAGATAAAATAAAATAAAGAAAGCAGGGGGATGGGATGAAGAGGGCTGGCTGCTTCAGAAAGAAGCAGTAGTTCTGCAAAGGGTTACTTTTCAAACATTTTGTCTTGGAATGTTTAAGATTAATGGCTATGTGTAGGATGAGAGAATCTGTTGATATTTTAGTCATTTCTATGTACTCAGCATATTTCAAAAAATAAAATGATAAAACACCATAATGAAATGATTACTCAGAAGTTAGACTATATTAGGTTTTGTGGTTATTGCTTAAAATGGACTCTAACTTCTCTTGGATTCTGGCTTTGAAAGTTTTGAGCAGATAAGTTAGTCATGCACACACTGGGCTTCTCCGTTATGGAGAATAGGCTGTTGAGAACCCTGAGGATAGACTAACTTGTAAGTAGTTATTCCCTTCACAAAATAACTCTCATGGCTGCCCAGTTTTTCTCTCCAAAGCTTTCCTTTTTTGTCATGTTCTTTTGAGCCTTCTCCTTCTGAGTATACAAGCAATCACACAGGTAAGTTCTACTCTCTCAACACTTGTGAATACAACTTTAAGCAGGGAGGGTAAGTGTAGAATTTGGGGCTGGGAGCAGTCGCCACCAGACCATTATCAGGAAGGCAAAAAAGGCACAAATGAAAGACAGGGGCTGATGACATCTCACGGTTTCAACTCAGGAGTTTCTTGTGGTTTCAGGAAATGGTAAATAGAAGCCTGATTCTATTTAGCTCCCCAGAGGCAAACTGCTTGCATTCACATCCCTTATCTCCTGCCCCTCACCCATACTTGTCTTTTCCCACTGCTTCCGAGATAATGGTTCTCATCCTTCCCGATCCTTACTTTCTTCTTCCTCCTCCATTCTCAATTTCCTGTATCAACTTTTTAATGAGAATTTCTGATTTACAGAGTTACAAAAATAGCAAAAAGAGTTCCCAGAACCCCTCACTCATATTCAACTATGTTAACATCCTACATTACCATAGAACAATGATCAAAACAAGGAAGTTGATTTTAATGCAATGCTATAAACTAAACTATCACCATACCACTTGCCATAATTAAAAAAAAAAAAACAAGTATCCAATGCATTCATCCATTTAGCAAATATTTATTAAATTCCTACGATATGCTATACAACATTCGAAGCATTTGGAATTAATCCATGAACAAAGGTGGCAAAAACTACACTGGAAAAAATCAGTGAATAAAGAAGGCAAAAATAGCATTGGTGTCCTCATTCTAGTCTTAATTCCAGAGGGTTGAAGATAGTTCCGTTCGTTCTGCAGACAGCGTTATTACTGAGCCTCATTTAGGTGGGATAGATCTGGAGGGCCCAAAGGACAAGCCTAGTCGAAAGTCAGCCCACACCATTAGTCCTCCTGAGCTATCTCCCGCACGTTCTTTGCAGTTTTACACTTGCATTCCTTAACCCTTCTAAAACTTTCAAAGTATCTGTCCTCTTCTCTGTGTTTGTGGCATAAAAATGGCCGTTTTCATGACATTTATTGGTATTTTTCCTGAATTTCTTTCCCAAGAGCAACAAAGCTGGATAAATTAGAATAATGAAACTATATACAAATGATCATCTACTACAAGTGCAACATTCTTGGAATCTTCCCAAAAACATAATGCCAAAAGAAAGAAGGATAGGACATTTATATTTAAACATCTTATTAGCCACACTACCTGATTTTCAACTGCCTTTAATACTGTATTTTTCAAAGAAAACTGTAGACTCATAGAGATTTGAGGTACTGAGAATGTAATCCAATGCTGTTTGAGAGTTAACTCTTGTATAAGCAGTTCATACTTGCGACCACATCTAATAATCTCTTTACAACATTCCTTAGAAGAAAATGAGTCTAGATGTTTTAACATGAAAAACACTGTGTACAATTGCTAAAAGGGCACTTGAAAAATACGTAATGTGGAAAGGAGAGAGAGAATGATGGACAGAGAAAGAAATTCTTAACAAATCTAGGCAGGAATCTAACAGTAGGACCTTATCACAGAGCAAGGAGTTGCCAAATCCCCACAAGTTTGGGGGAAACCTAACAGTCATTTCTTTCACACATGGCAATGAAAGGAGAGCTCGGCCAATAATCTGATCCTGACTTACTCTTTGCCAAGTTTCTCAATCTTTCTGCTTCTGCTAAAGACATTTCCTTTATTCCCTCAGCCTTCTGGAGAAAATTACTCCCAAACCTTTGCTTACAGAACAAATACAGAATGAAAGAAATAGCTCAGACAGAGACATAATTATCTCGTTATTGTAAGTTTTGTTAGTGAATCATCATCTCTAGAGAAACTGATAGGCTAGTGTTCTGAAGCTGCAAACCTCATGGCAACCCCACACCAGTTTAAATGTGCCAAAGGACAGACACTCTACCAGGTCCGGGTGAGGCCACCAACCAGTCCACACTCTAGTTAATAAACAACAGAAAGAGACTTCGAAATAAGCAACCAACAGGGAAAAGTCGATTAAAATTGATGTGATATTCACTGAGTATTACATAAAAAAAACAATGTCTTTGGACATTGAGAAATTGTCAGGTCATCCATTCTGGCCAGTAGCTTATAAGCACCAATCTCAAAACCATAGATACTTAGAGTTTTAATTTACCCTAATAATGATGTCTTCACATTAGTTGTCTCCGAGTTTCCTCCCCATTCTCTCACAGCAGGGTAAACAATATAATTCTCTCATTTCTTCTCCTTCTGTTCTATACCACGGAGTACTTCCTTTCCTGAAGTAGAAAATAAAAGGGCTTTCCCCCCTCCCGCTATGTGATTTTGGAAAATATGTGTATTACTGTGCCATATTAACCTAGAAACAGAGAACTAATTCATTTCAGGGGGAAAAATCATCTCTTTCAGTGCCATTTAAAGACATTTGTTGCACCACAGTGTGATTATTATGGGCGTCTACAGTTTAAGATAGCTATTTATTAGTTTTATTTCAAGTTTTAAGCTTCAGAAAGACCTCCTTAACATTTAGAACTACCAGAGCAACTGTGCCCTTCATAGCTTTACATAATTTTCCAGTTTGATGTCCTACATATCCTACTAATGCATAGATTTCCATTGAGTGCTTTACTATACCTGTCAGGTAGAAAGTCTAAGACCAATATGGATGAGTATATTCGTGAAGTTCCCAAAATATTTACTGATGACGAATGCATAAGAGACAATTTTCATTCTAGGCAAAAGAGAATTTGTCTGTCTATAATTCCAGAAGTAGTCACACAAAGTACATACTGTCCTTAAAATGGTTTGGAAAAAAACATGAGTAAGGTTTTATAAAGACCAACCTTGAAATATAGGGCTACCTTAAATTGCTGCCTAACCCAAAAGCATCCACTTCTATAAGCTTATAGGGACATCCTGTCCACATATACATGCACACACACACAAACAATAGTGACACATTTCTACTATTATTTTCACATAGACAAATTCTACTACTTCACATAGTTCCAAAGATGGCCTTCAACCACTATGAAAATTATTATATTGTTTATAATATAGGGAGAAGATATTATCCATACATATTTCATGATTTCCTCTAGCACATTCATATTGGTTTTGACCAGAATTAAATATATTTGGCTCCAGGTATGAGTTCATTTTCTTTTGATTCAGATTAGACAATGTTAGTCAAATAAAATATAAATTCCAGTCTAATAAACCAGACTTCAGTTCCTAACCCTATCTTCCCCACCTCAGCAAACACCACCACAGTCCCTGTCCATGAGCCACATTGTCACTATCCCCAAAAACATACTTCCAACACATCTAGTCTTCTCCATACTCTTCTCCAATCTCCCTACTAAAAGCCTCCAAAGCAATTTTCCCTCTTCTTATCTGTCCCCTTCCCCTACAGTCCATTTTTCCACAAAGCAGCTACAGTGGCCGTTCAAAATATAAATCAGTTAATATCATTCTCTCAATGTTTTCTCCTGGTTTTAGAAATTACATCTCGATGGCTTACCACAGCCCTAGAGTTTGGCCAGCTGCCTCACCAACTTTGTTTTTCCTCTTCTTACTGTACTCCAGCCACTTGTCCCCCTCCAAGGCCAGAAACTTATCCCATGGCTGCCCACTCGGCCTCCACGTTTCAACTTCTGTGTTCTCTCGAGACCACACTGTGCATTCTTCCTCAAGGCCAAGTCTCATCTATCACACCCCCCCCCCCCGTTCATTTCCACTGCAGTGCCAGCGACAGACAGTCCATAGTTATGTTATCTGCATATCTGCATCCTTATGTATTGTCAGACTCTGTCATAAGAATTTATGCTCCGTGATGTCAGGGACATGGTTGGCCATTCATTTCTGTATCCACAATAACTAGCAAGGAGCCTGTCCCAAAATAAGGCCCTCAAAAAGCTTCTGGTAAATGGAAAAAATGAGTTGCAAGGATGAAGGAACTCCCTCTCTGGCTCATCAGCACTGGGACTCGCCTTCCCACAGGCTTCAGGACGTGGGTGTACTCTGTCCTCTGCTCACTGAGGCCCTCCGTGCCTGCATCAGTGAAATAAGAACATTGTGTTAAATAATCTTTCCAGTCCTTGAGCTGAGGAAACCTGTTAACTCCTGTTAACTCAAATCAGCAGAATAACATGAGCTATGAATAGCAGAGTCGGTCTTGGAATACAAAGCCCACTATTCTCTCTTGTTTTGAAATTCATGTCTAGATACTTTTATTTCACATCCTATATCTGTATAAGAAAACAATCAATGTATGTATCTCTATCTGACAATCTATCTCTCTATCTATATCTAAGCTATATATTTCTATCTCTACCTATCCATCTGTACTATACTTTTATCACAAGTTCAATAATTAAGTCTTCTTGACCTGAAAACAGATATAAAGATGCACTACATTAACTAATTTTATTCACTGATTAAAACTCATTCCCATATACCTTCTCTTGAATCTGCTGGTTATTGTACATAAAGACATTCTATTTGGTGAATTTTATAAGCCTTTCAATTGTCCTTAGTAAAAGAATGATCTTTAAGATAAACTACTATATTTGCTCAATTATAGTAAATTTCATGAAATTCCCAAATGTAATGGCAATTTTACAAATATATTAAATTTTAAAGTTTCTTTAATTATAGGATGTATTCAGAAGTACAGAAGGTAAAGCAATGATGTGGCAAGATCAAATAAAAATGCACTACTTTTAAATATTGTTTGATTTTTTTCTCTTTTGCTAATATTTTTAGTACATTTAATTTTTTTCTTATGTGCTTAACTTTTTTTTCTTAGAAATGCAAAATCCTTAACTGGTATCTTCCTACAGGAATCAAAAAAAGAGAAAAAGAAAGAGAGAGAAAACACAGTTGTAGAATCTAGGTATGGGTGCAAGTTCTCCTGGCTTATCCTCTTTCATTCTGTTAAAAGGAAGAAACATTCCCAAGATCATATCTACACTCTCCAAACAGGTTCCAATTCTTGAAGCTTTCTACCCAATTAGTCTCTCCTCACCCCACTAGCTGCAAGTGTCCATGGACACTGGGCTGGATGACTGTAAGTATGACATCATGTCATTCTCTGCTGCCCATCTAGAGACAACACACCTGAAATTTACTAGCCTCGAGGTCACAGAAGTCAAAGGTCTATGGTGCCATATTGAAGGAGAAGAAACGAGGTTGCAGATTGAACATGGAGAAGCTAAATCAAAATGATTAAAACTATAGAACGAGCAGTCTGCTTCTAAATATTTATTTAGCACCTACTATGTGCTAGTTATTGGGTATGTAGTGATGATAAAGACAGAACCGACCCTTGTCTTAAAACCACAGGAGGCTAGAAAGGAAAAAGGCAAATATATAATAATAATAATAATAATAATAATAATAATAGTAACGACGACGATGATGATAATGATGATAATGATGATAATGATGGAAGAAGAAGGTGAAGAAGAAGAAGCAGCAGCTGCTGCTAGAGGTCATCATCAGGGGATACTTATTTTAAATCCCTTATCCTTCCATTGTGGACTTGGCCCCTGACTTTTGATATTTTCTCTGGTACCAGTTACAGTTGAAAACTATGTTCCTCCTTTGTTTCTCTGATGCAATCTTTTTTGTTAACTCTTTAAGTAATTTTAGCTCTTTAGCAATCTTCTCTCTCTCTCCATACTTGAGAGAAGGCTATATTTGTCCAACTCTGCCTGAGACTGGGTAAGAATTTGGGGCTGAAAAGGCATGGGGAAGTACTTGGCAAGAGGATGAAAACCAAAGAAGCCCATTCTGAAACAACTTTATCCATTGTGTGGAATTCAGGAACCAGGAGAATGAAATGAACAATCACTCTAAAACTCTAAGAGAAATGTATCAGTGCGTATTGGGAGAGATTTCCTGCAGTATGAATAGATGGCCATTCTCATGACAGTGATATAAATTGTTTTAACGCACTTTCTTTAACACAGATATCATGTATAAAATAATGAAAGAGTTACAAGAATTCATCTGAAATATCCTATCCTCTTGTTTAGAAAGCTTTCTACAAGATATTTTTACAGAAAGGTAGACAGTCCATCTGCGATTAAATAAGTTCTTTCTTTGGCTGAAGGTAGTCTGCACAGGTAATACTTGTAAACAAGACTTAAAATGGTGTTCACAAACGAAAGTGATGCTGCTGATCTATGGGTTATTTTTTGTGGTTGTAGCATATCTGTGCCATGATCATGTTATCCAGTTTTCCATAAAATTAAAAGCACATGCCCAAAAAGTAAGTCTGCCTGGGATTAAATAAAAGCATCCTATGACCCCAGGCAAAAATATATTCCTTAAACAAGAATTAAACCACTATTTTAGTTTCAATGTATTCTGGATAAATGGGCCCCTCGACATGGCCATGAAATACCGTGAAAACTATTGAAGTGTTCCATGCAATGAATAAATGCTGGCAAATAAAATCTTAATGAAAGGATACCCCATTTCCCTAAAACAAGGCTTTGAAATGCTGGATGGATAGATTGCTAAAGGCTTCCCAAGGAAAAAATAAAAGCCTACCATAAGATTAAAGATTTTACAAAACCCAGAAATATTAAGACGTTAACTAGGGGGAATGTGAATGTCCTTTAAGTGATAAATAGGAAAGTGATAATAAATTAAATGTTCTGAATTCCATGCCAGAAGGTAGAAGGGGAAAATAACCTCCTAATGAGAAGTCTTAATGAGAAGTCGATTACTCCAACACTGGTGTCAACTAATGAGATAGTTCAGACACTAATAGAAAGGGCTGCCTAGTTTTCCTCTTGTCTTTTCCATAAATGGAACACTGCATCTTCTTAGAGGTCAAAAAGTTTCAAAGAAAAGACTTCAAAGTTTACCAAAGCAGTAATCCTCACTAGAGAAGAGAGTAAATGGGATGGAAGTTCATCATGGACTAAGGAGGATATTCCCGAGTCTTGCCTATTTTTCTCCTACATGTTCACTTGGTGTGTCTCATCCATACTCATAATCCCATCCAACCATCAATCCATGTACACCCACAGTCTATAAACTGTATTTCACACTCACGCCAGGTAGTATGCTTAGAGGCTAAAAAAAATGTGTAGATAGCTTCTGTTGCCATGGAACTTCCTAGAATGGGGAATGCATGGAACTTCCTAGAATGGGGAAGAGCACAGATTATTCATCACAACTCAGTAAGTACTATGGCATAAAAGAAAAAGGACACCTGTTCTAATCTGAGGTCATGAAAGAATTCCCTGATAAGATGTTTCAGCTGAGCATTTGTGGAATGACTTGGAACTGACTAGGTGAAAGGTATGCATGTGTGTATGTACCTGCATACATGTGTATGTGTGTATAGGGGCATCTGGATCTGCATAGTGTGTACCTATGAATATATGTGCATGTATGCACACTCGTGTGTGTGTGCATACAGGGTGGTGTGAGTGCATGTGATCACATTTGCATGTATGTACTGTTACATGCATGCATTTGTGGACAAGTGTATGTGTGTGTTGAGTGGTGCTTTCTGTGTGGAGGTAACTGAGTTGGAAAGGAGCCTTGCAGATATCTCTGGGAACTGAAATATAGAACCTGAGCCTGAGAGAGAATGAACTTCAGAATGAGGCTACAGACCTCGACAGAGACAGATCACAGTGCCATGCCAGTCATGTTAAGGATGTAAGTCTTTTTCCCTAAGAGTCCACATAATTGTTGACATGACTTAGGAAGTGAAAGGACAGAAATGAGATTTTTGTTTCAAGAAAGGTCACTGTGGCCGTACTACCATATCGACCAATTACAAATGGATCTCTGGCCCAGACTTCCCTCCTGAACCCCAGACCAAAATCTACAATTGCCTGCTGGACATCAACCACCAGGCATTTAAAACTCAAAGCACTACAAACAAACATATTTTCTTTACAGAATACGTTGTTCCTCTCTCTGACCTATCTTAGGGACTGGCACCATCCTCAAACCATTATTCAAGCCAGGAACCTGAGAGTCAATGCTCTTCTTTTTCATTCCCTTCAACCATCAATTGAAAATATGTCCCCTTCTTTGCAATAGGATTCCTCTTTTTTGGTCTCACATCAACTCCTTCCTGTATTGCCATAACTATGCTGCATCCAGTCTCTGGATGCCCAGTGCATCCTCCGCCCAGGCTGTATCATTGCCATTGTCTCTATCGGGAGCTCCTCAGCAGTCCCCATTTCTCCCTGCAACAGTCTAGTGAGAACAGGGGCTTGGGATTTGCCTTGGCTTGAACTCTGGTATCAAACCACGTATCATATGAATTGATGAACAAGTTCCTTATATCTGTTCATTTTCAGGTTCATCAATTATATAAGGCAGGTAGTTACTTACCTCTCAGATGTGATGTGATGTAATGTGATAAAATATTAAAAACATCTAGCACAGGACCTGGTCTATTGTAAGTGCTCCTCTATTTCTTACAATCTGGCCTTAATGCACCTTTTCCCCATCTGCTATTGTTTTCATCTACCCTAGCATCCTCATGCAAACTAACTCCCTCTTTTCCAAACCTACCATGTAATTTCCCATAGTGTTCCCATGTCCTACAGTGTCCTTTCCTAACCTGCCCAGCAAACTCCTGCTCATGCTTGAAGAGCTTTAAGTAAAGCTTTGACCTTTTAAGTAAAGACTTTTATGACCACCATCCACTGCTTACAAAAATTACTTACATCTTCTGTGACTTCTCATAACACTTTACAAACATGTTTTTGAATTCTTTATGCCCCTTTGGATTGTTGCATCCTTGAAGACTATCTTTCCTCATTGCCTTGCACATGGGAGGTACACAGTAAACATTTGCTGAAAAAAAAACTGACAAGTCTAAGTCATAAGATAAATTTTACATGATGAACATGGCAGAGTGAAGAGGGTCACGAGGCCAGGAGGATTGATCTTGGGAACTGTTAACATCCTCTTGCTGTTTGTATCGTTCCCCATTAGGCTCACCTCTTAAAAATGTAAGTGTAACAGGGTGAGATATCAAGAATAAGACTAAATTGCACTAGCATCTTTTTATCCTCTCTAAACTCAGGAAGAGTGGTTGGCTTTGGATTTTGAAATGCTCAGGGGAGAAGGGTTACATTCACTGAGCCCAGGGGAGGGTTGGGGGGAGATACAGAGGAAAGGACTTTGGGTAAGACACATAGGGATCTCACCAGGGAAGAGAAAGAGTGGAGGATGCTTCATTTTCCTAAGGTTGCCATAGCGAAGTGGATGGCTTAAAACAAAAGAAGTTTTTGGCAGTTCTAGAGATCAGAATGCTGAAATCAAGGCATTGACAGGGTTGAGCTCTCTCTGAAAGACCTATGGCAGAATCTGTCCCATGCCTCCCTCTTAGCTCCCAGTGTTGCTGAAAATCCTTGGTGTCCCTTGGCTCTTAGATGTATCACTATAACCTCTGCTTTGATTGTCACAGGTTATTTTTCCTGTGTGTAGTTTGTCTTTTCATGGCACTCTCTCCTCTGTGTTTCTGTCTGTGTGTTTCTTCTCCTCTTATAAAGACAGCAGCCATATTGGATTAGTCATCCTCCAGTATGACCCCATGTTGACATACATCTTAATCACATAAACCAAAACCCTATTACTAAGGTCATATTTATATGTATCATGGGTTAGGATTTCAATACATCTCTTTAGGGGACTCAATTCAACCTGACCTGGGGGTCAAGGTGGCAGAGACCAGTGCTCTGCTTCCAGGCAGAACCCAGGAGAGAGGAGATGTTTACTGGAAGCTGGCTGGTGGTCAGTGGGAGAAATACTGACCACACACCACTGCACAGACCTGGAACAACAGTGTGAGACAGAGGGCACAGCCAAGAGCACCCACAGCCATGAGAACGACAATAGCCATGACTCCATCACCAAGAGCTGTTCTCATCCCAAGTTTTTCTGTCATCACTGGCTAGAGAATGGGGCATGACCCCACTATAAGAAAAGCAAATCTTTGAATTCTCTGACAGTCCAAAAGGGATCATGTAAGGTTGGACTGGAGAAATGAAGAGAAGTATTAGTTCTAACATATAAATAGTGTGTCTAAACTTCAGACTCATCCCACAATTATTACAGAGCAGCACTCACTACAAGGAGGGAGGCCATGAAAATGCTACCCCAACTCTCTCCCTGACTTTGTTAGATGGCTACTGGCTGGGATGCTGGGTATATGTCAAGAGTAAGAAGAACGAGAAGTGGCTGTTTCTTCCGGCATATGAATTTTAGGGAATTGGATCTGTTGTCTTCTACCTATTAAGTCTGCTCTGTACCCACTTTCTTATCTGTCCTTAGGGAACAAATGTAAAAGATCAGGTAGGTAATTAACTATGAACTGCTAGGGATGTTTTTAGCAGTAATGCTGCTTTTTCAACATTCACATGAATCCACCAGATCCACCTATTTCTCTGTAGTTGTAGACCAAACATAATGGTCCCTGGGAGCAACAAATAACCTGTAGGTAATGCATCCAGATACATGGACATTTGACATGATTTAAAACACAGACTTTTGACCATACCAGAGGTGAGGGGTGTCTTGTCCTCATTTTGGTGTGTTGAGTCTGTGACAGGGTATTTCATGCCTTGTTTGCCATCGAAATGACAATACTGTCATCAGGCCCAGGGGACACCTATTCTTTCTGGAAGCCTAGACTGAATGCAACCCACAGATTAGCAGCTTTGCAGACCAAGAAACAGCCCCTTTACAAGCCAACAGAAGTTTGCTCAGAAATATGAGGCTCCTGTCATATTCTTGATACAAAGCTAATCATTATTAACTATTCATTTCTAAGATCCAAGATCTAAACTCATAAACCAGGAATCAAAGCAACATCATGGTATCAATCATAATTTCTTAGATCACTAAATAAAAGACACACTGAACCAATAAACAGATAGCAAAAAAAATAAATAAAAATAAAAAAAAATAAACCACCCAGAAAAGAAAACTGGATCTATTTTTAAGTAGCATGAAAGAATAACTAAAGATTACAAATGTGGGAAATTAAAAATTTCTTTATTTTTCATACTAAATTTACATTGGTGTTTATCAGAAATTTCATGGAAGAGAGAGATGAGGATTTCAAAGTAATTCCTATTATTGTCTCAGTCTCAACATACAATTTTGAAAATACCTGCCCCAGATGTGAGTGCGCTTAGGTTTCTTCTTGTGCCTCTCATTCTTTCATATACAGACTGTCAGCTGCAGTCACTAAAACAAATTCAATGGTCTGTTTCAGTGAGAAGTCTCTGCTTTATTGTGATTCACAGAGAGAGAACCCTCTGTGAGCGTAGGAACAAAATACAAAATTAAACTGCGTATGGGAAAGAAAGTATCCTGGGATGTTCCCTTGGAGGGCACAGCCGTTGGTCTCTCCCTTCCCCGAGCATAACCACTCTCATGTTTCATTCATGCTCCAACACACTTTGTCTGCAGAAGATCATTCTTCCTCTGTTTTGGTTATTCCCTCACACAAAGTTTTTTCTCAGGCTTCCATCAGCAGCCAAGACCAAAAAGATCATTAGTACAAAAATATCAGTGATAGCTAAGCCCTGGCAAGTTAGAAGAAATTACAGAAAGACTTGGCACAAACCTGGGATGAAATAAAAGGCAGCAGGTAATAAAAGACATGAATAAGAAATAAGATATAGCAGTAAAAACATTCATAGTTTTACAGCAAAAAAAAACCCTCATATGCATTATTTTCATTTCATATGAGCTATTTTTTTCCCAAATTCACCCTAGAATTTCTATATGATCTGAGAGACTTTTTTTTAAAGTTACCTTCTTATGTCTCATAAGACTTGAATTTTAAACCAAATTAAAGGTAAAAAAAAGGTTTTCATACAAATTTGAAATTTTCTATAATTTTAAATAAATGTGGTATTCTCTCCATCTAAGAAACCTTTAAAAATTAACTTTAGCTTCTCATACATTTTCAAAACAGATTCTCATATTAACCTGATTTTGACATACCTTTTGGTTTACCTAGGATAATTTTTACCTGTTGGTATGGTGGAATTACTACTAGCATTACCTTTAACTCTCAAAAGTATCCTGATTTAAATGATAAATTATGTGGTTGCCCTACATAAAAGATGCTCTTTGTGGACATCCCTCTCTGCCTGTGGTTTCCCCCAGAAATCCATCACATTCTCCCATGCCTTTCCCTCCATGTTTAGTGAGAGAACCGGGGTTCAGGATGGAATCTAAGTGAAATTCTGTAGCTACTTGATAATATTTCAGACTAAATAGAAAACTCTATTTAGACACTCGCAAATGGTATGCAAGGCACCTAGAAACCCACTCATGATTTTTCCTGTGGCAAATGCTGTTTTGTAATTGCCTACTCCCTATCCACTTTTCCCTACGTGTTCACGAAAGTTTGGTTTTGCTTGGGAATGAGGTAACACTGTACTCAGGAAAATGGGCTCAGCCCCAGGAGATGCATGGTGACTGGCCTACACTAACAATGGAAATCCCACTCTCCTTTGTGGGTGGTTGACTTAGGAGTGACTGTATGCCCAATTGTGACTAATGAGATATATGGGGAACTCCTCACTTCTCAAGTTGGGAGGGGGTAGGTGGGAGGCTTTTGGAAAAAGTTTTTCCTTACAAAAAATGACATACATGAGAGAAATCTAATTTCCCTTCTAGCTTTTGAATGTCAAATTGTGCAGATATTTGGAGCTTCAACAGTCATCACATCTACAACAGTATAGAAACCCCAGTTACTTGCTGCCAAAAGCACTCATAGGTGCCTCCCATCCCAGACCCCACAGTAGCATCTGGAAATCTCAGTGGGGAAGCACTTCTCTGAGCTCTTACACTCAACACCTCTGTGAACAGAAGTATCAGACATCCTCAACTAAAGTTGAATAGAGCAACTTAAATTAGAGAAAGAATCTAAATTAGCCAGACTCGACATTACAAGAAAAGTGTGCTGGGGTGAGAATGTGTGAGAAGGCAGGTAGCACACCCCAAGCCAGGGTGATGCCAGGAGCTTCTTCCTGATGAAACTGCCCAATGAGGACAAAGAAAATACCCCTACTGCCAAGGGAGGAAGCATTTCTCTGCTCATTAGAGAAGAAAATGCAATAAGGCTGCACATACAGAGGGACTGCGAGGTAAACCATGTTTTGAGAGCATATGTAATAATGCATGTACTTTTTAGGGGGTTGAGGTAAAAGTTTAAAATAGGGAGATATATGTTCATTAAACAAATCCGCTTCACTGAGATTGTTTTTGTAAATCTGAGATTAGCTAAAACAGGATGCATCCAGGGTGGGATGGCTGGGATGATTTAATTCAGCAATAAAGCATTTCACATACAGATAAAGCGAGTACTCTGGGGTGCCCTCTTGCTAGGTGACTTTGGCAAGGGCTCATTATTCCAGTTTGCTCTGCAGTGGGAGGTGAGATAGAGGCCCGGAGTGTTCTCCAATGGTATGAGGAATTCACAAGCACTTTGTAGAGCGATCCCTTTCTGAGAGGCAGCTGTAGGAGAGTGGTATAACCCAAACAACCTGCTGAGCACTTGTTAAGAAATGTGTGTCTCCTTTATTTGACATTCAGGGCAGGCTTTGCAGCCAACTATTGGGATCTTGTACAGCGCTTCTGACCTGCTGCACAGACTGTGAGAATCCCATGTATTAGCACCATGGTACTTGTTGCATTAACTAGCAGGGGGATACTACATGTGCATGGAAAAATTACATAAGCGTCACCTTCTAAAGTGAGAAGGGATACATTGAAGTAATTGATGAGGGGCTATTCATCCCTGGTGCCTCCATTCAATGCAATATAGATAATAAGAGGAAGGACAGATGGACCAGAGCCACAAGCTCACACAGCTCAGCCACAAGTTACTCAAAGTCATATTTTCCCTCTTCCTTGTAGACTCATCAATCCAGCCTACAGAAGTCCTTTTCTAAAGCTCCAAGGAAATTCATTCCCTAATTTTCATTCGATAATGCTTCCAAGGCACTAGGTTGACATGCTCACCTTCAGACAGCAGGCAGAAAATGACTGTTACACTTCCTCTTACCAAGCTACACACAGCCAGAGCTTTTTTAGATATTGGCAGTAGCAAAACCCTTCAGGTTACAGAAGATTAGCCCTGGGCAGAACTGCAATGGGTGTATAAAATTGTCTCTGATGCTTTCTCTCACATTTCCTCTGCTTCCCAATCTTAGGCTACGCTCCATTTCTGATTATGATTTCAAGTGCCAACCAGGAGGATTTGAGAGTTAGAAGAAAAGTCTAGAAACCTTTAAAGAGCCAACGAATGAGTCTATATTGAAGATATTTCAGGCTCCATGGCAAAAGGTAGAAAAGGTCATTTTGTCTGGTAGCCCCCTAGGCTAAACACTGAAAGGCTGCCATAAAGCTGTGCTTCTCATCACTATATAATCAAAATTATCTCAAAAGCTAACTTTCTCAGAAGCACACTGACTTACTGTGAGACCTGGATTTGCCTGTGGCAAAACAGGGTCAACCTGAGAGATCACGACTTACTTGGGGAAATTTTAGACATGCCAGGAATGAGAAGCCAAATGGAATGCTTGAGTGATGGGCTCACACAGGGAAGAAGCATCCAGACCCACTGAAGGGCAGGGTGTGGGCAGCAGTAACGGAAGCCTGGCAGCAGGGGTCCAAGTGGGCAGAAAGAATCCAGGCATGATTCAGAGAGAAGACTGGTGAGGATCAAGCAAGGGCAAGATGGCTGACATGGTATCACTACTTTTTTTGTTCACATATTATCTCAGTCTTCACAGGAGGTAATGCCTAATTCTACTGGTAAGGAAGCCTGGCTCAGAGAAATATGTGAAGTCACCTAGTTATTAGAGGAAGAACTCAAGCGAGGGGCTACAGGAATAACCATTCCCTACATATTAATTAAAAGTAACAGATATGGGCAGATGGGATGAAGACGACTGTACTTGAACAACAAAAAAAATTGTTTTTTTAAAGTAACATATAATGGCTCTGTCCTGCAAGCCCACTCAGAGAGAGAGAAACAGAGAAAGAGAGAGAGAAAGTACGCAAACTTAAGAGACAGAAAATCAATCCACCAACTGGGAATACTACAACTGGGATAGTTGGTAAGAAATTTTGAAAGATGTCCAGACTCTAAAATCCAGAAAAGGATGTACCCTTTGCTTACCCAGATGCATATGAATTCTACAACAAAATTTTCACATATAGGTTTCCAGTAATTATTTTCACATTCTAAAACACTCAGTAAAAAAATAAGGAAATATTTTTCCTAAGACATTAGGGAGAAAGTACTAAAATATCACCCCACTAAAAGCTAAGACTACTTTGTGAAATGCAGAAGGAGGATTAAAAATAATAATTAAAAACCCTGCAAAATTTTCCCATGGAGCTGTGTAGATAATTGGGGAGAAAAACTACATTGAGACTATCAGTACAAAGGTGTTTTTCCTCAAATCTGACTAGTATTTTCTAGGCATTCTAGGTACTATCTCTCCCTCCTAATGCATATCGTTCACTGTTTTATCTCCAATGCCTAGAACATTGTCTAGTGTAAAGTGGCTGCTCGGTAAAGATCTATATAGCAGGTATAGATGAATGAGTGCATAAACGCATGCCTGCATGCATAAATGAGTGAGGCTCCTTAATAACCTACCAGTCTGTCTTGCAGGCGTTTCAAATGTTTAGCATCAGAAAAGTTTAGCTTATTGCTAATGACACATTTGGATTTATAAGAACAAAGAAGCATAGCTAACTTAGACCTAAGTCTATAACTATATTTTACAGAACATGAGGGAACGAAATAAATTGTAGATTCAAGTGCTAAATAAGAATAATAATTTATAATGGCCTGTGGTGGCAGCCAGTTAAATTGGTAAAAGCTGACTGTAGGTACCCAGGCCCCTACCACCACCATTAGAGGGAAAATTAAATAGGAATAAAGTGGCTGTCTCAGCAGAAGCATACAACAGAGGACAGCCACATTAGCATAAAGCATGGCAGCCAAAAATTATGACTGCTCCTATCTCGGAATGCTCAGGAGTTGGGTTACATTCAACAAAATGACCTGTCCACTTTGATGCATTGGTATTTTTTCCCATTACACACACACACACACACACACACACACACACACACACACACACACACACCAGGTACACCATACAATCACATTTTTGCATCCAGAATGTCTGAATCAGAATTTTTAAAATAAAAAACCTCATTTTTAACTGTCTCTATGTCTACAATCCTCTCTATCGCCTTGAATTCCAGCCCAGTAATTTTCCCTTTGCTATCTGATTACCAGAGAGCATTCAGTGAGGCTTGTTGTAGTCCAACAGAAAGCTGACCATCAAGGTGTGTGGTTCTGTAGCTTTCTAATGGGCTTTAACGACCATTTTTTAAAAATCTCAGAATCCTCCTAACACTTTAACAGGCACATATTCATTTGAGGCTGAGGAGCATACATATACAGGGTGGAGCAAAAGTGGGTCTACAGTTGTTCATATGAAAAATAATACTGTGTAATAATTAATTAATGATAATACAAGGATAAAATCTGCTTTGTGTACACACAACTGTAAACCTACTTTTGTCCCAGGCTGTATTGGAATGACTGTTTTGCCCGAAGATTATAATCCCTTAGACCTGTATCAGTGAATTGGCCAAAGTCAGAGTTGTATCAGGTTTGAAAAGAAAATAAAAATTTTGCAGAATTGAGGGACTTCCTGAAGAAGTGGTATTTATGTCATTATGTTACAATCCCATCACTTTCTGAAATCCTCTTCTCCTTACAAAGGATTTTTTTTATGTGTACACACACACACTTTCATTCTGCATCTTTCTGCTTAATAAAAAGGGATGCTTAAGCATTGGAGTCTCTGCCTTTGGAGTTGCTGGCACTAAAGAAAGAAAGCTAAAACAGAAGACACAGCTGAAAGCAAATGCAAGAATTCAGAGGCAAGGAAAGCTTTGGTAGGCAATTTAGGGCTTAGCCAGACCCCACTGCTCAGGACACTGGCTTTGTCACTGTGTATGGGTGCTATGTCCCCTTCGTACCATTCCCCTCTGGCAGACACCAGGATGCTCCAAGTCTGGGCTGCTTATCTATTTTCCCTGTCACTTACCTGCTACCTGACCTCATTCAACCCTCGACTTCTCTCTCCTAGCCCCGAGTAACAAGACAAGAAGAGGACAACAAAGCTAGGCTTGGGGGTCTCCTGATAATTGTATATTTGGGTTGAGTTGTCCTGATGTTGTCTCATCACAATCTCTATTTCACTCCTCCTGCTTTGTGGAGGCAAGGGGAAGAAAAAAGAAAAAAATCAATCAGAATGATATATGACTCGTCAGTCCTGAAGTAAAGGCCAGTCATGTAGAAAATAGACCAGGCACTGTACTCTGAGTCCGAAAGATAGGGTGAGCAAGCTCCAGCCTCAGGTGCAATTATCTCTTGAAAACAAAACAAAACAAAAAAGTGCACCCATATATATAGCCCCAGAGACAGGTATTTGTCTAACCTCTGCACCACACACATTCAGCTTTGCAATGTCAGAGTTAACTGCTTCGCCTGTGGTTTATGCATTTTCTCCAAGTTGCCAGACTCGGCTGGCGCTCATGCAATTGCACAGACTTGCTCATGGGACACAAGAAACACCTCCACAGACTTGGCACATTTCTCCAGGCCCACAGCCACTTCCCTAGCTCAAGCTACCATCTTCTCTTACTCCAGCATCTGCAATGAGTATTATAATGGTCTCTCCACCCCTTCCCTCTGTTCTTGATCTTATAAACCTTATAAACTGGACCCCACACCTCTTCAAATTCCTCAATTATTCTTCATGACTCTCAGAATAAAGTTCGAATTCCTTTAGGAAACACTGAAGGCCAAAAAGATCTGCCTTGCTTACCTCTCCCAGGTAACACTTGACTCAGCCTGCCAGCCCCTGCCAGGACCTCTTGGACCTTTGACATGTGACCAACTTTCTAACCAACACTCCTGTCCTCCACCCTTCTGTTCACTCACCTAAGTTCTCATTGTTCTTCGGTGTTTGGATTAGTCTAGGAAGCTCTCAGGCCCTCAAGTTTGCCTAGGAGCTTCTACGCTGCACTGGTCAATGCATGACTCACACTTTCTCGTAATGGCCTGTTTCCCTGTTTGTATCCCTCACTGATCTGTAATGTCCTCTGGGAATGAATGCACCGTGTTTGTTCACATTTCTCTCTCTAGCGCGATGCTCAGTGCCTGCCATATGGTAAATTTGAGTATAAATATATAAATGTGTGAATGAGTGAATCTAGAAGACACACTACAGTTCTCTAGGCACACCACAATCTTCAGCCTCCCTTCCCCTGCCCCAGGCCCTGCAGTGCCAAGGTCAAGCAGCGACAGACAGCTCAGACAACAGCAGGGCAGGGACACAGTCAGACAGGGCCTTTGGGGAAAACTTTTTTTTTATTCTTTAAAAATGGGAAGAAAGGAGCCCCAGGGGTCTGTCCCTATGCAAATTTTTTTAAGAACAATGGAGCGTGGTGGGAGTTTGCTTGGCTCACGCCCTCATGGGGCTCATTTAACCACAGAACAAGTCATGCTGTGGCTGAAATGGTTGGCTAGTTTTCAGTCACTTCTCATCCACTCCAACCTAGAAGCACACATTCAGGAGGCAGCTCCAGCAAACCTTCCAATGTACTTTACTTTGAATTTAAATGGAGCCTACATTATTTCTCTACGTACTGACAGGGAGAGGGGTCTAGAACATGTACGGCCCCATTTCTGAAAACTAAATCATCTTTCTGGATCGGTATCTGTGTGATGTGTGCGCTTGTTTTTACTTGTAAAGTTAGAGCAAAAGGTTTGACTGTCTGAACAGTGAAATGTTAACAGTGACTTCCACTCAAGAGAAGAATAGGGTTGGAGACAGCCACGGGGACTTTTTTTCTTGACATTCTTCAGTATATTTTGAAATGTGTTTCTATAGCATACATTAATTGTGCAATTTAGAAAAGTAAAGAAAATGGGTTCTCTAATCTCTCCATAGAGATAGCCATTTGTCCTGCTATTCAACTGAGATCCAGTTTCAGATGGATTCCCTCCATCCCGTAGGACTGGTGGCCAGAACTGGGACATAAAGCATTAACTTTTTGTAGCTTTAATTTCACCTCAAGTTTGATGCACAATTATCTATAATAAAATACCTTAAGATCAAAAAAATTAACTGGGAAGAAATACAACTAATTTATTGTCCTTTTAATTTCCTTTTAAAATTACTTTAATTGTGACCATTTTTAAAAAGATTATCAGAGCAAATTGTATTTGATTCTCAGGTTTGGCTTAGTTTCATTTTAAGTGAACAAATACCCCCCCATACAAAGATAACAAAAAGAGACACATTAGAAAAGATTAACGTGGAGTGTTTTTTTCCCCATGCACTAGAGGAACACACTGCCCCCACCCCCTCAATCATTCACTTTTGTTCCCCTTTGGTAAGCGGTGCCACTTCACTTCAGAAAGTATGATTTGCAAAGGTATGGGAAGAAGCCCCGGCTCTGGGTCTCCTGGGGTACTAACTAGGTCTTTAAGATCACAAATCACCTGGCTATAATTGCCTTGACACCATCACCCACTGACTCAAACAATCACCTTTATAGTAATACCCTCAGCATGCAGACCGCTCCTGATTATATAAGCTACAAGCAGGAACACCTGGGACAAAGTGCCCGGTGGGGTACCTCTCAGATAAGCTACTTGATTTCTTAATCCTCTGTCCTTCTGTCAAATCAGCTGGAAAGCAAAGGAGGGGGGAGGGTGTGAAAAACCTCCTGAGGATTCAGAGGCTGAACATGAGCCAGATGCAACTTACATTTTTGTCATAAAAAGCTACTATTAACATTTCTTGCTTTTCACATACAAATGAAAAATGTGATCTTGAGGGAATATGGAGGGAGCTTCCCACTATCTAGTAATGCAGATTTCTTGACTTGACATTCAGGGCCCTATGCACTGTGCACATGGCCCTCCTCAGCCTTTTTCAAGGTCTGAATGTTTCCAATAACATCTACGTGCCAGGCGATAAGCTAGGTGATTTTATACCATGTAGTGTGGCTCAACACAAAAATGACCCCAATCCAGACAGGATCTTGTTACAGGTAAATGAGGGAAGCTGCCTGTCTCATTATGCCAACTTTGGGCTGCTTTCTTTACTGAGATGGGAGGCTGAGATGGTACTGTTTCCTACTGAAAAGAAATCTGGGAGCAAGCTTAGTAACACAGGAACCTCCTTGTGCGTACGGTGTTGTTTTTGTCCACGTGGCTTGTGTACGCTGTTTTGTTTTCGTTTTCTTTTTTTCCATCTCATTCCTTTACCTTCTTAATTCTTGCACTTTTTATGCCTGCTAAAAATTCCAGGCTTTGAATACTACATTTGAAATAATCAAGCAAATCCTACAAAAGGCTTCCCACTAATACCGTGTATTATGTAATTAGGCCGTGCTGCAGATTTAATTCTGTCCCTTGCATATCCCATGAATCCCTACTAAGTGTTACACAGTATGATGGATAATCCCTAAAGAATCCTCTTCTGACAGCTGGTGGAGAGTGGGAAATGACGATTTTTGAACAGTGGTTGGAATGACAAGAAGAGCAATGGGGAGCAAAGGGACACTGGACCTGGGGGACTGCCAGATATGAGACCGTGGCAATATCAAAAGTTGTCAGGGAGAATGGAACAATTAGGAAAGTCATGTGCGGTAAGAAGAAGGAAGATATTTGATGTTCTGGTAACTTGATTGGTCAACTGAGGGCAGTGAAAAGTAAAGGAGAAAGATAAGAGAGGGAAAAAGCCAAAACCCAGAAGTTGAATGTCATTGCAAGACTGCTATTCCATGAGCAAAAGGAATATGTCTAACACAAGAGTTCTTGTACATGGAAGCCAGAACTATCCTTTTCTCCAAAAGGGGAAGCAAGAATTTACAAATGCCTGGGTACTTTTATCTAATGCTATATATACAGTGATGACTATTCAGAGACACTAATAATCACTGTACTATATTAACTGGGAAGCGTTTAGTTGGAAGTCTAAAAGTAGCTTTCCTGCATAAGGTGATGAGTATTGTTCTATCCAATCTACAACCAGGAGAGATTTAAGTCCTTAGCCAAAATTTCTTGTTATGTAAAAGAGAAAGTGTTTCTGAAGTTTTAGTGTAGTCTGTCCTCCATAAAACTGATAGCATGTCTAGATAGTCTTTGAGCTATCAAGAAGAGGTTGGCTTCATCATTACAGCAATTGAAAATGTGTTAGTTCAAAGGCTTGGCTCAAAGAAGTACTTGGATATAATTTTTGTGATTATTTCAAAAACAGATAATGCAAAATCCCCACTTGATTTATGCCTCAAATTGAGAAATGAAAAGTCACTATCTTAATTCAGGCCACATAAGTGTTCTTGAAACAGGCCAAGAGGTGTGATGAGGTGAAGAGATTTTTCCCTGGAGACTTCTGTGTTGCTTTCAAGTGCCTCGAATGGCACTGAAAAGTGCAGAAGATTCTGGCTGCTCTCCGCACAAGTTTGAGGGTGTGAATGAAATGTTCTTCAGTCGTCTTCTCCATGGGGGGAAAATCCGATTTTAGTAACTTCTTGCCGTGTACAAGAGTTATTTTTTGAAAATGTTTCTAAGCTTGTCAAAATATTCATTGGTGTTGTCTTATTTCTAAATATTCAGCCTTTACTGAGAAGGTACATTTTTCAACATGACATATTTAAAAGAAGAGTTAATATGACAAAGGAAAATCACAAAATATGAAAAGCAATGTGGCACAAAAAATTTGCTTGATTTAAGTGACTAGCTAATCCTCTTTTCTATATAAACTTAGAGTATACTCCAACTTCACTGTTCTCCTCCATAGATACTATATCTGAAGAACTATTAACAGACTTCATAACTTCAGCCCAAATCATAGGGGAAATCCAAGGAATGTGTTTTCTTCAAAGAGTATCAACATTTGTAGTATAATAAAATACTCAAGAATATATTATACACATATATATGAACATGTTAAAAATTGAGGAAAGAGGGATGATCTTAAAATTGTTCAAATCTTAGTTTGCCCTCATGACTCTACATCTTCACTGAAGTTGGAGTGATAATGCTAACCAGGGAGGCTGAGACAGACAGAGCACAGTCAGTTACCATCTTTAATGGGAGGTAGTACCGGGTTCCCATTTCACCTGGGCTTTCGGTTCACCTTAAGTTATGCCGACCATCAGGGGGAGGGTAAGATGGTGAGCAGAATGAGAGAGCCTCTAGCAGTATTTCTTATTAAGTGGAAACTGAGACACTTCAAAGTTCAGTTGGTTAAAGCAATCTATCTGAAATATTGCAACAGACTTTGACAGGGGCTTATAGGGATCTAGCCTCTCCTCTCCTCTCTGACCTATCAGATGCATTTTCCCTCCGTAAAACAAAGGAGAACTTCGCTTTGTTCCCAAAGAAATCCACCATATCATTTCAAGTTCATAGCCTTGGGCAACTGCCAACTATTCTGAAATTGCTCCAACTCACTTGAATATTGGTGTTGCTTTAAACAAAGAATGGTTAGCTGTTATTTCTCAAACACAGGGACAAACTAGCACCTCAGGTTCTTCCCAAGTGCATCTGGAGGCATCTTCTTATCTTCTTTTCAGAAGGCTCTTCCAGGAAAGTTTCCAAAAATAAGATTTTTAATTAGGATGGCAATGATTGCCTGACATTTCTTTTTCAACAAGGTGTGGATAGGCTTCTTTCAAAGAATGTGATAAAGACATGAAATCAGCGTGATTAGCTAAAACAACTGCTCTGGGCTAGGCCTCCCTGAAAACATGTGGAGATATATGTTTTTCCCTTAACTCCTACCCAGAATGCTCTTCTCCTTATTCTCTATCAGGAAATCTGTGTTCTTTAAGATGCTACCTAAATGTCAACATCACTGTGAAGCTTTTCCTATCTGTAACACAGAACCTCTAGCACTATTGGTTCTGTGTTCCCACAGTACTTTGCTCATACAGACGTATTTGCTAAGTTGTTGTAAGTCTGTCCCCTTCTAGAGTATTAACGTGTTCAGGGAAGGTGTATGAACTCTTCCTCATCTGAACATGTATAGCCAATTTATATAATTAAGATCCATTTCTTTTCCCAATACCATTCAATTTTTTACAAAGCTCTATGCATTCATAGAACTATAAGGAAGACCTCTGCCTGTAGCTCACCAAAGACCAGTTCTTCTCCAAGGAGAATATCTAACATTCTGTACAGTTTCAGGTAGAGTATCAGACTTTTCACACATAAGTCCAAACTCATTTCAATATTTTTATTTTACAGTTAACCTTTAACTAATTTTATTAGGAAAAAATTAAAAAGTAGTGAATATAAATTATCTCTATGGATCCTTGAAAGTTGAGGAAAAGCCTTCAATTTAGAATACCGTTCATTAAATCCTGACACGAAAACTCAGCAATGTGGGATTATTCTGCAATGTCCGTTAGATCAAACGCCAAGTGGTCCACTGAGTAGCAGAGAATTTGCATATCTCCTAGGCAAACTTACATCTCTGTAGAATGCACCTTCCATTTAAGATGGGAGAAACAACTGAAGGATGGCTGGTACTCTGTGTTATTCTTTTAACTTTCCCAGGCATATAGTTCCTAGCACAGACGGAAGCGAAGGTTAAAATCCACTCCTCAAGTGATTACAAAGAGGCATAAGATCCCAAGTTATAGAGAGGACAGATGGCCTGTAGAGAGGACAATAGTGTGAGGACGGCATTTCCTTCCTGCCTCTACCCCTGACCAGATGCATGACCATGAGAAAATCACTTTGCCCCAGGAGTGCCGTTTCCTATTCTGTGCAATAAGGGAGACAGGCTAAGTGACCTGTAGGATTTCATCCAGTCTAAGAGGCTGTATTTCATTTGGATTCTCTCTGGATCTTTTCCTTGCAGCTTGAAAGTCTGCATGCTTTATATCCTATTTTCTATCATCCTAACACAAACTCCCTTCCCCCAATACCAAGCCACTAAGTATTTACAATTCAAGAACCACAGAAAGCTGAGAGAGAGAGACAGACAGACAGACAGACAGACATCATAAAAGAACTTAGGATCTCTGCAGCTCTTACCACTGCTCTGTAGTGATCTTAACTATGCATCAGTCAACCTCAGCTCAAATGGGAGGTGACAACATGGGACTTTTGGCTGATCTTAAAGGACAAGCTTGAGAAGGCAAGAACATTCTGAATTATCACAGCTGAGCAGGTAGTTTTATCCACTTGGAGGGAAAACATTCAAAATTTCTAATCATTTGAACTCACCATAGTGAGAGATTTCTAAGGAAAAAAAAAGCAATATAAATCCTACCCAGAAAAAAATGCCTTATTACTCATTTATTTAAATAATCTGGTATTCAGATTATTTTTTCCTCTTCCTCACTTCTTTTCTTCCTCTTATTCTCCCCCACTGTTCCCTCTTTTTCCGTGCTTTCTTGCTCTAGGATAGAGCTGATATAGTACATAAAACACATTCTATAATGCTGAGCCACTACATTAATAGTTAGAAGCTGGAAATAACTTTTTTTATTTACACCAAGTAGCTGAGTTTTATTTGCCTTTTTGAAAAAGACCATTTTCCTATGAACAGTAAAGCTATGTTACTTGAATTTCTTCTCCAATAATATACTTCAAAGGGTTAACAATAAAATGGGTATATTCACATAGCTCTATTTTATTATTAGAGCACCAGAAAATTACAATATCATTCAAATAGCTTTAATAGTGGTTTTTATACCAGTTCATTAATTTCACAAGTTATTTTTATCTTGATTGACATTGAGACCCCTAAAAGATAGTGCTTAATATTTCAATACTGAAGACAGCATATTTTATCTAAACAACCATGTAACAGTACAAAATCACAAATGATAAGTACGCATATAGCATATATCAGTGTTTCATTTAAACACTTTGAAATTCCCAAGAAAAACCAACATAACTCCTATTTTTTTATTGTTTAATTCAGATTTCAACAAACACATTTCGAATGTGTTTAGGATTCCATCCCAGCCAAAGAATAGCAGCAGATAAAAGGGAAAAACCAGGCAGGATCCCAGGCATAATCCCAAAGGCAGAATGCAAATAAAATGTCTCGTCAGCTCTTAAACCTTAATGCATTTTACCTTAAACATTTACATTAACAGATGGTCCCCAGCAGTGCTATAAACTTACTTCTGAGTTCATTTCTGTGTCACTCTTAACCCCATCTATCACTATCCATGCAGCAGAAAATGCCACAGGGGGTTTGAATCCGAGCAGTAAGGGGAGAGGACAAACTCTCTGAAGCAATTGGTGTCACCTACAAACATGTGCTTGACCTTTGTTTAAAAAAAAATCGATAGGAGAATTAATGACTGATGAAAGGGAAAAGACAAGGATAAGAACCAACCACAGTCACCGCATTTGACCCCGTGGAGGACGCAGCAAGGGTATCTACCTATTACCCTGAGCCCTTAAAGGCCTTCTTTTTCTCTGATTTTCAAACAGCACAGAGACACAGGCAACAAAAGAGTCATGGGTTATTACAGACACCAGGAAAAAAATTAAGAAATAGGTGTAAAGTTAGTAATTTTATCTTGTGTGAGAAAAAAAGATACTTCTTTTATTATGAATTAGGCTTTGGGAGTCAGTTAAGAATATTAAAAAATGGTATGTTTGGTAGACATTTACTAACATATCATTGGCTTAGAGTTGACAACGTTTTATTGGAATGTTTTAAATTTAATCATTGTATAGACAAATTGAGGGGGTTTTTTTTCCTTTTGGTGTACAGTTCCATGAATTTTATACATGTGTCAGTTTGTGTAACCACCACCACAATCAGGACAAAGAATATTTCCATCAGTCCCCAAAACTCTCTCCTGCTGTTCTTGAGGAGTCATGTACTTTATGTCAAACAAAACTTAACCTCTGATAGTTATAAATCTCTGTTCTAAGTGAATTTTTCAAAACTATTTTATATAAAACCCTTAATGACTTTCCTACGCTTATTTTTGCCTTCAAGTTTCTAGAAATTTTCCAGTCAGAAAATATTCCCCTGGGAAAGAATATCCCTTAATAGCAGATGTCATATTATCCTATTTTCACATAGGGACAAACAGCAATGACAAAAGTGTTTTGTATTGTGGACATGCGCACATACACACACCAACTGAGAAAAATAAAATAAAGTAGAGCCAGCTCACTGTTTCAAGTACATGACATAACAGCCTAGCAGAATGCCTGAAACACGGCAAGAACTCAATAAAGTTCCCTCTAGCCTTTGCTTCATTTCTAGGCTCTGTTTTCAATTGTGTGCGTTGCTACATGACCTTTGATTTGGAGAATGCACGAGAACCATTGCTTCTGGCAGGCGTCGTTCCCTCTCCTGCGGTTCCTGTCCAGATTTACAGATCAGAGTTTTAGACTAATAGCTTTAGTGAAATCAGATAAGCCTTCGTCAGTCTGCCAATACTCCTGACAGAGCGACTGGCAATGGAACTATCGGTTTTATGGGAGTCCACGTTACTGTAGGAATAAAATTCCCGTACCCCAGCGACACAAAGCTTAGACTTAGTACAACATTTGGCACAGTGCCACTGATGTGAAATAAATGGGAATTTGTCATCTTCTGTCTGGAGATGCTCCTGTGAAACATGTTACTGTCCATTTAAAAATAAAGAAGGCAGGGAAAAAAAAAGTTCTATCAATGTCTTCCTGCCTCCCTCCGACCCCCACATTATGGATGAGAATGGCAACAGAGCTGTGTAAGACTTCTTAGTCCCTCCAGAAGAAAATCTCGTTTATTTGGGACTACAAATACATAATAGAATTTATGCAGATATGTATATAGCCTTGGTTTATCCCTTCTATAAAATAGGAAATTATTTTATTTAGCTGAATTTGAATTCCTAAATGAATTTGGCAGAAGCAAGTATGAATTCCTCTAAGTTTTACAGGGCCAACATATACTACTAGTTCAGCTTAGACTTCTTCCCAATTAGTCTGCGTTAGACAGATTTCTACTATTTATTCCTGATGTAAAAGGCATGGTGAGGAAGGAAGAGGACTCATTTGAAAGACAGATGCTCTGAATTCTAAATATAATTCCACTTCTTGTTCTTTTGCCCAGCCACTGAACTTCTCCTGGCCTAGGTTTCTTATGTGTAGAAGTAGGGATTCAGACTAGAGATAACCTATCTGCTCACTCATCTAGTTTTAATCTTGATGATGCCTTCACCATGACTGACTACTGCCATCATTTTAAATCTTCCTCTAAGGTAAAAGGATAAAGTCAATGCCCCACACAATATATGACTTATGTGATGAGATATATGTAAAGGATTTGGGGGATGGGAGGGCTTGGTAAAGTCAATTTTATTAAGCATTTAAATTTTAATGACCTTAAAAAGCTAGCAGAGGACAGCTTCTTGAAATGTGTGTGTTTATATCTGTGTGTGTATACACACACGTGTATGTACATATACCTGTGTGTATACATATCCATACATGCACAAATATTTATGTAAATTGCATATGCATATATGGATATGTTTATATATGTATATATTTTATATATGTGCATATAAATATGTGTGAATACAAATGTATTAAATTGTTTCTATTTTCCATCTTGAGCAGTAAGTCCAAATCCAAGGAATTGTTTCAATTCACCAGCAAAGGCGAAAGGCCGCTTTGCTCTCTGGTCTTTACAACCTATTTTCCTATCTATGTAGTATCCACATGAGCAACACATGGGGACAAAGCATGGTGCCTGGCAGTAACCAAGCAAAGCATGGGGGTTTTTTTGTTTGTTTGTTTGTTTTACAATTTTATCTATTTATTTTTAGAGAGAAGAGAAGGGAGGGAGAAATAGAGGAAAAGAAACATCAGTGTGTGGTTGCCTCTCGAGTGCCCCCTGTTGGGGACCTGGCCCACAACCCAGGCCTGGGCCCTGACTGGGAATCAAACCAGCAACCCTTTGGTTCACAGGCCAGCACTTAATCTACTGAGTTACACCAGCCAGAGCTGCTTTTTAAAAAAAAAATTATTTATTGCCCCAGCTGGTGCAGCTCAGTTCATTGGGCATTGTCCCATGAACCACAAGGTCTCTGGTTTGATTCCCAGTCAGGCCATGTCCCTGGGTTGCAGGTTCAGTCCCCTGGGGAATACACAGAAGGCAACCAATCAATGTTTCTCTCTCACATCGATGTTTCTCACCCTCTTTTTATTTATTTATTTATTTATTTATTTTTAGAGAGAGAGGCAGGGAGGGAGGGAGGGAAAGAGAGAGTGAGAGAAACACCCATGTGTGGTTGCCTCTCATGCACCCCTTACCAGGGACCTGGCCTGCAATCCAGGCATGTACCCTGACTAGGAATCAAACCAGCGATCCTTTGGTTTACAGGCCCATGCTCAATCCACTGAGCTACACCAGCCAGGGCTCCCACCCTTTTTTTCTCCCTCCCATCCCCTCTCTCTAAAATCAGAAGTAAAATTTGAAAAAAAAAAATTTATTTATTAATCAAAAATAAAAGTAAAAGGTTTTAAATTTATTTATTTATTTTAGAGAGAGAGGGAGGGAGAAAGAGAGGAAGAAAAACATTGATGTACAAGACAGACATCAATCAGTTCCTGTCATATCTGTCCCTACTGTGGACCAAACCCAAAATCCAGGCATGAGCTCTGACCAGGAATCGAACCAGCGACCGTTCACTTTGCAGGATGACACACAACCAAATAAGCCACACTGGCCAGGGCAAAAGCCTGCTTTTATGATAACCCAGACTACTTTAGGACACCATCAGTTTTCCATGAGGAAAAGGCCTGTATTGTGTCTTATTTTTTCTCCCATGGAATGTTGCCATACCTCTTTTGTAACATGTAGGAATTTATGTTTTTTTGCACATGTGTCTCTATTAGGTGGAAAGCTTACATAGAGCATATCATATTTTGGTATTTCCATTAATTAGCAAATTACCTGGCACAGAGTAAAGAAGTATTCTAAACATTAACCATTTTGAGCACAACTCATATTTGATCTTAATCCATGTACTTACACTAACTATAGGACCTCTGAGCCTCAGTTTTACCATCTGTGAAATAGGAGTGATGATGGAACCAACCTCACTGATTGCTTTCAACAGTTAATGAGATAAAGGTTGCAAAGTACTTAGCACAGTGCAAGTCTTACACCTATTGGGTTGGCCAAAAAGTTTGTTTGGTTTTTTCCGTAACGTGACTCTACCAGTGCTTAGTTGTCTTTAACTTCATTGGAAAGAATTTTGTTAGATTGTATTGTGATAGCTGTCATATCAGCATGCATTTTTAAAAATCTTATGAAAATTGGTGAATCTTTGTGTAGCCATTTTAATATTGACAATGGAAGCAACTCAAGATTTTAAGCATATTATTTCAAAAAAGGTAAAAATGCAACTGAAACACACACACACGCAAAGATTTCTGTAGTGTATAGAGAAGGTGCTGTGACTGATCGAACATGTCAAAAGTGGTTTGCGAAGTTTTGTGCTGAAGATTTCTTGCCGGGTGATGCTCCATTGTCCAATAGACCATTTGAAGTTAACAGCAATCAAACTGAGATATTAATTGAGAAGAATCAATGTTATACTATGTGGGAGATAGCCAACATACTCAAAATATCCAAATCAATAGTTATTGGCGAAAATGAACATGTATCTTTTATTTTATGGAAAAAAACTAAATGGACTTTTTGGTCAACCAAATATATACACTAAAAGAATGGTTAACTCATCTCTAGTTTAGGAGATGAAGTAGCAGAAATTAAAAAAAAAACAGAAAAACAAAGAAAAGTTGCCTGCGGAGGTATAGAAGACAAACCACCAGATTATAGGATGACCAATGACAATTGTTTCTCAGTCATTAGCTCTTAACTAATCAGGAAGTCTCAACAGTAGCTGGGGCAATTACAGGAGGAAAGGGAAGACAAAGTCTATGACAATCACACAGAGGAAGAGCAGGACACGGTTTTATTGGCAAGACTCTGTTTTAGGGGTCTGAAATTCAAAAACTGTTATAGGCATTCTTCTTTCCATTCATAAAGCTCTTGTTGAATATGGGACTTGAAATAATCACTAAAATATGATGAGAGAAAGCTGGTAATGTATCTGAAAGGCAAGAAGACAAAGGAGAATGTATCCACAGAAAATAATCTGGGGTTCTTGAAAGAATAGGAGCTGGAAAAAAATATAATAAAAGCAAATATGCCCCCATATATGCTCTGGGGGCTGGTAAACTGGTATGAGAATCAGAAACTGCTAGAATGTGGATATAAACAATTCCCTTTAGCCATTGATCCTAACTCATTTGACTTGAAGCTCATTTGCAAACCGCTGTTATTTTGGGGATCTCTCCCCAATTAAAATTCCTCAGAGAGGTTCCATCTATTTTTTGATATATAAAACTGCACATAATTAATGTATACATTTGAAGAATTTGAAGATAAGTATATATCTGAGAAAACACCTATTTTAAAACACTTGGTAACTGGAATGCAAACAAAATAGTGCATCTCCATTTCTTGCATTTCAAAAAGCTACCTTTCAAATCCTTTCTATATCTGCTTTTTGCTCATGTTTATTCTTAGGCAAAAGAGCACAACTGACTTTGCTTCTCAGGTGAGTGACTCAAGGATATTTAGAGGTTTCCTTAACTTCAGTAGAACCCAGAGGCTTAAAAGCGGCCAGTTTCAGATTTCCTTACGAACAAAACCACGGGTCCCCATTAGTTCTGGATTCCTCCAGCTGTCAATCCCACAAAGTCTCATGTGAGACTGATTTGGAAAAGTTCCACTGTTTTCTTCAGGAGGTTTCATCATATTGAGAGGCACAGTGATGTTATACGCACACTGACAACTCTCCGTCAGTAAATGATGGACCAGTCTGATCTTCTCTTTCTCTCTTTGTTATACATACCCTTTGATTGCTTCACCTCCCTATTGGCACCTCTTTTACAGAGTGAAGAGACAGAAACATTTATATTCACCTGTTGCTCTTTTCAGTATATCTCTGGGCAATATTTTAGGGTAAAGAATCTTAAAACAAATGGCTCTAATGGGAGTTAAAAACATATATTTGAAAGCTTAACTATATTACCAATTTATCTCATTTAAGACTCATTAAAGTTTTAACTTTAGTGTAATGATTTACCACATCAAAAGATATTGTTCATTTAAGTATCTTTTTTTTCACATAGGAACCATTATTTAAATGATATATTTCTATTATTTTACCATGAAGGAAAGAATAGTTTTAGAAGTAGATATTTTATTATGAAGTTTCTAATCTGTCTGCAATTTCATAAATTGCAAAAATCAATTCAAATTGATTTTTGTCCCAGATCCCGTGATTGTATTACAGCCCTCCATTGGTTTGCTTTGCATTGGTAACATTTGTACGGTGTAGAAAGTACAACCAATAATATGGCATTGGTCTGATCAAGACAGCACAAAGCATACAAAACAAAGTGGAGTCACTCATATGAACCAAAACAGCTGTCAGTCAGCCATGACCCTTTGGTTTGAGACAGAAACTACCTAAGACACATCTGGTGACTAGACACAAGATAACTACACACGTGGTCAGAGCAGACAGGTCTGGCAAGGAGGCACACCTAAGATATCTGCATATGTGATCAGAATAGCCGTGTCTGCAGAGCAGGATCGCCCATTCATAGGCTCCTAGGGAAATTCCACACTTGCCAGCAGGGGTGTCAAGCAGAAGAGCCATGCATCACCCATAGGCTCCTGGGCAAATTCCCCACGTGGCATCGGGGGTGCCAAGACACTTATTGAAAAGACCCAGAAGGGTGGACTTTCAAGGTGTATCCGAAGCGGTTCCAGACCACTGCTACGACATCACATCACAGTGCTGCTCCACGCCACGCTGGTCTCCCTTGACATTGGCCACCAGAGGGCTCCCCTGCTGCACTGAGGACTTCATCTGCCCTGCTGCCCACCTGACTCTGGAGACCCTTCCTTGCAAGATGCTGACAACTGCCTTGCCCACTGTGCTGTCTCCTGGACCTGCAGACTGAGACTCTGGGACTTGGGGACTTGGGTTTGTTATCCCCCATTGATTGCTGTGTGTGTGTGTGTGTGTGATAATTCTCTCAGATTATTAGAGTGTGAGTAGGATGTTAATGCATGTGGATGTTCTACTGTGAGTGAACCTGCATTCAATAAAAGTTGAGTGGATAGCATAGTTACTGTGTACGACTCTAGTGTATTCCTTGGTGCTGGGTTGCTCAGCACACAACTAGCTGAGCAGTTGGCCAGCTTACTTATAGGAAAGACTATTTCATGAACACACATTTGTGACATCTGGTAATTCAGCTACAGAGTCTTTCTACAACTGGAGACATCCTCCATGAGAATGAGACTGTGAAACTGAGTACTGTTACCGAGAATCAGAGGAGTGCTGGGAAGAGAGTCTTCAGCAACACACTTGCCTCCATTAGTAGCAGAGGAATACAGGCTTGCTTTTATCATTAAAAGAATCAGTGTGGACTCAAAGACAAATACGTAATCAACATTAAGCCTGGAAGGGTTCTTACAGATCACCCAGTGCAACCTCTTGCCTTTATACGTACTGGATATGAGGTCCAAAGAGAGGAAATTGTTTCTCTAACTTGTGGTAGTGCTATAAAAACAACGCAGATTCTTTACTTGTAAGTACTCCCAGAAATAGCCATTCATCTCTTAGAAATATATGTGTAGGTATAAATAAAATTATATCCAAGGGGGTTTTTAATCTGACAAAACTATACATTACATAGCAGGAACAAACATTAACAATCAGAGCCAAGTTGTTAATACATACAATGCATTGAATACTACCTTATTTTACCACCTCTTGCTCTTCTACTTGTTTAGAAAATGCATATATTGAAATGAGCTTCATCTTATAGTCTCCTCATGCATGAATCAATTAAAATAAAATGGCTTTAGGCATCATTTTGCACCAGGGTTCTGGAGGGGGTGCAGAGCAAGCTTGGGTAGATTTTTACACTGTAGTGTCAGTAGGCAGTATTTATGGTAGAAGTGGGCCTCTGCTGCTTGTTTCCAAGGGAGCAGTGTAAAACTGGGTACCTACCCCCACAGATAAGCTGCCCAAAGTCTAACCTTTCATGGGTTAGCACAATTGTGCTTTATTCTCTCCTGGAAGCTACTTGGACCACTAAAGTAGCTTACGTGGTCATGAGGTTAACGAACGACCTTTCTGGCTGATTGAACTCCGTGACCTCTGAAGTTTGATTCAACCCCGGGATCCTCTGATTCTAAGAGCAGCAGCAAACACTCTGGGCATTTTTCAAGTGTCATTCTAAACAAAGCACATCAGAAGGGAAAAACCTTTTCAACTTATTTTTTTGTCCTTTCAACCAATATAAAAACCAGTGTCATGATCTGAAAGCACTATTGGAATATCTGTATAAGTCTATATACATTTCTAAATACCTACTTTAAGTTAAGATGCGTGTCTATAAAACAATTTAAATAAACCCCACCTAGATATCTCTGACCAGTGAGCTGTATGCTCTCTGACAGGTGTTTCCTCACCTTGCCTGAATATAATATAAATGGAGCAAAACTCTACCAGTAGTATAGCATAATATCAGACCATATTGTCACATTTGATGCCTTGTCTATGGAGTAGTTACACATAATTTTTCTTACATCATATCACCATTTATAAGGGTTGATCTGCATTATGACTGATTGGTGTAGTTCTATGGGACATTTCACTGCAGATACAGTTTAATTTTCAATTTTACACCTGGGTCACTGTTATTTTTTCATATATCACCCAAAAGGTCAGGGACTACATGAAATGTGAAGTACTTCTTGTACTTACCCATGTGGTAAATAGAAACCTAATATCTTTACAACAAGACTGACAAGAATGATATTTTTTTATCCTCTATAAAGGAGAACAAGTATTTAACTACAGAAGAATTCAACAAATATCATCAAAAACACATTGTTTCTCAAGTTCACAAAGGGCACAATGCGGCTATCTACCCAATGTCCCAGGCCATGTGGTTAAGATCACAGGTACTGGGTGCTTTGTCCTCTAGTTGTTGAACTTTGAGGTGAGTCTAGATTAGCAGAGAGAATGTTTTCTAGGTCACAAGGGAATTCAACTCTCATCATTTGCTGCAAAAGATTGGCAACAGCATCCCTGACCTAAAGAAGAAACTCCTAATTATGTTTAAAAAGGTAATTCAAAAAAGGTCACTTTAGACTGGCTTCAGCTACTCTTTATCCTTGATGATTAATTTCAGATTCAAATTCATTCCCTTGATGGTAACTGGAAAAATGAAAACAAGAAGGAAATTGCCCTGAAAGGATAACATCAGGCATCAATCTCGTTGTAACAGGAAGACTCTCATCTTTGTAATTACGTGGAATTTCACAGGCATGTAGGAACTGGAATGCCCACTATGCACCAAGTGATGTGCTATGGCAGGCACTGCGAGAGCATTTCCTGCGTGCCACCTCTGCGAACCCTGCGGTGCGGACGTTCTGATGCCTATTTCATGCTATTACACCTGTAGAAGGCTGTACATCTATAAGGTGGCTCTTAACGATCCCCACCTCCTGGTAGTCATGCTCTTGTGTCATTCTCTCCCCTTTAATGTGCACTGGACATATTGACTCGCTTCTAAGGAGAGGATAGAATACAGCAGGAGTGCAGAAATGTCAATTTCAAGATCAGATTGAAAAAGACAGTGACTTCTAGCTTGGGTTACTTTCTATCTATCTACCTACCTGTATCCTGTATCTCCATCTCTATCTCACTTATTCTGAGGAAAGATGGCTTACTGTGTTTTAAGCTATCCTATAGAGAGGCCCACATGATAAGGAACTGATATCTCTGGCCAACAGTCTACAAGGATCTAAGAACTGTTAACAGTCATAGAAATGTTGAAAGTGGATCCCCCCCCAGTTGAGCCTTGAGATAACTGAAGCCCTGGCTGTGACCTTGATTATAGCCTTGTGAGGGACCCTGAGCCAGAGGCACCTGGTTATGCTGCACCTGGATTCCTAACCCACAGAAACTATGAGACAATGCATATTTGGCATTTAAAGGTGCTAAATTTCAAAGTAATTTGTGTCGCAGCAATAGATAACTAATACAACACCATGATCTAAGGTGCAACTCCATGAAGGAGGAGGATCGAGAGTCAAGCAATAGATTAGGCAATTGCACAACTGCCAGAGGCTGCCCTTCCTCCCATAAGACAAGACTCCAAATAACGGGAGCGGCTCACACCACAAAGCTGTGCTTGGCTAGTGTACAAACATTGTAAGAGAGCCCTGCAGACCAGTTTATACATACGTATTGATCCTGTCTCAGCTAACACTACCACAGTCAGACTGGCGAAGGGCCAGGAACATCTGAGCTGCCATTTTCCTATTCCATCATATATTAGTTAATGCCTGGGAAGGATGTCTACCTCCTCTCCTGCCTCCTCCTCTGCCATATACATTGAGGGCTAAGAATGGCTCTTTATAAAACTACCTGAAACACACATGATCTTAGCCAAAAGTCTGGGAAGCAATAAAAAATGACCTGAAATAAATGCTACTGTCCTCTTTGCAAGTAGATCTGGATGGAATGGAGGCAAACAGCATGCATTTACCATCAACTTACATTTCAGCATTGTAGGAAGAAAAATGAAGAGTCTGTTCTGGCAAAGAGCTAGACAGGAGGAGGACTTAATTAAAGGTCTGAAATATACACCACTGGAACCAATTAATAATCATCAAGGAATCAGAAAAGGGAAGACTACTAAAATAATCTGCAAAGTCAAATTTTAGGTAGAGAGAAGGAATCTGATCCAAATTCCTCTTAAATCAGTAGATTGGTAAGAGGCATTTATTTTATATCCTTCTAACTATTATTTACTATACTTGTTGTCAGAAGCCTACTTCCCTCAAGAAGTTTATGGTCTCAATAAGAAATCATGTCATGTAAACCATGATTATAAATATGCAAAAAATGAAATAATAATGTGTGCATCAAAACACAAGCTCTTGCCAGGGTTTGACTGCTTTGGAGTTCCTCAGCCCCCATCTACAAGCCCCTGTGCACGTTTGCACGGTTTCTCTTCCACAAGAAAATAATTTTATTCCATAAAAATCAGATGGTCAACTGAAATGGATGCACTTTATAGGTGAGAAACCTAAATCAAAGGGTAAAAAGCAAAATGCATAAAGACCACACCGTAAATTAAGTAAGATTTTAACTTATGACAGTATTTGACTTTCAATTTCCTCTATCACAGAATCTATCACAAGAGAGTTGGCAGCAGCTTATGAGATAAAAAAATAAATAAAAGTCAGTTTGTAGAAGCAGGAAGAAACTTGCCCCTCCCTTCAATTGTTCTGCAAGCAAGTCAAATGATCAAATGGCAGAGGCTGGCGTGTGCCCAAGAAGGACCTGGTCGTATCCTGGCTGTTGCACAACCCAAGTAGAAATCAATACAGGGTTTTCTGCCACCTGCTTATTTTGTTTTCAGTCAAGCAAAACAAGGAGCTTATCTCCCTCACAGATCAGCATATGAGATATGACTCAGATATGTTTGCCTGTCAGACTCATAAACACAACAAGATATGCTCCCAGCAATGGAAGAAGAGCCCTGATTCGGTTCATGGATTACAGGCCACAACATCCATCAGCATAAAAACAAACCACTTCACCCCACTATTCTTAGAACCTAGCCTATCAGTGTGGAGGGATGCAATAAAGAGAAGTTAAAACTCCCAAGGTTTGCTTAGGTTCCCTTTCTTAACAAGGAGTAGCCAAATATAGCCAAGGGGGCCTGGTAGGCAAATGAGATGGGGAGCCTTGAAACACTTTTCTGTATTTCCAGGAATCGATACAGGTTGCCAGTCTCCAGGTCTCAGTGCTCATGATGACTGCCAACCTCTGGACCACGTATGTCTGTCAAACCTTAACTGTTTAACTCAGTGTATGTATCTCCCCCTGAAACCAATTCGGTGATCTGATAAATATAAATAGCAAAAACCGCATATGTATACATTAAAATCATTGAAAGTTCATGATTACTTAGATAATTATAAGCACCCTTTGAAATATGTTGGATAAATATTATTATTTCTATTTTACAGATGAGAAGACAGCTTCTTAATTAAGTTGAAATTAAATTTGCAAGATTGCGTAGCTATTAGTAGAAAATCATAATGTGTCCATGTGTCCTCTGTTCCGTTCCAATGTATTGATTTAGTTAGTCATCAAGTATTTATCATATAACTGCTGTGTGGAAGGTAACATGCTACTGTGTGCAATACAGGTAAGCCCCTCAGCCTTATTTTATATACCAAAAACTTACATAGCACATACTCCCTGTAAGGTACTTTTCCAAGCACTTTAACACAGATTAACTCATTTAGTCCTCCTAACAACCCTCTTATGAAGTGGATTCTGAGGAACAGAGAGGTTAAATAACTACCCAAGGTCAAATACACAGCAAATACATGGCAGAGCTGGAATTTGAACACAGGCAGTCTGGCTTGAGAAACTGTTCTTTTAATACTTTTCTATGCCACCTTACAAAAGACTGGTATTTCACGAGACCAAAAGAGTGCATAAGTGTTAAAAGCAATTGTGCAGATAGGAAATCAGAATAGAGACTTCCAATATATCCTTGGTTTAGCTTACAAAGGAAGGTTGGTAATAGTTGCAAAGGGAAGAGCCTAAGAAGAAAAGGCTTCAGTTAAGGCCCTCTGTATTGCAAAGAATTTTCCAGTTTCCTTAAGGTCCTAAGCCACCAAACACTGTATCTGGTAACCTCTACCACATAGATAAATGAGGATTCCCATCTCAGCATTAATTTAATTCACACCTAGCAGGAGGAAAATGCTAATTTAATCTGCAATTTTCTTATGTGGTCCAATTCAGTGCTTAAAAAAACAAATGCCGATTTGTCACTCAGATACACATCTGAAAGACCTTGCTACAGGAAATAGTTAAAGGCATGTCAATGTTCCCTTTGCATTCTGAAATCTACCTGCAGAATTAATACTTGGAATCCCTGAAGCTGTTTCTATCGTCTAGACTGCCTAGAGAAGAGTCAGGGTAGGGGAGGAAATCCGTTGACTCTGATAGCATGACTTACAGCTGGTAAACAATATTTAGGCTCGTACTGGGCTGTGAACACAAAATTACTACACTGGGAAAACAGAGGAGGGTGGCAATGTGGGGAGACCGACAGGGATGATCACGTTGGTCATTCTGCCATTGAACAGAATCACCAGAATGAACTCCAATGCGGCGATAACTACACAAGTGTGCTACGTCCTTTAGAGTCACTACGCATTTGCTCATGCATTATCTCACCCAGTTCTCACAGCTGCTTTGTGAAATAAGCCTAATTATCAGCTAGGTCACACAAGTTGATACATTCAAGGTTAAAAATGATTTCATGTTAGAAGTGGGAATTTCTTCTATATTTTTCAAACCACAACCATTGTATTCTTTTCATTGCATGACAGTATTACTTTTTTATCCCAACTGAAACCACTCAGTTTTCAGTCAAGGATCAGAGATGTGTGATTTGAACAAGAACAACCAGCAAGATGTGCAGTTAGTACCATCCACTCAGCAGCCCCACACTGGAAAGACTTGGAGACCATCACAGCACCACTGCTAACTTCAGTTAAGCCTTTGGCACTGGTGATCTCTATGGTCTGCCTGGCGGAAGAAGAGATTGGAAGCAACATCATGAAAGTTTACCAGCTTCACAGACATTCATAAAATCCAGACAAACATTTCCCCCTACTTTCCTGCATTGAGCCTAAGTGGCTGTTTAAAAATATATATTAAGTACAACCAGTCACTCAAGAATTGCTCTAAGTCATCTCCCACACACCAGTTAGAATGACAATCAAGGGCCCTGTCAAGATGTTCTGAAACCAGAAAAAGAAATTCCAAGGCAGTTGTTTCACTATCAACCTACCTATCTCTCCATTCATAAACTCATCCATCCATCCATCAAAAGTTGCTTATACTGCCAACTCAATAGTTTGGATCAAATGCTAGCAAAGATAGAGGTAAAAAAAATAGCACTTCTATTTCATCGTGATTTTTAAAAACGTATTTCTCCCACAGAACTGAAACAGTGTTGAATTGGAGCAGTGCTGAAATTTAGTATTATTTAGGATATCTGAGAAGACACCAGAAGCTACTGAGAGATATTTAATAGGATCTTCCAAAAAATCTATTTTCCAATGATTCTCAGTTCCTTTCAAAGACAAATAAAGAAGCCATAGAGTTAATAAATCCTTTTTGAATGTTAATTGGTATAAAGAATTGGACACTAATTATTCCAAGGCAAGAGAAGTGTGTATGCATCCCCCTAATACATTCCTGCTGTACCCTTAAAATGAGTCCCACCCCTTGTTTTCCTCTGCCCCAAACACTCCCCAGCATGTCTACATTTCTTCAAAAAAGACTCTGAAAACAAACATTTGTGAATAATTATGATTTATTTTTTCCGGGACAGGCCCTGAATTCTTCCACAATAAATGTATTTGTGGTAATAGCTGCAATAATTGCTCTTCTTGGGGTCGGGGGAAGGGTATTCAGGTGTGAAATAATAGCAAAGAAAAGCTAAATTTTGAAAGTCTGACTATCTTAATGATGTACAAATGTCTCTAAAGCAGGAAACAGTAAAGAAACACACGCAAGAGAAGAGAAATGTGGAAATAGGCTCTTAAGGAAGAACTGGCTGTGTCTGGAGTAGGGCCCAAAATTTTCCAAAAGATACTGAAGGATCATCAATTACTCAAAGCTCCCAAACATCACAGAGCCCTGATTTGTTTCTTTTCATACATGCAGCTGACAAAGTGATTGCAGGGAGAATGGGGACTCAACACACGACCAAGAGCACCCCAATGTTTTCCATTTCCTTTGCACTTGCCGTTAGTTTTTGGCGAGTGGAAAGGAACTCCACCCCTTCCTTTCACCACACAGTCTAGAGATCAATGTTTCCAAATAGAATCACATGGAATTGTGTTTGCTTTACTGTCAAGGGCATTACGGAAACTGACAGTCAATGATCAAATTGTTACAGGTTGGTATTAGCCAGAACCAACACAGGAGGTTTGTACATAATGCAATGGCCAGTTAAAGGCTCATCACATTCTCCCTAATTTGGTGTGACAGTAGTTTGTCAAATGAATGAAAATCTAACACATACAAAACACTAAGTCTAGAGATAGCATGTATGCTGACACTAACAAAAACAGATGGAAGAAACATGCAGAAGAAAGAAGGTGACTGTCATAGCCTGTTTGTCTTTGAAAGTTCTCTTAAAAATGACCATACTGCTTTTCTCTTACCAAATTGCTTTCACTGCGACAATTCAGAACATAGGTCTAAAAGAGGTCCTGAAGATATGTGTCTTGGGACCCTTGTCTTAAATTACTAGACTGCTACAAATCCATCACAGTCTCCAAGCTGGAACTAAAATGGCCTTCTAGTTGTTCATTACAATATTTTTTTAAATGGTCATAACGTGTCACAATTTAATCAACACAGCCAAGATGTTGAGACCCAAATGTCACTAAAGTTCCTGGAAGAGTTAATAGCTACAGAATAAACATCAAAAAAGCAACAAGGTCACAGCTTTATAATTCATCACAAAAGCAGTTTCTTCTCTGACTAGCCTTTACAAAATTTCAACCTCCCAAATCCCCTTCCCTTTTCCCTGCTTTATTTATCTTTGTAAAACTGAGCACTATCTAATAAGATATGATTTGCTTATTTATTTTTTTAACTAGTCCCAAACTCCCCCAGAAAAATAGCTCCACAAAGATAGGGACTTTAGTCCATTTTGTTCAGCTCAGCAAATAGTTATTGAATTAATTAATGAGTCTTCCCACACAACTGGATATGGGCTTAGTATTGAAATCACAGTGCTAAACTAATTTGAGGAAAGGGAAAGAAAAGAAAGAGAAAGAAGAAATAACAAAGTCAGTGATAGAAAGAGTTAGTCAGGTATCTAAACTGTTCATGGGTTTCAACCCTTGCCCTACATTTTTGTCTACTATTTTCTTGATGCCATTTCTCATAGTCTTCACACTTTCGTTTTTAGCCAACAGTCCCAGCAAAAGGAATTCTGTGCTCAGAAGGGAAATTTAGTGTATACTTCTGTTCATCCTCCCATTATCAATGGGAGCCACATCACATAAACTTATGCCACATTAGCGTTCCCTAGAATACAACACAGTAACTCTGCTGCTGGTATTCACATGTTAATCAATCAATTAAAAGGCTTTGAGAAACTACACCCCAGAAGGCTGTTCTCCTCTCTCTCCTCCACAGCCCTTTCCTCTAAACCTCCCCTCAACTTGAATAGCATAACTGAGAATCCAGATGAAAATAGGCAGCCTCTCATAATTCTTTATTGAAGTATGTTTGTTTGGACTTATATTCACTGTGCATATATACATTCTGCATATTGTTAAACTACATATTTATTGGGTTGTGGCACTCTTTCCTCTTTTTTGAGTTTCATTTTAAACAGGCCAACAACTACGACACAAATAAAGCAAACGCACAAAATAAAACATCTGGTACCCCCAGGAAATTAAATGCTAAAATACCATGTTAATTCAACCAACAAGTAGAGACTTTAAATGTAGAGAAGTCAAGAAAAATCAAATTTATGCTTCCCACTGTCCCCATAACAACTAGGCTGCACATGTACATGTTATTAAGACATAAATATAAGGTTGCAGGCATGGTCTAGAGAATTAAGCAGGCTACTTGGAAATCAGTGCTGCCTTTGACTCATGATCATGAGTCATGGCCAAATGTGACTGTGATCAAATACCAACATGTGGGTCTCGGTCCTTCCTTCTAAGTAATTACAAAAGTTAACCCTTTTGTCCAACATGTTTACAGTTAAAGCACTTTTTATTGTATGTGAAAATCATTTACTATAAAATTAAATGAAAAAACCTGCATCTGATATTAGAATAAAAGAACTCTGGACAGGTAACAGATAAACTCTTGTACTTCACTTCCAGGAATTCATAGATATTTTTCCAAGTCTCTGTTTTCCTTTGCATTCTTTAAGGGAAAGTGAGACAGGGTCTAGAGAGGGTGAGCATTTCCAGAGGCTTTGGATGGCCCTTGAGTGGCTTCTAGTCCTCCAACATGTTCATAGCCTTGAGTCTGTTCTCCCATCATCGTTTCTCTATACTTCACCTTACTTTGAGCAAGAGCTAGAATTATCATCTTCAAGAAACATTTTGTCACTTCATATTATGGGTTGAATTGTGTCCCCCACAAAAAAAGATTATATATTCCTAAGGCCCAGTATCACAGAATATGACCTTATTTGGAGTTAGAGTCTTTGTAGAAGTAATCAAGTTAAAATGAAGTCATGAGGCTGGGCCCTAATCCAATATGACTGGTGACCTTATACTGGGACACACTGTGCACACAGGGAGAAAACCATATGAACACCGATGTCAATCTCAGGGTGATGTGCCTGCAAACCAAAGATTACCAGAAACCACCACTGGGGAGAGAGCATGGGCCAGATTCTTTTTCACAGTCCTCTGAAGGAACAAATCCTGATGATACATTGATCTCTGACTTCTAGCCTCAGGAACAACAAATTTCTGTGGTTTAAGCCACCCACTTTGTGATACTTTGTCACAGCAGCCCCCACACAGTAATATACTTCAACTTCACTTACGATCCCCCTTGGCTCTTTGTAAAAATTCAGGCTGTCTGGCCCAGAATGCATGGTCTTCATAACTGAATTGACTTAATCTTTTCTATGAGACCATTCTCACCAGCTGCACCTCAATATCTAACAACCTTGTTTTCCACAGTCTATTCCATACCCCTATGAAACTATGCCAGGTAGGTCCACCTGTCCCTTTGCTATGTTGACCTGGCACGGTCTTACCCATCTTTCAGGGTCCAGATCAAATGCCACTGCTCTGAAAAATAGCCTGTCTATCAGGGACTAAGATTTCAAAAGCACGATGTTGAAAGAAAGGATCAAGCTATGGAACAGGGCAACCAGCACTGTACTATGTAAGTAACTGAATAAACTACATAAAATAGCATGTGCTGAGTTTTCCCTAGGTAGATAGATATATACATGTAAATGCATGTTTTAATAATTAGAAGTATATTGCACTAACTGGTGTAGCTCAGTGGATTGAGCATGGACCTGTGAACCAAAGTGTCTCTGGTTCAATTCCCAGTCAGGGCACATGCCTGAGTTGCAGGCCAGGTCCCCAGTAGAGGGCACGTGGGAGGCAACCACAGATTGATGTTTCCCTCCCTCTCTTTTTCCTTCCCTTCCCCTTTCTCTAAAAATAAATAAGTAAAATCTTTTTAAAAATTACAAGTATCTACACTGTGATAGTTAATTTTATGGGTCAACTTGACTGGATTAGGGGTGCCTAGATATCTGGTTAGATATTGTGTGGGTGTGTCTTTGTGGGAGTTTCTGCGTGACATGAATGTTTGAATTGGTAGGCCTAGTAAAACACGTTGCCCTCCCCAGTGCGAGCGGGCCTGCCCCAATCAGTCGAGGGCCTGAACAGAGCCAAAGGCTGAACAAGAGAGAATTTGCTACCTCTGTCTGATCCTCTTGAGCTGAGACACTAGTCTTCTCCTGTCTTTGGACCCAGATTGGAACTTTCACCATTCACCATTGGCTCTCTTAGTTCTCAGGCCTTCAGACAGAAGATCGTAGGACTTCTCAGCCTCCATAATCACATGAACTGATTCCTTATAATAAATTCCCACAGATAGGTGTAGATATATAAAGATGTCTTCCCTGTTTGTTCTGTTCTCTCTAGAACCCTAATATATACACCAAATTCAAAATAGTGATTTCCTTGGGGTCTCAGGAGAATTGGATCTGCTTGAGGAAGAAGCGTACAAGGGGACTTGAACTTCATTTTTTTAGAGAAGAAAAATATATCTACATGTTAGTTTTATAATTTAGAAAAGACTGGAAAAAAAGGATGACAAATTAATAACAGTTGCTGATCCTGATTAATGAGAATATATAAAAACTACTCTCTGCTTTATATTTTTGTGAATTTTCTTTTTAATTTTTTTAAAAAGCAACAAAAAGTAGAATATTAATTCCAGTCCCTCAAGCTGCAAGAAGAAAAGACATTTTGTGTTCAAAGAAGATAACAGGCCCCAAATGAAGTTGCTTATGCTAAACCCCATGTCCCCTCACAAAGACCTAATTACAGTTTCATCTCTGCCAGAAATGGCATCTTAAGCCAGCCAGTCAGGAATCACCTGATCAGCACTAGTTAGGTGGTCTGATTGATAGGCCCCTGCCATCCCCTAAAGAAAGCTAACTGATCCACTTTTGCCTAGTATGACTTCCTTGTTCCTTCTCCCTTCTGCCTATAAAAGTCTTTCATTTTGTACAGCTCCTTGGAGGTCTTCTGACTGCTACATACCATGCTGCCTGATTCAAATCTTTTGTTGCTCAAATATAACTCTTCAAATGCGCCTCAGTTTATCTTTCCACATTAAGAAATCAGCTGGAGACCAAGAAATAGATTCAGGGATTCAATCCGCTGCAGTCTGCCTTTTCCCTGTCTGCCCACTGTGGCCCTCTGTGAGCATGGCCGTAGTCCTCTTCTTGAAAGGTAAGTGAAGTCTGTGTCATCCCCAAGAAGACTGCAGTGACTCCCTGAATTCTTGTATCATTTCCAGTTCATGAACAACATTAAAAAGAAACTTGGTGCCCTCCTACAGCTGATTTGGACTAAGACTGCCTGCCCTTCCCTGTGGGCATGATGAAGTCCTCGCCCGGGAAAAAAACAGACCTGGGTTCCACTCCTGGCTGTGCCATTGTCTCCACGCTCGACCCTGTGATTCTCTCCCAGATGAAAACCACCGGTGATCATGAGAAATTGATGAGGTACTGTAACAGGCCTCGTAAGCTTAATATGAACACGAGCAGTTTACCTTTCAGTTCGCAGAAATTCACCTTCTTCTATTTTGGTTTCATATGAGTGATCAGAATAAAGTGATGTAGACTTATCCACACACACCGGTCGTTATGGATATGTGGATACACAAAACTGGGGATGCATGTACCTTGCCCCAGGTAAGTCATAGAAACGTACATTCTGGGGAGTGAGCCGAAGTGAAAAAAAATTAGTAATATTATTCCTCTATCCACATCCTCATTTTTTAAATCAATACACAAAAAGGACCTACTATTGCGAGATGTTAAACCATTTTATTTGGCTCTTTAATGGTAAGGTTTCAGGAGTTCCTCTTTCTGGAGCAAACATAAATACATTGTGAAACTTGAAAACAGTGTTCTGTTTTCTCCTCCTTCCCTCAGCTTGTATTCAGAAATGGCACAACCTTGTTTGTGACACATCACTTTGTCACCATGGAAATGCCTGTAATGAGGTGGCAAAATTATCTTTCAAACAGTATTTCCTTATGGGCTCTGAGCTGCAAGAAGGTTTTGTTAATATAAAAAAGGTAAAATAATTGTCAATTCTTTGTTTGCCTAACCTCCTTACCTTTAAAGGATAACTGTATTTGGGCACCTTTCCTTTCTAGAATGTGTAAATTTTCAACAAAAAAATTCAGTGTTCAGAAGCTGGGAATTTAATTTGTCATTCAAACCAGAATCTATTCAACAGAAACAAAACCAGATGCAAATGTACATCCTTGGTTGACTACACCAGCAGTTCGCTTCCTCATTTATCACAAAATAGAAAGATAAAACTCTGTTAAAATTCACCTAAATGATCACCTAGTCCTCCCTCCCCACTTCTCGAAATGCGTACTATACAAATTATTGCCTGTAAGGGAGTAATTCCAGGTTGTTCACCTCAGAATTATTGCTGCCAATTGCTATTATGGCAAAACCAATTTTCCCTGCAAGAATTCACAAAACCCAGAGTCTCAGGGTTTATGTTTTGTGTTTTATATTTTTCTCTTGCACAGAAAAAAAAAAAATGAATAGAGACACAGAAATAAAACACAAGAGTATTACAAACCCTTTGATTATTCTAATTACACCTAAAAGGAAAACAAATCCCCTTTCTTTGTACCAGAGGTATGAATAATGAACAGGAAAGGAAGGAAGACAGAAAAGCTCCAAACCATTGTCTCCTGACCTGCAAGGCTAGTAGACACCAGGTGCCCTGGGAAAACTTAGTCATTACTACAATTTCTCCCCAACCCCTGAGGAGCAAACCTCCTGCCCTCTCTTTTGCCCCTGGTCTTCCAGCCCATTGTGGAGTTGTTTTCAAATGTATTAATACCATCCTGGTGGGGGCTGAGTCAGTAAGGAAGAAATTCCTGGAGACTGTCATTGTGTTATATTTGGAAAAAGAGTGAATTGTGACTGTTCACAGTCTTAAGGGTAGTCACAGAGAAAACTGGAGCTTTGTAAATGTTTTAATTACAGTTTCCCTCACTGAATTGAGCCCATTGAGCATAATGAAAGAAAGAAAAGGTGTAGGTGTGGAGGGAGGGACAAGCAGGGAATGGGAATTGGCAGGAGATTTCTGCCTGGCCCCTGCAGGAACCAGCTGCTTGCCGCTCCAAGCAATGAAAATCTTTGCATGTAATTAATTCCAGCCATCAAAAGCCTGCTTTGTTTTTGCAGGTAATGGGGAAGCACTGCTCCTGACAGGACCCCTTGAAGATACCCAATGGCCAGTGGCTAAACCAAGCAATTTAAAAATTATGGACGTTGTGCTAAATAAATAAGCACACTTCAGTAGTAACAAAGAGGATTTCCAAAGAGCTCCCCACTTATTTATTTGCTTGTGTGTGTTTCACCTCAGGACAGAGAATGCTCAGCAGTGGAGCTGCAGTCTCTGAGTGAGGTGTGATGGCCTAGCTCAGGTAAACTGAAACAACAGCTATTAGTCTTTCTGCCCGCTTTGGCACCAGGCACGAGGACCTGGTCCAGGGACATGGTGGGGGTGGGGAGGGAGTGCCCCTCATCCTTCTCTTAAGATGACAGGGTCAGTTGGGACAAGGACACCGATTACTCACATATAACCAGGTTTGGTTAGCAAAGAAATACAAGAGGTAAATCCTGATGGCACAGATCTTGTGTCGGGGGTGAGAGGTCCCCAAGAAAGAAGGCTGGGCCAGCTTCTGCAATGGCAGGTCATTCTTCAGGCAATATCATTATCGCGCAGCTTTCCATGCAGCTTGGATGAAAACCAAACTCCCGAGCATGCTCTCCCTCGCAAGGAGCACCTTGAACCCTGCTCCTGGCTCTGGCCACAATGGCTTCGTCCGCCCCACACCCTCACCCCATTCCCTCATGCCGACCTCTGCTCTCTATGGCTGTGAGGCTCTTTCTTCCCTTTCCTGGTGAACTCTCTTCATCCTTCTCATCCATCTCTGACTATAGCAACTTCCCCAAACAAGCTCTTTCTGACCTCCCTAAGTCTGCCCAGTCTCTGAATGGAGGAGCACCAAGTGCTATTACTCTGTGGCCTTCATCCCTGCTGCAAATGTGCTTTTGTTCACAAGAGTATCTGATTGATGTGCATCTCTCCCTCTAGAATATATGCCGCACAAGAATAAAGACAGTGGTGTCTCCTTTTACACACCATTATGTCCCCAGTGCTTAGTACATAGAAGACACTTAATAAATTCCTACTGAGTGAATAAATAAATTAGGGAGCTTCTCCAGGTTGCACATCATTTGTCATTTTCTTATTTCTGAAAGAAGAGTCAGTCGGACCTGTGAGCCGCTGAGCAGATTTCTGGTCATCCATCATTTGACACTGTACATAAACTAAAGTTTTTGACTATGCAGGCAAAGTAAGAGAAGTCATTTTGCCTTTCATCAATAACTGAGGTGGAGATGGGGATGGAAAATTGGCACCCTGGCATGTGGCTAATTTCCACGTACATTTAATGAGGCTGTACCATGGGGCAAGGACTACTCTAAGCTGGAGAGGCAGATACAGAAGACACAGCACTTATCCCCAGAAAGTGTTCAGGTAGAAATAATCCATCAGAAAAAGAAGGTTAAATGCAATGAAATTGAAGTTCCTCCAAGGAGCATCTGCTTTTGAACCTCTTGTTCTCATTTTGAGGCTGTTTTGCACTCATGAGATCCCACTGAAAACTCTCTCCTTCAGTAGAACCTTGTGTCAAACTTGGATCTGCCTCAGAAGCACACTAAGCGGCACTAAAGCCCTGGCAAGAATTCAAAATCCCTGGTTCCCCAAAGTCTAGAGCTTATTTCAAACTAGTTGCTTATTCATTTAGCTGTCTCAGCAGCAAGGGGGCTGGTACCCACAGTGAAATCTATCGGTTCACTGAAGAAACAACCCCTGTTTAGCCTGTGTTTCCCAAAACCTGTAAGTCAAGGCCGGAGGTAACTGAAGTAGATTTATGTATACTTGCAGGAAAATTGGGAAGTACATGGAAGTGTTGTCTGACTCGAGAGATGGGACTGAAAATAGCAAAGCCCCTGGTGTTGAATCTCTTCCTCCGTATCTCAAGAGCACTGGCTAATTGCTCCCATTCCTTTAATTCCCCCTTTTCCTCATACTGCTTCCTGTCCAGTAGAAGTTATAAAAATTGACAAGAATGAAACAACAGAATGGCTGTCTGGTGATATGAGTCGGAAAGGCCAAACACTGACTTGAGAGTGAGACTTCTTGTGGTTGCAATGCAATGAAAATAGGTAACTGGACACCTCATTTGGATCCAGTTAGAAGCAGAACATGTATCTACCCAGAAGTTTTTATTTGAATAAGGCCTAAGGACAGCCTTTCTATCATAGAGGAATGTCTTCATTTTTTGATCTACTAGAGATAAGATGAAGGAACGGGCAGTGATACCACAAAAGGAGGTGAGAAGTACAAATGAGAAATATCTACTTTGTAGTTTTCTCAGAGGCCAGGCCGAAGAGAGACACCTCGGTGTAACCAGGACCTTTTTTTCACATACTGTGACAATTATGACAAGAGCATATAACTGGCTGTGGTTTCTAATGTCTAGAATGAAAGAATCTTGTAATCAGAAGGAACCTAAGAGGTGACTCAGATTGAAGTTCAACCCAGTACAAAAATCCCTTATTCTAACATCCAAGGAAAAGCGTTATCCTGGAGACGCTTTCTTTTCTCTCAGCAAATCTGTGCTCTTTTGAATCCTTTTATTTCTCTCCCAAGCCCGTGTTCCTATTGCCCACCGACGTGCCTGCCCACTTAGCTGTTGCTTATCTATTCTTCCCTTTGACCTTTAACTGAATCTGGCTGGTCATCCTCCAGGGCTGGAGCAACCCAGCCCCTCCTTTCTTGCCTTCCTGTCTCTGGGCTCCCTGATTCCACTAGAGAAATGTTCACAGCTGTGTTGATCATTACTACTTAACGGCTTCCAACCTCGATTTGAACCTCAACTATTCTTTTATTCACCCCTATTAAATTCCCTACAGCAGCTGTTCCAAACTTGTTTCTCTTTTTCCCCAGCCCACACCTCTCTACTAAACCCTTCCTTCTCTCCTACTTCAGAGAAAATGTGCACTTATCAGGCATGAGCTCCCTCAATTTTCCTCTCTGTTCACCTTCAAAGGTTCTCACTTTTGCCTGCCTGAAAGGAAGAAAATTCTCAGTTGCTCTCATTCTGACGTCTCTATTTTATGCTTCATTCCATACCTTGCTTCATCAACTATCCATCACTCTCCTCCTCTCAATATCAGTTCTACCCCATTAAGGAAAAAAAAAAAGGACAGCCTTTTTTTAACCTTGCCTCATTCTTAGAACAGAACTACCTCTCTCCTTCCTTTTACTGCCAACTTTACCAAAAGAGCAGTCTGCAGTTACTCCATTTGGCCTCCTGTTCACTGCCCAGAACATGGCAACCTGGGATCTTGACAACTCTTCTCCTTAGGGTGCCCTATCAGAGGCCATCAGAAACTTATGCTTTTTAAACAGGATGGAGTACAGTTTTTCACCTCCTTAATATGCCAACATTGATGTTCCTCTTGAAGCTCTCTCCTTCTTGGTTTGGTAATACTATTCTTGGCTAATTCTAAAGCCCACCTTTTCCAGTTATCTTCCTCACTCATCCCTAATGATGGAACTTGGGATTCCTCTTTGGCCTCTGTTCTCTACGATGGTGCTAAAACATTTTTGTTGCAGCACTGTTGGAATGCTAGGATACGAAGTGGTCCATTTGTAGAGGTTAAAACCATATTAATTATAACAGCAATGCTATAACTGAAATGTTTCCTGATATCTGAAAAAATTACTCTTTGTAAACAACCAAATCTTTATTGGGTTCTAGATTAACATCAGCTTTTTATCTCTCTTTGACTTTTGTGCTTTACTTGATAATGACCTACATGACCTCCTTGGACTTCACTATGGCATCATAAATATTCAGATGTAGAAACAGGAAAGGTTGTAAATCAAATAAGATTTAGTTCCTCACTTGAGAAAGAACATCAGTGCACACAGACCAGTTCTCTACTCACTTGGGAAAATTTCATTCACATTCATAGCTTTAATGCTCACCTTATAACATACGTACAAGGCAATCTCACAGTCTCTAGATCAGGGGTGTCAGATTCATTTTCACCAGGGGCCACATCAGCCTTGCAGTTGCCTTCAAAGGGCTGAATGTAGATTTCCTTGCCCCTAGTTAAGGAGTAGTTACATTTGTACAGTCCTAAAATTACATTCAGCCCTTTGGAGGCAACTGTGAGGCTGATGTGGCCCCTGGTAAAAACACTTGCTTTGATGATAGTTACACTGAACATTCCCCACTACATTCCTCCAGCCCCATATTCTAAGCTCTACACTTACATTTTCGAGTGTTCTCTGAGCAACTACATGGCAGAATTAATTTCCATAGCTCTTTGTTCATGTTGATAATATGTATTTCATCAGTTTTAATCAGCTGTTAATTATCTTCAGGATCCCATTCTCCTTAAGGGTGGGTTCAGTGACTTCTGCCTTGTTGTCCTGTTTACGGTACATACTAAGCATTTAAAAATATGTATTGAATTAAAATAGAATGCTTAGACACATTCAGTAACACATGATAAACTTAGGCTTTCAATGTTTGGACTACCCCACTGGGTTGAAGTTAAAATATGTTCCCCAACAACTTTCTCCTGTAAGTCCTTACTATGCCCTCTGTAAATACACAGAATAAATCATCTCCCTCTTCCACATGATGGCCCTCCAAATACTTTTTAAACTATTAGATACCCCTACGCACCCTCCTTACAGGTATCTAATTAAACTCTTTCATATCTGTGTTCATTTATCTATTTCCACCATCATGACACTAAGACCACTACCATTTCTCACCTAGATTACTACAAAAACTTCCCAACTTCTTCCCCAAAACCACATTTATTCTTCACATTGAAGTCAAATGAAATCACACTATCCTCCTGTACTTTAAATGCTTCACCTCTCCAGAGTCCTTAAAATAAGGTACAAACTCCTTAACATTACAAAGCCCTTCCTGGTCTGCTCCCTGCTCACTCTCTAGCATTGTCTCAGTTCTCCGGAACCTGTGTGCCACCTGTGTGCCACCTGTGTGCCACCTGTGTGCCATGCTCGTGATCCCAAATGGCCTGCGAGTCCCTAGATTTGCCGGCTCTGTCTCTGTCTCATTTTATACATGTTGTTCATTTAGCCTAAAATGCTCCCCAATGCCAGCCTACATTTCACTACCTAAAATCGATTTTTTTCAGGACCCAGTTATCACTTCCTGGGCCTGGTTTGATGTCTTCCCCCAACATCCTTTATTTTCTTACTGAGGTAAGAATGTTACTGCATACACACTGCTCTATCTCCCTCAAAGCACTGTGTGACTTTTCAGGCCTGTCATGTTGTGCATGAGAAATGTACATAGATTTAATTAAATCATCTTGGATGTTTTCCTTTCTTCATTTGCCAATGTTTCTCTTAAAATGCAATAAAGGCATACCTCGCTTTATTGTGCTTCCTTTTATTATGCTTCACAGATGTTGCATTTTTAAAAACTGAAGGCTAAACCTTCCACCAGCAAAAAGATTAGGACTCATTTTAATGTGATGCTCGCTCGATGGCGGTGGTCTAGAATTGAACCCACAATATCTCGGAGGTCTGCCTGCATTCACATCTCAACACAATGCTCCCTGTGTGGTTAGACTTCTGCAGGGTGCAATGAAGCAGTTACATAATTTGCTCCAATCACTACCGAGCCAAGATTGCTTTAGCTCCAATTTCTTCAGTTGTACAGTAGGAATAATATTAACTTTTTTAAAGCTGCTCTAAAAGATGAAATAAGATAGTTATACAGCAACTAGCCCAATCCTGGCAAATGGTAGGTGCTCAATGAAAAGCAACTCATATTAGAATGGAGTAAAGCATTACCATGATCCACCTGTCTTGGAATCCTCTAAAAAGTATCTTTTTATAAATAAGAGAGAAGAAGAAGAAATCATAAGGTTAGTTTTTGGTGGAATGGGAATACAGGGGCAGCTAATGCCTAAGCTGTTTCTATATGTCATAGAGGAATAGACACAGAAGTGGCCCAGAGCAGTCACAGTGGAGGACAGAGGGTAGTGGAAAGCCCTTTATTAATGCAACATGCTATATTCGGGGATGGTCATTAGAGGTGACTGAAGCTCACAAGCCACCACTGTACTTACAGACAACTTCCACTTCCAGTGAATCCTGTAGCTCATAAAAGGTAATCAAAATAATGTCTGTTTACTTTCCAGCAAATACCATATTGCCCTCCACTTCAACAGCCTTTAGCAGAAAGGAGACTCCTTTGTAAAGGTACTATGATTATTGTTTTGGACCCACCCAAACTGTTGTCAGATATCCATGGATGTGGCAATTAAAGACATATAAACTATTAATAAAAAAGAGAAAAGGGTGCCCAAAAGAAAATTTGTAAGTGGCATCAAACCTACTTCCAAGTGTTCAGAGTAAATTTTCTATGCTACACACACATGGAATCCAGTTTGTTTCTCCTACCAGGGTTTCCTCGGTCAGGGCCTCAACTCTCAGCATTTCTGACCAGGAATCCTGATGGAGTAAGACTCCTTGCATAGAGCCTAGAGCCTAAATCCCCAAGGGGATAAATCTGTGTGAAAAGTTTGTGCTCAGCTCAAACATCCCTTTGTAGGGCATAGAAGCAGTAAGTGCAATGACATGGGAGATGGCCGCCCAGGATGCTTAGACCCTCAAAGCACACACGGAGCCTTGCCTGTCACTCAAGGCCAAGCCATCTTTACCTCCTGCTGGGAAAAGGGCAAGAACACCAACTCTCATGTCCTGACAACAAGATTGATATTTTTAAGATCTCAACTAAATCAGGTAACTTCTTTTGTTTAAAATCTTTCAATGACTATAATGACATTCCAGACTTGACATGTAAGACCTTACAGTTCTGCCCCTGCTCCCCATCATTCATGTTTTTTTCACTTCCACCATCAGTTTTCAGCCCACTGGCCTTTCCATTGTTTGAAATGTCCAAGCCTCTCTCTCTCTCCCACTCTTTTTCCTTAGGACCATCATGCATTCTGTTTCCTCTGCAAGGAAGACTGGTAGGGTCCTGCTCTACCATGAACAAAATATATACATAAAATGTACATGCAATACACACGTGAAACACAAAATGCACATAAAACATGCATACTCAACACACACATAGAACACTCACATATAGAACCATATGTACATACATACACACACTCATTTTACCTGCAAGGCTGTACAGGTTTTCAGTTCTACTGAACTTTCTATTGAGAATCACTTCCTGACCATCCAATATGGAGTAGATAAACCCCAGTATTCAATGCCTCAAGGCTAAAATCATGAACTCTGGTGTCAGACAGCCCAGGTTCAAATCCCAGCTCTGTCACTCCCTACCTGTACAACCTCCATCTGTTACCTAAAGCCCCTGTTCCTCAGTCTCCTTATCTATAAAAGTAGATCATAGCAGCATGTGTCTTGTAGGCCTGATGAAAGATTTAAATGAGTTAACATACAGAAAGCCTTAAAACTACAGCTGGAACATATTAAGCACTGGGCAGATGTTGGCTTTCACTCTCAGTGAGTCTAGTTGCTTCAATTTCATAGCCACAACCAGATGCAATCCACATGCGAGGAGCACCCTCTTTTGTTTGCATCATCCATACATCTCCAGTGCTAACACAGGAATAGGCACATGGGGACAACATGACAAGTTCTGAATGAATTAATACATTTAATCAAATCGTTGATGAGTGAAACATGAAAGAAAAGGAAGAGAGTCCTAGTGTTTTCTAAAAGAGTAAGATTTGTTACACCCTCCTCTCTTTTTCCCTGTCTGGTAAATAATGTCTGCTCCTGTACATCCCTGTCAGGTAAGCACATTCCTACACACTCAAGAACTGACATCGTGACGTGGGAGCCAATGCACACAAGGAACTCCAGAAAACCTGGTGTGTGTGGGCTCCAAACAGGGAGCCTCTGTCCCTACAAGCAGGCAAGGGGATTCTTTCTGGTCTGGTTGATTTTTGCATCTTGATTGGAGGAGTAGCATTTATTTAGGATAATGACTCACAAGATGATAGTGCAGGAGACAGACTATGGGAGAAGAGTCATTTTTGCATCTTAAAACTAGGAAAACCCTGCTTCTTCTGGCAATGAGAAAGCACCACACAAAGAGAAGCAGCTCGTCTTTTAACACCGAGGATGCAGAGGTTCAGACTGACGTTTCTGTCTCAACCCATCAGGACATGATCTTTTGTCGAATGTGGCCCGCCACCCTTTACAATTCAAAAATTACTCCAGGGTAACTACAGGAGAGTACGGAGTTTATAAATGACAATTCACAGGTCTCGGGTCTTCTGGGAAGCTGGTACTTTGAAAAATCAGTCTTAGTTCTTTGTAACATAAACCCTGAGTTTCTTAGCCCAAGGCCTACCTGAATTTTATCCTAGAAATCATTTACCTCCCCCTGCCGAGGACCAGGATTCCCTAGAAACATTTCCCATGATTTTAAAGTTCCAGTAAAAGAACAGAACTTGTTTTGGATGAGTTGAATCCAAGTTCTTCAAAATGTCTCAGAGCTACCACAAGGACTTATTTCCGACAGCTCCACACCAGGGAGAGGTGTATGCCAACTATTCCTATCTCTGTTTAAAGCAGTTTTCTTTAAACTTGAAAAGTGTGTTCCTCAAAAACAAAATCCCCAAACTCTCTCATAGAGCATTGAAAATTAACTTAAAGATTGTGATTAAACACAAATCAAAACCAAAACAATTTTAGGGAAACAAAAACATACTTTTTACCCTAATCACAAGATACCATTGTGAATCCTGACTCTGCTTACCTGATGCAAGCTTTTTCATCATAGCTAGGGGAGATGCAAATCATAGGCAAGTTCAAAATCAATCCTCCAGCTTTGCTTTGTTATTGGAACAACTATTTCTTCCCTCCTCCTCTTCCAGATGTTAACACCTCCCCAGGAGGACACTGCCATCCCTCCCAACCCTGCCCTTTTATGAGAATTGCTAGTTTTAAACCAAGAAATGTGTCCGGTCACACAGATCAGGGAGACCTTGGAGAAAAGCCAGTCCCTTTTAAACCAGTTTGATGCCAGCTCCATAAAAATGAAGACAGTCTATATCAAATCAGAGGGCCTTTGCAGCTCAGAAAGAGCCAAGCATAAATGTTTCTCCGATGACATTTTATTTAGTGCAGACTCTGTTTAGTATCTCATCAATTAAAGCTGAGCTGAACAAATGCCATTTTATTACAACATTCCTCCCGTCCTCCGGGGGAAGCAGCCCCCTGAGCCAGGCCGCCCCGGTTCCTATTTTCCCCAACCCCAAGACCTTGGCACATTCCTTTAACACTGCACACATCAGTTTTTCCATGTGTTATAGAGAGATGATAATAACAACACCTACTTATTGAGTTGTGAAAATTTAAATGAAATAAACCATGTTGCACAGTGACAACTACCTATTTAATATCAACTGTTATTATACACATTCGTTAGTTGCTCGTAGGCTTGCTTCATTGAGATTGCTTTTTTTCCCAAAGGAGACAAATCTTCTCTACCTCTTCTCCTAGAGGGAGGAAACAACATTCCGCATATTCATTCTGGCTCCATCACTTGCAAACTGCAAGATCTGGGACAACTGTAAAATGAGAGGTAATAACAGTATCCCCAATTGTGCAGCATCAGAGTAGTATATTGTGAGAATTCAGTAAATGCATGTAAAACATTCAAAAGGGTACTGGGTATAGACTGCTTACTCTAAAACTGCCCATTATTATTAGACTCTGTGCAGTATGAGATAATTTTTATATTATTCAATGCCTGATGCCCAAATCACACCATGCATTTATTAAGTGCTTCTGTTATGTAAAAGTTGGGAAGTCCAGGAATAAGGAAATCTCTTATGTGATCTGGAACATATAAAGACCGCACTGGCAATGGCTCAGGGCTGGCCATCAGCGGATCTGGGAGAGAACAGCTATGTGACATTGAACATGTGGCTTTATTGACCTGGGTTTCAATTAAGTCAACAATAAAATAATTGAGGTACAGCCAGCCTTGAAATGCTATAAATGAATGAATAATGTTCTTTCACAGATACCCTTCAAGGTATTTTTAAGACAAGCAATATACACATATATTGCCTATTATGCCCTTATTTAGTCCAGGTCCATTTCTTCTCCCTCCTTGTCACTGCTCTTAGCAGATCCATGTGCCCAGTACAGCATGGCACATTCCATAAGCATGGACTGGGGTTCTATCTTTGTTTCAACCGCTGTGCTGCTATCAATCTGTCAGAGAAGTGGAGATGCATCAATCCTTGACTCAAGTGTTTGCACTGACATTGATTTGACATGTGACTACAAGAAGATTATTTTAATTGGTGCCATCACCTCTCCTTTTCACAGGACATTACCATTTATGATGATGTTAATGAATTAGAGTTTATAATGTGCTTAGTAAAATGTGAATGAAGAGTCAAACTCAAGTGGAAAGGGCCATCAACTCTATTCTACAAGTGACAATCCAGAACAAGAGGGAACAAGAAAGGCAAAGCCCAGAAGCCCAGAAACACAGGGCAGTTGTACGAGGTTCCCCCTGGAGACATTTAACAATGAAATAATTTATCTGCAGGAGAAGGTACAAGCTTTAGAAAGATTCAGATAATTAATTAAGGGGCTTTTGTTTACTGTTATGATATTCCTATTTCTCTGTTCTCAGGATGATAGTAGCAGAGAAATAATTCTGGTAGAAGAAAAGAGAATAATTCAAAAAATAGGTATATACACACATATACATCTGCTTTACACATAGGTAAAACAGATTATTTTAAGTATATAATTGGATGATTTTTAACAAAGCAGCATATCCATGAATCAGAACATGGAACTTTGCTATAAGACCACAGAAAGCTCTCTTATGTCCCTTCTTGTCCATACTCACCCCTCATAGGCAATCAATATTCTGATTTCAAATACAGATTAGTTCTGCCTGTTCTTGAAGTTTATGTAAATGGAGAGTTTTTTTTCTCCCATACCATACTGTATTTGCGATGCATATATGTTGTTGCACTTATACATAATTCATCTTTATTAGTATTCCAACGTATGAATATACTATATTTTGTTTATCTGCTTTCCTGTTCATTCATACCTTTGCTATTCCCAGTTTGAGGATACTATAAAGCTATTATAAATTGTTTTATGTAAGTATTTTTATGAATATTTATCTTCATTTCTCTTGTTTAAATACCCAGAAGTGAACTTTTGGAGTCTTAGTTCAGATCTATGACTAACTATATTAGAAATTGCCAATTTTCCAAAGTGATTGTACCATTTTACAACCTACCTGCAATGTATGAGAATTCAGGTACTTCCAAATCTCACCAGCACTTTGTGTTGTCAGCCTTTTTATTTGTAACCATTTCCATGAGTATAACATGGGATCTCACTGTGATTTTAATATATATGCGTACTTTCCAGATAACTAAAAATGTGGGGCATCTTTTCATAGACCTAGTGCCATTAACATAGCTTCTTTTATGAAAATCTGATTCCTTGTTCATTTGTATTGCCTTTTTACTATCAAGATATTTATACATATTGTTTCTTTTTAGACATATGTCTTGAAAATTCTTCCTTCCAGTTACCTTTTAATTTTCCTAAGAATCTTTTGAAGAATAGGAAATGTTAATTTTGATTAAGTCCAATCTACTGATATTTTCTCTTATGCTTACTGTTTTTATATAATCTCTAAGAAATCATTGCCTATGTCAAGATTGCAAAAATATTTCCCTATATTTTCTTCTGGAAGCTTTATAATTCCAGCTATCTCAGGAAGGTTTACAATTCATCCCAAATTATTTTTTGCCAAAGCTATAACTCAAAACCTTTAACTCCTGCCAGGTATGAAATACTTCAAAGTAGGCTAGGAGCAAAACTTCTTAGATATGGTACCAAAACTAAAAGTAAAATGTGATGGTGTTTTGTTTTGCTTTATTTTGGAGGGTGCTTATTTTTACTTGCTACTCTCTAAGTACAACTAGATAAAATAAAATTCAAATCAAAATATTGGAAACACTTAGGTGTCAGATACTCTTCTAAGTATCTTGCATGTGGTAACTTATTTAATCCTCTACGTCCAGAAAACTGAGGCCTCCAGATATTCAAGCAAACGTATCTATGGTCAGCCAGTAAGGAAATAGGTGAGCTAGGGTTCAACCCCAGACAGACTGACTGCAGAGCCTACAGAAGTTGATGCTACCATAGATGGCTTAATTCTGTCAAATTTAATATAAACGACCTACTTAAAGTTTATTGAGTGACTATTGTGTCAGTTATTATGTTAAGCCTGTCTATTTTATTTCATATAATCTTCAAAAATACCTCTTAAATACATATGATTAGGTATTTGCAAAAGAGGAAATGTAGGCTCAGAAAGTTAAGTAGCTAGAGTAGGCCACACAATCAACAGTGTACTTGAGAGTTGAGCCCAGGTTACCTGATTCAAACCGTGTACTTGTTCCACTGTAGGAGCCTGTGTCCCCACAGATTTACATCACATGTCATGGAAAGAAGCATGTAGGGAGGAATTTGAGAGAGCAACGGAAGTTAAGTCTATAGACATTTCATTTAGGCAAACAGATTAAGGGAATATTTCCTGTCTGGGAGCATGTCTTAGGGTTAAATCCTTGAGCCACAAGAATACTTACTTTTTGCTAATATCAGTTTATAGGCCTTACTCACAGAAGAAAATTACCCCTTTAAAACCTCATGCACAGATACAAATAATTAAGCTCTTCCTGCCTCTTGCTTCTTCCACTCATTTTCCCTTGACGGGGACTATGACAGGCCCAGATGTGTATCTGAAATTCACAGCAGAGATCACCGCTACTACTGTCCCATCTAGAAAGAAAAGGAAAGGACAGTTTCCACAACCGTAGGAAGGTGCTCTGTAGGTTTTGTGTTGCTCTGTTGCCTAAACTTAAATCAATGAGTGGAAGCAGGTTTCAATACCGCAGGTTTCAATACCACAGGTGTTCGCTTACGCTTATAGCTAAACACCACCACCACCAACAAAAACTTGCTGTTCTCTGCAGGACTGGGTTGAAATCCCTCAATTGCAGCAGTGACCTTCCAGAGAAAAACCTGGAAGATTATTTATCAGGAGAATAAATTTTTTAAATCATATTAGAGGAAGGAGACTAAACTCAATAACTATGTTTCCAGTTCTCAATGTTTCTGATATTTCCTGGACTTAGAGAAGGTTCATTGTGCCCAACCCAGTTGGGGAGATGACTACTGTTTCCTGTAAAAGCTGACAAGTTCTACTCCAAAGAAAACATTCTGAGATGGAGAAAGCAAGCAGGAGGAAGAGAAAGCTATAAAATGCTCTGGCATCTCACTTCTCAAAACATGGTTGAAAGACCAAGGAGCCTCAGCATCAGCTGAGGTTTGATAAAACATACAGATCCCCAGGCCTCACCCAGACCAACAGAATCAGAAACAGAACAAGATCTCCCCGGTGACTCCCACACATTACCATGTTTGGGAAGCACCAGCCAACGATATCCACACTAAGAGGCCACTAGAGTTGGAAGATGGCATCTGTGAAAGGTGTGTTCTTATTCCCCAAACATGTCCCGTAGTAATGTCATTCCAGGTGGCACCTTTGTAATTCTTGGAGCATCAGTAAGCTGAAGTGGCCTTTGTAATTTCACACGAATCACTAAAAAAGCCTGCTCTCTATGCACCTGTGAGTTGGTAAGGTCTTAGTTGTGTGATTACTTTAAACTGTCAGGCCACACCATGGTGATGCCATCCATGGGGATTCTCTGCTCCCGGCATTTAGGGGAAGCCCTGCCTCTGGGTTCTGAGTCACTTGCAGTCACTGAAGCACCCCCAGCTAATCATTTTCATAGGGCATGATTCATGGGGCGATGGGGGGATGCAGGCTTATTCTTTACGGTCCCATCAAACTGTCGACCTCCAGCGCACAGGAAGGTGCAGTGCCTAGGATTAGGTTTGGTCGCCTCTGTTTATGGCCTGTTCTTGGTCATAAATTTGAAGTGGGAGGGCAGAGTGACTGCCAGTTGTTGAGGAGCTGAATGGGGAGCAGTAGGAGGTGAAGGAGGAGGGGTGTGGGCAACACCATGAAAAGGGAATGTATAGCCAGTGCTCCCTCAAGGTCACTTGGCTTCTGCAGCAAAACACACACACACACACACAAATGGATTTTTCCATTTCCTACTTTTCTACACCATTACAGACACAGATTTGATAAAGTTCTGGCCAAAAGAAAGCTGCTGTTTTGGGGGATTTTTTTCTTTCTTTTTAAAGATGCCACAGTGTTTACGAGGAGGCCTAGGCAATGAAGCATAGAATCGGAAGCCACTTTAAGGAGTTTGCTCATTGGTGCTTAGGTTGCAAATCATGGAAATAATTTGTGCTTTGTCTGATGGTGGCTCTGGAAGAAAAGAATGGGAGGAAGAAGCTCAGAACAGTGAGAATAAGAAACAGAGAAAACAATAGCAGCTAATCAGAATGTCTGGATTTGTCCAAAATAGTACATGAAATCCAAGAGTTCATCAGACCCTGTGTGTGTGTGTATCAAGGGTTGGGAGGGGTGGAGGCGGTGTGGTTAGTAGTATACACACTGGTGAATCTATTTTCTGAGATTAAAAAAAATGAAAATTGTTTGAAAAAGAAAAAATAACCCACTTAATAATCACAAACCAACTTATTTTTCAAAAACTTTAGCAATAATATTAATAATTCCAGCAAACATTTGTTGAGCCCTTGATATGTACCAGGCATTGTGCTACATGTTTTCACGCCTTTATCTCATTTAAGCACCTCCACAACAGGATGAAAAGGGGACAGTTGTCATTCTCATCACCTCACAGATAAAGAAAGGGAGACTCAGAACTGTCAAGTCACTTGTCCAAGGTCACAGAGCTGGTTGGTTGCAAATCCTTAACTCAAACTCAGGGGACTTTGGCTCAAAAATACATGCATACTACTGCCTTCTTCAACTTTCTATTTCCCATTGGGAGAGAGTCAGCCACTGAAGGGTTAAAATACAACACATTTTTCTCAAAAAAGAACATAGAGATTTATGTTAGAAGTCAGTCTCAAAAGAAAGCTCCCCCCCCCCCCCCCCCCCCGCTTACTGAGTATAATTAGGAGGAAGAAAAAAAAATCAGTGGTCTTATTTCTAAGGGCACAATATCTAAGGCAGTGGTTTTTAGCCAGGAGGAATTTTGCCTGCCAGAGGACATTTGGGGCTGTCTAGAGACATTTTTTGCTGTCATGACTGAGGGCGGTTGCTGCTGGCATCTAGCAGGTAGAGGCCAGAGACATCACTACACGTCCTGCAATGCACAGGACAGCCCCATGGCAACATCACCCAGTCCAACGTGAATCGTGCTGAGGCCGAGCACACCCGTAGCTATGCTATATTCATTCAGAAATGAGTCTCCACTTGGTAGCCTGAAGTTTCTCCGAGGGAAAGTGCATGTCTCTTAACCGTACACACACTGTCATGCTACCAGAGACACCGATCTTTTCACCGGCACTTTACAGAACTGGAATCTGGCCAGTGAGGCATCCAGTACCTGTTCCCAAAGAACTGCCACAGTGGGCACTGTTGCCTCGGTAGGACAGCAGCCATCCCTGGCCTGCTACAGCCACACCTGAGATCAGCCTGCCCAAGATCAATAGAGCAGGGGCTGTCCTAGACCCCAGGTCTCAAGATGCCAGGAGCCAAATGAACTTCATCAAGTCTATTGCCATATCTCTATGACCTAAGGGAAAACTAAGTGAGAATGTAATTTCACATCCTTCAGATATTTATTTATTTATTTAGCAGGCCTAATAGGATGGAGGGTCATAAGGCAAAATGGCTTCACTCAAGCTAACAGTCACCTACCGAAATCCTTGACCCTAATCCATATTAACCCACACTCTTCCCCACTTCCTGGCTCATGCCATAGTCTTGCTTTACTCTCAAATCTACTGACCACTGTAGATATTTGGGGATATTCGTCAGGATTATAAGCAAGTGGTATTGATGTGAGCAAACTGAAGAACCATATTGCCAGGAAAAAGAGAATCCAGAAGAAATTAAATTATAGGTGCTTATTAACTAATTCACTTGGTACGGGGTTTGTTTGTTTTTTTATAGAATTTAACATTTTTATGATAGTTCCCACCATTTCATTCTCTTTCATTCTTATTTCATTGTCTGGCTGCTTGACTTAACACAGAATTATTCTGAAAATAAATCCTCGATTAACTTTTCTTTTAAGAGGTAGAAAAATTAAATGCCATTTGTTTGTGCTGGACCTTCTGAAGATTTATTGGGCTGCTCACTGAGTGGAAATAAAAGATTTCTGACTTTGGCCAAACATTATACTGCAGTGATAATTAAGCAAAATCTTACTAGAGGAAAAATATCTCTATGCTGCATTTTGAATCCTTTCCTCTTGCTCCCTTTCCAAGACAGCAGGACAAGCCATACCAATTCAGAGGAACTTGCAATAACCAGATGGCAGAACTTTATTCCTAAAGTAAGCAATTTTAGCTGCTCCCAGCACAAAGGCACATTTACCATATCTTTCCCTTTCAAACCAACGTTAGGACGGGAAAGAGAAGGATACTTTCTCTAAAGATAATCTTGTATTTAACCCTGGCTGGTGTAGCTCAGTGGATTAAGCATGGGCCTGCAAACTGAAAGGTTGCTGGTTCAGTTCCCAGTCAGGGCACATGTCTGTCTTTCCCTCTCTTTCTTATTTCCTTCTCCTGTGTCTAAAAATAAATAAATAAAATCTTAAAAAAAAAAAAGATAATCTTGTATTTAAAAATTAGTCCTTAATAAGACATAATCCCATCCTATTTCTTATGGGTACATACGAATTTTTATTAAGAAAAACATTAGCCCTGGCTAGTATGTCTCAGTCGATTGAGAGAAGGCTGAGGATCAAAGGATCACCAGTTCAATTCCTGGTCAGGGCACATGCCTGGGCTACAGGCCAGGTCCTCAGTAAGGGGCACATGAGAGGCAACCACACATTGATGTTTCTTTCCCTCTCTTACTTCCTCCCTTCCCCTAGCTCTAAAAATAAATAAATAAAACCTTTAGAAAAACATTAGAAATTAGAGTATGAGTTTTGGAGTCACAGAGAATGAAATTCAAATCTGGCTCTAGCATTTGTGAGCCATTTGAACCTGAGTAAGTTATTTAGCTAGTCTTGTCTCAGCTATCTTATCTATAAAATGGGAGTCATAGGAAAACTGTGTTAAGCATTTACCCAATAAGTGTTACTGTGGGTGGGATAAACTCAGGAATTTCAGTGTTTTTCTTTTCTCTACCTTGCAAGATGACCTTCAGAATCATGCTCAAGTTTGCTTACCTTGTTTCCTACTTAATGAAAAAAGGGCCATCAATCAGCAAAGTTACAATTTCACAGGTGTTCTCACATAAAAAGGCGAGGATCCTGTGGAATAATAGTCACAGGATTGTCTGCACGTCAGAAAGATGGACAGGCCCCAACACAACTGCTTTCCTTCCTGAGAGGCAGCCACATCATGACAAGGGACAGGACATTTTATCAGACACATGACAAGGCTCTAGCCCCTTCTGCAAGGATTCCCCCCTCTCTGGTTTCCTCTTGTAGTGCCGATCCTCTCCCCCACTTTGTTTTTCTCCTGCCTTCTCCATTTCCTTCTGTTTCCTCCTGCAGGGCAGCTTTAACATTCTCCTAGTGGCTGCTATTCTTCTAACCCCCCATCTCTTCCCATTCTTCTCTTTTAAGTATGGACTTGCTAAGTGACCCCACGTCACCATGACAAGCCTTAGAACATTCCCTGAGCTGACTAACCCCAGAATCATGATTTCATTTATAGAAGCTTTGTATTAAAAGTATGGCTTTTGGTAGCACCTTTGCATTGTGAAAATAATTAAGGTGTTGCTCCTTTTTTTCACATTATTTCCATTACAATGGTTCATATGGCACCTTTCTAATGTTCTCGAGAGAAGTGAATCTAACTTTCCTTATTAGAACCCTCAAAAGGAGTTTAAATTCATATTCAGGCATTTTTAAAATAATAATTTTAAGGACAAGGATACTATACTGAGACACTGAAGAACTGAGCAATTTTCTGGTCCTCCAGAACCCGAGGTTATATACTGTGACTAGAACTTCCCTCCTTTAACTGTAGGTCCAACACTCTGTGAATAAATCACAGTGACTCATAGCGTAGTCTCTTTTCTGCACATGCAACTGTCCATTCTAATTATGGCATTGTAATGGATCTGTTCCTTAACTTTAAATAACACTTCCCTGAATTTAGCAGATCACCAAACTCACTTACCATTTCCACAGAAGAAAGTACCTGCTATAAACCCGGTTCTTTGACATACAGTATTTCATTAAAAAAAAAAAATATATATATATATATATATATAAACCATGGTAATTATCTTCACTTAACAACCAAGGAAACTGAGATCCAGTAGGAAAAGGTGACTAATGTTCTGGAATTCAGAAGGCTCTTAAAAAAAATGTTCATTGAGCACATGGTCCAAAGTCAATAGCTGCTAGGAGGACCAGTCAGGATTTGAACTCAGGTCTTACTATTACATTCATGTTTACCTTATGTATTCTGCTTTTTTGTGCTTGTTCAGGTTGTTCTGCCTTCCAGGAATGCCTTTGCCAGTATCTTTGCATATTGAAACCCTACCTACCCACTGGACTCAGTTCATCTATGCCTTCCTCCTAGAATATTCTAATATTGCCCTAGTTCTCATTTGTCCTTGTTTACCTATCCTTATCTGTGTAGCATTTTCCTCAAATCTTCGTTAGAATATTTAACAAACATTTCTTAGCATTAGAATTATTTCTTTGTATTTCTGTTCCCTCTGGAACATTTATTCATCCAGGTATTCACTCATTTATAAAAGTACCAGGCCTACTATGTGTAGAACACTAATGGGTATAAGGATGAAGCAATCAGGCGGGATTCTTGCTCTCATGGGGTTTCCATTGGTGAGGGTGGGAAGGTGAGGCAGGCAAAACAATTACAAAATGCAGTCATTGCTATCAAGGAAATCAGGGCAATGAGACCATGGGAAACTGGGGAAGGCCCCTGGAGATTAACAGGACACTTCCAGGGAGTGGCATATGATCCACGGCCTGAAGAAGGAGAATAAAAAGCAGTAAGTGGATCTTAGAAAAGGCACTACTGCCAGGGGCCTGGATGAGTCCTGGACTGGTGAGGCAGGTCGGAGTGGCTGCAGAACTAAGAGGAAGGGGCAGGACTAATAAATGCTGGTCTCCTACACATAACAATAGGCAAAATGGTGGGGTGCAGAGTATGTGTATGTTCTGGAGTCAGGCACACCTGGGTCCAAAAAGTGCCTTGTCTCTAACAGCTATGTGACCTTGAATAAATTTATCAACCTTCATGATTTGCCATACCCTCACACAAAGAACATCTGGATTGAAAGAAAACTCTGTAGCACTGGTCCTGAGTTGGAAGCCTGTGGAACTATGAGGTCCATAAAACAGCTAGCTGTAGGTTCCATTAACATAGATAAAGGGACAAAACAGGACAAGCAAACAAAGACTCATAGACACAGAAGATAGCACTATAGTTACCAGAGGGGAAAAGTAGGGGACAGTAGTAAAGGGTAAAGGAGGGCAGGTACATGGTGATAAAAGGAGGTTTGCCTTGGGTGGCAAACCCACAATGCAGTATATAGATGCTGTCTTATAGAATTGTACTCTTAAAACTTATATATTTTATTAACCGGTGTCACCCCAGTAAATTTAATTAATTTATTTTTTTTTAAAAACATAGATAAGTGGACATTACCAAACCTGAGACTGGAGCAAATGGGTTTTCTCAACAGGTAGGTCACTTGCAGTTAGCTGAAGCTGAGGAAAAGGCAGAGGACACAAGGCACCTCTGCCTAAGGCTCCGCTCTGACACAGGAGACGGTTTCAAGCTTCGCAGTCACACTGGGGCCTCTCCTTCAAACGGATAGTGGGTTTTGGCACTGTCACTCTATTCTGCATTGACAAATGAGCACAACACTCTCAAATGCTGACTCTGTGTTTTGAGTTCTAAAAGTAGACATATTTGACAATAGGTCTCACTGTTTCCTAAACCCAATTTACCATCCTCCTCACACCCATGAGAGATGGCACTCTAGGGCTCTCAGCCACTCCCTTGAATGAAGAAAGTGTACTTTCTGCCAAATAAAGGTGAAGCATTTGTCCAAGGACCAAGACGAAGCCAGGAAGCAGAAGGCCCGGTAGCCAGGGATGTTGCTGACCTGGAGCTCTGTTTCACTGTGATGCACATAGGGCTCCATGCTACAAAGAAAGTGTGAAGTGCTAAGAAATAGCTGGGATTTTCTAACACTTTTGGAAGATGAAACCAGTCATTCATACCCCAAAATATAATGAAACAGTTGACAGTCAATAATAATTATCTAGAGATAAGAACAGTAAGGAAAGCATGCCCACTGTGGGAAGTAACCTCAGAAATTTAGAGGTAACTTTATTATATAATAATAATAATAATAATAATTACTACTACTATTATTATTATCATTATTATTTTACTCATCACCCAAGGACACTTTTTTCATTGCTTCCAGAGAAGAGAGAGAGAGAGAGAGAGAGAGAGAGAGAGAGAGAGAAACATAGAATGGTTGCCTTCTCATATGTACCCCAACCGGGATCAAACTTGCAACCTGGGTACATGCCCTGACCAGGAATCAAACCCATGACCCTTCAGTCTGTGGAATGATGCTCCAACCACCTGACAACACTGGCCAGGTCTAGAGGTAACTTTAAATAAAACATAAATCAGCTAGAATGTTGGTCCTATAAAGATAATCTAAATCTGCCATTTTTCACAGAAGAGCCACACTCAAAAAATAAGGTAACAATATTTTTTTTCATAATTGGAAAGACTCATCAAAGAACACGTGTGAAGGACCGAGGGCCCAAAGGGGCTGGGATTGAGGGTGGGAGGTGGGAGTGGGTAGGGCAAGGGAAAGTGGTGGTGGGAAAACGGTGACAACTATATCTGAACATTAATAAAAAAATGAAATTAAAAAAAACCAAACACACACAAGAAAAAGTAATCCATTTATTTAATCTTCAGTTTAGTAGCCTAATACACCTTCACTTCCACACAAAGCAAAAAAATCCTCTCTCCAGTATGTTATTAAGTTCAAGTCTACTAAATTGAACCAGCAGAGGATAAACTGTTTGTCTGTTCTCTGTCTTTTCATTAAATATTTTTATGCCTTTAGGTCTCTGTTTGTTGACTCTGGGGTGTGGAGGAAGAAATAATATTCTCAACAGTTTTTCCCAGACAAAAACTCTATAAGTTGCAAGTAATCTTTCTTGTATTCAATAGAGATTCAATAAATATATTAGAAAGAAGAACAGGTCTGGGGTTTTACATGGTGGAGTGTACTGACATTAATAATCATATGGATTTATAAATACCCATGCACACCCCCTTCGTAGAGTGCCTTAATTAACTTGTCCTGGATTTGGCATCCCAACCATCTACGAAATCAGCAGGATCATTAAACCCAATCATATTTTCAGCCTAACCTGATATTTCACTAGAGCCATTCAAATCAATTTACCCAACAGAGACATTTGTCCCTGGCCTGTCACCGTAGCCCGTACCAAGCGTCCTACACTTCTTTATCTTTTGGCAGGGCCATCATAAGCGAGCGACACAGAGGGTGATGTATGAGAACTCAAATAAGTCATAAATCCTGCAGCCCTTCATCTCCCGTCAGGTGGACTGAATTTACGCCCACTGGCCTTGGCAACGGCTCTTAGCTCAACTCTGAGAAAGTCAACTTAAAATGACACTTTCTTTTAGGAGAGAATCTTCTCCTCAGTGGCACCAAAGGGAGAGAAAACACTGAAGAGAAGTCAGGACACTTTTCTCTCTCATAGGAGTAGAGGTCGCAAACCCCTTTTCCCTTTAGAATTAAGATACCTTTCTAGAACAATGCTTCCCTGTGCTTCACCCTGACTCTAAAATGACCAGAAATCATTCATGTTATTTTGCCTTCTAATTGGTGTGAATGGGTTAGAATTAGGAAGGTAGGAAGTGGCCCTCAGACAGTATGTGTCTGTCACGTACCACAGTAACAAAGACTTGCCCAGTGAACTCAGGGGGAATGGGCATCGTAAGTGCTTTATGAAGAATGAAAACAGGCCCTGTAAATATGAGAGCTTTCTGCCACGAGTGTATGTGTGCCTGCATGAGCACACACACACACGCATGTTTTTTATCACAGTTTTTGTTAAAAGCAAAGCAGTCAGGGTGGGACATTTTTCAAGCTCCAAAGGTCTCACTCTTCAGGTGAAACTTCCCCGCAGTGTCTACTGGAATCTCCTGGGAACAGGATTTTGCAAAAGAGCTACATCTGTTTCTAGATGAGGATGCTATAGCACTCTCTTCCTCTTTCCCCATCTAAAAAAATTGATCTTTGTAACCCAGGTAAATATAAACAAATGAGATCTCACCTACCAAGAAGTTGGATGTTTAGAGTACATTAAAGGTACTAGAAGTTAGGAAAAGAGATTGAAATACTGCAGTGGCCACCAACTGTCTGAGACATTCTTGTATGTTTTTATCCCTTAAGAAAAGGGAAAATTCTGTCAGTCATATGTTTATTAAAATAAACCCAAGTAACTCCACCTGGTCCCCTCTCTCCTTCTCTTCAGCGCAATAGTCAACGATACCATAAAAAATGCAATCGCGCCTTCTCCATACATCTCATTATCTATCCTTCTTCGTATACATATTGAGGAGAGCAATTTACTTCAATGTCACCAAGAAAGCCAAGTAAGTCCCTTTGGGACCGTCATTATCATAAACTCCAATCTGCTCCCAATTTATGTGTCCTTAGCTGCTCCCTGTTGGAACTTTTTTTTAGAGAAACAAAACAAACCCAAAACAACAACAAAGTAATGACCAAGTATAAGTCCTGGTTTCCATTCAATCCTCTGACTTCTCCACATTTATTTTTGTTTTGTTTTTGTTCTTGCATTTATCTAGTAAGTATCAGGGTTATGCGACCAGGGGTAAATGGAGAAGGCACCTCCCCAAACCCCCTCCCACCCACGTGCACATCACTGTCACCATTGTGAAATATCCAGCGTACCCTCATTTTTCTTTTAGATATGATTTTTCCTTGTTTTCAAAAGAGACGTCAGGACAAGGTCACATTAAATTTAAAACCATCAAGCAGTCACCGTGTTCCTTCAAGCGAGGAAGGCCATTTGGTGCTTTGGAGTTTTGTTAGAAGTTGGAGAGGGAAGAAGTATCTTGTTGAATATTCTACATTCACTAATTACATAATTATAATTCTCTTACTTGTCCTAAAGCAACTAGCAGTGCTGAGCAAAATGCAACTGTCCTTCAACATGGAAAGACCACCATGTAAAAACTTTGTAACACTTTTCATATTTCATGAAGAAAGACATGGCCAGTAAGGTTATTGACCAAACACTAAAATTCCACCAACAGAGGAAAAATACACAACAGGCATGCACACACACATTTATATCTGTTTATAAAATAATGGAGGCATGATTAACTCCATCTATCGCCCAACCCCCAAAATCTAGAAAGACAAATTTTACTTCAAATTAAAAGTAGCAATACTTAGACATATAAACAAAGAGACAGAGCAGTAAAGAAAATCTTCGAGATTACTTTGGGGTCAATGCCCCCTAGGCTAGTGATTCTTTTTCTTGCAGTCCTGTTTTCTATTGTAGAAAGTGAAAATAATATAATTCGAGTTTAGATGTGGGATTTGGGACCTTGACCAGGTGTTTCACTTGACATAGAGAAAGGAAATACGATGTAGTTATGGGACAAAATGGTTTGACTTTCTGGGATTACAATGATCTATAAGCATAAAGTATATTTTCTTTAAAAATCTATGATTTCTATGAATATATGTGTATACATGTAGATGATAGACAGAAATAATACCTGTTTTTTTACATGAATTGCTGTCAAAGGAGAATATCAGATCCATTTTCATGAAAAGGCCAAATATGGCATGCTTTATATAATAAAAAGAATGCATTAAAATACTTGTGAAAATGAAAAATGAGACAAGCCTGGAGAGTAAAACGTATTAAAAGGACAGTTCTCACTGAAAATAATTTATCTCAATATCTTCATTCTTAACCATTGTACATGAATAAAACTTTGATTTTACCTATTTTCTGTCAAATTTATTATCTGCTGACCTTTTTCAATGTACCTTTGATAAAGTGAACCTAACTTAATAAATTTGCTTCTACTTAAAAAAAATCTGATACTTATAAGAGGAGTAGGGACTTTTGCTTAAAAGTATGAAACAGCTAAAGTCAAAGTTAAAGTAGATGTTAGGACTTGTGAATTCCCCCATTTACTTTACTGTGCCATGCAAGTCTGAGGTGAGATTCTTAGACATAACACGAATGATAATCTTACTCCCATAGCATCTGCAAAAGGGTTAATTTCATGAATGAATTTCCTATTCATTTCCCAGAGCATTTGCTTATAATATAGAACCACTTAGAAGAGTTTAGAATAATGATTCCTAATATGTAACTACTGTTGGATCCAAGGTAAATGCTTTATAAAGATCCTATCCTATGCAATGAATAGGTTTCCCTTACTTCTAATAATCACATCCAATTTTCAATAAACCTGAAATTACTGTTATTGTTAGCTCTAAACTCTCAGTTATCAACATGTACTCTCAAACCACATAGAACAATAACCCTAACTAGGTTACTTAGAAAAATATTATATATAACAAGACTATCATTTTGCCAAATTTGCATACAGGTATCATAATACCTTATTTTTTGTAGCACTTTATACTTCACACTTGCTTTTCTGTCTTTTTCACTTGATTCTCTCCACCCCATATGTACAGGAAAGTCAGATGGTACCATTCCTGTTTCATAGATAGTGTGGTGAAACTCAGAGGTAATTGACTTACCCAACAATTTTTCTTCTCATAAAATAAAACATCTAAGTCCTTATTTTTTTAATCCTTGCCTGAGGATACCTTTTCATCGGTTTCAGAAAGAGAGGAAGGGAGGGAGAGAGAGAAACATCGATGTAAGAGAGAAGCACTGATTGGTTGCCTCCTACACATCCCCAGACCAGGGATCCTATACAGTCAAACTGGGCGGTGAACATGCAACCTAGGCATGCGGCCCAGCTGGAAATGGAACCCACAACCTTTCAGTTATGGGACAGCGCTCCAACCAGCTGAGCCGCACTGGCCAGGGCAAATAATTTTTAACGTGCATAATTTTAAACATACAAAAATAAGAAGCATAATGATGATGATGGTAATGATAATTTCACATGTGATGGTTTATGACTTAAGAGTGACCTTGTAAACCATGAACCTATTAAAAAGTTTCCACTTGCTAAGTGGCCTCTACTCAGGGTCAACCAGAACCGCGGTTCTTAAACATGAAGGAGCAAAGAATCACAGTGAACCTTGGTACAAATGTAGGTTATTTCGCCCTCTCCTCACAGGCTGTCTGATTTTGTAAGTCCAAGTTAAGGACCCAGAAAATGGTATTTTTAATAAGTGACCCAGGTGATTTTGATGCAGGTGATGAGAAATCCTAAAAATTCATCATATCCATTAACCCACTGAAATTCTACACCCTGCATTTTTAAAGCCACCATGCCCATCTACTCTGCTCTGGAGAATATCTCTGGAGGGAGACATAGAAATATTTCAACAAAGTCAAATTGTAACAGCTAAAAGCAATTCTGTGTCCCTGAATGGTTTCAACTTACTATAGATGGTGCCCATTCAAGATTCCAGCTGAAACTGGTCTGTACCCTGGGCTGAAGTCCTCACTGGACCTCTCATGACCCCCTGAAACAATCCAATGACCAAGAGTAAGAGAGAAGTCTTGGCTACTGCTGCTTTTACTAGCTCTGGCTTGTATTTCACAAACTGTGTTCCTTAAGGCACCATACTTGGGTTCTCCAATATATAGAGGTAAGTTCAATAACCCAAACTATTTGGGAAACTCTAGTTTGTACATACTTCTTCACTGCAGTTAGAGCCATGCTAATCAAAAGTGCACCTCTATAAGAGAGACGTAGCCCCAATTCCCTGTCTTCCTTGACCACATTCTCATCACTGCAGACATACCTGTGAACATCCGGAGGGTACCAGTGTTCCATGGAGACAGCTGCCTACTCTTAAACACATGCACCTTTAGTATTCAGACATTTGGTAATACAACCCACACTGACATTGACAATAATTATCTGAGAGCACAGTAAGAGTGCAGATCTTGTCTTGGCATTAGCTTCCTCCCCAGCCCTAGCTCAAGGACCATGGAAGTCACCACTCCGTAACTGCTTGTGGCACAAAACTTGATTGAACTGAATTGAACTCAACTTAATTACTAGAAATTTTAGGAAGCTGCAAGCTCTTGGAGGTGTGTATGATTCTTCAGAGAGAAAAAAAAGTTTCTCGTGTAAAACATCAAGCACCTTCCAAACACCAGTTGGCTGGAGTTGACTTTTTAATGATTTATTGTATTATTGAAGTTAATGAGGTTTACACAGGACACTGAAGAAGTTTACCATAAACTATTAGGAAGAGAAACATTTTCAACCCTTGTGTAAGTTGATTTGTTTTCCCTATCAAATTCAAATTCCCATCCTTGTTTTTCAGGATTTTTTAGAGCAGGGTAGAGAGAAACCTTAAAAGCTTCCTTCATACATCCTGCAATCTCAGCAGCTATTACTTTTCCCTGCACCACAACAAAACAAATAACAACAACAATAAAAACGAGGGATGGAACTTGATAAATTGACATGTGGCCCAATTAAGATGTAATGTTTTCAGCATGCTTATACTACAAAGTAAATTTTACTTAGTTTACAATTCCCTCTTGTTTTGGTGAACCACTATGATTATACATTTTAACTAATCAACCCTTGATACTGGTTTTGATTTTAGATATAAAGTATAAACAACCATTAAAAAGGATTAATTTGGCTCTACCAGATGGATTCCAATCTGTTTTGCAAGTTTATTACAATTCTCATTTTCTTGCAAAAATGAGAAGATCTGATGGATTTTTATTGTCCTTGTGAACCTCATAGGGCATTCATTCTTGGTTTGGGCATTTTTTAGGAGCCAAGGAAAAAGGTAGGTGCTTCGCAAGTAGCCAAATCTCATTCTTAAAATTTCCAATTCCCCAACTTTACCTAAATTATTTTATCCATCTCTACAAATCACTGGTTTTATTTCACCTAACATCAGAAAGAGTTAATTTCAAGAATAAATTACCTTATTTTCTGAGATAATTACTTATGATGTGAAATCATTTAAAATACGTTTTTATGATACTAATTTTATGAAAGGTCAAATATTTAACCTTTGCTGTAGTTAATATTCTAAATGTATAGTTTATAAAAATGCAATTCTATAAAATAAAACAAACAAAGAATTGCCTCTGATCAGTTAAGTGAAAAGTCCATTCTCTGTCCTCCCCTCAGGCTTATGAGTCAACAGACGTAAAAGATTTCTATTACATGCCTGAGGAACTTCCTGCCCTGAGTAAAGAACCTGATAGGAACTTGGCACAGATGGGCCATTTCCAAAACGAAGGCAGAAATGGGAAGGGAGAGCAATAAATAGAGAAAAAGACAATCACAAGTGGAAATATCACGTAAACACACCAGCAACATCCTCCGAAAGTGGGAGGGGATCATGAAAAATAGCTGGAGAGAGAGAAACAGAGGCAGACGAGAAAGCAACTGCTGCACAAAAACACTCAAGGAAGCACCTAGAAATACAGTCATTAAAAATATAATCATAGAGATTGGGGAAAGAAAAACCAAAAGTCCAAACACTAAAATAAAACAGAGATCTAGGTGGAAGGGCAGACATCGATACAGGCAAAGAAAGGCTCCACATCAAAGAGAGATCCGGAAGACACACAGAGAGACACAGAAAGCAACAAAAATGAAAAGAAAAAATACAAAGTGAGAAACTCTACAATGGAAAGTTAAAAAAATGTACAGAGAGGTAAATAGAGAAATAGGCAAAAAGCCATGTACTTGTGCGGTTTCAGGTATTGGAAATCAGTAAATGTCTTTCGAAAGGGAAAAGTACAAAGAGACTCCTGAAGGAGAGGATTGAACTGTGGAAGTTACAGGTCTTTGGGGAGAAGCTGTAGATGAAGATCTCCCCCTTGCAGATGGGCAGGAGGTCTGAGAGCGTGTGCCCAGGCATGGCCCTTGGGTCAGCAGGATGCCAGGCAGCTGAGCATTCAAGGTCTTTCCCTGGGAGTCTGAATCTATGAGCAAACAGCAGTGGTTCTCGGATGGGGATGATTTTGCCCCTCTCCAGGAGGCACCTGGCATTGCCTGGAGATATTTTTATTGTGAAAACTGGTATATGTGTATGGGGGCACGCCCTGTACTACAGGGACCTAGGGGGTAGAGGACAGGACTAAATATCCTACAGTGTACAACACAATCCAAAAACAAAACAAAAAAAAAAAAAACAGAATTATCCAGTCCTAAATGTCAATAGTGTAACTGTTGAAGAACCTGGCCCTACAGTGTATGGTCTCATGGGAAGAAAATCCTTTCCACCCATCTGTAAACTAGACTTTGTCATTTTGGAGACAGAATCAGGAAATTTGCATGTTGAAGTCTCATAAATCATCTCTTTCTAGTCTTTTGATTTAGGGGTGAGGACTAAAGCATTGAAAGAGACCCCGGGCGACCCATCCAGGGACCTGGGTCCTGCTACCATTATTCAGCTGAGCTGGGGGTTTTTCTCATACCTGTCCCTGTGTGGATTTCCTTCTGTCAATCAGTGATGTGGATGGTCAGACTACAGCAGTTGTTCCCAACCCCTCTGAGTTTGAGTTCCTTTTTAAGGTTTGAAAAATTAAAAACACACAACTACTTGAAAGCAATCACACTTTCGTATTAGTTAATTGAGACGATACAAACTATTAAAATTCAGTAAGATTCAAATATGCATTTGAAACATTATAATTTGGAATTGATTTAGCTTTCCAAATATTTTATATATATGAAAAAACAATAATTTATCATTAACTGGATTTACAGATAGTACTTGGATCACGTATGGATTTTTGGACCACCGAAAATAATCCTGAGGTACCTGTCTCCCTTGACTCAACTGGAGCTACATTCATGATTGTCTCCAATGTTTCTTTCTAAGATGAGCTGAATGGTGGGGGTGTGGGGAGCAGGAAGGGAATGGAAATGCCTTCAGGGCCTTTCAGTTAACAGAGGTGAGGGAATAAGCTCAGGAGACAACAGTGAAGAACTGTCCCTTAAACAACAGCAACCGCTACTCAATCACAGCAAACGACAGACAGCCTTTATGGAAATACCTTTATATTCTAAATCTAACCATTTCTCAAAAAACTCATATTTCTAAAATTTTAAATGCTGGTTCAAAGGCTTAAAATACTGTGAGCCAAAAATACCATGTTTGCAGACTGAATTCGGTCCACAAAAAGTCCAGTTTGTAGCCTCTAGATAATTAGAATTGTATAAGTTAATATGATTGCCTCAAAGTCTAATGAGAAAAGCCCTCGAAATAACTGAGACCAAGCACTGAACTTAAAGGACAAATATTTTTAAAGTATAAGGACAAATAACTTGATATTTCTCACCCTTTACATCCAATCCATAAACAAATTCTGTCAGATCTAACTTCAGAATATGTCCCAAATCCCAAACCATTAACACCAGCATCTCTAGTCTATCCACTCTATTACCCTCTAAACTGGTCTCCCTACTCCTACCACCAGCCCTACCATCTATTCTCCATGTAGCAGCCAGAGCCACACTTTAAAACAAATACCATGTTATTTTACTGCCTTTTTAGGGGGGCACTCTAATAAGTTATTATCCTAAAAGGACCTACATTGTCTGGCTCCCATCCACCACTTTGTCCTCATTTTCTGTTTTCCCGTTTGCTTCCTTCTCTCTAGGCACATTGGTCTCCTTGACATCCTCTTACACATTACTCTCACCCCAGGGCCTTTGCACTTGCTATTCCCTTCAGATGGAATGTTCTTCCCCAGACATCTACAGTACATATATTGACCATTCCTTTCATTTAGGCCCTTGCTCAAAAGTCACCTCCTCAGAAATGCCTGACTAAACATCTAATTTAACATAGCAGATAGGCATCCCCCTGTGCGACCACTCTCTATCCCCGTACACCAGTTTAGTGGTCTTCGCATCAGCTCTCATCACTTCATACTTTCTCACATGAGAGCATGTATATTATTTCTTCCAATTCATCTGCAAGTTCTATGAGGGTTCGTATTTTTGTTCACAAATATATCCTACCACATAGAACTGGCACAAAATAGGTACTTTATTAATATTTGTTATAAAAAAGTTGAATGAATGTAAGATAGAACCTAAGGCAAAGCAGAAGACAAATACAAGTTACAATGGTAATATGTTTGCAAACACTAAGTCTGACAGCCTGCCTTATATTATCATAATTATTATTATTGCTGTTGAAACCAAGCAAATGGATGCTAGATGGTTACAATAGCTACACATTAATTGGAGCTTTCTTATGATCTCCTAGGGGAAATTAGACCATCACCAATTCACTCATATCAAATGTATCAGACGTAGATTAATTGACATGCTGGATGCCCTCCATCCCTATTGCTCTCCTTCCCTTTTTCACTCCCCTCCTTCTTTCTTCCCTCTTTCTCCCTCCCTCCCTTCCTCCTTCTATCCCTTCCTCCCTCCCCTCCTCTTCTTTCCTTCCTTCCTTCCACTTTCTAGTTTCCCTGCTTCCTTGCTTTTTGTTGTTGTGTCTTCTTTCAGACACATTTATTATTCTTTTTTCCTGTGCCATCTTCCCCCAGGGACCTCCCAGCTTGGCTGAGCCCACCCCTTGTTTTCTCTCCGGGGAGACAGCTGCACTTAGACTGGAACCTGTTACATTTGGAGCGGATGTGGCAGTGAGAAAAGAGCAAGAGAACCGGACCCTTTCACGGAGTTTTCTGTGTATGGCACAAAGGTGCTGGAAGCTTCTGGATGGTGGATCTAATTGAAAAGTCTTCTCCATGCACTTCTTATCCCCCCAGAAACTCCCACCAGTGACATCCCCCTGCCAGTCAACATCTCAGCCAACCCTGCCTCTCCTCCACCAGAGAAACCTGGAAATCATTTAAGTCTGTACTTGCACTCTCTCTCATCTGTCATTTCCTAAACACCAGTCATTTATACTGCAGTAAACAGTACATTAGCCACCAGACAGTTCCTAATCTGTCATCCCTTTTGTTAGATCCACTCTATCTATTCAACAGAGCTTTGTTCACAAAGACTTCCCCTTACTCACTAATGAGGAGTCAGACTTCTAACCTTGCTCACAGTTCGTTCTTGGCCCAGGTGGGTGGAGGATGCCACAAAGTCAACGTGTGACCTCCTTGTTCTTTGTGATTTCCCTTTTCAGTCTCCAGTTTAGGTAAAATGTTTAAAGAATATTGAAAACAAGCTCCAAAATGAAGGAGACAATTTGGCCATGCCATGGTAGAACTAATCATCTGAATCAGCACCTTATGTCACCTGCCTAGCCCTGTCAAACATGAAGAGAAGAAAAGGAAGAAGAAAGAAGGGGTCATCATGGTTTTCAATGGCCCAAGTCATCAATTAGATATCAGGATTCTGGTCCTGTTTCTGCCATTAACCTTGGGTATATTTCTATATTCCTAGGGCTCAGTATTTGCAATAATAATAATAATAATAATAATAATAATAAAATATTCTCAGTACTAATACTAACATTTATTGGACACTTAACATATGTTATGGTAAAAATTTTGCATACATCATCTCAAATTTTCTTCATGATGTTATGAGGTAGATAATATTATTATCCCCATTGTATAAATTTTAAAAAATAAGTCATATAGAAGTAAGTGACTTGACCAACATGGCTACAATATCCTTTCCAGAGCTAAAGTTCTAAGACCCTGTGATTCTCATGCCTGACCCCTTGGCTACATAGTTAATCTGGTGGCTTGAGCCTTTACTATAAAGGTCATTACATTTTAGAAACCTAGATTCGGAATGTGCTATAGATGCTATGGCCATATTTCAGGCAAGTGACAGCTAACTGCTATCACATAGCAGCAACCTTCAATTCATATGAACATGCACTAGCATTATAACCAGCAACCAGAGGTAACGGATTCTTTATTCTAAATCCAATTTTGCGTCCCCAAGCCATCCAGTCCCCCAGCTGTTCTTTTTTCTGTTTTGCTTTGTTTCATAAAGATAGTCATTTAACTTCCCGTCATCTTCAGCTCCTAATTGCCACAACCAGATGGAATAACTCACTGCTGGATGAATCTGAAACTATTTCATTATGTGACATAGACCGAGAAAGTCCATGTCCCTATAGAAGAGTTCTCATTGAATCACTCAGTTACTACTCCTCCTGACATCTGGCAAGGTTTTACTTTTCCTTTTATCAAAAGCAAAAGAAAAATCTATAGCTTTTCAATAAATTTGACACATAGATAGGTAGATAGATAGATAGATGTAAATGTTTTAATAAAAAAAATTAGACCCCACCCATGTTGCTATAACAAGAAGTATTTTTCTAGAAACTTAAACGAAGTACATGGGAGGTAGATGGGTTAAGGATGTGCTCTGCAGTGCTATAAATGCACACTTTTTTTCTGGGGTCACCCAAGAGTCCTGCACACGTGCCTCTTTTGCAGATCTTGCTAATTGGCTCTTGCTCTGCCATTCTCTCCCTCTAAGTGTCACTTTTCAGAAGCAGGGTTCCTGTGTGTGATTTGAGGTGATGGAACTGTAAGGCTGACAAGCCCACAAATTGTTATTGATCCTCATTAAACACCTGAGACATGTGAGTTATTTTCACATACCTCAGCATCCACGGGTCAGCACCTTCACAGCCAGAGAAGATTCCCCTTCCTCTCTTAATTACAAGATAAATAAATCTCAAACACTTTTGTGGTTTCGTTACCAGGGCAATACTTTTTCTATTGAAGAGTTTATGGGGATTGGCTGGTAGAAGATATTGTCTTCCTTGATTCAATTCTTTCTTGTTTTTTATTGTCTTTGGGATTTTTCTCTGTACCAACTAGGGCCTCAAATGGGAAAAGAGGAAGGGGATGAACATTTACTGAGTACCTTCTATGTGCCACATAATAAACTGTGGGCTTTACCTCATTTAATCATCACAATAACTCAAAGAGACAAGCGCTACTATTAATCCAATTGTTTAGATGAGAAAACTCATTTTAGAAAGACAAGTAACTTACTCAAGTCACATGACCACAAGGCCATGTACTTGATAACAAGCCAATCTGACTCTGGGGTTCACATTTCTTTTTTTTTTTTCCCCTGCCAGTGACTCTCTCATCAAAAAAGACTGAAGCATTATTTGAATCTAAGGATTTATTCATTAAGTGTTGCTGTGGCTGCTACTGCAGTCTGGCTCACTAAAGAGCAATTCTCAGCCATATTTTCCAGTCCTGCCTCCCCTGTAGAAGCTTAAAAGCCCCACCATACTCAACTTCCCAGTTTTCCTTACAGCTACAGGTGGCATGTTACACAATTCTGACCTTGTGGACCAAAGAGATGTATCTGAATCTCTGCTGCTCCATTCCTCCTGTCTGGAGATGCAGCAATGCTCCTGTGACTAAGAGGCAATGGATAGGAGGCCGCATGCCAATGCGCAGAGGATGCTGTAGCAGAAAGTTAGTCTGTGGGTCCCAGATGACATAACTGAGCAGCCACGCCACCCTGAACTACATACATCTGGACTTGTTGTTACTTAAGATCGTCAACCTCTTACTGGTTAAGGCAACATCAGTTGCATTTTCTGTTAGTTGTAGCTGAACATAGCCACCAATCACCAAAGAAAATAATCCAGCCTCAGTGAGGAACATCTTGTTTAAGATAAAGTACCTATTGAAGGTTTATATTTTTTAAAAGGATCATTTTATAGACCTTTTTGAATTGAAAGTGTTCAAAAAAGGGAGAGATCAAAATGGGTAGAAGGGGGATAAATAGCACACAGGAAGCAGAAATTGATCTGGATCTTTTAGAAAGTACATGAAAGGAAGTGCCCTTTACATAGGGCATGCGGTGTAATAAAATTTATCAAGAGAAGAACATACCTAGGATGTTCCAGGGATAGGAAAATGAGCCACCTGGTTGAAACAAGGCTAGATAAATAAGGCGAGTGGATTACACAGGGCTGGGAAGCCCGTATTATCTCCCTGAGAACTGTGGAAAGCCCCGAACAATTGCAAGATGGCTCAGTGTGGTGAAGTGGTACTTAAGGTAGTAAATCTGACAACAGCACCTGAGATTGGTTGGGGTGGCAAACAACTGAAGGCTGAAAGATGGGCAGAAAAGTGCAACAGGCTAGATGTAAAAGAATGAAGACTTTGTGAGAAGAGAGGAATAGGGCTAAAGACTAAGGGATAGATTACAAAGACTTTTCTAAGAAGGATTGCACAGGAGTAAGGAGGAAGGAATAGGGATAATAGAGAATGATGGTAAAGTCTCAAGGGCAGGAGAGGTGGAATGCTTAGAGAGAAAACTGATGGAGGGGAAATCTGGCTTTGCAGGCAGTCCCAGCCAGAGTCCTCAAGCTCTCCCTTCATACTGTGGGATTTTATAGCTCTGAGTCTCAGTGTCTTTGTCGGCAAAGTAGAGAGTACCAGGCCTCTGTGAACAGTTGTGTTACAGATTTCATATTTAACAGTTACTTGCTAAATATTTTCTATTGCTATTATTATTATTATTATTAGCAAGTGGAGAAAGCAAAGGAGGGACCTTGTCTCTAGGAGGATTTTGCTAATGATTATGATTTTCAGAATGTTTGAGAAACTGACAGGATACTTATATCAGGACCTCACAAATCATAGAAACAGCTTTCAGATGGTTATAGCATGATACAGATAGCAGTGTTATACTTACCCCTAAAAAGGCAGCATTCCCTTGTCTGCCCCTACAGATCATTAGTGAGAATGATCAACGCCTTGTCATAAAATGACACTCTTTATTGCCAGGTGCTATGAAAGTCTCAGTTGTGTATGAAACTTGCCCCTTTCTGTGTTTACCCAGTCCGGTACCTAAGTGCTGTGTGTGTGCGCACACGCACGTGTTATGGCATGGAAGAAGTGGTCCTGGTATTACATCATTACAGAGAGTAATCCATCATTCACTCTGTGATCTCCGGGGTTACATTTCATTCATTGTAAACCTGCATTTGGGAAACTTTCAGAGGACTGAGAAACAAGAAGAGGAAAGGGTGCAAGGAAGCAAAGGGAAGCTGCTTTCCAGCGGCTTGCCTGAAGTTACAGAGTGTGATGTTTAGATGACAAATGGGAGCAGCCCTTTGTGTGCAGGATGCACCTTGGATTGTTTCCTTGAGTTGCAAATGGAGAGGAAAATCACATATTTTTTTTTTTCCGAGCACCAACAACGGTCCAGACTGCGCTAGAGATTTACCTACCCCAGCTCATTTGACGTTACTCGTACACATTGAATCATTCCTGCTAAGTGTTAAAAATAAAATAATAAAACAAAGCAAAATAAAATAGAATGAATGTAGACCACTCCAAGTATGAACTTGGCACTGGCTGTCCTCTCTGACTTGGAAGGTCTTCCTTGAAACCAGAGGTATCCCTTCCTCCACCTAATCTCTACTCCAAGGTCCCTTCCTCTGAGAAGTCTTCCCTGACCACCACTTACCCTGCTCTTTCTCTCCTTATTCCATTCATTTTTCTTCTAAATGCTTATTTTTTATTATATAGTATATGTTCATTATCTGTCTCTTCTTCTCAATGAGAGCTTCACAAGCTCAGGGCTTGCTCTGATGTGCTCACCACCATCTCCCTAGTATCCTGAACGTGACCAGGCACAGAGTGAGTTCTAAAATCCTATTTAAAAAAATATTCCTAACTCCCAAAGAAACTAAGAATCTATTCTCCACTTTTAGAAAACAACATTTCCCAAAGGATTTCAATCCTTGGAGTCAGACGGTGTCAAGAAATGTCAAGAGTGCTCGTGTCCACCCAATTGTGTCAGAGCCACACGTCTGCTGGAATGCTTCACAGGAGAGGTGCCCTGGACCACACTCCAGCTTTAATTCTTTCCCTATGGGTTCTTGGCAACTGAGTCCCCGCAGTTTTTCCAACTGGATTCCATTCAGTCAACACTTGCTCAAAAAGGCCTCTAGCCCTCTGCTTTATAACAAATGACCGATTACCTAATCTGAGGTAATATGGGTTCTGATCAAGGCTAATGAAGACGTGATGGCCAAAATCCTGTTTGCAGTGCATAGCACCATTAGGGAAGATTAATCACCTTTTAACCAGCACTTCTGTATTCTGGCTCCAAGCAGCCGCAGAGGAGAGAGAAGCATCCATCACCTCATCCAAGCAACACTAAACACGGTTTCAGCCAATCCATTAGGGGGACACGGACCAGCAGCAGCAGGGAAGGAAGGCTAACAAATCGTCCAGAAAAACGTGGAGATGGACATCCACCCGGTGAGAGGGAGTGGCATGGGGTGCTAGGGCACTTATGCAATGCTGGCTCTTGTCCATTCCCTACAATATGGCAGCAGATGCTGTAGTTCTGACCTATGGAGGGACACTCCCCCAATCTTTCTATTTAGATATAAACTCATAGGAAACAGAAGCAAGGTTTATTTCAGCTTTGCATTTTCAAAGTCACTGTTACAGAACCCAGCACATGTATGTGACCAATAATAGAAGAGTCGGAAAGCAAGTATTAAACTCCTTTTTTGTATAGGGTGCATTGTACCAGCTCACGTTCTTTAGCTTTGATTCCTTTCTTCCAAAAGCTTGCAGTAAACCTGAAAAGGAATTGTATAGCAGTACCTAGTGCCCTACTTTTAACTGCTAAAAAAATGTATTAAAAGATTGTTTACCCAGAATATCTAGGATTTGACCTACTCTGAGTTCACAACATTTCTGATTCCCCAACTCCGAAAAAGCACCCTAAAAGAAAAAATAAAACCCAAAACTTCACAATAATCTATACCTTTGTACCAGCACAGTTCAGAGTCTTGAACACCCGTTGCCTGCCAAAACACACAAAGAACCAAGACCGCCACCGGGATTGGGACGTCCCTGCCCCCTCACCCCCAGGTTTTACATCCCCTCTCCCTACAGCATAATGGAGTTGACACTGCAAACCCACACAGCCTGGCAGAGGACACCATTACCACCTGTACATGCTCCACTATTCTACGGCCGGGGTCCAAACAAGTGGACAATCATATCTAAACTAAACACTCTTTAAAAGAGTTCTATTATGTGATGCTTCCAGTGTCGAGGCCCTGCTGGGGCCAATTTTCTAATTATTCACATAACCTTGCATTTCTGAATTAAGAACCCTTTGTTTGTGCCACTTCTTATGGTACTTAGCACATCCAATCTAGTATTAAAGCAAATTGTGCACTCCTATCCTCTCCACTAGATTGTAAGCTCTTAAAAAGCACAGGCTGAATCACGCCCGTCCACAGATCCCCTGAAGGGCCTGGTATGTTCCCAGTGAATAGAGGCACTCAATAAATATCAGTAGAATTGGATTTTTTGAAGAGACCATACATCAAAATAAGTAAAATGAAATTAATTTAATTGGGGCTTATTCAAATGCACTCTCTCCCTCCACTGCACAGGAAACTCAAGCCAGCATGAGCTGAAGAGCATCTTCAGTATCAACACTGAAGACTATTGTTCAATCTTTGTCTGTAACTAGCTGACAGAATGGTGGTCAGAGTCAGAAAGACCTGCATTTGCAGCTAAAAATGTCCCTGAACAAGCTGGATGATCCCAAGAAAATTCCTTGACATCAGTGAACTAACAGTATGTTGCAAGGATTTTAAATGGGATTTTATATATATAGACATAGACATAGACATAGATATATAGATAATATATAAAAATATATAATAAAAATATAAGTTCCAGCATAGACCATAGATCACAATGAGTATATTATCTATAAAAATTAACAACTGCATTCTGGGGCTACCATTAGGCTCCACTGTGGTAGGACCTGAATCTAAACTTCACACAATTAAATATCGCAATGTAAAGATCACATACCTACATCAAAAACTCCATATTAAAAGAAAAAAAGACTCTACGAGTCCAGAATTGAATTAAAGACAATTCACCATTATATTCCATTGGTTATGAATTGACAAGGATGTAGAGATGTGTATATGTGTTTATGTGTCTATGTGTGTACGTATTTTTTAAAGACAGTTTGGTTTATTGATATGTCTATGTAGAAAACCCTGCAATGCAGAAATTGTGGTTAGAGGTTGTTTCTATGGCAATGCCCTTGTGTACTAAAGAGATTAAATGGCTTACTTCACCCAAGATCAAAAACAACAAACTTTGCTTTTAACCATTCCTTGATGGATTTCCTCTCCTCTTTGACCTAATTCAAATCTCCACTCCTCTACTCAAGTTCACCTCCTAGCACCCTCAGTGTAGTTCATTAGGAAATGTGGAGCTGTCTCTAGCCTTAGCCATATCCCTTCTTTGTCCCTTTGCTCTGAGTATGACACTGCTCCTCTGGCCAAATCATTCACCCGTCTCTCCTTTCACCAGTTCTGCTTACTCCAAGATTGTGCTCTACCACTCATCACCCTTCCTAAATTGCCAATCCTCTCTTTCCATTCTGCCGAGATTCAAAACCAAATCTTTCAGGTTAAACTCCAGTCTCCCTTTTGATTGATTTCACCCTCTGGCCACTGCCTGGTCCGATCTTCCCTTGTTCCTTTGTTCAGGGCATCCCCTTCACCGCTGGGCCTGCTGTTCCATCTCACCATGCCATTGACTGTGCTCTTGCTCTTACTTCAGTGACCTCCTGCTCGCCAGACCCAGGAGGCATTCTCGGCAGTTGTCTTCCTAGACCTCTCACAGAGAGAGGACTCTGACACGAAGAAGTTGACACTGAGGGTGACTTCCTTCTTTTTTTAAAAAAAATTAGTTTATCCTCACTGGAGGATATGTTTATTGATTTTAGGAACAGTAGAAGGGAGAGGAAGGGGGGAGGCGGAGGGGGAGGGAGGAGAGAGAGAGAGAGAGAGAGAGAGAGAGAGGGAGGGGGGGGAGAGAGAGAGAGAGAGAAATGAGAGAAAACATTGATCAGTTGCTTTCTAAAGGCACCCCAACCAGGGATGGAACCTGCAGCCTAGGTATGTGCCCTGACTGGGGATCAAACCTACAGCCTTTGCTGTATGGAACAACGCTCCAACTAACCAAGCCACCTGGCCAGCACAATGACTTTTCTTCTTTGCAAAACTCTCCTCTGTAGGCCTCTGTGTTGCTGGGATGCCCTAGAGCTATACCTATCTGACCTCCTTCCCTGCATCCCTCAAGGTCACTGCTTCCTCCCAAGCACAGGCCTGGTGCTCTCCCTCCCTCCATGCAATTTCTACTCAACTATATTATCCTGCTCCTGTTCATTCTCTCCTTGCCTTGCTTTATTTGACTTCTTAGCACTCATCTCTATCTTCATTATGCAATATATGCTTATTTATTTATCTGTCTCTCCCACTGAAAGCAAGTAAGTTAGACAGATACTAGGTTATTGGAGAAGATACATAATCCTTGAATTAACAATCCTAAATTTCAGGTGTTAAAACAGGCATCTTACATAAATATCCTCACCCCACCCTTTAGACCAGAAATCTTATCACAAAGGTTTATGATCACTGTAAAGGAACTCGGAGCCAAGGGAGGTAACTGACCATCCCTAAGTGGCAAAGGTAGGACTTGAACTAAGACTACTTTCTTGCAAGTGCTTTTCCCTACATCACCTATGCTGAATGAATGAGAGAGAGCAGCAATTAACGTAATAGAGGCCAAAAAAGGAAAAATAGTTTGCTACTTCTGGTAGACAGAGCAGGCCTTTATTGAGTGAGGAGCTAAAAATTAAACTAGTCTGGAAGGAGAAATAAGATTTTGATAAATGGAGACTAGATGGGGCAACAGATGTTTCATCAGCAGCTATAATTCCTGAGAGCCAGGTCAGAGTGCTCTGTAGCCTTGCAGCACCTGGATATTGTAGACATACTTGATTTGAGAAAGATAATTTTTATTCTGAAACAGACAATTTATTCTCTCAGAGGCCAATATCAAGGCACTTGTAGTAGGTTTGCTGGACTACAGTAAACAAGCCGAAGCAGGAAAAAGAAAAAGGAAAGTATCAGAGAAGTCAAGATGATTATATTTACTTCATATGCATGTACTGATTCACTTAGTCATTCTTTATTTATTTATTTATTTATTTATTTATTTATTTATTATTTATCTTGCTGTAAAGGAGAGTGAGATAGAAAGATGAATAAAACCCTCTCCAGGAGGAGCCTACAATCATATAGCATTAGAACAAATAAATTAGTATAAAATGATCAGAATGGTAAACTGTAATCAGAGAGATCCCTGGAAGCCCTCCAAGATCCCAGAAAATGGATAAATCTCTTCTCCTGACACAGACAGTGCTAAGAAGTGGGAGGAGGGGAGAAGGGATGGTATCCACCATAAAGCTTCTCTGTATTTTGTTAGTTTTTCTTATTATTTTAGTTCCATTTTTAAATTCCTTTCTTTCTACTAGATAACTTTCTTTATACTTTTTCATATGCCCCCTATAGAACCCCCTTTGATGTTAAAGATTCCTCAGTGTTTTCTCTATTCTTTGTCATAGAATTCGATTTGCTGTGTAGGGCCCAAACTAACTTCACCCGATACCAAGAGGAAATGCCCACAGACTGGCTTTCAGGTACTTCTCTGGAGAGAAGTTTCAATGCCTTATATCCTTTTCCCAGGCACCCAGCATTTAATCCCCAACCCTTAGCCCACTGTTAACAGAGAGACTTCCATGCAAACTGTGTCTCATTCATCATACACATGCTACAGAATGTCCAAGGCTACAACTACTATGACAACGTCCTTTAGTAAACACTGGAGTATTGTAGCTGACTATGGTTCTGGTCCTAGATGGAACCTGAACATTTCTTATCAGAGTGACTCTCTCCATCTCCCCTCCAGGACATCGGAATGACTTCCCTAAGGCCAACACCTCAAGGTAGGACTCGTGGACTCTGAGCCCCACAGTGGTACCTAACCTATAAAGTAGGTAACTTGGGAAGGGGAACGGTTGGGGGAATGAGATGGAAAGCCAAGAGGGTAGGACAACATTCATCTAAGATGAATCTCTCTTAAGTGGATGGAGCTATCTTCCATTTTGTTGTGGCCCCATGGCCTGATGAACAGGACCAGATGCTTGGCAGGGCTGGACAACTAGAGAAGTTCTTGCCAAAGGGTGAATGGGCACACCCCTGGTAGCTCATGGGGTGATCTGCACTAGGAAGCAGTGGTCATGTGATTCCCCCACGGGTCCACCCCCATTTATGGAGCCATCTCCTCCTGCCTCTATTCCCCGAGGGCTCAACACTAACCTGCAGAGTCAGGCACAGAGAGTGGCAGTGGTCAGTCATCCACTTGTTCCACAAATAGCTGAGGGTTGCTGGGCAAAGTGCTAGGTTTATTGTAATGAATATGACAGATGAAATGCCTTTCGTGAAGTTCACTGTCTGCCCACAAGTCTTTTCTCCTTTCTCTAATTCAGCTAGGCTGACGCTCTGGAGTCGATTCTATGCCTCCTGTGTCATTGCTCCATGTGCTTACTCTCTCCAGCCAGGCTTACAGCTGTTGGCAGCATCTTCTCTTATCATTACAGTTTATAGTCTTGGGAGTCTCCGCTGGAGCAGGGAGAGCTTTGGGAGGTAAAGAGAACTGCTCTTGATTACAGAAAGGTTAAATCATCAGCTCAGGGTCATTCAATCAGATGATGGCAGAGTCAAACAAAAACTCCCCAAATCCCCCAGATTAGGTAAAACCCTTCAGCTGTATGCACCTACAGCACCTTGAATCTCTCCTTTTATAACATTCATTACTCTTGTAGCTATTTATTTAATGCCTGTGTTCTCCACCCGATTTCAGGCTCTACTAGAGCGAACACCACGTCTATCTTTTCCCTGTGCTAGCCCCTGCATCTAGCACACCCATGCTGTAAATTAGGTGGCCAAAAATATTTGTTAAATTTATTTTAAATTCACAGGCACCCTCACTAGCTGTGCATTATAAGACATTTCCCAAATCTAAAACTATTTCCCCTGCCCAAGATTTTTGATCCCACAGATCATGCTTCACTACAAAAAGAGTCTGGGACTCAAGGTAGATTTTATGGAGACAGGAATCCTTAAACCAAGACAAAAACAGAGATGAGCCCTGGCCAGGTAGCTTGGTTGGGTAGAGCATCGTCCTGATGTGCCAAGGTTGTGGGTTTGATCTCCGGTCAGGGCACATACAAGAATCAACCAATGAACGCATAAATAAGTGGAACAACAAATCAATGTCTTTCTCTCTCTCACTCTTTCCCTCTCTCTATCTCTTGCTGTCTCTCTCTCTCAAATCAATAAATAACAATTTAAAAAACAGATATGAACCTGAAGTAAAGATAAAGATGATCCAGGTGTAAACAATGTAGACTCAAAGGTCCTAGGTGTGTAATAATGCACAATTTTCCTCCCCGCATTTCACAGAGCTGCTTGTATCCAGCCCCTGCCACTTCACGGTGAGCTCCCTTGGCTTGTGGCTTGTGCATTAGTCAGCCTTTGTGTCCAGAAAGAGTAAAGAAGGTAGAGGACATAGGTGAGGTGAGAAGGAAAAAGACATTTGCTTTAAAAAATCACTGGTAGCCAGAGAGAATTGCCCTTTCAGACCTGGCCCTAGACACTCGGAGTCATATCAGAATACCATTTAAGAGGAAAGATTAGAGGCCACTGAGATTTGGGGAACAGAGCAGCCATTCACAACTACAGGAGACAGAAATCTGAGGTCAGAGAGAATTTACATCCTGTGCAGAGCACCCAAGAGAACCAACCACAGGAGATGGCTCTGTGCTGCAGAACATCATATACTGGTGTTGGACTTAAATGTGTTTCAATATGAATCTGCAGCCCACATCACGGGGCGGTGCCACACCCCTTTAGATAGAACACACAGGCTCTCCTCCAGGTCAAGACTGCCAGTCTTCTTGGGATGAGCTAGACCTGGAAATAAAAATGAAAGACTGGTGACATAAGCCTTAGAATGAAAGAAGGGAGTCCTTCTCTGGGCTCTCTTGGCTTTGGGCTCAGAATTCTAGTCATGCTTCAGGATCCTAAGGCAAAGACAATATCTGACAGGTAGAAAGCACTGTAAAGACCTCACAAGGGATAACCAAGGCCTGTGGACACTCTCTGAGCACCCATAGCTAGTATCCAGTGTGCCTCCCCTTCCATGATTCCAAGTCATTAAGAGGAGTCTCAAATACTGCAGCCTATCTCAGGTGTGGTTTGCAGAATTGAGGAAAAAATCTATTTCCACAGCTGGGTCAGAGTGGCATGCTGGGCACAGTGCTTCTCGCAGCTGGCATGGTGGCAACAATGAAGAAAGGGATGCATTAAAATGAACGTTCACTTTAGAGATATATGTCATTGTGTGTGGTTAATTATAGGCTATCATTTACTTCCTTAGAAAAACAGGTAAATTCTGTAACTACTATATTATTAAGGAGAAAGCAGAGTCACTTTAAAGAAGACCCTGGCTTAGCATTTCATAGTCAACAAGGTGGTTGGCAAAATCCAATGTAACTAGGGAAGCATTCAGCATTTCAAGAACAAAAGCTTCTTTGGAAGAGTTAATAATCCCTTTGAGAACATTGCCTACCCACAGAAAGTGAAGTGGGCTGTTACTGTGATTTTGTTTCTGTTTTAGCAGGTATTGGATACCAACACTGTGTAAGTAGTTTTGGCACACACAGAATCAAGCAAAAACTTGTCTGCTTCAAATCCTGCCACTCCAACAAAGCAAAGGAAGCCTGAGATAGCTACACTGAGAATAGAATAAATTCATGATGGTTATGATCCAAGGCGCTTTTAGGAAGCCACTACTGTACTCACACAGTAAAGACTTGTGGGGTTTTTTTTTGGGGGGGGGGTCTCCTTTAAAATAACATTTTAAAGCTGAGAAGTCCCTGAACTAAATCTTTACCATCACATGCCCCACCTCGACCATACACATACCTGCTACACACCACGTTCCCCCACCACTTGCAAATACAGCAAGATAGGTAGAGAATGCAGGAAGCAGATTCAATACCAAAAACATCACTGTGAATTTCTGCTTGAAAATGCTGAAGAAAATATGCTTACCAAAGATTAAATGAGGATGATCATCGAAAAATCCTTCCCAGGCCTCTCTGTCTACAGTTTGAGGAAAATAAAATGTTAAAAATACCCAAACCATCGTTAAATAATTGAGCCAAGGAGCTCATCTGCTCTTGTATAATCAATTCTTCAATAACCTAGAAAGCTCAAAGGAGACTCAAGATCTAAAATTCCCGTGAGGGAAACCCGTGACAGATGGTCAGATGGCACAGACTCCAGACCTGGGCGGTCACCTGGGGCACTCAGCTGCTCTTGGGGGTTCTCCTGTGCTTTCTGGAAAATGGGGTGAATGCCCTACCTTTCGTACATGGTTAAGTGGAGTGCACATAATCTCCAAAGGCTCTCCTATAGCTTTTTCAAAAAAATAGCTCACACTCAACTTAGTGCTCAAAGTGTCTCTAATCCTGACCTCACCCTACACTACCAAATTCCTGCAATCCCCCCCACTCATCGAGAGTCCCATGCTTTTTTACATTCTGTTCTGTCTACCTCTCTACTTACTTCTCTTGCTAGTCTAGTTATCCTTCCAGGCTCAGCTTGCCCATGTTTTATGAGCCATTCGCTCTTAACGAGATGCCCCTCCACTGTTCTCCCAGGCCACCTGACTCCTGCTGGTAACTGCATGTCCACCACCAGTCGCTGAACACACCACTGCTCAGCCGTCTCTACGGCTTTCCCACCAGACTTTCAGCTCCTTGATGGATCAGTATCCCTAGTGCCTAGCACCTTACTTGGAACACAGTAGACGTTAGAATGACTAGGTAAGTATTTCATATCCAAGCCATCTGCGGAACTTGTCTGTATCATCCACCACTATCTCATATTCTAGTCTCATCTGAGAAAAATGACTGCTTGATGGCAGGAGTGCTTCATTTGTCAACAAGTCAACAGACAAAGTCTTTGCATCGTAATGGAAATGAATCAAATCAGTACATATAATGATTGATTAGTTTAACTGAATTTGGACTGTGATTTACTTCCCCATTCAACTGCCTCCTACTCACCCCAGTCCTCTTTGATGTCAATTTCTTTAAATCATTGTTCCCCTCCCCCTTTTGTCTCCACCGATATTAAAATGTAAAGAAGAAAATCGCACGTTGGGCTATGTCTCTGTGCCAGAGCAATCTCCGCAGCTAGTGTGCTTTGTGTGTGGACACCCAGATAGCAAGCTCGGTTGGGCACTGTTCAGTCGCTTATCATGACTTGCTCCACTGTGTGGGAGGAAAGACTCATTACGAGTGCAGCCTATTGAGATAATACGCTGATGAGATAACGGAGCTAGTTCAACTATCGGTGTTCTTTTTCAAAATGAGTGATTATAATTTATTGCAAAAGTTGAAAAGAAATTATCCAAAATTTTCAAATGGGTTTAATTATCTTGGTAAGAAACAGCGATAATGATGGAGAAAACCCAAATTGAACAAACTTAACTGGCACAGTCCTCTTAATCAGCCTTGAACTGGGTATTTTCCTGGACCAATATCTAATCCAGGCGGGAGAAAAAAAAAGTCCAGGCTCATTATATTTGACCTATGAGACCAAAGCACCACCTAGTGGGAAAAATGAAAAACAACTGCGTTTGCACAGATTATCCTTTCTAAACCCAACTGACAAATGTTTTTCTTCAATCGCCAGTCTCTCGGTGTCTAGTGAATTTACAAATTCCCCTTTTAAAATTATGCTAAAAATTAATCGCAGACTTAAAAAGAAAGAACAAACAACAACTTCTTTTATTATCTCCCAAACCTGTTAACACAAACACTCGGGGCCTCTGCATAAATAGAGATGTGTGGGCTGCATGCCATCTGTGTATGATGCTGTTTGCCAAGTACCCTCTCATAGCAACCAGCATCGCCACCGGAGTTCCGGGCCATCTTACACCATCTCTGGACTTGGTCTGCTCCCTCTCCGGGAAGGTGGTAAGTGTGCAATTCTATTTTGTGCCACAGCATATGGAAAAATAATATGGCAGAAAGGTTAAGAACTTGAACTTCTTAGACACAAACCTGGACTTGAATCCCAGCTTCCTACTTCTGAGTTTTGTGGCTCATAAGCCAGGCATCTCAATTCTTATATCTCAGTTTCCTTTACTGTTATAAATGGGAATAATAATAATATCTACTTGCTGGGGTAATGATATTATTTACTCAAAAAATTATTTTTAAAAAGCAAACAAGAGAATATAAATGACCAAGCATTATGTCTAAAATTAGAAAACAACCACAATCATTTCTTAAAAGTTCTATTATTATAGTTATTAACTTATTCTAATTTCTACCTACTTGTTTCAATAATGCAAACAAAATCTATGAAATGGAATTTCAATAAGGTGGATATAATCTCCCCTTTTAGAGTATGTAATTCTTTAAAATAGTTATCCAATGTATTTCAAAAAACAGCTTTAGAATTTTGCTGTCAGTCTAGGGGTGAGTTATACTCCAATGGGTGCTGGATAAACTCTTGCAAGGGCAGCACATGTGACGTGGAGACATGACCCAAATGGTAGGTTGTCGGTGGTTGGTTGGTTGCTAGGGTAATCAATTGGTTCTATGGCACTAAACTCATCTCTGAACTGAGATGAAAAGAGAGGACAACATTATTCCCAAGCCACCATGCCCACATCCATAGCCAAAGTGGTTCCTAAGTTTCATTTTTCCTGATTGGATTTATTGGAACCAATCAAGCAATCTACTACAACACAGGATAAAAATAAAACATTTAAATGGATCTAACTAAATAAAGGAGCTGATATTATAAATTCTGAAGGCCTACTTTTTGTTTTCCAAATTGTTCAATACTGAGAATAGTTTTATTTTTTCCAGTGTATGTATGTATCAGTGACCTGAAGATATCTGTGTATTTCAGTTGGAGGAAGACAGTTGTTCTCCATCATCTGCAAAAGAAAAGGTGGCAACACAAGGATATCTTACAGTCTCACCCTATTTGCCAGCTTACATCATTCTCTCATAAAAGGACACTTCATTTAATTTCAAGGCAGAAGGGAGCAGATCCACCACAGGCATTTCTAACAAAGAGACAGATGGTTGGACGGGTCACCTGTCTGCAGAAATTATTTATGGAGGGGAAAAAGAGTGAAAAATCTGTGTCTGTGTATGTGTTTTCTAGTAACCTCAAACTACTCTTTCTGGGTTGTTGTTTTTTCTGTTTGTAAGATGAATCTAAATCACAGCAGTTTTGTGTTTGTTTGTTTGTTTGTTTTTTAAAGGAAGAAAAAACAGAAATGTCACTACTATCCTAACTGGAGATGGATGATATGGAATACTCCCATTTGATCATGATGGATGATACTTGCTCTGTGCTCTGAAAAAAATAAGTTACCTCCCCCGCAATGCACCTCCCTATAGGCTTCTTGAGGAAAAGAAGGGTTCTCTGCTGTCCTAATCTGACAACAGGATTTACTCGTGCATGGAGCAAGGAGTCCCTGGGGTTCTGCACCATTAACTCTGAACCACTGGCACCAATGGTAAATGACGCAGCTTGCTTCCTGAACTTTCAGTAAAGACAAGCAAAAAGGTGAGTCTTGCCTTTGAACACCCCTTCGACTATATTTTCAATCCAGATCTGTATATGAAATTGCTATTTCTTTTTTCTGGAACCTATTTCTCTGTCGACATTGCTGTTAAAACCAGAATCACTGAGAGTGGCACCTTTCCAGATATTGATGATTTTTTCCCTGGGTCTTATGAAGAGTGTAAACCAATACTTGATAAGCCCTTCAAGCATTCATGCTTAACACATATTTAAACGTGTGCTTTCTTGGGAATAAGCTGGAAAGGCAAAGGAAAGAATACATAAGACCTGAGCACCGTAGGGCAGCAAATCTCATTACTCATGCCACCTAATTGGAAGACCAACAGGAAAAATTTCAGATTCAATGCAGTAGGAAGAATGTAAACTTCGGCTGTTATCTTTCATTCAGAATTGATTTTAGGCCACAAGATTTAACAGTGTTGATCCTTAGAAATAATTTTTGAATTTCTCAAAGAGAGAGAGTTTCTATCTTGAGCTTCCCAAGCACCGAATGCCCCTTTCTTCTGTGGATATCTAAACAACTTACAAAACAGTGAGAGGGTTTATTTCCCAAATGGCAAAGTAAAATCGGAGAGAATCCGCGTAACCTTGGGTGGTCCTGCTTTAGCAACTTGACAGAGCCTAAACTCTCTAAGCCAAGAAACCAGAAAAATCATAGGATTAAGAGAGAGGCAAATAGCAGCCGACCTTGCACCCATCTTCTAGGCAGTGGTATATGCCCACAATTTATCATTTGCTCCCATTTAATCCTATTATCAACACATTTGTTTCGTCATTTTTGTTGTCCTTTAAAAAAAATTCCAAGGGTTCTATTTTCAAAACTTGTATATTTCCCATTACCATTCAACCCTCTTATACCCTCTCCCTCTACCCCCGGCAATCACCTCACTGTTGTCCATGTCCATGAGTCCTTTTTCCTGTTTGCTCCACCCCTCCACCCCCTAACCTCCTCCCACCCATAGCCATCATCTTGCTCTCTATCCTAAGCATGTCACATGACTGAGTTTTTGCCCAACATCACACCCTAAAGATTCTCTTCAATACTAACTAACAGGTGACAGAAAGGACACTCTACTGAAAGCAATAAATGAAGCAATTACGTAGTGAAGACATGGAGGTCTATGTTTCGATGTGTACAGCCGGAACAAAAGCGTTAGAATACAGTAACCCCTATACATCACAGAGGCCTTGACAATTCTCACACCAAACTGTGCAGAAACACCCCCCAAACCCTAAAATATTTGATACACCTCATGTTTCTACATAAACTTTTTTGATCAGAATTCTGCAGGTTGTTTTTTAAGCCTATCAAAAGATTCTTCTGTTGCAGGGAAGGTTATCAACAATACCCTATCCAGAATGTCATTTTTAAAAAGGAATAATTACACACATTTTAAATTGAGGCAGGAAGTAACAATTTTGAATCTTTGAAGCATTTCAGCTTAGCAGTAGGGTGCTTGGGGGAGACTTTGAGGGAGGAAGAGCAACAGCCCATTGGCAATTCTATCAGCCAGATGCCTGGAGCCTGGGGACAGCAGCAGAACTTAGCTGACTGCAATTTTGCCCACATGGGAAAACAATGAACTTGTGATGAACTTGCTCCTACTCATACACAACCAAGGGTGTTCAAGTTATAATTTAAGGAATGTGGCCATTGACAGTGCATTCCATTGGAAATCATGCAATGAACATTTTTTTAAACCCCTGTGTCTGAAATACCGTGTACTGTTCGAGTAACAGAAAATGGTTTTACTATGAGAAGCAGATTTTAAAAAAATTGGTAATTGTCAAAACCAAAAACAAAACTAAGGCTAAAAGGAATAATAATCAAAGCTTATAAAATTACAAATGGAGTAGATACCTTCAGAATTTATCACTTCACCAAGTATTTGAATATTATCATTAGCTTTGCCTGCCTCCTTGCAGTTTATATTCATACTAATGTTAAACCTAAAATTCTCTAGTATATGCTTTTTTGCCATTTACCATGGCTATTACAAAAGCCTCCTTATGGCTTTCTTGCTTTCATTCATTTCTCTAAAAAATATTCATCAAGTCTACACTGTATCAGACATTGCATAAGGGTCTGGATATTTAATGGCTAAAAAGAAAAAGAAAAAAAAAGGATGATGTTTCTGCTTTCAAGGGGCTTACTGTTTTCTTTCGATTCACCCCTCACAATCTGCCAGGGGGTGCTTCTAAGACAGAGCTTTGCTCAATGACATACTTGCTCAAAGTTTTTCATTGGTCGTTTCCCCCCAAAACCTCCCACCTCCAGACTCCCATGGTCAGGACCTCATCTAGGTCACCTGTACCAATTATCTTCCTTACCTTTACCTGGTGCCTAGTGTTTTAATGCTCATCAAAAGTTTATTGAACATCTGTATCTGCCAGGTTCTACATAAAATACTGGAAACATAAAGATAAATAAGACCCTGTGCCCACCCTTAAAATTTCACAGCAAGTAGTGAGCCAGGATCACTAACAAGTACTTCTGTGATAGGCACTCCAACGGAGAAATACTCATTGAAAGGAAAGAGTGAGGAAACCACTATTTTTCAATGACTGATACTATTCTAAGCAATGTGCAAAATAATCGTAATAATCACATAATTCTGACCTAAATTTCCAAAAATTTGTACATAGGTAAGTATGTTGTATGAACATGTAAAATCTGCACAAATCGTCACTCAGCGCAAGGCCCCACCAGACATATATAGATAACAAGTTGAAGGAGAGTTGGCCCTCATAGAGGAATGTTTAGCGCACATTTGAGGAAGACGGTTTTCCCACTGGTGCTCAGGTTTATGAAAGTGATGTCTACAAACCTGAAATAGAAAATTATGTTTGGAGAAAATTCCTGGAAAAGTCTTAATTACCACGCTATAGAGATCTGAGGTGTTTCAATATAAACAATTTATGAAGAAAGGCTTATATCAGCTAGCTCCTAATGGGTGAATTTAATTAGCATAGCAAAGAACAGGGTGTCATTGAATGCCAAAAGGAATGGTCAGAATTCAGGGCCAAAGACTGGATGGCCACAAAAAGGTATGGGTTGAGGGCCTTGCTAAGGTAAGTGGATCTGCAGGGGGGCCAACTGCCCAGTGCAGGTTCTCAAGCCACAACGCAGCAGTTGAGCAATTAGTCAGAAGAATCCGCTTAGAATTCAGGTAGTGGGTGGCCAGGTCATGAGGCAAGAGCTACAGAGTACTGGTGGGAATGTCATTCCCATTGCCAACTAGGAACTCCAGGTTATGTGTGGAGGCAAATGAAACCTTTGAAACCACGGAGAGTAGAAGGTAGACTCAGGAGGTAGGAGAGACATGGAATCATAGGAAGCAATTAACAGCAAAGAAAACACTCTTTGCTAGATGGCCAGGACTTTGAAAAAATCAGTTTATTGGAAAAACCATAACATGAAATTTGAAGTCACCCCAGATAATGCAAAGGATGGAGTGTGATGAAGACTATGAGCTAAGAACTCAGTTTAGAATGCTCTTCACCTCATAAAGGTCAGCAGATGCTGATGATGAGGATGGGGGAAATAGCATAGAGTACAGATACCATGAACAATGATTGTGAAGTATGCTCTGATTCCAAGAATAAAAGAATTAGGAAAAATTATCCTTCACGGAAGGAGATTCAAAAGATATTAGACCAATGCAGTGTACTCAGATTTTAGGCACAGATGTTGAAGCTATAAGGAAATGTGTTCACATTAGAAAAATACATATTAAAAAATGATATGCCCATGTGAAGGCAACTTACTTAATCATTTGTGGTCTACTTACTTGGCCTCAAATACTTGCCACAAGAAATAAACACTGTTTATATAAACACATTTCTACTACACAATCGCCCAGAAGTAATAAATCACATTTCCCTATAATTAATAAAATAAATATAAAGAGGAAAATAATTCCTATGTGAGTATACTTTAAAATAAATTTAAATTTCTACCATCTAAATAGTCTAGCAAAAATGTTAAAACCTTTTTTCTCAGGAACAAATAGAGCTGAGAAGTGCAAATTCTCTACATAATCATTCTTAGGAGCAGCAGTTCTGAAGATGGTTGAAATCTCTCTTTTGGACACTCTCTCCAGCAATCCTACCGCACACAGTCAGCAGTCACACTCATCATATTTCCTCAAACACTGTCAGCTTCACAGGCTCCAAAGAGCTCAGAGTATTCTGCCCATTGGAGGTGACTATGAAAATCCCCACGATTAAGTTGTGGTCTAATCCCCCAGTGTTCAGCAACTGAGCCATTATGGAGGACCCCTGCCATCTTGTTCAGTTGAACTCCACTGGAGACGAATATGCAGACTTCTTCCCGTGGCAGCCAATAGTGAGCACATTAGGCTGCTCAGATAATAAATCAGCCACTCCGCAGAACTCTCTTTTCTGTCCAGAGTGAGCAGAGAACAAGAGGCAGGCCATGGGTCTTCACTACTTGGCCTCATGTTCAAAGTCAAATATACCAGTATCAAAGCTGGCCTGGCCTTAGTGCCTCCCGCTCACAAAATTTTGAAGTGTTTACTGAGAAGAGGTGCCTGTAAATCATCTGTTGTAAATAATTCATTGCGAAAACTAAATTAGATTATATTTTACTACTGCAAATGAATGACTTAAAAATTAGTTACTATCTACAAAGTAAAGATTATGTATTGAGATTTATGGTAATAATAGAGGCTACACAAACTGTAGTTTGGTTCCCTTAGTCTCGTAAGCAACAAGAACCACAGATTCACTGACCAGTGATTTTTTTTTTTCTCTGTTCCAGGAAAGAACCAAACATAGGACAGAAGATACTGAAGGTACGGGAATCCTTTGGTGTGCTCTTGGGATTCCATGGAAGTACTGCGTTTAAAAATCAGGATATTCATAGATCAGGCAGATCTTCTGAAACTTACTTGGTGTTTTGTTGAATTATACAGACCCACAGTCAGGAATATATTTGGATTTAAATTAGAATATACAGAACCATCCGTGTTATTTGAAAAATATAAGCCTAGTAACCCTACCCCCATATCCACTTAACCACGGTTAACGTCTACCCTAGAGGAAACTATAGTCACCACAATGTAGGGCCATTGGTTTTTGAGGAAATAAATACACACCGAAAATGGTAATGAACCAACTCAAAATTCTACTTATTTTATTTGCTAGTGACATTTTTCTTTAACAGAAGCTTCACATTTTTAACAAGCAACCACCTAGAACCTTAAAAAAAAAAAATCCTTTCCTAAGTCCAACACTCCACTTTGCACCTATTATGTCTAATCTTGCTAACAAAACCAGGACTTTGGCAAGCTACAGATTGTGAGATTTCATTGCATAAAATGCCCAAGGCCACGTAGTTAGGAAGGAAAGGACCAGGATCTGAGCCCACCTTTTACTCTCAAGTCCATAGCACCCTCCCCTTTAAGAGGCTGAGGCCTGTTTTCTCTTAGTTCCAAATCCTAAGTGCAATGGCATTCTGGAGAGAGACCAATATGGACTCAAGTGGGCAGAGAAAACTCAAGGGAATGGGCGAGACTTGGGCTGGACCCTAAAGACCATATAGAACCTGAATAGCCAGGTCGAGAGGAGGGAAGCCACTCCAGGAGGGAGAAACCAGAGCAGCAAACTAGAGCAGCACAGGGCGCAGAGGCATAGTGGGGACAGAATGTGCCAGTAACTAGCTAGTGAAGCAAGTAACCACCTTCATGAGAGGACACAGGGATCCACGAATAAGAAAGGAAGTGGGATTCACGAGAGCAGATTATTGGAGACCTTCAAAACCAACAGTAGTTTGCACTGCAGTAAGAGGGGTCCATTAAAGGCTCCTGAGCAGAGGGGTCATAAGACCAAAAAAAAAAAAAGGTGTTTCAGGAAGACTAACCTGGAGCCAGTACACAGGACAGATTTCAGAAAGAAAAGCAGGGAGGCCAATAATGGGAAGCGTGAAGCCTGCCAAGGGAAGCGGCAAAAGAAGCGTTTTGTAACACGCCCTACGCTGACCGGCATATTCTCACTGCCCTGGCTTCAACAGAGCTCCCACGTCACGCTCTTTCCCACCTGGCTCCATGTCTGAAGAATCCGCCACCAAAAACATCCCTTGTGACCAGAGATGCAGCTTGAGGCAATATAGCCACAATCAAATATTACCTTGGAAACCAAATACAACGAAATACAAAATGTTACCCCACACTGGGAAATAGCTGTGATATCTGGTTATAGCTGTGTTTATCGTTCATTACACTTCGTGTAATAGGAAAATATGCTAAATTAATCAAAATGCAAATTAAATAAGTTCAATGTCGGAAATGCATGTGGTGTGTGGTGGGGACTGGAATGAAGCCTCTACCAACACTGAGAGTTTGGCTCAATTCGCTTGTTTTAATACATTCTTTTCCACTTGCTCTGTTCTCAGGATTTTTTATGAGTTGGGAAACACAGACCTGTGTGATGATATGTGTTTGGACTGCAGGCCCATTGCCAAGGGCCCCCCCGGTGCCAGGGCACTGATGTGAGCCTTAACTAGATGATACACCGAGTGGGAAGACGCTACTTCAGGATAAAGAAATCCCAGATGGCATTGCCCTGCCTAAATGCTTTTCCAGAGATAAAATTATACTCCACCTATTGGGTGTTCAGATGGGATAAAGGGACTTGCTACCAGATGTATCAAATGCACAGAGATACCTGATCCGCTACCCAGGCAGACACACTACCTTGACAATTACAGAAATGCGCAACTTGCCATTTAACTGAGATGCAACCAAAAGTGCACGCATGACTCTGTAAAACACAGAAACAGAGGTATTTGGATAGAAAAATTATTTCGGAATAACTGGGAAAGAAATCCTAATGGAAACTGTTCTTTATTTATAGCATGGATATATGAACATATGGATGTATGAACACATGGATATAAGAACACATGCTTATTTTTACTTATATAAATATTTGTTTGATTTTACTCATGTATGGATATCTGGGTAAAATTGCAATTTTAGATTTAGCTGAGGGCTGATTACAAAAAGCATTCAGTGAATTCACTAGGAAATAACGCCCAGAGCCACATGCTATTATTTCCTACCAAGGCTTCCAAGAGTGGTTGCAAAGAGTTTATCAGGTTTGGCGAAATTCTCCTGTGGAGATATAAAGCTTCTGCAACCCAGGATGTGCAACAACCTAAAATCTTTGTGTTTTACATTTTTTAGAACACAGCACGTTGAAGTTCTTCAATCACATGGTATGGTTTCAGCCAACATAAAACTCAGCAGAAACTGATGAAGGGTGTTGGAGTCGAAGAGCCCTGCTGTCTCATTAGATCTTTAAGGTACTAAATTTCATCATGTGAAATAAACTACCATGTTATTTTGGAAGTGGATGCCACAGAAGAAAACTAAGCCCCTAGTGGCTCCTTCCACACATACATTCTAAGGGCCTTTTCCCTCCAACTACCATCCACTACGAACCCTTTTCACTTGTGTGGAGATATGTCTGTATATAACCGCTCAGAAACTGCAAGGCTTCCTGAGAGAAGCGACAAGGGCAAGAGAGAGGAAAAAAAAAAGAAACAAAAACATCTTGACATTTCCATTTTCATCTGAAGAAGAAAATTGTGTATTATGATGCTCATTATAATTCCTGCATGTCTAAAAGCATTCTTTCTGGCAAGAAAAAGCCCAGTCCTGGTAGAATGCTATTTATTTCATGAAAAGAACACTAAGACCTCTGCGCAACTCAGACTTTGAAAATATGTGAGACTCAGTCATTCACCCAACAAACATATTTTAAACATCTATTATATCCTTGACACAATGCATATTCTGAAACAAGGTGATATAAATAATTGCTAAAATTATGCATGTTTTTCTATTGCTATGTGCTTTTATGCATTTTCCAGGTATTTAGCAGTCGGCTTGCACAAACTTGATTATCAAAAAAGTCAGTTAAAACTAAAAGCATCAGCAACACAAGGTCCCCTCCCATGTTTTGTACACACGAATCAAAATAATAAGTCCCCACCAGAGTCTAAAAATCAAGATATGGATAGTCAAGGACCAAAACACTCCCTGGCATAGAAAGACCTCCACTTTCCTGAAGTCTTCAAATGTTTTATTTGAAAACGCTTCTTAGTTTCATTTGGCAACTAGACATGGATCGGGTGGCAAAGATCCACAGGATAAAGGTAGGTGAGGAAACAAACCATAATTCTAGGTAAAGAAAATAAGAACACCTAGCTACAAAAGCCAAATTAATCATTGCACCCACCGAGCTTAATCAAGTGTTATCAGAAGGACCAGAGGGAAAAAGCAACAAGGATCTCATAAAAGAAACTCAAATGAAGAAATGTTTGATGGAGACACAGTTGCAGGTACTTAACCAGCTGTGTGCAGCTTCCTTGGCTGCACAAGGCTCTTTCACTGTATGAGGTCTGTAACTGGAGTTGAAGGAGCTTCCCCCTCACCTCCCCACACAAAGACAGGTCCCAGAGTATTCTGTACTGCCAAGGCTGTCCTGGGACTGATACAAAGCTTGAAATCGTCCCTAGGAGGTTATGGCTTAAAGCACAGCACATTGTGGATTATGGCATTATCCCTCCCCCAATGCCAAAGTGTAAAGGGAAAAAACAGGTAAAAAGAAATGGGTTGATGTCCATTCCCAAGCTACATGGAGTAATAGAGGTCAGATCTACAACTGACCTCAACCAACTACTAAAAGGACAACACATGTGAAACAACAGCTTGAGAGACACTGGACATCAGGCAGAGAAGGACAGTGATTCCTCGAGGAAGACAACAAACAAGGTGAGTCCTGGCAGGAAGGGAACCCCCAGGCAGACTTCCTTGGAGGAGCAGATGAAGCTGAGATCCAGCAGAGCAAGGCAGCTGGAAAGCACAGGGCACAGATCCGCCCTGTAACATTCCATGGTGCTACAGCAAACAGAAACGAAAGATCTCATACTGTTACGAACCCATTTGTAAGTGTGTCAAGAACAAACGGAACTCAAGAATGCTGACACGGGTTCAAACAGTAGTGACCTTAGACAGAAGGACTTGACTTCGCAGAAGAGAACGCTCTGGGAAGCTAAACTATCCTTCATCTTAACGGAGATGGGAATGCCCATACCACTGCCCCCAAAAAACAGTGCATGGGGAAAAAATAAGGGCGGGAAATCAAATTATATTTATTAGCCCTATTTTACAAGAGAAGATAAAGTTGTTTACATCTTTTTTGCCTTTGCATGTAAATGCAAATAAATATAGAGGAAAATAAATGTAGGAAATTATAAGTCCATATTGAAAAATACATTGAGATTGTACCTGTATGTGACTAACAAGGTAATATAAAATTATCTTCCGTGAACCAATAGGCTCTCCGTGGATTACTGCCATCACCATCAATAAGTAACTAGCCAAGCACACCAGAAATAAATGGGCTATAATTAAACATAAGCAATAAAACTGGTCTACAGATATAGCACGCGGAAGATGGCTGAAATGAAATTACTTAGGCCACAGATTTCAACAACTCGTAATCATCCCTGACAACTACAGGACCCTGAATTGTGAAGACTATTTCCCCTTGAACCATGGGTCCAAGAGTCAACCAGGATGTGCAGAAACCAATGTTTTAGCTGTGAGTCCTGGTTCATTTTTGTGGAGAGCTGTGCCAAACAAAAGCTCCAAGCAGGCTAGGCTCTGGCTGAAAACTGTTTTGATAATGTCGGCAATACAGCAGACTTGAGGTACAAAATCATCCTTCTTGCTATCAGGGGCATATATAAACAAGAGTGACTCCCCCAAGTGATAAACTACAGTGCACCTATGAAACTGCTGTTAAGGGTACCAGCACCTTATCCTTGCTCTGAGAAGACTCTGGGCTCTATGGCCATCCCCCTACCCACTTTTAGCTGCACTGAATATCTGTGGGCCCAGAAATTAAAAAAACAAAACAAAAACAAAAAATGGATGCAATGAAATAATTTAGGCATTACCTTTGGTACTGCCTGCTAGCCAGTGTTTTGTATCTGTCCTGCCCTCTGGATCCTGCCTATGGGGGTACCAGTGACTGCCCAGGACCCCCGCTTCCTTCACCTAACGGATTTGCAAACGCTCCTTATTTGATGCAACTTCTGATCTTGATATGTGAGCAGATCTGTCCTAATAATGCCTTTATTTAAAATAAACCAAGTAAAAAATGAAAATGATGTCCCCCCACATAGCAACACAGGCATTAGAAATTGCAGTATAATTGACGCAAGACAAGCTCTGTGGCTAATGTGACTGGAAATCCCTGTGTGTTCAGATGAGTTTTCATTAAGAAGTTTTCCTTGAGATGTCATAAGACATCAGCAGTCAAGAGCCCAGACTTTTTAGTCAAACGTAACTCTGAATCTTTGTCCCTCAACCTAACAGCTTTGTGACCTTGAGCCAGTCACTTGCCGCCTCTGCATCTCAGTTCCCTCATTTGTGAAACAAGGATCAATAGTATCAACTTCCTAGGCTTGTTTAAATGACAAATGACATAAAGAATTCAGGACAGTGATTGGCACACAGTTTAGTGATGAAATGATAAAAGGTAACTGTGTATGAGTGAAGTATTCAAGGTGAAAATTGATTTGAAATTGAATAGATCCTAACATTATTAATAAAAACTATACCAAACTTAGGAAAAAGGCTAAGAGGGGGCCATGTGTCCTTTCAGTGTTGTTTAGGGACACTGTTCAGCATGTGCACCCAAGAAATATTGAATTCTGTGGGGAACGCCCCTGCATTTGACATTGATCTTTACTATTAACTGGGACCCAGAGTTTGTGAGATGACTCACTGACCCGTAGATTTTTGTTCAGTGGAGACATAATGTTCTGTGGTGAAGGCAACACCAAAGCTTAAGGGCTTTTTGCTCTGTGAGATATTCACCAGATTTATATTTAACCTAACTTTATGTTTTAATATTCTTTTTAATGTCCATAACTATCTTGCTTACATTTTTACCATCTTCCTGTTTCCCTTGTTAAGGAGTGAAGTAAATTTGGCACACATTCATTCTATATTTGTATGAGAGTTGCATCTTTAATTGTACAAATTATATTTGTATAAGGCATGTTTTTACCTTTTTGAAAACTATATTGAAGAGTAGCCAATAGTTCTGTAGGGGCTATTATGTGCCCTGTCCCAAACTTCACAATTATGAATTCAATTTAGAACATTCAGAATGAGATAGGACCTAAAAATGTCCATGTTTTAGAGATATGGGGGAACTCATTTGTCCAAGGTATTAAGTGGCAGTCAAGATTTTAACACTGGCCACCCACTGCATGTAATGGTCTCAGCCACGACGTGTTATGACATGTGTTGGAATTGAAATCAAGTTAAAAATGGAAATCAGGAAATCTAGGTTAATAGAGAAAGAAGATATAAATATTTGGAATATCTGAGGATAGGATTATGGAATACTCTTCCATTAATTCTAGAGTACCTAAAGATATTCTAAATGCCCTCGAGCTACTCTGAATGGCCTCATTTGAGTATTAAAACAAAAACATGCCAAGTGATCAGAATTCCAGAATATAATAAACTGAACAACCAGTAACACTGAGCTTGCATTTCCAACCCTATATTCTTATATAATGTGGTTGTCTGTGAGGGCTTGCCCACAGACATTAAATACTAGTCTAGTATTTAACAAAGATGTTAAACTGTTATTATTTCTAATTAGGTAAGTAGTAGCTAATCTAATAAAAATGTGATCTTTCATATAAGACATACCAGGGTCCAAGTCCCCACTCAGCTTCTTCCTATGTGACCTCAGTTTTCCCATCGTTAAAATCAGGACAGCAGTAGTATAGTATTTCTTAGAGTCTTGGGATGATTAAAGGGGTGACATCTTTTTTATAAAGTACAATGTCAGCAACATAATAAAAGCTTGACTCTAATATTATTTGTTAAAAAGTATCACTACTTGTATTTATTAAGTACTTACACACTCTTGTGCTACACCAAAGCTTTAAAAGGCTAAGCAGCTAATTCAATTTCAGTGTTAACATCAGGACTGGCATCGAAAGCAGTCTGACTCCACAGCCAATCAATTTGACTACGCTATGATTTATCTTTTATAATTTATAGATCAACTTTTTAAAAACTTTGGTTTAATATAGATACATTTTCAAGATAAATGTCCTCCAATTGTTCAATGAAATGAATCGAGATTTGGACCCCATCAGGCCACATTCAGGACCCAGCTGTAGATTCACTGTGAGGGATTCTTCCCCAAAGCACTGAGCACCATAATGTACATTCTACTAAAGGAGACCAGGCAACCCGATAATGCTTTTCGCCTTTTGAAAAGCGCATATCGTACAATGTTAAAATAAAGCAGGGCACAAATTTTAAACAGAGTGTGATCTGAGCCAGACACATGCTTAGAATAAAGACTGGAAGGAAATAGCTAGAGCGTTAACAGGGGCTGTAGCCCATCCCTCTCTGCTGCCTGGAATGCTGTCTCCCCTTCTCCAACTCTCTTCCATGCCATGGTTGCTTAGGAAGGACTTACAAATGCTTCAGGACTCATTCGTCCGGGGAAACTTTCCTAATAGCAGAAGCTCTTCTCGGTGAGTCTCAGCCACAGAGACAGCTGACCGCTCTCTACCTTGTGACTTCTCGCTACATCCTGTTCACATTTCTGTTGAAGCACTTTCGCGTGCGTCTTCCCCCAGTAGACTATAATATGTTAAAGAACAAAACGGTACCTTATTCATGGTTATATCTTCAAATGAAGATTATCTGATGAGTGAATGAATGAATAAAAGATGAAGTGTGTCTTTAGTAAACAACTGTCTTCATTGGGAACTTCTCAAATATGGCCTATATAGTGGACAGGCAGGGCTTCAAAACAAAGATAGGAAATAAACACATAACCAAAAGCATGGATGTATTACAGCCTGAAACCCTTGGAAATTACTGCTATACAAATAACAACATGGGCTCATATTATTGACCTATACAAACCCAAGAGACAGAATGCGCACATTTCTGTCCCCTTGTTTGCACATGGAGTAGTGCATGTATTGCTTATCTTTTCTGAAGCCTGAAGGGAAATGAGTTTTTAACATATTTAATCAATATGCCAACCTACATTAGAAAATAAATAAACCCATACAATAAATAAAAAGCAAAAGGCCAATCAATAGCCAACAGTGCAGCTTAACCGCCACTCCAGCAGAGAACTGTCTGAAAAGGCGCTTCGCACTCCGCTGTCTGCACGATCCACAGCTGCTTGCTAGTGATTTGCGGCAAGCAAAGAACATCTATTGTCACATGCCAGTGTGAAGCTAGCAATTTCTCCAGCAAGGAGCCCACAATGCACAACCCACCATGTAGCACAGGTAGCTGGCTGGTGCGGGTGGGCTGAGGACCCACAGTTATTCCCCACTTTTTGCTCCACAAAGCCATTACAAACACACCCCATTTCTAAATCCAGGAATGTGATGTGTGTTAAGGGCTCGTGTGCCACACACAGACTGTTCCACCCTTGCTTCTCCAGGGCACAGAGGCACTAACAAGATCCCAAAATTATATACAACTTAAAACAGTTGTCATGAACATGCTAAAAGGCAACCGTGGTGGTGAGAAAAGATGTGGGGTGTTTCAAACCGCTCTTTTCAAAGACGCCTCCCATGTCACGACTCCTTTGTGTGTGTGTGGGGAGGGGGGGTGCACACACGGGAACTGGGTTTTGTGCAACAGATTGCTATGTTCCGAAGGGGAAGGGGACTCAACCAGGGCTGCCCACGGGGATGGCACTGCCACACTATATAGAAGGATTCTCAATTTGCATGCTGGTATAATGGCTACAACATACCGAAATTGCCCAGATAATCCTGATTTAAATACCAATAGGAACCCAATAAAAAAATCCCCCTGTAAAAATACTTGGAAGATTCCACCTGTTTTGTTGTTCGTAAGATGTAACCCCAATATTGTATCATTTGATTGGTGTTCAGGCAGCATGCACCTTCTAAGAAGTCGAGCCTCTCAATTTCAATCTTTCAAAAGAAATTAAAAATTTTCTTTGGCAAATGTGATCTGTGTGTCCTTATGGGATTCCAGATGAACTCAAAATTGCCTCTGAGATCGTTTTTCCATTATAAATGGCCCTAAAATTCACCTAAAGGAAACTCCCTATGATTTTATTATAACAGGAAGTGGAAAGTCATGTCATAAAACTATATGGCAATTACTAAATCTAGTATACTTTAGTTTCCAATCAGAAGATTTTTGTTTCTATCCAAAAACAAGGGAATATTCTTATACAAGGTAACCAGATGCAGAACACATGTCATACCTTACAACCACTGTATCAGCTTTGCATCCATCTTTGTAAGAATGAGCCTAGAATTCACCCCCACTGCCTTCAACAATCCACCATGCTTTCACAGAAAAGGATAAACTGAGTTAAAGCCGTCCAGGCTTGGTCTACTCATACGAAATAAGATACTGTTCTTAAATGTAAACTCTACTCATGGAGGCCACATCTATGGCACAGCAGCTCACAGTTGTCAAGCAAATGTCAAATTTAGCAAACAGGCAAACACATAAATAACAAAGGTCATAAGTAACAGAACCAATGCTAGGAAAAGGGAAGAAGATTGTAAAATGCAAATAGTTCTTTAAAAACTTGCAAGTCATCCCCAGATATAATTAACTTTCCTACACATGATGAACTGGGCACTTTGTTTTGGAAAATATCATAGACTAGCCATTTCCCTATTGAACAATTTTCTATTCCTGGATGTGCAATAATAAAATGAGATGTTCTCAGTTCCAATAATTAAGGATCAATCTGCTGGCCTGAGAAACTGCTTATAGAAAATGAGAAATCCAAACCTTACCCCACCCAGAAAAATAAATGTCTTTTGTCGTTAGATTGAATCGCTACTGAATTCATGTGGTTTTATGACAGCACCTTAAAAAATATCTAAAATTCATTTTATATACATACAGCATTCTACAGAATATACTAGTCCCATGAATTGGGTCGAGGCCAGATTTCCTAGGTGGCACTCCACTCAGAAGGCCATGCCCTGATTCTGTTCTTGAGAACAAAGCCAGGCCACCTGGGCTGTGCTTGTGAGCACAGCCATGGCCTCTGTGCTCTTCCAGAAGACCCAACCCCTGCATTTCTCTCTATCCCTTCTTCTTCACCCTGCCGCTGCTTCTGAGTGACTAGAAAGTCAGTTACACTATCATTTCTCCTGCCTTGCATTTTCTTCCCACTCCTTTTGCCAATGATGAACATGAGCCTTTTTCAGTTCTGCTGGTGACACAGAGAGCTAATGCTCAACTCCTGATGCAGGCAAAGCTACCAAGAAGTCACTAACATAGGGAGGCACATAGAATATTAGCCAGGTAACTTCCTTTTGAAAGTGTTTGTGAGATAAAACAGCAAATTACAACCCTAAGAGTCAATGTTGACATAGAAAATAATTATCTATGATGGAAAGTAAGTAAAGCTGATTTTCTAGGAGGGAAAAAAACTGGTTCTGATACCAGTTCCAAAAGAGAAGTTCCTCTTAAATATTATACTTTAAATGTTAATCATTAAAGAGGCATCCATTGTAACAATTGACCTACCATTTTTACATATTTAGTTGGGTTTCATTAAAAGTTCACCCACAGCCTCATGAACAACAGTAAATACTTATTGTTTTATGCAAAAAAAGTTTATATATGAACTTTTTACTTAGATCCTGCAATTCTGTAGACCTGAATTCTATATGCTCCTCACCTTCTCCGATTAAAGTGTACTTCCTCCAACAACCACATGGCCATCCAATCACAGAAGCCCTGGTTCATTCTGTAAGAAGGGACTAGGCAATCAGGTTCTTTTAGTGATTTGGGCTCAGAGGTTTTCTACAATCAAAATTTCAACTGCGTTATTTATAGACTAAAAATGCAAAACATACTATACTAAGCCTGGATGTCTTGGAAACATTTCTGAAGGATGAGAAGCTACTGCCACAAAAGAAGGCTGACCTCCCCCATCCTCGTCCTAAAACTTGATTCCATATCGGCAAATTGTTCCAGTCAGATAATGGGATAGTGCCCATTATAGACCAAGACATTACAGATCAGACACATAGAAAACTGGAAAGAATCCTGCTTGGTTTTTAGCAGAAAACAATGCCTTGCCTGGAGGACAGAAAGAAATTTGTCAATGAGAGAAAAATACGTACATACCTTCTGAAGACTCTGCATGTTCATCGCCGTGAAAGTAACTTACCTTTCTGTCTGTCTGTGTGCAGTCCATTTCCTACTGGGAGTTGTGTGTATGTGTGATGTGGACTAAACTTGTGAGGATAGAAAAATATCAGGCCACCATTTCGGGGGAAAAAAGTGGGCTTCCTATTGAGTCCTACACAGACAAATTGAAGGGAACAGAAAGCATACAGCACAATTTCCAAGGTACTCTGGATGGTACTCTGCCTGTTTCAGAGGGGAAGGGGGTTTCCAAATCATAAATATGGAAACAGGGCTTTCAATAATACCAAATACTCAGGAAGAACAATCTGGTGCCAAAACCTTCTGCAGACAGGGTGTCCTTTGCATTACAGATATACAGGCACATGCTTATGTTTAGATCAATGAATAGCAAAGAATTTTCTCTCTACATTGCCAGATTCCTTACTTGTTTCTCCTTTGCATATCTTAAGAGACTGACAGATCATATGAAGACAAAAAGCTATGAGAAAAGTGAAAAACCAGAATAAGAGATAGACACATGAAAAATGGTGAGCAATAAGAAATCAAGGAAAACCAAATAGACGCTGGAGATGGAGCTGTAATGGACACCTCCTCCCACATGGGCAAACTGCAACACGGCCTTTCTCTTTGCTCAGATAACATCATGTGTCTTTTTTTAATTTTATTTTTTTTATGAATCCAAGAAGCCAACGGCCTGATTTAGATTGTAAAACAAACTCCTACCATGAAGCCTGCATTTAGAAAATGAGGTCAGCAGGACACACCAAGTCAGGGCTTTTTAATGAATCCCTTTGCAATAAGTATCCAGAAATTGCAAGTGTTTGCTCATCTTTAAAAGTGGCCATGTGAGGACAATAACATAAGAAGGAAGTGGAGGCCCAGGTTATAGATTCCCACAGAATTAAAGTATCTCCACCAGCAGTGCTGGGATCATCTTCAAGAAATCCCTCTTCTTCTAGGCCAAACCAGCCGATGTGCCTGAAGCATCGTGAATGGACGAAGGTAACAACTAGCTCTCTACCTACATGAACCAAGTGCACAGATATACACACACAAATGTACTCACAAAGTAGATTTATATAAACAGAATATATATATACCAAATATATAAACAGAAAATACATATATATATATATATATATATACACACACACATACCTATATACAACAAATACATAACTATAAATTTACTGAGAGATTCCAGAATCTCTGTGTTACATTTGAAAGCCCACTGAGGATGCTTTAAATGTTTCTTATTGGGAAATATAATGAGGTCTGAACATCTTCATCATTTGAAAGGTCTAAGAAGTTCTGTCAGTTCAGAATTTTTCTTTAAAAAATGGCTACTATCAATACATTCCTTAAACATATTCTAAATTCTATGCAATGTAAATAGGAGTCTCAAAATGGTTATCAAGATGATTTAATTAATGAAAACTGAACTCCTTAAAACACGAATATTGCCTGAATTCTTTTGTTTTGTTTTTCAGTCACAGGTAATCCAATACAAAAGGGAAACATTGGGAATCAGCAGCTGGGAAAACGTTTAGTATTACTGAGCAAGAAACGTCTCTTTGCTCTTCCCATAAGAGCACTTGTCCTTTATTTTCCCAGTTTCTGGAGGAGAAAATTGCTAATGAATCTTTCAGAAGAGCCATCCTTTCACATAGCATCCCTAAGGTTTCTCTAAACCTCTAACCTCAATGAAAAAAAATCCAAGTATGAAAAGGTTGTACTCACGATCGTTGCACTGGTTTCCAGAGTATGAGGTCATGGAACAGTCGCAGGTGAAGCCTTCCCACTGCTGCATGCAGACGCCCTGGTTGGCACATGAGTCTTCCTGGCAGGTAGTACTTGGTCCTAGTAATGTACCAGACAAAGGAAAGAGAAGAAAAAGTAGAGAGAAGTGTTAACAGTTAATCAAATTCAAAGCAATCACTTGAATTTACTATTCTCATGCCTCAAAACATTCAGACACAACCACCAAAAATGTCAACTCTATATCATGCAACAAGAATTTGGTATATACAAAAGACGACAGAAATATACACTTAGCCACACACTGTCAACAGTTACACACAGAAGGGAGAGGGCTGAACACACTGTTCTCTCTTAGGCAGACTTTGCAAAAGAGCCTCATCACTACCATTTAACTACAACGAGGTCCTGCTTGGAGCATGGTCTTCCTGAACGTGTAATGGTAAAGCAGAACAAGTTCCTACGATTCTCTGGAATTAATGATAAAAGTCCCTAAAGTCTACCTTGTTACCATAAAAAGATGTTTCATGATAATTCAGAGGAGAAGGAGACAGCAGCCAACATGCACTGGTATTCTGTAGGTAATAAGCACTGGGTACTAAGTACTTTGTCTCTGTTGCCTCATTAAGCTCTCCAGTGACTCCAAGACTTAAGTAGCTAAGTAACTGTCATTTCACAGATTAAAAAACCAGCCTCAGAGAGGTGAAATAATTTGCCCAAGGTCACACATTTGGAAATTAAAGGATCCTGAGGTCCATCTTTGGTACACTATCTGTGAGACCCAAGCAGTTACCTCCATCAGTGGCTCCCAAAGTATAGGCCTTGGACCAGCATCACACGGGAAGTTACTAGAAATGCAAATTCTTGGGTACCACCCCAGACCCACTGAATTAGGACACTGGCAAGGGGGAGGCAGAAATCTGTGTTTCCGTAAGCTTGTAGGAAATTGCAATGTAGACTGACATCTGAGAACCAGTGCACTGCACCGTGCGGCTGCTACGGGTTTACAGAGGAGTGCTCAAACGCAGTGCGAGTACACCCGAGGACACAAAAGAGAGTTATGTGAAGTTTGGAAAGAAAGTACAGTGATACCTCGGTACTCGTCGTTAATTCATTCCAGAACTTGTGACGAGTGCCGAAACCAACAAGTACTGAGCTGTTTGTGAGCTCCTGTGTCACTGACACCTTGACCTCTGTTTCATGGCAAGAGAGGGGCACCGAGTGGTGAGGAAGAGCCCAGTGCTGAAACATTTTTTCTCATGAATATGCGATGAGTACAGGGTTTGATGAGTCCTGACACCAACAGGCACTGAGGTATGACTGTATTAGAAATTATGCTCATTTTAAAAATTACATTCTTTATTATATTTATTTTTGTGTGTCTTTCATATACAAGTAACATAACTATAATGATACATGTATGTAATCTATAAATATGTATACCTTTTGGAAGGCATTCTCAAAATCTTTTCTGGATATGAATGAGCAAGTGAAAAAGTTTGGCAACCTCTGTCTTTCAAATTGCCATTATACTCTCTTTTTTGGTCAGGCAGGCCTCTCTTTACCATTCTCCCTCTTTCAATTCTCTCTTTTCCCTCAACCTTGGGATTAAAGAACCTTTGGAATTACCTGAGCTAATAGGAAATATCCTAAAATTTAGGATAATCTGAATTTCCCTGACAGCCTCAGCAAAGGAGGTGAGTCTTTTGAGTCACTAAATGTATTAGTTAGGATCTGATTTAAAAAAAAAATTTTTTTTTGACAGAGTGAAAATGTACCCATTACCCTAAATGCACATTGCACAAATTCTAAGCTAAGCCTCACACAGGCACAAGATATTGAAACATAAGTATGCAGGGCCCTGAGGATGCACGTTTGAAAGATGCGTGACTACAAAGGGTTTGTCTTCGGATGCAAGACATTTTATATTTATTCATGAAGGGTGAAAGCAGTCCAGTGCATCACTCCCAGTACAAAGCTCTTAGGATGTGACATAAGGGAGTTCAAGACAATTACTAACGCTGGGGAGCAGCCCGCTGCGGGGCTTCCGCGGGTTGGATACGCCATGTGGTTCCCCCATGTGGAGACGAAAGGAGGTACATGGTCATGTTCTCAGTGGGTCTCAAACTTGAGCATTGTGTAGTACAAGTTTCATTAACAATGGCAAATCAGGACAGCTTCTTTCAAAGGATAAAAGCTTCTCAGAAGTCCACGGGCTCCCTGACCAAACAGCTCTCACCAGACAATGGGCTGGTAATTCAATTGAACTCAGAATCAGAAACACATGGAAGGCTTTCTCCTTGAAAGGAAGAACAGCAAAAACTTTGGGAAAACATAATTCTTTGCATGTTGATTGAAACTGAAGGCAAAGGCTTTTCCCTGCGTTTCCCTCCCCTCTAGCCAAATTTTAAGCATTTTCAAATGCCTCCCCTACATGAAACATTCCCCAGTAACTTCAAACAATTCTCCCCCTTCTTAGTGGCCACAGCATTTATAATCTGTCTCGTTAACTTTTGCATATGATAATATTCCCTTTAACACATTATTGCACATTGCACTGTCCTCTGCTGATATAATCCTCTAATTGTCTCATGTGGGTTTTTTGCTATTTATCCCCAAAAGACTAAATGCTGCTTGCTGTTAGAAATCACGTAATATGCTTTCATCAGTCCTTGCTGCACTAAGTGCGCTGTGCCAGATGCAGAGAAAGTGTTTCTGTAAATGTTGAGCTGATCTGAATTGTAGCCTCCTGACTTGCCTATGTCTCGGTACTTCCAAAACCTGAGCGTGGGAGAACGTCTGTGCTCTGCAAAGTGAGCAATCTGCTCCATTTGTCAAAGGTTGCTCAGGAAGCAAATACAGAAGGAACTGTAGGTTATTTCCAAATCCCACGGAATTTGTTTCACATGCATTAAAGAAGAGCGCCATGCAGAATCAGATAATCCCTGAACACTAACTACACTGTAATCATCGAAGAACAAGAACAGTCTCCATGAGAACCTGCAATGACTTCTGATCAATCTGAGACTACACTTGTACCTTCTTTCCAGGCTGAGATCCTAGGGCGTTTGCTTCCTTCTCCAGGCTCATTTCCTTCTCCTGGCCCCCAGCTCAGTGTTCGAGCCACCCCTTCCTCCTTTTAATTCTTCTCTAGCACAGCAGTGTTCACAGTGTGGGCCCCTGTAGGAGACCGTTCTGTGTGGTGTGAGCCCAGCTCCCACTTGGAGATGCACAAGACCCACGCCCACAGATAGGTTCTCGCGTGGGGACTCAGGCCTGCACTGTGCCTGGACTGCTGTGAGACTTGCTTTTGCTAAAACTTCCTCACCCTGAATTGAGATAGCAAGTGCTTACTGTAACTTCCTAAAATCCATGCTAAACCTTGCAAGGACCAGTGTAATGGGTCCAACAACTTTTCACTTTTCATTTGCAAATGTTCTTCCTCTGTGATGTGATTAGCAGCAGCATCTCCTTTGTTGTCTGTAAAAGATAACCACCTAAAGTGAACCTGTGCGTAGTAAATGAGGACCATCAAGTAATGTGCCAAGAAACCCAATAAAAGCCGGTCACAGCAAGGGCCAAGGCTTTTGCTCCCCTTGAGAGAAAAACCATGCTATCCCTTTTCCTCCACCGGACTCGGTAGTCCACGTGAATGTCTCATTTCATCCATAATGATGCAGACACTGTGAGCCGATGTCTGTCTGCATCAGGCCCCAAATCAGTAGCACCTGCATCATCTACCAACTGTAATTACCTGTGACTGGCCCACTGGGTGGTTCCGAGGTCTGCTCACATTGCAGGACCTCTGCTCTTACACGTCAAGCCCATCCCTACATTCAATGTCTCTTCCTCTTGTTCGACCCACCTCCTGGAAGGTACTTTTGCAGATTTTCAAATGACTGGTTCATTCTCATTCTTTAAGCTTCAGCTCCAAATGGGCATTTTTCAGACTATCTTATTTTAAAAAGTCCCCACCAGCATTTCATTTACTCCCCATCATATTTCTGTGTTTATTTAACTTGCAGTGACATGGTCTGTAGATAAGTTATTTATTAAATCCTTTATTGTCTGTCTCATCCTATGGAATATAAGCCCTTTGAGAGTAAATTCTTATTTCTTTTGCTTACTTTCATGTCTCTAAATACTGCTAAAATATTTGACATAAAGTAAGGGCTCAGAAAATATTGTGGAATACAAAAAAGGACCAAAGATTAAAGAAATAAAGTCATTCTTTCATGACATAAGGCTAAGTGGTTTTCCTAACTAACAATTCACCCATAGCATTTACCAACAACAGCTCATATAAACAATTTTCTGTTTGGAATGAAGCTTTTCCTTTGGGGGGGACTTAACTGATCACATTTCCTCCCCTGATATAACTATTAGACTCATTCAATCTCATCAGATGCTGAGACAAGGACTCTTTTATGTCCCCAATGCCCACAGACAGTATCAGTAACCGTGTTGAATGGAAGAAAGGTTGGGATAAACTCTAAAACATTTTCAAGATGATAATATAAGTTCCTATTCTTACTTCAAACTATTTAAGTACATCCTTTCCTGAACAGACTGCATTTCATCTCATTGCATCTATTTCTCATAGATAGGAATGTCTGAGAGAGAAAGAAGGAAGGAAAGAAGCAACAAAGGAAGGAAGGAAGGAAGGAAGGAAAAAAGAAAAGGAAGAAATCAGAAACAAACTGAAAAAGAAGTTTCATTCTAACTGCACATCCATTGATACAAGATAATCTGTAGAAATAAGAGCAAGAACATAAAACCATAACAAAACAACAAGGCACATCCATAGATGAGCCAGACACTGTACTAAGTGCATTTCAGATAGTAATTCAAATAATCTCATAAGCATATGTTGAAGTAGCTATAGTTAAAACTATTGAAGAATCAGAAAAACAAGAATAACTTTCTCATGAGGATATACAAAATTTCAAAAATAAAATAATTTTTTGACTGCTGACTGAGTCAGAAGGCAAGGATTTTAGAAAAGTAAACTGAGTCAGAGAAAAGTTAGGTGATTATTTACAAGGTCCCACACACATGGCAGCAGACTGAAGTTTCAAACACAAGCTTACTAACTCCACAGCAGGTCCACCTAACATCTATGGATGTGGGTGATACAGAGGGGGTGTGTGTGTGTGTGTTGATGCTGATGAACAACGGCAACTTAAAAGGGTATTTCTAACCTACACACAGAGAAGGATGACATTTTAATGTAGCAATGTATTTTTTTAGATGAGAAAAATTTCAAAATGCCATTTCAATACAAAATTCAGTTAAAAATTAACAGGAAGGTCTCTTTCATCCAATTACAGGAACAAAAATCTGTACGCATACTTATAAACATGACAGACATTTCTAATTATTTAATAATAATAATTTTATCTAAAATATTATTCTAAATCAACCTAAAATTCCAAATATGATAACATAAACCTTTTATTATTATTATTATTATTATTATTATTATTACTCCCCAAGGCTCTAGGGAAGCCCTGTATAGGGACAGTGTACACTACTTTTGTATTTATAGAATATGTAATCATATTTATAGAATATGTATTATTGTATATGTAATCAACTGTCACTAAAGTAATCACGCAGCCTTTTGAGAAAAAATGGTGACTTTTCTTTGTACAGTAGGAACAGTGATAAAGCAACAGAAGTACGCATGAAAAACGAAATACGTTGTCACTGTTGTTAGTCCTTTGGTCTCTACCTCCCATTTCTCTTTGTAGTTCCCTGGGAAGGATCACATTGTTTCTTTTTTCTTTATTTTTTTTCTGATGATAACTTTGATGGCTGCCACAAATTTCTTATCATTCTGCTTGAACGTGGAATTGTTTCTGTCTTTAAGAACTGTCCCAGACATTCCTGTTACTGCTGAAATCCACCTTTGCAGTATATGCAAATGGATTCAGTCAACTCCTCCTCATGGTCTGGAAAATCAGAAGTTGACAGAGTATCTTTTATTACCTGTACGTCCTTGAGACAGATGTGCTGCCTGAGGCACAGGACATTTGGATCAGAGTGCATTTGCCTTCTGTTAGTGCCCAAGTAGGACTTAACCAAGCTATGCCTCAAACACCCCAATTTAAAATGGATAAATAGTGCTAAACCAGCACCAGCTGGTCCTGGCCGTGTTGGAGAAGTGAGTTTGGTGAGTGGGAAGCCTGGGAGTGATACATCTGGTCTGATTCCCAATGTCCATTCATCCTGAAGGCTGCTAGACCAGTGGTAGGCACCAGGTGGGGCTGGTTTAACAATATCCATTGTCTTTAATCTCGAAGCATGAGTTGTTTGTCAAAGGGTTTAGAATCTATGAGTGAAACGTGAATGGGAAGTATTATCATAGAACTCTGTGCCAACCAAAGTGTTTTCCCACCCCTCACAAAGCACAGCTGCCCTGGGGAAGAGACTTATGAGAGATGCTCTAGATTGTCTTCAGAGATCTCGTCTTCCACTTTCAACTATGTTTTCCACTCTTGGTAAGTGTATAAACATTTCCACTTTTACCTTTTAAAATTTACACTGTTTCATGGAGAGGGAAGGAGTCAGCGGCAATTGGGTGGGAGGGAAAGAAAAGAAAGAATAGACAAGGGAAGATGACTGCATATAGATATATGCATTTGTGTATATATGCATTTGTGTATGTGTATCTGTGAAAGGCCCTTACCAGCTCCTGAGCGATCTATAACTTCTACTGCTAGAGGATAATTAATAAAGTGCTGAGGCTTCAGGGAGGGTATTCGTGACATTGGAAACAGCCTACTTAGCCACGCATCTTGGTCCTTTCAGCAAAACTACTTCTATAGCTCTCAGAAGTATTTCTACATTGACAGTTTTGCATCTTCTTGGCTTTTCTGAAGACAGTAATTTACAGACAACATAAGATTCATCCCTTTTTAACTGGCAAAAACCCAATTCACTTCTATTTAATTTTAAAATAAGAAAACAATAATCCCTAAATGTGTCAAGTGTCTTTCTTCATAGAGAGACAACTGAGAAGTGGATGTTCTATTTCCCATTTTAAAGGAGATTAAGCAAAGCCAAAGAACAAGGTCCTAAATGTTGTTGTAAAACTTTATTGGCAGAAAGTGCTAAGAGCAGCTGCATTCCCCAAATCTTCCCTTTTTTTTGTCCTGAAGGCAAGGATCAATGCCTTGCTAATGCTCAACAGGCACTGAAACTGCTCTTTATCAAGCATGCCCTTTTCCAATGAGGGGTCAGAAATGTCCCTTCATTATAGTGATGAGGGAAAATGCCTGGGAAAAGTCTGATCCTGGGGCAGTTTCAATAAGACCCTGATTCTCACTTCAGCTCTCTCATCATACATTAAATATGAGTAAGTCAAGATGGATGTGGAAATTGGTTGAAACCAAGATGCCCTCCTGAGGTCTTTATCTCCAGTGGCCTTGGACTGGTCCCATGCTGGTCAATATTAAACAACCGGAACTCCAGGAGGAAAAAAGAGCAAAACCTGATCTGTAACATTTCTGTGACCCAGTTTTCAGAGTGTAAAAATACTCCCACCACAACCAATTTCAAACTACTTCTTGTTAAGCGATGTCAACCAGCCTGCGAAATTTCTGAAAACTCCTCTGCTCGTGCCAGCACTGCTCTTGATGGCCAGCGAACGGCCAAATACCGTTACACTTTGTGAGTAAAGCTATTTCCCCAAGGGACGCCCCCGTGACAGTGGAGAGGTAGAAGTCAATGGCTGCCCCTGGCGGGGTAAGTCTGAAGGTGACAGAATGGCTGGCATCAGAAAGTCATCTTGTTCAAACCACCCTGTTTTCAGAGGGTGCCTGGGTCACAACAGTCAAGTGATTAAATCATTCCTTCTTTTTAAAAAACCACAAACAGGACCTTAGAAGTCAATGCTTCTTCAGAAAATGTAAACTGAGGCCTCATTTTCTGTGTTTCCTTCCTTTCTCAGCACCGATGTAGCAGCCTGTTGGAGTAGTAGAGAGTGCATTTAACAGACGGAGAGAGAAAATGGGTTTCAAAGGCCAAGCTCAACAAAAAGACAGGTAATTTAAAATACTTTGCTCTAATGTAACTGTGCAAATATCATCTAGAACTTAGTGAAACAGTACTGCTGTGAAAACCGTCTACCATCAAATCAAGTTGGAGGACACTCTCAGATACTCTCTGCTCATCTGTGTGCTGTTTCTGCTTTGGAAATAGGCAAACCCAGACTCACATTGCAAGGTACAGTAGGAAAAGGTCACAGTCTTCAAAATCCAGCTTTATAGCTTAGTTGCAATGTGACCTTGGGCTAGCTACCTAAATTCTCTGAACCTGTTTCCTCATCTAATAGAAGAGATAGAAACTATTACTACCTTATATGGTGTGAGCATTAAATGAGATAACATACGCAAAGCTTACAGAGTCATCCATGAAATGGTGATAATATCTGCCAAACAAGTCTGTGGAAATAATGGACAACAATATGTCAAATCTTTATTTAGCATGTGCCTACACTAAGAAGACCCTCAATAAAGCGTATTATCAATTCTGTGGGGAGGGAAAATCAAGTTGTCTCCACCCATCTTAGTTTAGTGTGTAGTCAGTCTGTAGTCTAGAAATAAGACACATTAAGTCATAGTAAGTCATAACTACACAGTTCTCCTGTGAGAAACCTGGTACATAGTGTTGAAGAATAAGAGTCAGAAACTATTGTGGGAATTTTGTTTAATTCCTGTCTTTCTTATTTCCCCTAATGCAAAGCATTTGAGGAACTGATTTGTATTAGGTCAAATGCCACATTTTATTATGTAAAATACAATGGTAAATATGATGCAGCCCTTTGCTTTGGAAAAAATAAAGTGGGGAACTATAGTCTTCACAGTAAAGAAAGTTGGAGAACTAAAATGCTCTTTACATACTAGATGTGTTTGGCTGATGTCAACTCATCTAAAATGACTTGAAAGAAGCTTCAGGTTTTCAAGGCATCCGAATCCAATACATTTATTGACTTAAGATATGGAGCACTTAGAACCTGATCCAATCAATCCCTACCAACCACCACCTAGCTACTACTGGGGCAAAGGGCCAACATACATTACTAGAAAAGAAGCCATTCAACTCCAGAAATAAAAGTTGCTAGGGGAATTAGAATAGAAAGTGGGGAGAAGATATTCTGATTAACCCCCTAACCCTATAAAGAACTGTTCTTCAATTTCTCATAGGTTATGAGTCATCTGCCTCACTCCCAAAGAGTCAAACAATACTTTTTTTTTTTATAGTTGGGCAGCTCCTTTCTCACATGGACAGGCTTTTAGGGAATCTTTTCCTCTCTAGGGATACCCTCTTGCAAATAAATAGAAATTAGAAAACTACTTCTCAAAGGACCACAGATATTGTCATTCTATTCAAGGGACCCTGAGATTCAGAGGACTACACCTCCCAGCAAGGGAACACCCCACCCCACCCCATCCCACTCCCTCTCCTAGCCTGAAGGGATGCAAAATCTGACCTGGTCAGTGCAGTGCTTCCTTGACACCTTTTGTCATAATGTGTAAACGCATCACCTATGGGACAGAGTAACACTGTGGGGTGGCGGAGAAATGAACAGGAGAAAAAGCTCATTTTCTTCCTCACTCCTCAGAGGTTTGATCTGGGAGGGAAACACAGGTACCTTTCTAGCCAGTTGAAGTAATAGGCATTAGGCTCATGCTTCTTCCCTCTGTCTTGAAATATGCTACTTCCCTCCTAACTCTGCTCTCTGCTTCTGGTTCCTGTCCTCGTCCACTCGGCCACCTGCTGCCAGTGATCTTGGAAAAATGAAAACTGAACCCAAGTCTCCTTATAGCACCCAGTGGTGAAGTCAAATTCCTTACCTGGAAAGTCTGTCTTCACCTGTCTCCATCCTACCCCTCATCTTTGACTACATCCCTACAGGCACATTATTTTTGCCAACATGAGCTTCTTGTATGTCCCTAAACTGGCCAAGCTCTGGAATGTGCTCCCCTCTCCCATCCACCTAACACATGTTGCCCTTCAGACTCAATTTCAACTCCGCCTGAGAAAACCTCTGCACACCCCCCATAACTACTGTCACCTCACACAGCTCAGCAATCCTCCTCCACACTCTCATGGTGCTCCAGATCCGTTCCAGCAGAGCAGTTCACACTCCATGCTGTGATTACTGGCTGATCGCCTTCTGATTTATTTAAAGTCTGAGACTGTATTCCAGCTGTAACTCCAGTACGTAGCTGAGTGCCTATTACATGGGAGTAGCTGAATTCCTATTAAATTCAACAACACAATCACTGAAGAAGTTAAAATAAATTAATAAAATTTCAGAAAGAAAGAAAGAAAAACATCACCCTAAAAACACAGTGACAAGAAGAAGCAAGCTGTTGACCTTTCTAGACTCATGATTCCACTTTTTAGATCTCTTCATTGTATTTCTTTCTGAATACCAGTTGCTTCCACATTTCAGACTATCTCATTCCTCCATCGTGTGTTTTTTACCACACTCACGCTTGGTGGTGATTGGTACTATCTGTGCCCACAGGTTGCTGCTCATGAAGCCAGTGTAAGTATTGTTCCATATGCCAATGTCAGGAAAACAAAAAGTAAAGGCATTTTCATCATGAAGGTATTTTGCCATAAAATGGGGAAAGAGTAAGATGACCCAAAATAATTACAAAGAAAAATAGCTCCTGCCACAAACAAAGAGACTGTCAAGTCATTGCAAGAATGGAAGAGAGTTTGGGTCAGTGGAGTAATAACACAAAAACCACCCAGAAAGCCAGACTGCTTCTACAAATGGGAAAGTGAAGAAACTCTAAACTATTGTCCCCCCAAATCTGTATCTGCACAATTTACAGTGGGTGTAGAAATCAACCAGTTCTTTGTACGATTCCCACACATCATTTTCCTTTGAGTGGAAACTGGAAGATCATTTTTCTGCATATGGAGTCCCTATGTAAGAAGACCTGTCCTAGGTTCTGGGGATTCAAAATCCATATAGGGCTTACCATGAAGAAATGGAAACCTACTAGTAGATACAGTTTTCTAGTTTTTTCTAGTAGATCTGTTCCTGAGGAGCTATGACAACCTCGAACTGCCTCTTAGTGTCGATCAGATCCTGCCCCCATCTCCCTCCCTTGCATTTCCACAGTGCCATGTAGACCTATTGTGACAATTAAACAGAATGTCTAACCACAACAGCCTTCAGCATCACTGAAAGGGCCCTGGATACTTTGAAAATGAAAGCTATTCCACAACTACCTTGGACTTCAAAATACTAATCCAGTAGGTTCTTGTCATTACATTTATTATATATTGGCCTATATGTAAATCTGCTAAAATGGGATGAAGGAAAAAGAGTTATTAAAATGGCTAGAGAAAGGCCTTATTAGTTGATGTGCACCCAAATGATAGACACTTGTACTGGTTACCTGCAAGACATATAACCAGTCACTGCAAAGTAAATGATCTTTCAGGTGAAAAGTAATTTTTAAAGCTATCTTTGTCTTAATCACATCTCACAGTTTTTGCTGAGTGCAAACTGTGCAGAGACCATCTGAAGCCCGGTCCTCTGCATAGCTATCAGCCAAGAGATACCTGAAATGCCTTCACCTGGCTTGTTATTCTGAGTCAAAGCAGCCTGACAAGACAGGACCAGCGAACTATGACTGACTTGGGAAGGTGCCCCTTCGAATGGTAGAAGAGGCCATTTCTTCTCAGTTGACTCACTGAGATCTCTCGTGAAGGCATTTTAAAGAGTATTCGGGATTAAACTGACAGATTCTCTTCTTCCCCAAGGATGCATTTTTCTTCAGATTACAAAACAGAAAATTAAAGTGCTCGACCAAAATTCCCAACAGCAAATATAAATCTCTAGGATGCTTTAATGATATTAACATCACCCAAATGCCTAAAAATACTTTCTTAGAATAAGTTCAGAGAAAATGACATTCTCTTGCCCAAGCATTCAAAAGTCCTGCTCTGAGAGATGACCTCCCTGACCCAGAAAATAATAGATTAAGAACTCAAATGGCCTTTTTTCCTTTTCCTTTTTACAAGTGCTACCTTCTATCTACAGTGAAAAATTATAAAGAGACAACCCCTCCATGGCAGCCACTGGGAGAGGCATTTGACCATTTCCAGTAGATTAATGTGTTTGTGGGTAGTCACTGTATGGGATGCTGCCGAACCTCTTCAAGGTCCCCCCAAACAGAATCACATTCCTGCCTTGCCTTTGTTGTCATTTTTTAGGCATGGATCTGGGTTTTCTGCCACTCTTTCTGAAGAACACAGAGTTCAGCCCCCTCCCACAACCGCTGCTGTCCAAGAGGTACGACAGCTTGAAGATCTCTAAAGAAAAGATACCAAGGGTTACACAGGGCACCTTTCAGTCCAAAGGGATAATGGGAACAAGAACCTTCTCTACCTTGCAGGTCAGCTTTGGTCAACGCAACTTTGTTAGCAAAAGAACAGAAAAGGTGGAAACAATAACCAGAGGTTAGTAAGAGGTAGAATAAACCAGGGCAACATTACAGAAATGAAAATACAATCAGCATAACCAACATCACTCAAACAGACAATTGAAATGCTCTACAGGTTCTCCAGAGACAGCACAGACGAGGGATGCACAGACCAGGGCGGAGCAGGCTTTGTCAGAGCCACGTGAGCAGAGCAGGGACAGGGAGACACTAGACTTGACAAAGCACAAGCAGTGGTCACAAGAGCCTTCCCCCATACACACAGCCAACCCCCAGGCATATGGTCCAGAAAAATGATTCTCCATCAGTCAGGATAAACATCAAGGAATAAAGGTAGTGCATGGTTAGACTGAAAGACACATGTGCACAACCAGAGGCCACAAAAATAATTCTGCACATGTAGGAGTTAAGCATGGAAGAGTCACTGGGGAGCAGTCCATGTAACCTCCTAAAAATGCCACCAAGGAATGTAGCACTACAATTGGGCACTTGCATCAAGGGCATTTGGGCAAGGTGATTTGGTGCTACCAAACAGCTCGATTGATTTAATTTATAAAAATATAGCTAAATCCAAATGGCTGTGGGCAAAAAAAATCACCAAAGTGATGTCCTTTTACTTCATTTGTGCCAATCTCAAAACGAAGAATGCTGTTTCTGTCAGGTGTTTACCATCTGTGATTGTGGAATTGCATTTCTAGCCAATAAATGCCTCTGTAGCAAAGCTGGCCACCAGAGAGAAAGATATTTACCAGCTGAGTACTGAATCAGGCATTATTGTAAAATTCCAATTTTTTGAATCTAGGCTAAAAGTCTTAGCCCAAATTAAGAGGTTGTTTGTCACTGTTAGATTTTGGCTAAGAGTTGCCCCGAAATCACACTTAATCTAAATTATACACTCTGCATATAAAGTGAGAACCTTGTTCAAAATGTTGTGTTTTTTTCTTAGTACAAACAATTGAGAGCCAATGAATATTGGGTTAACATGTTTTTAAAATAATTTTGAACTATTTTGGGTTAGATGTTATAGAGAAAGTGGCTAATTAAGCATCTCAAAGTGTCATTATCAATGACATTGGCAAGAACCTATGATATATCTTAACCTAGTACCCCAGATATGTGAGAATAAAACATATTTAACATCTTGAAGAGATTCAGGTCTTAGTTCTCAGCAATGAGTCATCACCCCCCACCTGTTTCCTATTCCACATGCGGAAATGATAAATCAAGGAATGACTCATATTTCCTGTGATCCCCACACCGCCTGGCACTCGAAGGCCTTCTTGAGGACCTCCTACTCTATGCAGAGCTTCAGAATGACAATGGCACTTGTTGCAGCATCTCCAGGTTCTGCGTCCTTGATTTCCTTCCCTCTCATCTTCCACAGCACCCTAAAGAGCTCCTGGGATCTCTTAGAAGGGCTTATTCACAATGGTGCAAATTCCCAATGACAGCAATTTATGCCTTAACCCACTTTTTGGCCATTTTTCCTGGCCACTTAGGCTAATTATCCAAGTCATCTGTGTACAATAAACAAGGACCTCAGCACTCATCCTCCACTTCATCCCCCCCAGTGGGGCAGTCATAATGCGCTCTGGGTAACAATCGCAATTATCTCCATGGCAATAGAGTGCAGTGTTATTAGGCCCATGGGGCTTGCCATAGATTCAGATGGCAGAGCCATATTCAGCTTTGAACAATCACCCATCCTCAGAGGAAGGTCAGAACCCACCATAATGCCTGTGATGAGTCACACAGAAATGCACATAGAGGTGAAGGTAGGGATAGGAACATTTTCTACAATGTAATGGGTAATTTCTTTTCACTAATGCCCTTTCTGCTTTTCTTAAAACTTTCTTAACTAGGATTATTCCCCGCCTTTATACTACACATTTTAATCCACTGTTATAAAAGTTAGTTTAAACTTCCTCTTCACAGCTTTATGTCCTTACACTCTGATTTTTATAGTCTATAGAATTGTGCTTCCAATACAGTGGCCATAGACACGTGTGACTGTTGAGCACTTTAAAGGTGTGTGGTCTGAATTGAGTTGTGCTACTAGTGTAAAATGCACGCTCAACTTTCAAGTCTTAGTGTAAAAAAAGTAAAATGTCTTAACATGCTGAAATGATAATATTTTGGATATGTTGGTTTAAGTTAAATAAAAATAAAATTATAATTAACTGCTAATTTCTACCTTTTTAAAACGCAGTTATAAGAAAAATTTTTTAAATTACATGTGTAGCTCATTATATTTCCACCAGACACATTGTCGTGGAGTTAAATGGATGGCCCCTGCTAAGTTGTCAATCCGAAGAACTGATGGCATGCTAAAAATTTTTAAGATTTGAAAAGTGCCTTATGCTTTTTAATATGTGCTTTTATAACATGATGTAACTTGCTATGATGAATTATTCCAGGATAAGTGGATTTACTATCATTCCACAATCTTGTAATTTAAGATACCCAGTTTAATTCCTAAGTGCTCCTTCTATTTCAGGATTGCCTTCTAACACCCAAAAGAACTACAAGCAGGGCAACAAGGCAAAAATTCGTGAGTTAATTGAAATTGTGCCTTCCCGGGGAAGAAAGCAAAGGGGCTGCTTTAAATGCTTGGTGATTCCCAACCTTCCAACACTCACACACACACACACCTGGCCCCGTATCAGGCCCACAGAGCTTACGGGGTATTCCTGGCTAACGGAAACTGCGAACACTCAGCCTTATTACTAATGCCTCATAGGAAAAGAGAAATAAGTTCCATACTACAAATCAGCCTGGGAAGCTAATGGGAAGCTTTTATAAAAATATGCTTTAAGGTGGTGAGCAAACCCAGATGAAAGCTGGTTAAGAACACAGTGATAAATGAAGCTGAATGCAGGAGATGAATGAACAGGTTTGATGTACTAAATCAGCGATTTTCAACCCCTGTGCCACAATAACTTTTAAAGATGCAGTACCTGACTATTTAGTCAAGGGGCACTGACCTCTTTTCCCTTAGTGTCAAGCAAAAAAATGACAACAGCCCACACAACAATAGCCATCTGGTGTGAATGAATCAAAATTATATCTTTTTTGTCAGATTGGCAAAAAAATTATTTTTTTTGGCGTGCCACAGAATTTTAGTCATACCGTCATGTGTGCTGCGAGATGAAAAAGGTTGAAAATCACTGTAGTAAATAATGAGGGGCACAAGGAGACACAACCGATTGCACAAAGGACCATGAGGCTCAACCAGACGAAAGAACACGCAGGTCCTGGTGACAGGCCAGACATCTCTCCGCCTGTATGGTTAAGTAAGCGTCAGTCACCTTTTCAGCCCGCCCAAAACTGCTAGAAAAGGCTGAAAATGTTCACTGCTGCCCTCTGCTGGTGAGAACTAGGTTATTTTTACCTATAGTAAAGAGCTGTTGGGGACTCAAGAAGGAAGACCTGTAAAATTAGGTGAATATCTGAAGAGACAGACAGTGGATCACCTAGAGAAACAGGCTGAGCATGGTTTGTTGTGCTGCACTGGTGAGCATGCAGTGTCTCACCATGAAACGTGTCTCACACGAAATCTGTAAGTAACAATCCTACCATTTACTGAGTACTTACTATGGACGTACCAGGCATTCAATGTATATGTCTGATCTGTGACAGTACCTGTTAAGGTAAGTTCTACTGCCCCACTTTATAGGTAAGAATGATGTAGCTCAGAGAGGTAATGTGACTCGTCAACTGTTACACAGCTGACCAGAGCTACTATCTGGACCTAAATCCAAGGCTTTTTCATACCAAAGCCAACCACAGGACACCAAACTCTGCTTAGCCAAGCCTGACATCTACCAAGTACTCAATAAATGTTAGTTTCCTTCCATCCTCATGGCATTCTGACATCATTTTCCAACTTCCTGCTGTGTTTGCGTTAAATAAAAAGTCACCATTAGCAACATAAGACTTTGTTAATGGTGACATCCATAAAAAGCCTCTGGTTCATACCTCCCCGTGTGTTACAGCATAAATAAAAGTTCCCCTTTCAGCCACACTGGAAGCAAAGACACAAGTCAGGAGAAGCCTGATGTCAGTGCCGAGACAGGTCCTCAATCAACAAGTATGTGACTGGGGAGACATCTGCCAACATACATTCCTGGAGCCTGTGGCACATGTCTTCACATACTCAGTCAGCAGTGACAAGAGGACACTGATGGTGGTGCAATGTGGGATGGTGAGTGGGATCAGAAGGGACTGGTAAACCGAGGAAGGGGGAACTGGCAGAGGCAGCAGAGAGGCTGGGTGCTTGCAACAAGGCTGCAGCGTAACAAAAAAGAAGGCTATACCTTCACAGCCACGCTCGATCTGTCCGCTCCGGTGGAGGGCATCGTTGATGAGGTCCGGCAGGCGCCCGTTCAAGTCCACAGATGCCAGACAGCCCTGGAAGCCATCCCGGGAGGCCACGAGCTTTGGGAGGTTGCTGTACATGCCTTGGGCCAGACCTGCCATGTAGAGGTCACCTGGAGAGGAAAGTGGGTAGTAAAAGCAAATGAGTAAAGGACTGGAAACCTCATCAACTAAAGCCAATGTACTTGAGACCATTTATTTAGATAATGGGGAAGAAAAACAGCATAAAATAACTGCCAGCGTTTCTATACTGTACATAGAAGAAAACTAACATTTCTTATGTGTTATATATACACATAAGAAATTTTATAAACATCATCTCATAAATTTTAATCACCATATGGTGTCTATCAGGTAGGTACTGTTACCATTTTACAGTAAAGATTAATATTTTCAACAAAACCATTTATTGAGTGCATTTTATGTGCCTGGTACCAATAGCATGCTGAGGATCTTACAGGCATCATTCTATCAAACTTCCTAAAAGCCCATAAATTCAGTAACAATTATTATCCTTACCTCAAAAAAAAAAAAGTGTACAGAAGGTATACCAGGAAAAAAAACTTTTTACCAACATCACCCAGATAGTAAATAATTCAACCTATAGTAAAGATTCCGAAACCTATATTCCTTCCTCTGTGTGAGGGTCTCTCCTCATTTTGACAATATTTTTATCCTCACCTGAAGATCTTTTTATTATTGATTTTGGAGAGAGGAAGGGAGAGGGAGAAAAATGTTGATGTGAGAGAGAAACATCAATCAGTTGCTTTCTGTACAAGCCCTAACTGGAGATTTGAAACTGCATCCTAGGTAGGTGTCTTGATGGGGATTCGAACCTGCAACCTTTTGGTGTACAAGATGATGCTCCAGCTAACTGAGCCACCCAGCCAAGGCCTCATTTTTACATTTACCATCTCATTCCCCAGTTCCAAGGTACGCAGAGAAAATGAACCACCCCTTGAGGATTGATCAGGTAAAAACGGAATACCTTCATTGCATTACAGTATAATTCAATGTTGTTAAAGTAGAATATGCACGATGTATCAAAAATGCAGAGTGCTCCAAGCCTGTAGTTTGCCTCTGGTAACAGCCTCTCAATTGTAAGAAATGCCCTAGCAAAAATAAACTTCTTTGCAACATTTACCTTTCAAATCCAGATTTTTGGCACCATTGATAACCTGAGTGACCACCTTGGTGTCCACTTTCAGGCTGTGAGTGTTACTGTTGTCCCGGGTGATGACGACGTTGTGCCACTGGTTGTCGTTCAGGGGGCGGTCACTGTTGCCTTTGATCACGTTGGGGCCATTTCCGAGGTCAAACACATAGTGGATGTACCTAGGAGGGAAAACAACCACCCAATGACTCGAGACTCCCTGAAGCCGTCTAATGGCAATGTGTGGATCATGGCATCTGGGTCTTCCAGTCCTCCACGCTCAACTGGCATCACGCAGGATCAATTACAGCTTGAGTTAGGGTACAAGAAGAGTCAGATCCCCTTCTGTCAGATTTCACTTTAATTTCATACTCACAAAGTCTACTCCTTTAACACTCCCTGCAAAAATCACAGCCAGGAAGTGGTGAAGGTGGTACACCCCCCAACACTAGGGGGCGACACTTGCAATCACAGTCAATCATGGGTTTGTCTATCAGGTTTTTGCCTTTTTTTTTTTTTCACTTTTTCCAGCACATGGTAGTAAAATGTCTTGAAGATAGAATAGATTTTTCAAATTTGCATTTATGGTCTCATGGTAGTACTAAAAATATCTATACTTCATTTCTTCCTATAAATTTACTGGTTACAGATAGTACTGCTGACCCAGAGACAGATGCTATGTACCCCATATTCCTCTTTTACAAAAATAAGTTTTTTCCCACATAGGTTTAAAGGCTACATTTCATAGTAAAACATCTGACAGTATTGGATTAACAGATTTTAAATAAACTTAGTCTCTTCCTTCCAGCCCTAATCATTACATAGTATTTTTAATCAATGAGGATGACAGCACATATCACAAATAGAGGCTAGAAAGTAAAACGGACACTTCTTTTCATGTCCATATTTTGTTCAAAGCTTGAGCTGAGCTATCTAGTATAAACTACATGTCCCCTCCCACTTACCCTTTGACTAGCTCAACTGCAATGAAGTCATTGCCATCACCACTATTGAAGAGAATAAAACCATCAGCTGAGGTGGTCTTGAACTGGAAGAAGAGGTGCATGGAGGTGTAGGCCTGCAGGGTGGCCAGGCTCAGGTAGCTGCTCTTGGTTTTGAAGGTGACAGGGTCAGCGATGATATTCCTCAGCCCAAAACGCGCCTTCAGTTCACAGTAGTCAATGTCGCCGTTTTTGCACAAGTCGATGTAGAGCAGGCCGTTAAACATGAGGCTCTGCAAGTGGCCGATGAAACTGGAGGGCACGACGGAGATGTAACGTTTCTCAGTCATGATACCAGTTTCAATATTGTGGAATTCCAAGCGGGTGTGATCTCCCAGCATTGTGCCTGTGAAAATAATAAAGGAGGTGGCAACAAGAAAAGTTACCATGTTTTACCATAGCACCTTTATTGTATCTTTTAGATCTCATTCCCCACCCCCAACAGAAAATATTCACTTTTCTTGAGCCAGTTCCAGAAAACAAAATACACAATATTGTACATATTTGACATGGCCTCAGTAGGGGAGCTGGTTTCTGGCCCCGTCCAAGTTACAGAGCCTGCATCCCATGTCCTTATCCAGCTGCTCAGCTGTCCCATCATCTAGGAGAAAGTATGGGAACATGGGTGACTCAAGTTACCGGGTTAAACTGTGTTTTCTCCATCCAGAAAAGCAATTGGGTACTGGTACACACTATAAGAAGAAAAGCCTTTTTTTCCCTAACCCCTCTAAACACACAACAAACAAGCCTTAGGAACTCACTACCAAATGTTTCTTGGTGTCTTAATTCGTCACCTAATGATTCGGGACCTAGTGGAGTCATGCACCACATAATGATGTTTTTGGTCACCACAGACCTCATACACAACAATGGTCCCATAATATCACAATGGAGCTAAAATTCCTAATGCCTAGCGATATTGTAGCTGCAGTAACTTCACAGTAGGATGCATTACTCACGTATTCGCGGGCGTGCTGTCGTAAACAGACCTATTGCACTGCCAGTCGTGTTAACATACAGCATATACCATCACATACAGGACCCAATATTGGATACTTGACGATGATAATGAACAGCTATGTTACCAGTTTATGTATTTACCATACTAGATTGTTACCCTTATTCTGGCACGTACTCTTGCCACTTACGAAACAAAAGTTTGCTGTAAAACAGCATGCCGCGTTAGGCTGGCAGCAGCCTCATACCACTTGTGTTCACTGCATGTCTTGACGGCATCGTGTTCTCTTGTGCTGGATTGAATCCCGTGTTGCCTTGTGCAGAAGCACGCTGCCCAAGCATGGAGTCTAGCAGCAGCAGGCTGCACCATACCACCTGCGTGTTAGTAAACTACACCATCCAGGCCTCTGTCAGCACGCTCCTTGACGTTCACACAACAAGATTGCCTAAGGACACATCCTTAGACTGGATCCCTGTTGTTAAAAGGGCATGACTGTACTTTTGGAGAAAGTTGATTTTATTTTCCCAGCAACTGTTGCTTTTTCTGATAATAACACTTGACTTCCTTTTGGGAAGCTACCCTCCCCCCTTCACTCTTAAACCCTCTGGGCTGGATGAAGCTGACCCCATTCTAGCTCCCGAAGTAATCGAGCCGCTTAGACTGAACCACTCAACCTATTTTCCCCCCAGCCTTAGAGTAAAACCTAAGGCCTAAGAAGCAGTCTTTAGACTCTAGCTTGCATCTGAATCACTTGGAGGGATTGTTAAAAAGAGCTAATTGGCAACACCGCTCCCCCCTCCCCTCCCTGGAGTTTCTCTTTCAAAAGTCTGGGGGGAGGCCTGAGAATTTGCATTTCTACCAACTTCTGAGTTGATGCTTATGCGGTTGACCTAGAAACCACCCTCAGAACCACTGCACTGGCAACAGCCCCAGCTGGTCCAGTGGAGTTCGGCAGCAGGGGTTTTGCTGGAACACTTATGAAGGAGGTGTCTTTGCAAAGAAGGCTTGCCGAAGGGTTGAGAAGAAAGCCTCACGAGGCCATGTGGTAACCAGAGGGATGCGGCCTGCCTGAGGAGACAGGGACCCAGAAAACAGCCATGGCATGGAGAAACACAGTTTCTCTAGGGCCATGTCATGCGAAGATTGTTATCCAGCCAGCCACCTCTGGACTTGAATTAAACGTTGTGCTGGAAGTGTCTGAGTTGAGCTTCTGACATTTGTAAATGAAAGACCTCCAGCTGACACCAACTATTAGACCCTTCCTCACCTATAGTTTACCCGAAAGTGGTGAGACACTGAAGCAGGATAATGAGGGAAGCTTGAAAAAGATACAAAGAGCCTGGACATTTTAGCCATGAAAACATCATTAGTATGGCCAGAGTAGACGGTGGCCCCCTCAGCATTCAGACACAGATGAGTCCTTAAAATTTAACCAGTCACGTCCTCATGTCCCAGCATTTTAAAGGGAAGGGAAAGGGAATTCCCTCCGCTTGCCCTATCCTGCCGTTACCTTTCACATGAAAGAAACTCCACCAGCAAGACACTCCTGGCATCTCTTTACCCCTCCCCCAACATTTACAACTTTCCCGAGGAAAAGGAGTGACATAATCTGGAAGATTAGGGATAATCTGCAAAGAAAAACTTTCTATGTGCTAGCCCAGACCCTGACACTTCCTGTTTCCCTTTAGGGGAGCGAGCTGCCTTCAGGAAATACCCCATCTGCCCCACTCACCCACAGCCTGGGTGTCAGAGGAGCAAGCCCCCCTTCAGTGGAGGACACCTGCCCCAGTCCCGACTTAGGGCTCCAGTGAGCAATTCCACCCAATTCTGAGGTTCGGTGGATGTGGGCCACATTTTTAAATATCAGTGTTATCATTAATAAAAATCATGTTTGATTTCTACCTGGCTTTCGTTTTCTCCTCTATTGGCGTAGAACGCAGGTGGCAACAGGGGGTTGTATTTTCCTGGGTCCCTTTAACTTCAATATCAGGGAGGTTCAAGCAGATCACACTCTCCAATGCTCAATATTAATTTCATCTCTGTGGGAGTACGCTCGAGACCTAATTCAAACAATCCCTCATATGCACGAAAATCCGACTTGAATTTTATGAGCGTCTGTGTGGTATTTTGACAACTAGTTACAAATCATTCTCTTAATATAAGCAAAAATAAAATAATGATGTTGGTTAACTAAATATAAAATTCTAATAGACCAAAAATCAAAATGCAACGTAAATCTGCTAACAATTGAATAACTAGGAGAAAGAATTACCGTATAAAATTACACAGTATTAAAAACTGGACAGGTCATGAAAATGCAAAGTAGCCTAACGTAAATTCATAGGCTCTAAAACAACGATATGATGGAAATAAATATCCAGGGTCAATTTGGCTATCGCTGTTCATATCGGGGCTGGGGGCGGGAGCTGGAGAATGATGGGGAAGGGAAATCACAGTGTATCTCCAGGCGGACACAGGAGCTGATCCGTGATGATGCTGGTAGTCATTCTAAGTTTTGTTTTACAGCAAACAAACAAACAGCAATGAGAGCCAAGAAGTAATAATGGGGTGATCACTGAAAATTGGGGTTCCAGAAGGAACCTGCAGAGTGTATCTTAAAGTCAGCTGGGAGCTTTTAGAGAAGTTGTGGATGAACCTACCTCCAGAATTGAAGGGTTAGGAAATTCTGCTCACAAGAATATAAGTTTCATAAAGCCAGAAAATCATGTAAGGTAAGAAAGTCATAGAAAAATTACATAAAAATCCTGTAAGACTGAGATAGAAGAGAGATTGAAGAAGGCCTTGGGTAAATAGTAGAAAGTAAACTAAATGAGATGTGAATGCTTAGCCCAGGAACAGAGACTAATTTAGGGTTCAGGACGACAGAGAGCGGCTTCCACCAAAAATTGGTGAATGGTGGGGAGAGGCAATGCGGAGCCAAATTAGAAAAGAAATGGACTTCTCCACGTGCTAAAGAAACTCATTTTGCTTTGGATGCAGGCTCCCGAAAATGTATGTCCTTTCACCCAGGGAAAGCACTGAAGAGATTCTTTAAAGTTTCAAATGGGTACCAAACTAAGCATTAAACATTTTCCAAACTCTGTATTGGTCCTGACCAGTGTGGCTCAGTCGGTTGGGCATCGTCCTGCAAAAAGGTCTCCGGGTTCATTCCCAGTCAGGGCACGTGCCTGGGTTGCAGATTCAGTCCCTGGTCGGGGTGCATGCAAGAAGCAACCAATTGATGTCTCTCTCTCACATTAATGTTTCTCGCCTTCTTTTTCTCTCTCCCTTCCTCTGTCTCTAAAAAAATAAAAATTTTTTAAAAATCTGTATATTACCTAATCAGTATTAATACCAGGAACCTTTGCATTTATCTTCTCTGAATGCTGTCTGTAGACCAAAACCCTTCCATTTAAGGGTGGAACACGGGCATACTTCACAGCAGCTGCTTTCAAATTGCAGAGGAAAGAGGGGTAACTGGGGAGAAAGATAACAAAGGAAAACCAAGACTACCGAATATTCCCTAGCCGGGCACTGTGAGGCACTTTGTCACCACCATCAACATCATGATGAAGATAAAACTGTGGGCGCGTAGCACAGTCCAGCTCGAGAGGTGCGGACACTTAGCTTAGAGAGGCGAAGCAATGCGATCAAAGTTCACATGGGTGGTAAACAGTATACGCCCAAATTGAACTCTGGTGTATTTAATTCCAAAGCTTATGTCTTAACTTGTATACTATCCTCTCTTTGGAGAAAAGGCTTGACTGGTTCCTTACACTGTTGCCCCAGAAAAACTGTAGGTGGAGTTTAACTGGGAAAAAGCCTATACAGAAGCTGCTGCGATGAGTCCACACTTCTCAGTGGCCAAGAACCATGTCATTCCATCTAGCTCACAGGGGATATATGCAGCGCCTCCCCTAGAACCACTATGTGGTCTGGTGTCTGGGCCCCTCTGCACGCCTTCACTGTCGTGTTTCACTGATGGCCAGTGAGCGGTTTATAGACCAGCCCTCAGAACCGTGCAGTTTGTTGAGAACATAAACCACGGGAAACGAGGCCAAGTTCCAGCTGAAACTTCCCATGAGACATTAACCTACAGTGGGTGAGCATGTAGGCTCTGAGGCTAGACTGTCTGGGTTAGCTCATTCTTCTGGGCCTCAGTTTCCCCTCTGCCGAATAGGTGTGACGCTGTCAGGATCAAATGTGTCAGTACGTGGATGGTGCTGAGAACAGGGTCTAGTGCTCAGACTGTGACCTATTACTAATTACGCAGCATTCACTTTGTCCTTTCTCCGACATACATGAATTTTCTGGTTATTTCGCTTCCTGTTTCCTCTCTTTCATTAGAGCACAAGATCTCTTTGGGTAGGGACCGCTGCCGCCTCCTCAGGATGCCCTGTAGCAGGAGGCCCTAAGCACAGCAAGCAGCCCTGACACCAGGGAAGGGGGTTGCTCCCAGACATATGCTCTAAAGTCAAAGTTTGGATCATCACCATTTCTGCACATAAGATTCCTAGCCAACACCAAGCGCTTAGCAAAGAAATAATGGAAACGGCTTTGTGGAAGCAACTTGGCTTCCCAATGGCTCTCAGACACGGAGAGAGAAGTTAAGAAAAGGAAGGTATCTGAAGTCTCAGTAAAGGGTGCAGTTTGCCCACAATCCTCCAGCTCCGCTGCTGCACACCCTTTTCTCCACAACACCAGCATTTTCTGGGTGTATGTGCTGTAAAACACTTTAATAAAAAACAAGTTCAGGGACCAAATACACTGGCAAACACTGCATAATTATTGATGGTTGGCAATGTGTATTAGCAGAGTAAAGGCTACTGAGAAGTCTTACAGTAAAGAAATCCACTTTGTGTTGTTTAACCTGACATTTTCTAAGCCTATCTCGCACATTTTGTTAACATGAGGAACAAGTTTTCCACGGAAAACTTGGACAATGACTTCTCACAGCTGGGCCATGTGGGGTGAGGGAAGAAGACAGAGAAGTCCTCCTGGACTGGAGCAGGAAGAAAGGGTGAATTTTTGCACCAGCCAGAAGCTCTGGGTGGTATGGGTGGTTCATGTGGCATTAGGCCCCAAGCCTGAGGAGCATAACCCAAGAGAAGTATTCTCTTAATTTATTCTTTATAATAGAATCCCAGCTCAATCAATCAATCAATATTTATTAACTGCCAGCTGAACTTAATGCATTTCCAGGAATACGTTATAATAAATAAAAGCCACCAGGCTGAGGAATATTTATTTGCTTGCTTTTGATTTCTTATGAGTCGGAACTATTCTTTGCATCATTTCTACAAACTAGCAGAAAATTTGACACCCTGGGGGACCTTAAACAGCATGAAAGGGATTACTAAATAAGCCAATAAGACACTACTTAATAATATGAGGACTGAGTGGTATTTTCATTTCATTGCCTGATTTTATGACTTCTGTGAGCTAAAATTAAAATTCCCAAACCCCTTATCACTGTAAAAAGCAATCCAAGGCTATAGCTCATAAGCAAAATGGCTCTTTTCTTCTTCCAAATTTCTTTATCCTCACGGCTGTTTTCTTTCCATCAACAGCAAAGTAGGGGGTAAGGTGGAAAATGAAAGAGCTTCATTAATTCCAAATATCGAATTACTGGATGGCTTGGGCATGCCATGGTTTAGTTCTGCTTTCAAATT